>CM071851.1:13025100-13625100 GCA_036507275.1 Sicyos edulis
CCTCCTAAAAAGTTCGCTAGGAAACATATTAGTAAGAACAAAACATGATGAAACGACTCGTAGTGGTTTGTAAGTTTTTCAAAGAAAGTAGGTATTGTATCCATGTTGTAGAAGATATATGGGAATTTCGGGGTAGAATCCATATTTCAAATCCTAGTTTGAATCTTGGGTACATAAATGAACCGTACCACACCTGAATGAGAAAGATCATGATGATACAAAAGTGTAGTTAAGAAATGCTCAAAAGAATTTATTTGTACTATCTACATAACAAATGTACACATTTGTTTTTATTGGAAAAAATGTAAACTTAAATTTCTTTTGAAACTGTAAACATTACAGTTTCTCTTTTGAAACAGTAAACGTTACACTTTCCTCCCATTAATATTTTGAAACCGAAAAACGGTACACTTTTCTCCCATTGGTTTTTTCGACTATAAAAACACTGCATCTTCTTCATTCTAGGATATAACAAAAACAAACAAAATATATTTCCTCCCAAATCTTCTCCGGTGATAGAGTTCTTCACGGTTTTTTAGTTTGTCTGTCTTCAATCCTGGTGCTATGGTTTAAAGATGAAGTTGTTGTATCCTGGGAGGTTGTCATCAATTCATTCTCTAAGCATGCTAGGAAGAGACGGTTAATCAACTTTAAGGAAATTGACTACAAGCCTCAGCTTTCTTATTGATTATTTCTTTTATTTTATTAATTACGTTCTATTTGATTTAATTTTATCTTGATTTAATCTTTTATGATTAAAGTTATTATATTCGATAGCTATTATTAACAACAATCTTGAAGTTGACTTTGTTTTTAACATTCGTTTTTATTAAAGGTTTATTGATTTAAATTTCAAATCATATTTGCTGTTAATTTCTAAAATAAAATTTGTACGTAAATAGAGAAAATTGAATTTAAAATAAATTTTACATAATTGTGTTAGAGTTTATTTATAAATCGTTTAAATTTCAATTTAGTAAATAAATTGATATTCTTTTTTAATCAATTGATTTTAGTTTCAAATATATATTTGATATTCTGTTCTGGTTTTTAGCTTTGCTAAAATTCCTGACATTTAAAAGAATAGTGTTTGATATCTGTTTCTGGATTTAATCGTGACTAAATTTCAGACGTCTAACAGATTATCAATTACTGGATGATAAGGTTGTAGTTCTCTTTCAACAGTTTTTACGATCCTCTTTCTGATTATGTTTCTTTATTCTATTTTCAGACGGGAAAATAAAATGACTAGCAGTGGTGCTAACTCATCCAGTTTCGATGTTGTTGTCACTGGATAGGTTACAAGTCTAACCGTACTAGTGACATCCTCTATAAGACATCACGAAAAACCACCAAAATTCACTAGATAAAATTTCAAAACGTGGCAACAAAAAATGTTGTTTTATTTGACCATGTTGCATCTGGCAAAAAATTTGACAAAAGAACCTCCTACTGTTATGGAGGGTGAGATAGATTTGGTTGTTGCCCAAACTATTGTTGATGCTTGGAGGCACTCTGAGATTCTTTGCCGAAACTTGATTTTGAATGGTTTGACTGATGTACTTTATTAAGTGTTTTGTGTCAAGAAGACGGCTAAATAATTGTTGGAATCTCTGGACCACAAGTATAAAACAGAAGATGTTGAAACTAAGAAATTCTTAGTTGCCAAATTCTTGAATTATGTTATGGTTGATTCCAAACTTATTGTGAATCAAGTGCAAGATTTTCAATTGATCATTCATGGCATTCTTGCAGAAGGAATAGTTATAAGTGAATCTTTTCAGGTGGCTACTATTATTGAAAAGCTACCCCCTAACTGGAATGACTTTAAAAACTACCTTAAGCATAAGAAAAAGGAAATGACAGTGGAAGATTTAATTGTTAGACTTCAAATTGAAGAAGATAATCTAGGTAATTCGAAAAACCTCTACAAAGATGCTTATGTTGCCAAGGCAAACGTGGTGGAGACAAAAAGGGACTCCAAAAGAAAACAACCTCATATTGGGTCGAAGATGGGACCAAAAGGCGGTGTCTTCAAGAAATAGAAGTTTCAAGGAAAGTGTTTCAACTGCAACAGGATGGGGCACAAATCTTCTGATTGTAGACTTCCGAAGAAAGTCAAGAAAAATTAGGCTAATGTTGTAGACGAAGCATTTGATATGGACCTCGTTGCTGTAAAGTCTGAAGTCAACATGATTGACTAAATCCAAGAGAATGGTGGCTGGACATGATTGACTAAATCCAAGAAAATGGTGGTTGGATACTGGTGCCACAAGACATGTCTGTTGCAACAAGGACTCTTTTGTTGATTTAAGTCCTTGTGAAAATGGAGAGAAGCTCTATATGGGCAATTCTACAACTTCAAAGATCAAAGGATCTGGAATTGTGATTCTGAAGATGACTTCTAGAAAGGAACTGAAGCTTTAGAATGTATGTATGTACTTGACATACGGAAGAACCTTGTCTTTGGAACACTTTTGAGCGTGCATGGATTTAGAATGGTCTTTGAGGCTCAGAAAGTTATTTTGTCTAAAGGGGAATGTTTGTGGGCTAGGGATATGTATTGAATGGCATGTGGAAACTCAATACTATCTCTGTAAAATCCAAAGCCAAAGCTTTATTTATTAATGAGAAAGCTTCTACTTCTGTTTATATACTATGTTAATTATAATACAATGCATAGATTAATTAACTTAGATCACATTCCTGCATTTCACATTGATCATAAACATAAATGTGAAATATGTGTTAAGGCAAAACAAACAAGATGTTCATTCCAAATAATTCAACGAAATACAAAACCACTTGATTTAATACATAGTGATGTATGTGATTTAAAATTTGTCCAAACTAGAGGAGGAAATAAATATTTTATTACCTTTATAGACGATTGATTCCATCATGCAAAACCATATGTGAGAATTAATAGATCTTCCTCCAAGAATTAAACTACTAAATTCTAAATGGATTTTCAAATGAAAAATGAAAACTGATGGAACAATTGATAAGTACAAAGCCAGATTGGTTATAAAAATTTATAAACAAAAGGAAGGCTTTGATTACTTTGCCACATTTTCTCCTGTAAGTAGAATAGCATCTATAAGAATGATACTTGCTATTGCCGCTATGCGAAATCTAGAAGTACATCAAATGGATGTTAAGACAACTTTTCTTAATGGAGAACTGGATGAAGAAATCTACATGGAACAACCTGATGGTTTTATAGCTCTAGGACAAGAAAAGAAAATCTATAAACTGGTGAAGTGCTTGTATGGACTTAAAGCAAACACCTAAACAGTGGCATGAAAAGTTTGACAATGTCATGTTGACAAATGGTTTTAATATCAACGAATGTGACAAATGTGTATATGTAAAGATTACAAACAATGGTTATGTAATCATGTGTTTATATGTTGATGACATACTCATAGTTGGTAGTACCGACGAAATGGTAAAATGTACCAAAGATATGTTAAACTCAAGATTTGACATGAAAGATATGGGATGATCATATGTGATTTTCGGTATCCTAATCAAACGTTTATCTGATGGTTTTATACTAACACAACCACATTATGTTGATAAGATTCTTGAGAAATTCAACAAAGATGATTCCGGTGAGGCCGGAACTCCAATTGATCCAAGTCAACACCTGACTAAAAACAAAGGTGAAGGTGTTGAACAAGTTGAATATGCAAGAGTCATAGGCAGTCTAATGTACCTTATGAGTTGCACAAATCCTGATATTGCTTTCACTGTGAGTAGTTTAAGCATATTTACTAGTAATCCTGGAATGGATCACTGGAAAGCTATCATAACGGTACTAAGATATCTACGATATACTTGGGATTATTGATTGCACTATTCTAGAGATCCTGCTGTTTTAGAAGAATTCTCAGATGCTAGTTGAATTTCTGACATCCAAGATTCCAAAGGCACAAGTGGATATGTGTTCACCTTGGGAGGTAGAGTTGTGTCCTAAAAATCCTTGAGACAAACAATCATAACTAGATCGACCATGGAATCTGAGTTTGTAGCTTTGGATAAAGTTGGAGAGGAAACTGAATGGCTTTGAAATTTTTTAGAGGATATTCCAGAATGACCTAAACCTGTGACCACAATATGTATATATTGTGATAATCAAGCAACGATTGGAAGAGCACGAAGTATGACGTATAACGGCAAGTCGAGACACATGCGTCGTCGACACAATACTATTAGACAACTTATCTCATATGGAGTTATCTCTACTGATTTTGTGAGATCACAAGATAACATTGCAGATGCGCTTACTAAAGCTTTGAATCTAGATCAAGTTGATAAAACATAAAAAAGAATGAGACTAGAGCCCATGAGTTTAAAAGGCGTTATCTAAAGGAAAACCTAACCTAGTTGACTGGAGATCCCAAAATCTAAGTTTAATGGGCAACCTACTTACATGGACCTTGTCGTTGTCACTGTGGGGGCTTACTCCCAGTTCATTCTTATGATGTAAACAGTGATAAAAGCTGGAAAAAGTTTAAGCTACAAAGATCGCATGTGTGTAAGGATATATAAACTCCATTAATCTAGGATACACTTTTAATGATTGTATGTGTGTAACAGTGAACTGAACAACATAAATCACCTATGTGAGAGAGAAGTGGGGTTGCTTCGAAGGAAACTATTGGGGCATAGTTGTCTAAAGATCTCGTAGAACCAGGAGATGTTCATGACCATAATGGACATAACCATGAGAACCAAACAAACCGTGTTAGTGCGATATTTGTGTGGGGTATATCATCGTTTACACAAACGGCAGAACAATTCAAGGACATCGCGTCTTCTGGTCAGTTAGTAAAGTAAATATACTTTCACAAGAGAAGGTTCAAGGCTCGTAGTCCACCTATCCTGTGTAGATATCTAACGAAGATTCTATCACCATTTCAAGTCAGTGTTGAAATTTAAATTTTCATTCATGTGGGGGATTGTTGGAAAAAGTGTAAACTTAATTTTTTTTTGAAACTATAAACGTTACATTTTCTCTTTTGAAGCAGTAAACATTACACTTTCCTCCCATTAATATTTTGAAACCGAAAAACGTTACACTTTCCTCCCATTATTATTTCGAAATGTTCCATGGTTTTTTCGCTATAAAAATATTGCGTCTTCTTCATTCTAGGATAGAACAAAAAACAAACAAAATATTTGCTCCCAAATCTTGTCTGGTGATAAAGTTCTTCACGGTTTTTGAGTTCGTCTGTCTTCCATTCTTGTGCTACTGATTAAAGATGAAGTTATTGTATCCTAGGAGGTTGTCATCAATTCATTCTCT
Source organism: Sicyos edulis (assembly GCA_036507275.1). Classification (NCBI taxonomy): domain Eukaryota; kingdom Viridiplantae; phylum Streptophyta; class Magnoliopsida; order Cucurbitales; family Cucurbitaceae; genus Sicyos; species Sicyos edulis. The sequence goes on from CM071851.1 coordinate 13,030,415, forward strand.
AAGCACACGGGGAGGAGACGGTGAATCAACTTCAACAAAACTGACTACAGGCCTCAACTTTCTTATTTGTTATTTATTTTATTTTATTAATTACGTCCTGTTTGATTTAATTTTATCTCGATTTAATCTTTTATCATTACAGTTATTATATTCAATTGCTATTATTAACAACAATTTTTGTTAGCTAAATTGTAGAAGTTCCGAGTGAAGCATCCTTAACTTGGAGCAATCATAGGTTGGGTGATCTCCTTGACATTTTCATAGGAAGCATGCTATAAGTGAGGACAAAGCATGCTGAAAATACCCATGTTCGAAGAAATTAGGTAATGTTGACGGGTAGCGGGGGACACATAGGAATGTTGGGGTTGAGAGGGGCTAAATCTAGATTTGAAATTGTGATATGAATATTAGGCTTTGGACATTAATTATCAATTTATCACATATCGTGACATACTATCATTAAAATGCTTCTTCAAGTGTTTTTTAAACAAAAGATTTAAACATGCTAAGACTTCTTTTTTCTTTCAAGTTATGTATAAATATTTATACTGCATTAAAAGATTTAAACATCTCTCTAAAAGCACCAACGAAGAATTTATTGGCTATCTTTACAACAGAATAGTTACGATTGGAGTGTACATGGTACGAGTTGGATTAGGTTAGGAACTTTTTAGGTCCAACTTAAATTTTTGGGTTGGTCAATCCTCCAATTCGTTCAACCTTATGCAATAGAGCAACCCAACCCAACCTTATATTTTTTGGTTTGAGTTGGACTGGGTTCTCGAGTTGTGATTCTGCTCTTTCCTCTAAAAAATACTCAATTCATACTCAACCTTAGTCACGACCAATCATAGAAGATTATCAACAATTTTAGTTGTAGAGAGCATGCAATATATTTGTTTGAAACATTCTTCTCAAAAGGTGGAGCTTTGTACGAATTTGAAGGCTGCTATCTTGTGGTGGTTATGGAGTGAAAAAAATGCAAGGATTTTTGAAGAGGAGTACAAACCAAGATCTCCGAAGTTTATTTGGGAAAGTGTTATTCTTATGTCAATTCTAACTATAATATAGACTCTATTGTTAGATCAAATTGACACGTTTTCTTGTAATCTCTTTTTACATGCTTAGAATGCCTTATCAATACATCGTTTCTTGTTCCAAAAAAAAATTTCATATGCATATCCATCCTTAATGTAAAACTATTTAAACTTCATGATCGATTTAAAGATATACCTAAGCAGATGGTCGGCTAGGGGATCCAACTCAACATGAAATGGATAATTGCCAAGAAAGAAAATCTCATAAACACTGAGCTGTACTGTCTTGAAAAAGCATCTTGTGAAAATGGAAGGTGTTTTATTAATCATATATGAATAAACATAGCAGATATTTAATTTATTTATTTTTTAGTTTATGGAAACCAATAAGAAACGGTTCTAATTTTGGACAATCAGGTATGATATTTAATATGAAATTACAATGTATAGTAGGTGAGTTGTACCATAAAAAACCCAAAAATGTCGGTAAATATTTGAATTCAAACATAGGTAGAGATGTTTGAATCTCAACCCGAAAAGTTACCGACACCTTAAACAGGAGAACTTTCTTTTTCTCTTTAACTTCGGGATTAACTATCAATCTCTTTCTTCTGCTCGAAATTGTAATGTTTTTTTTTTTTTTTTTTTTTTTAACTACTAGACATCTTTTGTATTGTTTGGTAACAACATTGCTATTTTCCTATTTCATAATTAAAAAGATTGCTATTTCTCTGTTTCTCTATCAAGCATATATAATTTTGAATTAAAGTTAAAGCAATAAATGTCAATGGATGTTTCTGATTAGTTTTGTTGGAGATACTTAATTTGTCCTATATTGTTCATATTACTTAATGTGGTATTAGAGTTCTAAGCAAGTATTTAGTTCCCAAATTCCATCTAACCTCAATAGATAATTGATCCATAAATTGGAATCTGACCCAAGCAAATTACATGTTTAATACCAAAATTCTTAAATTTCTATTTATTTGGTCTCACGTTTTTTTTAGGGGATTTTGCATGTATAAAAAAAAAGATAAAATATTTTCATGTATAGCATAAAATCAAAACTAATTCATTTATAGCAAAAAATTCAAATTGAATTCTATTACTAGCTGAATTCTATTAGTGATAAAATTCAATCAATGAAAGGTTTCTTCTATCACTGCTTGAATTTTTTATTAGCGATAGAATTTCAAATCGAGTTCTATCACTAGTTGAATTTTATCATTGATAGAAATTAATATGATATAGATGAAATTATTTTAGAAATTGTGCTGCAAATGTAATACAAAAGGTAAAATTTGCTGCTGATGATAAATTCTATTTTTTTTATTATTTTGTTCCTTAAACTTTTAATTGAGTAGGATAAGTCTCGAATTTTCAATTTATGTTTAGATTATGAAATATACTAGATACGAAATAGAAAATCATATAGACATAAAATCAATTAGTCCCACATTTGTTAGATAAAAAAAGATCATATAATATGAGTCTTTTTAGATGAAATAAAACAATAAGTTCAATTCAAAGTGGTTGTTTTAAACACGAAATATCAATATCGGTTTCTTTTTAACTACAAATATCAGTATTTTTAGAGTACTCTTTGAACCTCTTAAAAATTAATACCCACTTACTTTCCTCTGTTGACTCTCATTACAAAATATAAAATAAAATACAGTTTGTTCAAAATCACACATTTTCGTAAGCATTATTTAGATAAGGATTTATATTACGGTATCTTTTTCTTTTTTAAGATGACAACAATGGGGAATGTGGAGATTAAAACCCATGACCTCTTGTTGAATGGGTCAATGAGTGCAGCTGAACAACTATTTTTGTTGGAGATTTTTCTTTGTAATATCAACAAACAAGGATGATTTCAACAAAAAAAAAATTATATGTGAGATTTAAATTCATAATCTTTTATTTATTAGATCATAAATCAAGTAAGTTGAACTATACTCTTTTTTTATTTGGTAAACACAATAAAGATGATATTATTTTTTTAGTACATATATTGAGGGAGGGAGATCAACCGATTTTCGAGTTCGAACTTGTGACTAGGGGTGTACAAAAAAATCGGTAACTCGAGCTACCCGGACTACCCAACCCCAAACCGTAAGGGTTGGGTTGGGTTAGATTTTTAGTAAACCCGGATTTTTGGGTCGGTTCGCAGGTTCACGGGTTTTGGGTTGGGTTCAACCCGGAACCCGAATAAATATATATTTCTTAACATATCTTTGTAGTGTAAAGTTTTTGATAGCCTAGTGGTTGTTCATCTTTTCTTACTTTATGTTTTCTTTTTCATTTTGTGCTTTTTTTGCCTTTTGTTTTCCTTTGAGCAAGTAAACTTTAATCTTTCTCAAACCTTTTTTTCCTCAAGAATTTATCCAATCATTTTATCTTTTATTAGGTTAAATACAATTTTTTTAAATTTTTTTTAAATAATTCTTATTTTTTTAAAAAAATCTCATACTCTTTACAAAATTAGTTTTATATTTAGTCAAATTTTATATCGGTATTTGACTTCCAAATATTGAAATAGTTAGTATTTTTGTCGAATTTGTAATCTTACCTTCAACTTTTAATCATTTTGAACCGATGAACCCAACCTATCCCAACAAAAAAATATAGGGTTGGGCTGGGTTGGGTTGAAACTCTAATTGGGTTGAGTTGGGTTAAAAAGTTGATCGACCCAAATTTTTGGGTTGTCCAAAAATTACTCTTAATCCTACCCAACCTAACCCATGTACACCTCTACTTGTGACGGTGGAGTTGAAATGAATTAACACCAATTAAAATAATTAACTCTGCCCCAACCAATTCTTTTAGAGCAATAAAGCAACTATTTGTAAAGGGCTTTTTTTTTCTTCCAACATCTTATTTCTGCTATTACACCGCACGGGAAAGATTTGTTCTTGCATTAACGTATTCTCAAACTATTGGTAAGAAAAAATATGTTCGGTGTATTTCTTCTTTTTCTTTCCATCAAATATTTTTTCTTGCCAACAGTTTGAGAATACACAATGGTTAATGCAAGAACAAATCTTTCCCTTGTGTAATAGCAGAAATAAGATGTTGGAAGAAAAAAAAAGCCCTTCAGTTACAAATAGTTGCTTTATTGCTCTATTATAGAAAATGGTGTATTTCTATTGTGTATTAACCATTGTGTACATATTTTCGAATGAACCACTGTGTATTTCTTCTTTAGGATCTTGAAAAATGAAAGAAAATAAAAGAAAAATATTTGATCTTGTTCATATTTGATGAACAAGATCAAATAAAAAATATGTTATTTGAAAGAAAAATATGTACAAGATCCTATTTTTCTTGTTCTTTTTCATTTTTGATTAAATTATTTGATGTTGTTCATCGAATAGGATCTTGTATTAACCATTGTGTATTCTCAAACTTTTGCTTTATTGCTCGATGAACAAGATCCTATTTTGAATGAACCACTAGAAAAATGGGATAAAAAATATAGGCTAAATTATAGAAAATGCCCCTAAAGAGTGTGTAAAAAATGTCCAAAATTTTGAAAAGTTTAAAAAATGCCCCCAAATTTTAAATTTAATTTCAAAAATACCTTTGGCGTTAAATTTGGATGGAAACCATTAAAGTTTGGTTTAAAAAATACCCTTAACTTTAAAAATGTTTCACAAATTCCCTTAAACTTTAAACACAATTAAAAAATACCACTTAAAAAAAATGAATTTATCCTTCATAGCATATTTTTGGCTCTTCATTATAATTATAGCACATTTTTAAAAATAATTTCATCTATAGCACATTTTTTAAAATAATTTCATTTTTGTCCAAAATTGCTATTCTAACATCATCAGACTTCTATCAATTCAATTGATAGACTTTGGACTTCTATCAATTTAATTGATAGACTTCTATAGCTTCAACTAATATACTTCTATCAGTTCAACCGATAGACTTTAAACTTCTATCAATTCAACTGATGGACTTCAATTGATTTTGAGTGTTTGAACAATGCAAATTGATACATTTCAATCATTTTTGTGCCACAAATGAATAAGTTTGGGAATTGTGCTATACATAATTTTTTTTTTTAACATACATGCAAAATCCCCTTATAATAATACTTTGGGAATTTATCCTCCATAGCATATTTTTGCTCTTCATTACAATTGTAGCCCATTTTTTTTATAATAATTTCATTCACAGTACATTTTGCCCAAAAATCCTATTTAGACTTCTATCAATTCAACTGATAGATTTTAGATTTCTATCAGTTCAACTGATAGCCTTTAGACTTCTATCAGTTCAATTGATAGACTTCTATCAGTCAACTAATAGGCTTATATCAATTCAACTGATAAATTTCAATCATCAAACTGATAGACTTTAATCATTTTTGTGCCACAAATGAATAAGTTTGGAAATTGTGCTATACATGGAATTATTTTGTTTTTTTAATATACATGCAAAAACCCCTAAAAAACATTAAAAATATTATCGCCAATAAATTTTAGATACAAAATATTATACTTTTGTTTGAATAATATTCTTGATCTTTTAAAAAAATATTCTTACTAAAAAAAAATATATTTTTTTTGTATTGAAATGCATTTTCTCCATAAAATTAACGAAAATAAATATGTTATTAACCTTTGAATAACAATGACCAAACAAGTTGCAAATTTAAAATTTATAATCATAATCATAACTCTTTAAAGATAATTTATAATTTTTTTTATTGATTTTAGGTTGAATTTATTTAAATAATTGAGTTACTCATTTATAATTTAAAATTAAATCAATTGACAATGAGTAGGCCGTTTTTTTTAGTACATGAGTAGGCGGTTTTCATCCAAATTGAACTTTTCCAATAACTTTTGGATAAAAAAAATATTACATATTTTGTTTAAAAGTGTCAATATTCAATACTTACTTAAAAAAATTGTTGTTGTTTATTCATATCTTTTTTCGCCATGAAAATAAATATATTTTTAACATTTGAATAATAATGTGACAAAAAAAAGTTCCAAAATTTAAAATCATAATCATGATCATCATTCATAACTTAAAAAACAAATGATGCTGGGATGAATTTTGGAACATAAATGAATATTTTAAGATAGAGATTTGTTCAATTATTCAAATTTTGAAGATAATTTATCATTTTTTTAATCAATTTTAATGCTTGAATTTGTTAAAATAATTTTGTTACTCTTATGTCTGAAAACTAAATCAAGTGACAAGATATCAACATGTATATTCTCAATATATGTGTATATAGATATATTTCAACATGTACTTGTTTGAATTTAGAGAATTTACCATCAGAAGCACATTCTACCTCATCATATTTGTAGCAGAATTTTTAAAATAATTCATTTATAGTACATTTATTTATATCACTCAACTAGTGATAGAACTCAATTTGGATTTCTATCACCAATAAAAAACTTAATTAGTGATAGAATGAATCTATCATTGAGTGAATTCTATCACTAATAGAATTTAACCAATGATAGAACTCAAATTGAATTTTTTGCTACAAATGAATTGATTTTGATTTTATGCTATAGATGGAAATACTTTGACATTTTTTGTTATACATGCAAAATCCCCTTGAATTTAATGAGTTTTCGATACAATATTAGAATAGCATGAGATTTTATCTCAAAATCAATCAAGAATCAAAGCGATTAACTCATTAATCTTATAATGCAAGGAGGTATGTCACATTTTCAATGTTAAATTCTCAACACAATTTTTTAATTTTTCTTTAGCAGTTTTCATCCAACTTTAACAGTGAGGACATTTTTAAAACTTTATATATATATATATATATATATATATATATATATATATATATATATATATTGGAATGGAAGAATGAGAGTTTTCAATCTTTTACATTGAATCATGTTGACATCCATCTCAAAATTACTTAGTAATGAGAGAAAATGAGAGAAGTAATTAATTCACATTTTTTATATATTATTACGAGGTGTTCACATGTGGGATCCTAAAATATCTCTCAAGATGGTGTCTTTTTTGGGTTCATTAATCTTAAATCAGATCTCAATTTTATTTTTATGGACCAAATACTCATATGAGCTTAACAGATTTTGATACCATTATTAGATAGTGTAGACATTCATCTCCAAATCAATTGGTGATGAGAGAATTAGTTCACTTATCTTATATATTGATTGATGGTTTCCTCTTTTTGATGTGGTATCCTAAAACTGACAAGATGACCATAACTCATCGTGTTAGATCTTTCAATAGATGTTGTTGGGACTAAACATTACAACATCATTAAAGTTCAATTATTCTGTCATATGTCAACCTAATAGAAATTTAGTAAAGTAGAAATAACCTATAATCAAGTATAAGACATTAAACGTGGAAAAACATCATCAAGACGAAAAGTAAAAAACTATAGACTAAAGTCAAAATATCAACTATAAAAGATAATGAGGCTATATATCTGAAACAAGTGTACATTTTTTCAGTTTGTTCTATGTGTGTCGTTATGGTGCCGAAATTTCTTAAAATCAAAGACTTTTAAGTTTTTACCTAATTCATGTTCATTTTATTTTTATAGGCGATGCAAAAACTTTGGAAAAGAAAGTTATAAGCTACGTTTTCATGTTCGGTTATTTATTCTCAATGTGATTTTGATTACTTTAGAAGTTATGTTGATGACTATTATGTCTATGTTTTAAAATAAAAAAAGAAATAATACAAATAAAAAAAATTAAAAAGTTATCTAACGTTTTAGAAAAACGTCGAACAATAATACACTTCTCCGATGTTTTTTAAATCTTGGACAATATCTTTGTTAACAGGCGGTTTAAAAAACGTCAGATAAGTACGTTATTATCCGACATTTGAATAATAGATGGATAATAGGTTTGTTAACTGACATTTTTTAAAACGTCAGACAAGGTTGTTATTGTCTGACGTTTTCATGGACCGTCGTGAAAAGCTTCAAATTGACAACGGGGCCAGAAAATCGTCGGCTGAAGTTCTTCTAGCGGAGATTAGGCGACGGTTTGGGCGATGGTGCCTATAACATCGCCTAAATTAAGAAAATTATAATTAGAGAAGAATAATGACGTGGCTTATTCAAGATTTCACCAATGTGAAATCCGTACATCTATTCAAGCCAAATGCGTGTCTGTGGAATTCCCAAAGAATGTGCAAGTATACACAGTTCTGTTGTAGCAAGTTTAAATGTAAGTAAAAGTCATCTCCACATGGATTAGTTATTAATATCATGTTCAAGAGAAATTAAGAGAGTTAAATAATGGGAGAAAATTGTTGTCGTGCAATTAAACTAGGAGAAATAAACGTAATGTAAGTTGAACTAAGTGAAATACATTGGAAAGAGGACAGGACTTTTCGGGGTGTTTCGCTTAGACAAAACAATACTAAGCTAAGAAGTGACCTACTAACGACTTCTCTCTAGCTCTCTCGAGCTCAAGAAGTTGGCTGTAACAGCCCAAGTTTTCCTTCCGGCTCTCCAGGCATGATAGGTTGTTCTTCTAGTGAGTTGTTGGGCTGTTAGGGCTTTTTGTGCTTCTAGGGGTATTTTGGTCATTTTACCCTCCAGGGGTATTGTGGTCATTTTTGCCCTCCAGGTTGTTCTCACAGTTACTCAGGGTTTCAGGAATGTCTGTGTTGGTTTTGGACTTCAGTTTCCTCCGGTTTTGGTTTCCAATGCAAGAGTTCCATTTTAGGAAAGTTTGGTGGTCTCCCGGGTAAAAGGAGTAAATTAAAATAAATTGAGGTTGAGCTAGGATTCGATCCTTGGTGTGTGGTGGTCGAATTGGAGGCAAGTGTAGAGAGAAAATAAAATGTTTTAAAAAGATGTTGGAGTTGGGATTCGAAGGGGGAACCTCATTTGACACTTGTCAAATGGAGGGATTTTTTAGGATTTTAAAATAAGAAAATCAACATTTTCTCCTTCCCTTCCCCAACCCTAACCGACCACCTCACCTCCCTCTCTCTTTGTCTTCTTATTTTTCCTCTCTTGGCCGAACAAGCAATCCCCCAACCCCATTGTTGTTCCAAGCTAGTTGCATCTTCCTTTTTCTCTTGCTAGTGTAGATCCAAAGGGCTTCTTCTTCTCCATTGTGTTGGATTTAGCCAAGCTCAAGATCTCCATCTTCAATCCTCCTCCATTGCCGAGACCTCAAGGTAGGTGTTTGTTTGGTTTTGCTTGCTTGAAGAGTAGATCTAGCCGAGAGACACTATTGTTGGGTGTGTGTGTTCTAACCATGCCCTTATTATTGTTTTTGCATAGCCTAGCCGAGATCTCCCTTGCTCTTGCAACACTTCCTTGGTCGAGATCCTTAAGGTGAGTGTGTTTGTATCTTTGCTCTTATTTTTGTTGTCCAAATGGTTGGAGGTTGGTTCACTCAAGTGTTCTTCTTGTTTGTGTAAGTTGAAGCCTAGCCGAAATCTCAAGCTTGTGGTGTGTTGCCGAGACCTCTTATGTTCTCTCCTTGGCTGTGACTACAAGGTTAGTTGGTGTGATGTTGATGTTTGACTTTTGCCCTAAATCCCCTTGGTGGCCGAGAGCACCATGTGGAAGGGTTTGGCTTGTGTGTTGTGTGTAGGCAAAACTAACCTATGCTTGGTGTTGTGTTGTTTGTCCTAGCCGAGAGTGAAGAGGGAAGGGCTTGAAATTCTCTTGTGTGTTGTTGGACTTCCTTGGCCTAGACCACCATTGGAGGTTGAGGTCTTGCTCGGGTTCCGGTAAAGCCCTAACTCCTAGTGTTTGGCTGTTTGGTTGTTGTGGTTTGGTTTGTGACTTGATTGTTCTGTTGTTAGGTTAACTGTGTGGTGTTCTTCAGCTTGTGAATCATTTTGGGATTTGGGATTCTATTGTTGACAGGTAAGGGTTCCTTGTCAGGGTTGTGTGGGCCCTGCGCAACTCATTGATAACTCCTAGTTGTGTGTTTGTACTGTACTGTTAGTGGATAGACTTTTTTGCATGTTGTCTGGATTTATATAAACTGTTAGTGGATAGGTTTTCTGCAGGTTGTCTGGATTTATATAAACTGTTAGTGGATAGGTTTTCTGCAGGTTCCTTGGAGAAAGTATATGCTTGTAGATGCTTAGCTCTGTTTATTCTCTATTGAATGTAAAATGGAATAGAATGTTGTTTATGTTCTGTGGTGATGTATGCTTTAGCATGTTGTAGCTAAGTTCTTACTGAATTGTTGTTAGGATTGGCATGTAGAGAAATGTCATGTTTTCTGTGCTTACCTGTTCATTGATTGCTTATCTGTCTATCTTATATTAGTGCATCCTAGACTTGTCACTTATTATGATATGTAGACATAGATTGTACAAATGTGTTAGAGTTCTTAGGGAGTCCCGAGTGTCAGTCGGGTTGTGTGCTGGCTCAGTTTGCTTAGGACTGCCTAGTGTGTTGCAGTCCAGGATTAGCCTAGTGTGTGTTGTCCCTTGTTGGCCCAAGGTGTGCTGACCAGTTTCTAGGGTTGGCCCAGTGTGTTGCTGATCCCGGGTTAGCCTAGAGTGTTGCTACCCATGTTGCTCCAAGACTAGCCTAGTGTGTGTTGTCCCCTGTTAGTCTAGTGTGTTGCTAAATAGGTTGAGTAGAGCTGCCCAGTGTGTTGCAGTTCAGAGCTGCCCAATGTGTTGCAACCAGGACTAGCCCAGAGGTTTGCTATCCTTAGTTAGCCCAGGGTGTGCTAACCTTGTTTACTGTGCTGTTATAGTTTGAGAATTACTTGAATTGCACTTCTGTTAGTTAGCCCAGTGTGTGCTAACCTTGTCTGGCTGTGAGTTTAGACCTTATTGATGTTTATCCTGCTATACTGTTAAGACTGTCATGTTCTGAACTGTTGTTTGTATGCTAGGGTGTTAAGTGATTTGTTGTGCGTATTGTCGGGGAATCCTTACTGAGTGCAATTGTACTCACCCTTTCTGTGGTTTTCTCCACCAGGTAACTTGGCACATCATTGAGGTGGCTAGAGGAGGGAGCTGATGGATCATGGGAAGGCCGCTGCATAGTCTGAGTCTCTTATAATGCATCTTGAAAGAGTTTTGGAACTTGTGCTGTTGAAATTGGATTTATGTTATTGTCAATTGTAATGTTTTGTAAACTCTGGCCAGAGATTGTTTATTGTTTTATCTTGAAGTATTTTGAAATGGATTTTATGTTCCAATATTTTTAATGAGATGTTCTTTTCCAGCCCTTGGATGATTTTCACTGAATTTACATGTTGCGTAAGGGCCATTTAGGGTTGTTTAGTGTCGGATCCTTACATTGGCTCTCTCGAGCTCCTAGTTTGATTCTCTCAAACTCAAACAACGCGAAAACTAAGCAAAATAGTATTAGGCGAACCTTATCTCTAAGAGTTCTTTAATTCGCAAGCAATCTTATCTCTAAGCAAGCTTGATATACCTAATGTTCTACATGCAAATTCACTCCATGTCTGTTATCTCAAAGTGAAATAAAGATATACACAGTGTGGATCAAACAAAATGTATTTAAATTTTAACACAACATGCATAATAGTTTGACATCTTGTTTTAGCTTCGCTTAGGCTAACTGCTCCTACTTGCCTACTCCCTTCCAATGCAGAAATTAGTTACTCATAATAATGATTAGATCCACGTAAAATAAAAGCAAAGTTCATCTTCATTAAAGCACCAAAACATAGACGTTCATTACAATCTGAGCAAAGACATAAATAAACAAAAGCAATAAAAGGAGAAATAAAGTTAAGAAGAAGTCTGATCGAAATAGTAAATGTAAAGGCCCAGTTTTCCGTTCCAGTTCTTCAGGTGCTTCCAGTTCATTATTCGGTTGTTCGGTTGGGCCGTTAGAGCTATTTTATCCCTTAGGGGCATTTTGGTCATTTTGCTCCTCGGTCAGGGTTTTTGGATTTTTAGGGTTCTAGGTTTGTTTCTGTCTTTTTGTAACAGCCCAAGTTTTCCTTCCAGCTCTCTAGGGATGTTTGTTAGCTTTCTAGCTTTGTCTGGGTCTGTTAGGGCTTCTTGAGCCTTCAAGGGCATTTTGGTCATTTTACCTTCCAGGGGTATTTTGGTCATTTTGTCCTACAAGTTGTTCTCTCAGTTACTCAGGGTTTCAGGAATGTCTGTCTCGGTTTTGAACTTCAGTTTCCTCCGGTTTTGGTTTCCAAGGCAAGAGTTCCATATTAGGAAAGTTTGGTGGATCCCCGGGAAAAAGGAGTAAATTAAAATAAATTGGGGTTGAGCTAGGATTTGATCCTTGGTGTGTGGTGGTCGAATTTGAGGCAAGTGTAGAGGGAAAATAAAATGATTTAAAAAGATGTTGGAGGTTGGACTCGAAGGGGGAACCTCATTTGACACTTGTCAAAAGGAGGATTTTTGTGCAATTTTAAAATAAGAAAAATCCATCTCTTTCTCCTTCCTTTTTGCCCTAGCCGTCCCAAATTCTCCCTCCCATCCTCCCTTGGCCGAATTTGCAAGCTCTCTAGAGGAACTTCAATTAAGCTTCTCCATTCTTTTCTCTTCTTGGTTTTCTCTTCATCCATTGCCGAAGACTAATCCTAGATGGTGATTTTCAAGAGCTAGCAAAAAATCTCCCCTCTCCAAGCCAAATCTGAGAGCTCCATTAGCCCTTGTTGATTCCATCCTCATTGCCGAGACCTCAAGGTAAGTGTTGTTGGTGTTGCTTGCTCGGAATTGTAGATCTAGCCAAAATGATGTTGTTTGGGTGTTGTGTGCTAAAAATCAAATTGCTTGTGTTAGTGTGTCTAGATTGGCCGAGATCCCCATTTCCCTTGCTCTAATCTCCATTGTCGAGTGCCTTGAGTAAGTGAAGATGTTGTTTGCTTTGATTAGTTGATTGTTGAGCAAATCTAACTTGGTTCTTTTCTTGTTTGTGCAACCTAGCCGAGATCTCCTTTGCTCTTGCAACACTTCCTTGGCCGAGATCCTTAAGGTGAGTGTGTTGTATCTTTGCTCTTGTTTTGTTGTCCCAGATGGTTGGAGGTAGGTTCACTCAAGTGTTCTTCTTGTTTGTGTAAGTTGAAGCCTAGCCGAAATCTCAAGCTTGCGGTTTGTTGTCGAGACCTCTTGTGTTCTCTCCTTGGCCGAGACTACAAGGTGAGTTGGTGTGATGTTGATGTTTGAATTTTGCCCTAAATTCCCTTGGTGGCCGAGAGCACCATGTGGAAGGGTTTGGCTTGTGTGTTATGTGTAGGCAAAACTAACCTATGCTTGGTGTTGTGTTGTTTGCCCCAGCCAAGAGTGAAGAGGGAAGGGATTGAAATTCTCTTGTGTGTTTGTTGGACTCCCTTGGCCGAGACCACCCTTGGAGGTTGAGGTCTTGCTCGGGTTCCGGTAAAGCCCTAACTCCTGGTGTTTGGTTGTTATGGGTTGGTTGTGACTGGATTGTTCTGTTGTTAGGTTAACAGTGTGGGGTTCTTCAGCTTGTGGATTTTTTCCTGGATTTGGGATTCTTCTGTTGACAGGTAACGGTTCCTCGCCAGGGTTGTGTGGGCCCTGCGCACCTCATTGATAACTCTCAGTTGTGTGTTGTATAAACTGTTAGTGGATAGGCTTCTATGCAGGTTGTCTAGTTTTATATAAACTGTTAATGGATAGGTTCTATGCAGGTTGTCTGGTTTTATATAAACTGTTAGTGGATAGGCTTTTTTAGGTCCCCTGGAGGAAGTATATGCTTGTAGATGCTTAGCCCTAGTTATTCTCTCTTGTGTGTAAAATGGAATTGTATGTTGTATATGTTCTGTTGTGATGTATGCTTTAGCATGACTGTAGCTAGGTTCTTCGTGGATTATTGTTAGAGTTGGCATGTAGAATATATCTTGTATATGTGCTTCTCTACCTATTTACTGTTTATCTGTCCGCTTTACATTCTTATATCATGAACATAGTAATTATCATTATTCCATGACTGTAATAGTGTGTTAGAGTCATTAGGGAGTCCCGAGTTTCAGTCGGGTTGAGTGCTGGCTCGATTTTCTTAGGATTGCCCAGTATGTTGCAGTCTAGGACTAGCCCAGTGTGAGCTGTCCCTTGTTGGCCCAAGAAGTGCTGACCAGTTGCTAGGATTGGCCCAGTGTGTTGCTGATCCCGGGATAGCCCAGTGTGTTGCTACCCATGTTGCTCCAGGACTAGCCCAGTGTGTGTTGTCCCTATTAGCCCAGGGTGTTGCTAATCAGGTAGAGCAGAACTGCCCAGTGTGTTGCAGTCAGGACTAGCCCAGTGTGTTGCTGTCCTTAATTAGCCCAGGGGTGCTAATCTTGCTTACTGTGCTGTCATAGCTTGAGAATTGCTTGAATTGTACTCTTGTTAGTTAGCCCAGTGTGTGCTAATCTTTGGCTAGCTGTGAGCTTAGACCATGTTGATGATTATCCAGCTGTACTGTTTAAGACTGTCATGTTATGTTCTATTATTTGTATGCTAGGGTGTTAGGTGATTTGTTATGCGTATTGTACCCCAGTTGGGGGATCCTTACTGAGTGCAATTTGTACTCACCCTTTCTGTGGTTTTCTCCACCAGGTAACTTGGCACAACATCACTTGGATTTATGTTTTGTCATTTGTAATGTTTGTAAACTCTGGCCAGAGAGTGTTTATTGTTTTCCTTTGAAGAATTTCCAAACAGATTTCATGTTTCCAATGTTTTAATAAAGTGTTGTTTTCCTGCCCTTGAATGATTTTCACTGAATTTTGCATGTTGAGTAAGGGCCTTTAGGGCTGTTTAGTGTCAGGTCCTTACACCTTTGCTGAGATATGTGAAATTGTTGGTGGCTTTTTCCCAAGAGACGGGTTGTTTGATAGGGTTTGTGTAAAGACCCGACCCGAAAGAGGTCCTAACCTAGACCTTTACCTCAATGCATGCTTTTAAAATTTAAATATAATATGCAAGATTGTTATCCAGATTCTGAATGAAAATAAAAACTTGTAAACATTCACGAAATAATCAGTTATAAAACGTCCTAAAACCTGTCCCTGTTTCCAAGGATCTGTTCCAAGCTAAAAGCAGTTTAAAACATACTCTGATCAGAGATTTATTTCCAAAACATTCAGTTCCAAACAGTTTACAAACCATGCCAGAATCCAGAAACAATCAGAAAACATCATAAGGGCTCCGTGGCCAACTACATGCATTCAGAGGACAAAACATAAACATAACATAAACTCAGAGTTCAGAAAGACAGCAGGTTTTCCATGATCAGCAGCTCCTCCTTTAGCCATCCTGTCTCGCGCCCTAGTTACCTGTGGAAACCACAAAATAAGGGTGAGTAACGAATTACCCAGTAAGAATCCCCAACCGAGGTACAATACGATACAACTGGTCATCTAGCAGAAAGTATGCAAGCTATGAATACAAACACAGAAGAGAGCACATCACTTTAATCCATACATAAATACCACGGATGCCATCTTACAGTCTTACTCCGGAATCTTCATCAAATCTGGTACTCTACGAGAAACTAGTCTTGGCCTCAGCTTTCCTACTACTGCCGATACGAAAGGTGCACTAAACTCAAAATCCAGAGGAGCTCTACAGTCGGCGCTGTAAAGAGCGTGCGCGCGCACCGCATGCTGCTGCAAACCAGGAAGGTGTTGGGTCTAGAGCATGCTGCCCTGGTCCAGTACGCATGCCTAAAAGAATCTCTGGATCGGTGTCACTGAACATAATGGTGTGAGACCAGGACACTATGACTATGTCATCCTGTACCACTGCACCTGAGGCTAAGGAACCGTCTATGGTAGGCTTACACCAGGAACCGGTCATTTCCCTAATAGGTGGCAATCAAGGGCTACTGCCTACACGCTGAGGTTGTGTCGACTGTCAGAGACAAGGCAATGCCTCGTCACCCCCCGACCGTTGGGGCATTTAACAGTCTGCCACCCTCACCCAAGATTGCACTGGGCTGCCGTTAAGGTTAGCTAAACCCCAACGACGGATCAAGGACGGAGTAACGCCTCGCACGTCCCTGCCACGGATGCAAGTTACGTTATGCATCCTCGCCTAGATGATGCTACCTATCAGAACTCTAAACTATAAACAGCTAACATTAAACATACTAACACATGCTCAGCAGAATCAATAAACCTAACATGGTACTACGAAGCAAGAACAGATAATGAACATGCAAGAACAGAACAACCTAGCATGGAACTAACATGAGAAATAACACGAGAATCATGCCAGTCGGAATTCAGAACAGAGCACCTATCCACTAACATGCTGATAAACATAAACAGGCATACAATCAACAATCACAGAAATATCGCAGGGCCCACACAACTCCGGTAAGAAATCCTTACCTGGGTCGGAGGGTGAACACACAACAAAGACCTTAAGCTACAACCGAACCCGAGCTAGCTATCGAGAACCTAACAAACAAACAACAAACATCACAAACTATAGGCCTTAGGTAAAATACAAACAAACTCGGCAGGGTCGGAAGCAACTCACACCGCTCGAGGCTGGCGCGCGGAAGGACATGCTGCAAGGCACACGGCTCAGCGACGTGCGGCATGGTGCAGGTGCGCGCGAACGGGCGATGCGGCTACGAGTGGCGTGCGTGCGGTCGCGGGCGCGCGGGCGTGCGGCTTAGTCACTGGGCGTGTGAAGGGGCTGCTCGGATGATAGGGGTTGTGCTCGCGTGCGTGCGGGGCTACGATCGGGGCAGGGCTGCTGCTGCACGGCTGGGCGGCGACGTGCAGCTGCAAGGGGTTGCTCTCGGCTGCAACTACAACAACAAACACACAACCACAATTACCTATCCCCTCCTCTCGGCCAGCTAGAACAACAAACAAATCTCTTAGCCAACCGGATCAGCAACAACAACAAGAGGAGAAATCGAAACACAATGAAACACTTACCCAAAACGAATCGATCGAAGCTCTCGGGAGGCTGGAAATCGCACGGCAAGGTGAGCTCTAGAGGAATGGGTTGCGACAAAGGTATTTGGGAAGAAGAAAAGAGAATAAAACCTATTTTTTAATCAAACTCACTTAAGTCACTAAAACCAAGGGAAACCAAGATAACCTGCGGAATGGGTATCAGAAACTACTTGTAGCTCATCTGGCAAGGCCCTTCTTTTATCTTCCCAGCCACCCTGGTTCAAGCCTCAGCTGCTGCATCTATTTTCTGCCAAAAACCCTTATTTTATTTTTGCAACTCTCAACACCCAAACTCAACCAGAATGAAACCAAACCCCAATTTTGAACATCCAAGAACATAAACAGCTGCGAAGACAGAAATAACCCTAATGGCCCTACCAAAATACCCTTAGGACATACCTGGAAGACCGGGATGAAAACCTGGGCCATTACAGTTTGCAAGTGTTCCGGTTAATTGGAAAATTATAAGGAAATAAGTGTTTCCATTGGGATTTGAACCCTTGACCTAAAAGAATTTGGAGACATGGATTTAAATGTTTTAATTTAGAGAAAAAGGTTGTTTCAGCTGGGACTCAAAAGGGGAAAGCCTAGGGAAGGGAATTGCCAAACCTAATTGAATTATAAATAGGAAAGAATCGTTGATTTTTCTCCTAGAGTTGTCGCACACGTTTCAAGATTTCTCCTCCTTCTTGCCATTTCTCCAAGAACCCGAGCCAAGAACAGAGAGGTAGATCTCTTTCTTCTTCTTCTTTTCTTCTTCTTCTCTAGCCGAATCCTTCCCTTTGTTGTGTTCAGCCAAGCCCATTGCTGCTGAAGATAGCCCCGTCGGCTCGCCCCAACGAACACACCATCGCTAGGACCCCAGTGCGAGAGCGAACCCACCGATCCTCCTCGCATTTGCCACCGTCGACTCACTCACCTCGAGCCTACATCCGGGAGCACCCCTTGTTTGCCCAGCGATGCTCTCCCTTTGGGCCAATGCGCTCGTCCCCGCCGCAGCTAGATCGCGCTGCCCAGTCGCTCGACAGCCTAGCGCATCTCGTCGTCCGTGTGCAGCAGCGCCCCTTCGCCTCCGAATCTCATTCGCCATCATCTAGATCGCAGCCCCAGTGCCCGTGCATCGCAGCATCTCTTCGCCGGTCAGAGCTTCGCCCCAGCGAACCCCCAAGGCAGTAGAATTGTCTTCCCAGCTACTCGAACCCGCTCGCCTGTTGCTGCCGCACGCCCTTGCAGAGCCAGCCTAGTGCCGAGAGACCCCTTCTTGGTTTGGTAGCCTCTTCTGCCTTGTGTGTTATTCCCGGGATAACTTTAGCTGGCCAGTTAATTCCTGGGATAACTATGATTGATCTCTTGCTAGCATGTTTGCTTGTTTGTACATGTTAGTGCCATGCTAGGTTTGTTCTTCCAGCATGCTTGCGATTCCTCCTTTAAGTTCGTAGTATCATGCTAGGCTATGTGCGTATAATGTTGATTATGTATGTTTAGCCAGGAATCATATATTTTGCACTCTTAGTTAGAACAGTAGGGTTTCTCATCATCTAGAGGCTAAGAGTGGACATAACGTACGTTGTCCCCACCGGTTGGGGTTCAGAGTTAAGCAAAGCATACTTTTCTTCCCCCGGCAGTTGATGTGGATTAGCTACCGCATCGGCATAAGCCTAGTTTGTAGCATGCTAGAGCAGAACCCTGCCAACGTTGTAAGCCTACCTTGGCCGGTTCTTAGCTTCAGGTCGGTGGTACAGGCTGTTACAGATGAGTGTCGAGGGCCTCGCACTATTGTGTTCAGTAACACCACTTTCGAGTCATTAGACATGCATACCTGGACCGAGTAACTTGTCCCTAGGCACCCACATTTACGCCGATTTGCAGCAGCATGCAGTGTGCGCGCACAGGCGTTAGGTGCCGGTTTGGAGAGCTCCCCCGGGCTAATGTTCGTGAGTACACCACTTCGTTCCAGTTAGAGCCAGACTTTGGGTACTCTCCCGTTAGTCCAGTTTATCTAGCCGAGGGTAAGAGGCCCTTGAGGACACCAAGGATTGGCTTTTGAGCTGATCATGTGGTCGAGGGAGAGAAACCCTCGAGGGTGTCAGACATCTATTGGGATCAGTTTTTGAGCTGATCATTTGGCCTAGGGAGGAAGACCCTCGAAGATGTCCCGAGATTGGTTATGAGAACCAATCATTAGGCCGGAAGTAGGAGACTTTCGAGGATTCTGGATTTTGCCTTGTAAGCTCGTTGAGCTAAGTTCTATGTTGGTAACTGTTTGCATGTATACTAGGGTGCTAGATGACTGATGTATCGTATTGTACCCCGGTTGGGGATTCTTACTAAGTATGTTTATACTCACCCTTATTTATGTGGTTTTCCACCAAGTAACTTGGGACAGCACCGGGACGGCTAGCGGAGGGAGTTGTTTGATCATGGGAGTCGCGGCATTCTGTCTTTCTACTTGTCTTTATGAGTCTTTAATTCCTTGATAGCATGCTAGAGAAACTATTTTTTTGTGAAAAGTTGTTTTAACTATTAGATTTTAGATACTGGCCAAAACTTGTTAAATGACGTTTAATTGAATGGATGTTTTCCTACGGATTTAATAAATGAGCTTTCTTGTTAAGCAGTTTCAAGTCAATTTAAATGTTTTTAAATTCAAGCATGCTAGGTGAGAACCGGGTTTACGACCACTTTTGGGGTCGAGTTCTTACAGTAAAGAAAACAACTCTAACTTGGCTCCAACAAACTCTCTGCAACTCCAGCTATGCTAAGGCTAAACTATTAAACAATGAGAATTCGAAAAAACAATTAAACTACGGCTAAAACTCAGGAACTTTGATCCGAAATGAAGTTATGCTGATGGACGCCCCCAGAATGAGCGACCCCTTTAAATGAAGGAGGATAGGGGTTATTTATACTCCCAGCTCGAACGACAAGGCTCTAACGAATTATGCTGGTTCATGCTCCTTTGTCCCCTTGGGTCCACGTTTGACATCATCTGCTCCACGATCCTTGCCCACAATCTTCTGCAAAAGTTGTCGACAAGCAACGATTGGGATTGAAAGGATGAAACTCGGATCTTTGACATCTATCTGTAACTTAGATGTTTCCTCGAGCATGTTTCTTTGCTGGAATCAACTTCACCTTAGCGAAACCATTGGCCATTGTTTCTCTTTGCTTCGATGTGGACTACGTTGACAGACTTTGCTTTAGCGAATTCTTCATTGTGTGAATTTCGCTTCGCCCCATTAGGAATGCTACAGACAAACTAGAATGTATAAATTCTTTTTAATGCTTATAAAATTTGCACACATTCAAGCATATTTTGCTACAATGAACCTAAAAAATTTCATCCTAAATAGAAAACTAAAGGATGATTCGCTTAAGCACAAGTTGAGGTATAATGGGGCGAAACTCAACATTAAATCATTCAATTTTAGCAAATTTTAATAACAAATATATTCTTTTATTCTACTTTAACCCTCAATTCTTGAGAGTTATCACACCCCCAAACTTACACTATTGCTCGTCTCGATTAATAGCTCCGTTACTACTAGGGGGAATTTGCCTTTTCTACTTTCCTTCACGACAGAGAACTTAAAACTTTTCTTACTTTTCAAAAGCCACTAACACATCAATCAGAGAATTCAAAAAACATTTCTAAGTTAAGCTCTTATATAACTAAATCATGCTGGGCTAAACTTCAAATCTTCAGAAAACTCCATTTTGCAATTCACTTAGGCCTTTTGTTCACGAAAACTCCTTTTGGCTTAGAATTTTATTTCTTTGGTTCTTCTAGCCTTCCCTAGTCAATTAGATTCAACTTTTTTGCTTTATGCTTTCGCTCCCTTTAAACTTGGTACTTCTCATCTTTTGTTGAATTGAACACTCTCCTTTTACAGTTCAATGGGTGTCCTACGCTTACGTTTTCTACTATCATGCCAAATTCTCATAGTTCTAAAGTTTCTTTGTTGGAGCATACAACTTTGCTAAAAAGAAAAAAGAATTGCATTTCTCCTTAAGGGAACGACAGTGGTACGACCCCCAAAGACTTGGGCTACTAGCCCTTCGGTTCGCTTAGCTCTACTCGCTTTTTTTTTTCGGGAAATATTCAAAATTTTCGAATGCCTCACCTTTTTCTTCAGTGAAATGGAAACTATCCCATTAATTTTTCTACGTTGAATCGCTATTGAAGCCTATTTAATTTCTGCGCTTTTCATGAGTATATTTACATTTTCGCTTTGGCAAACTTTCACCCCCAAACTTTGACTTTTCATTGTCCTAATGAAAACACTCAGCACCCCCAAACTTAAGGCCTCTACTTTCTACAAATATTTAGCTTTCTACAAATATTTAGCTTCATTCAATTAAAGAATTTTCTCAAGCAAAAAGAATTTTCGAAAATTAAGGCCTCTACTTTCTACAAATATTTAGCTTCATTCAATTAAAGATTCACACCAGCATCAAAGAATTAGAAAATTACCTAAATAAATAAATGAATTTGAATAATAGAGAGAAAGTTAAGAGACTTAGCTAGAAGAATAACAAAAGCTTGATAAAGCGAATGATCATAGTATTTACATTTAAGCTTTTCAGTGCAAGAAAAAAGGGGTTAGCCGACGTTTTTTTTATCGTCGCCTAAGAAACGTCGGTTAATAGTGGTTTAACCGACGATTTTATAAACGTCGGTTAAACTTTATTTTAAGCGATGGTTTGAAAAAAACGTCAGCTAAACATATTCTTAGCCGACGTTTTATGGAAACGTCGGCTAAGTTTTTATTTTCCCTCATAAAATTCATTTTTCCACTTTTATTTTAAAATAATAGCCGAAGTTTTTAAAAAACGTCGTAGAAAATAATCTTAGCTGACGTTTTAAAAATGTCGCCTAAGGTTCTGATTAAAATTCGAGTTCCTCTTTTCTTTTCTTCTTCCCCTCTTTTCTTTTCCTTTCTTCTTTCACTCTCTGCCTCTTTTCCCAATCTTCCGCCTCCCGTCCGCCGTTTCTCCATCTCCTCTGCCGTTTCTCCATCTCTTCCACCGTTTCTCCACCGTCGCCAAGGGGCCGCCGTCGTTCGTCTTCTCTCTCGCTCACTTCCAAATCCCTAACTCTTGGTAAATCTTCAAATCCCTAAATTTATTGAATCTTTCTTTGATTAAACTATTTCTTGTTCTTTATGTATGTGAAGTTTGATTAAACTATAGAAGTAAGCAATTTAATTGATTTTTTCTTGTTCTTGTTCATTTGAAGATGGGAGTATTGCTTGGTTTTAGAGACGTTGAGGTGTTGTTTTTAGAGCATTTTTCTTCAAATTAAAGTTCTAATTCTGTTTTTTATATCCAAGTTTCGAATAATTGTTCGGTTTTAAAGCTGTTGAGATGGGAGTATTGCTTAAAGTTTGTTACTTAGAGAGTAATGCAAAGATGGGAGTATTGCTTAAAGTTTCATATGTTACATTGCATTTGGGTAAAAAGAAAATGGAAAAACCTTTATTGAATTTCTCATGTTTGGTTCTTTGTCAATATCAAAACATAGATAATTGGTGGTTATGATTTTTAGAAAGGAAAAATAATAAAAGGGGGTTGAGAAGAGAGATGGTGGATGTGAGTATAGGGCATCTAAATACTTTGATTTCTATTGGAAAATATTGTACAACTTATAGAATCTCTATTGTATGTATTTTCTATTGGAAAAATTGTGTCTTTCACTAATAATCCTTTTAGTGAAATTTTCATAATTTGATAATTGGGAGGGGAGTTATTTACCACAACTCTTTTGTGTTGTCAATTTGTAGTTGGTTTTCCCACCTCCTCCTTTGTACTTTAAATATTAAATTAAACATTTTCTTTTATACTCTTATAGTTAGAGTAAGATGTAGTTAAGATTTTTTTAATTGAACATAATATACATACGCCTTTTTTTATTATTATTTTATTATTTATTATTTTATTTTATAGTATTGAATATTAATGAAACTCTTATTATTTTATTTTATAATATTGAATATTATTTATTGTTTTATTTTATAATTCGTCTAAATCATGTAGGATAGTTCGACGTTAGAATCTGAGAGTGGTTATTGAAAGAGATTGAAGATGAACAAAGATTGGATAAAAAATAAAAATAGGTTGTCCGTTGAATATGTTGAAGGCGTCAAACAGTTTTTCGAAATGGCAAAGTCTCATGTGAATAGTGTTGGAAAAATGAGGTGTCCATACAAAAAATGTATGAATGTGTTGTGGCAATGTATTGAAGGAGTAGAAACTCATTTGTTCATATATGGAATTGTCGAATCTTATAGTGACTGGATATACCATGAAGAACCTGTGAACTTACCTACATATGAAAGTCAAAGAGTTAGGTCAGTACATGTCGAAATGGTCAATTTAACTGAGCAAAGTGGGCATAATGATGAGAATAAAATAATGACAATGTTGAATGACATGAGCCGTCGTACTTTGGAATCAATTTTAGTTGAAGAAGAAGATAATTATACTTATGAAAATGTTTCACCCAATAATAGTAGACAAGATGATCGATCAACATCGTTTGATGATTTGATGAAAAAAACATCTATTCAGTTATATCTAGGATGTACTAGATTCTCTGCTTTCCGTTTTCTCGTCAAATTGATGCATCTGAAGACTATGAATAACTGGACCAATACCTCATTCGATTTGTTGTTGAAACTGTTAAAAGAATCGCATCCTGACGATGCTTGCATACCTGGTTCATTCTATGAGTCTGATAAGAAGTTTTGAGAATTGGGGTTGACTTATGAATCAATTCACGCATGCAAGTACGATTGCGTGTTGTATAGGAACGAATACAAAGATGCGGAACAATGCCCTACATGTGGAGAGTCTCGATATAAGATGAATAAGGATAATTCTAAGAAACTTCCCCACAAATTTTTGTGACATTTCCCGATAATACCTCGACTAAAGAGATTATTCTCTTCTAAGCATTATGCTTCCGATATGATATGGCACAAGGAAAAACGTGTTGACGAACCAGGAGTTTTGCGACATCCATCAGACGGTGTGGCCTGGAAACATTTGAACCTTCTGATAAGCGCCGATCCTTGCTTGAATTTTAAAAAGCTAGATGTCCTTCAGGATCCTTGTAAAAACTCACAATGATAGCTAACTTAGATCACACTCAAAATCTAAAATGGTCACTCTTAGATCCTAAGACAACTCACTCCAGAATTAGTTTGATCAAGACTAATCCAATGAATTGATTTATCTTCAAACCTAAAGAAAGATTTGAAAGAAAAGAAACACCAAATGGGGTTCAAGAAAACACAAGTTTTTCATTCATCAAATCTCCAAAATGATGAATTACAAGCCATTTTAAAAGCCAAAAATTCGTGCATGCCTTGAAATACAAAAGGACTCAAAAAGCTACTAAATGCATTTGTAGAAAATAAGGCCTAGGAAACCAAAACTCAATTGCATGGCTTAAATGCTAGACAAAAGGGTAGATAAGCTTTGAATAGGCCCAACTAACTCTTCTAGAAGGTCCCTTACAATTAAGAGCATGGTTGACAAGCATTGAAATCAAAAAGTTCTAAAATATAAAAATCTGGAAGTTCCACTATTTAAATTTATGCATTCTAATTTTAAAAAGGCTCTTGAAATCTTCTTTTCTTGCTTCTTGTTGCTCCTTCATGTGAATACAATAAGTCGGTGGTTGAATTCATATCACCTTCAATTTCCTGAATTTGCATTGGATTCTTGAAATGTACGATTTGGATTGTCTTTAAATGGATTCAACCTTTATGGTCATATGAGTACCACGTACAGTATGTGGCCTGTACAATTAGTGGCGTACAATCTACCACCTTGGAAATGCATGAAAGATACAAATATAATATTATCCTTATTAATTCCTGGTCAAAATCACAGGGAAGGGAGATTGATGTGTACTTGCAACCACTAATTGACGAGTTGAAGGATGTAAAGACCCAACTCTAAATGGTCTCAATGATCCTTACGACATGTCTTAACTCAGGAATTTAAAACAAACATAGTCTTAAAAGCAAACTTGGATAAACATGCACTTTAAAATTATTTCATGTTCCAAAAAATCAGTTAAAACAGAATCCTTAAAAATCCTTAGCCTCTAGCTAGAGTTTACAAAAGCACATAAAAAAATTCAACATAATAAAAGTCTTCCAAATTAAAAGTGCAAATGCAAGATGGGAAATGCAACGGACTCGTCCCCATGATCAACCAGCTCCTCCTCTAGCCACCTCGATGTTGTGCCAAGTTACCTGGTGGAAGAAACCACAGAAAGGGTGAGTACAATTACACTCAGTAAGAATTCCCCAACGGGGGGTACATTACGCAAGGTAAATCATTTAGCATCCTAGCATACAAGCACACAACCACAAAAGCATAAGGCAGTCTCAACATCAAGGGTCAACTAGTGACGAGCAGGGTCAGAACACCTCTGGGCCGACTAAACAGGAGGGCATCCTAAGTGCCCTCGGCCTCTAGATGTTTATCTCTAAGACAACTGGGTTAGCTCTCAACTGGGCTAACTAGGGACAGCACACCACTGGGCTTGCCCTAACTACACAGGCAACACACAACTGGACTAAACCTTAACACTAACCGAGCCAGCACACCACTCCACTGTCACTCGGGGCGCAACAAGCCAACACGCAACTCGACTGTCACTCGTGGGTCATCCAAGCCAGCACGCAACTCGACTATCACTTGGGAAACGAGCCAACACGCAACTCCACTGTCACTCGTGGGTTATCCAAGCCAGCACACAACTAGACTGTCACTTGGGAAAACAAGCCAGCACGCTACTCGACTGTCACTCTTGAGTATAGCCGAGCCATCACGCACCTCGACTGTCACTCGGGCTCCCTATCAAGCACTTACTACAATATCTACTTAGGCTAACAGTGTCTGACAAACAACAAGGCTAAAGACAATAGAGTATGAGCAGACATTCGAGCCTCTTATTAAACAAGGGAGTACTACATCCAATCTCAGGTTCTACATGCCAATCTTAATAACAAAACATGCATAGGAACAGTAACCAGGAAACAGGGCAAGTAAACGAGCATGCAAAGCATACAATTCAGACATACATAATAGATCAACATACACACAACTTGCATAACCTAATCCACTACAATTTTATAATAATCATGCAGAACACATAGCTAGGAGTCTATCAAACCACGCTTAGGGTCCACACAACCCCGACAAGGAACCCTTACCTGAACAGTGGAAAAAGGTCGGCAAGCGAGAAGTGATCCAGGCTACCAGAAAGTACAAATTCACCTATCAGTAAAGCCACACAGCACACATAAATCCTAGGTAGTATTTAGCAAACAAACAAACATCAAAACAGCCTTGGCAGGGGTGTGTGGCAACAGGCGGCGTGTGCAGCAAGGCTCGGTGGTGTACGGTAGCAGGCAGACCGGTGCGGCATGTCTCGGCAGGCGTGGGCGTGCGGTGCTGTGGCAAAGACACGACAGGGTGTGAGCGGTAGGGACACGGTCTGGGCATGCGAGAGCTGCGTCGCTGCGGCTGTGCGGGCTAGGCGAGCGGGGCTTGCAGCAGCACTCGGTAGGGCAGTGGGCTTAGCTGGGGCGCAGTGGACCAGCGATGACTCTCGGCACTGGGACTCGTGGCTGAGCAGCTACACGGACGAGCGTGTCGCTACTTGTGAGGGATGCAACGCGATGCAGGCTGCGACTCCTCGGGTGGGCGATGTGCAGGCAATGCATGAGCAGGCTGTTACGTGTGACGTGAGGTTGGACCTGCTCGGCGACAGCCTACTCGTCTCGGCTGCTTGCAGCGTGAAGCTTCGGCGATGGTGATGTGGGCTCGGCGTGTGGAGATGGAGAACACGAAGGAGAAGGGGAAGGAGGCTAGGGCTTGCACATTTCCAATGAGAAGGAGGATGGAGAAATTTTGCTTCTATTTTCTCATTATAAATGCTTCAAAATCCCTCCAAATGCCAAGTGTCAAAATAGGTTCCCCCTTCGAATCCTAGCAGGCTCACTTTTAAAACCAATTTTCTAATTAATTCCGAGTGGCCTCCAAACAACTCCCGGCCCTAAAACCTGAAACCAGAATGCAACCACAACACAACATAATTTTGAGAAACAACCCAGAACCCTGAAAAACTACCAGAATGCCCCCAGAGGCCAAATGACCAAAATGCCGCTAGGAGCTCAGAAAGCCCTAAAGGCCCAACCAAACGACCGAATAACTAACCAAACGTACCTGGAGATCCGGAATGATAACCTGGGCCGTTACAGTATTCCATCCTTTTAAGACTTTCATCCTCTAAAGTCCTAAGACTGGAATAACTCTGGGTAATGCGACCTCATCTCGTCCTCTAGTTCCCAAGTTGTTTCCTCTACCCTCTGATTTCTCTACTGAACCTTGACTCGATTGATCTCCCGATTACACAAAACCTTGCGCTCCCAATCCAAAATCTACACAGGCCTCTCCTCGAAGCTCAAATCCTGGTTCAGCTATAACGGCTCGTAGTCAATAATGTGGGACGAGTCCATAACATACTGTCGTAGAATTGATACATGGAATACGCTATGCATAGATGCCAAATATGAGGGAACACTAATCGGTACACCACTGGATCGATTCGCTCAAGGATCTCAAAAGGCCCCACAAACCTGGGACTCAGCTTTCCCCGCTTCCCAAACCTCAGTACTCCACGCATCGGTGCCACCTTTAGGAAAAACATGTTGTCCCACATCAAACTCTAAATCTCTACGCCTGACATCGGCGTAGCTCTTCTGCCTACTCTGGGCAGTCAACATACGAGCTTGGATCTTCTGTACTGCATCATTAGTCAACTGAAGTAACTCGAGACCCAAAACCTATCTGTCACCAACCTCTTCCCAGAACACTAGAGACCTACAACGCTTACCACACAACGCCTCAAATGGAGCCATCTGAATTGTGGTCTGATAACTGTTCTTGTAAGCGAATTCCATCAAATGCAAGTACTGGTCCCAACTACCCGTGTAACAGCCCAAGTTTTCCTTTCGGTCCTCCAGGCCTGACAGGTCGTCCTCCCAGTGAGTTGTTGGGTTGTTAGGGCCTTTTGTGCTTCCAGTGGTATTTTGGTCATTTTACCCTCCAGGGGTATTATGGTCATTTTTCCCTCTAGGTTGTTCTCTCAGTTACTCAGGGTTTCATGAATGTTTGTGTTAGTTTTGGACTTCAGTCTTCCTTCGGTTTTGATTTCCAGGGAAAGAGTTCCATTTTAAGAAAGTTTGGTGGTCTCCCGAGTAAAAGGAGAAAATTAAAATAAATTGTGTTTGAGCTAGGATTTGATCCTTGGTGTGTGGTTGTCAAAATTTAAGGCTTGTGTAGAGGAAAATAAATAGTTTTAAAAAGTGCTTTTGGTGGGGCTCGAAGGGGGTATTTTTGGGAGATTTTAATTTATTTAAAATAGGAGAAATTAGCCTAGGGTTCCATCTCTTTCTCCTCCCTCCCTCTTGGCCGAATTCCATCTCCTCCTTCTCCCTCTCCTTGGCCGAAATTTCAAGCTCCCAATTCTCTCCATCTCCATTGCTTCCAACCTCAAGATTTCCAAGTGTAGTTCATCTCATTCTCCATTGTTCCTCCAAGGTAAGCTTTTCTTTTCAAATCCATTCTCCTTCTCTTCCTCTTGCCATGGCCACGACTAGCTTCTCATAGGGAGATGGTGATTTTCTTCTTTTCCTCTTGTAGATCCGAGAGGCTTGTTTGGGATAGAGGAAAATTGTGCTTGCTCTTGCTTGTTGGAAATCCGGACTCATTTTCTTTCTCCAACCTCCATTGCCGAGAGATTCAAGGTAAGATTGATTGTGTTTTTGTGGTGTTTAACTTGTGGTTTGGTTTGATCTAACTTGTCTTTCTTTTCCTTGTGCAAATCTCAACCCTAGCCGAATTGCTCATTGTTTATGCTTGTCATGGCTGAGACACCTAGTCCTTTGGGAAGCTTTGCCGAATTCCATCTAGGTGAGTTGGTAAGTTGTTGTGTTGGTTGTGTTGGGTGTGGTGGCCGAGAGCCCCTTGTGTTGAGGAGGCCGAGAGCTCCATGTTGTTGTGTGTGTGTGTTTGCTCCTAGCCGAGACCTAACACTTGTGGTGTTGTTTATGGTTGTGTTGCTTTGGTTGCCCTAGCCGAGAGTGTGGAGGAAGGAGCTTGGAAATTCTCTTGTTTGTGGTTTGACCTAACTTGGCCGAGACCACCCTTGGGAGTGAGTTCCTTGTTGGGTTCCAGTAAAGCCCTAATCACTGTTTGTTTGGTTGTGTAGTTTGTTGCGAACTAGTTTGTAATCGACTATTCTGTTGTTAGGGTAACTGTGTGGTATTCCTCAGCTTGGGATTCATTTTGGATTTTTGGATTCTACTGTTGACAGGTAAGGGTTCCTTGCCAGGGTTGTGTGGGCCCTGCGCAGCTCATTGATAACTCCTAGTTGTATGTTTGTACTGTACTGTTAGCGGATACGTTTTATGCAGGTTGTCTCGATTTATATGAACTGTTAGTGGATAGGTTTTTTTGCAGGTTGGCTGGATTATATAAACTGCTAGTGGATAGGTTTTTCTACAGGTTGTCTGGATTTTATAAACTGTTAGTGGATAGGCTTTTGCAGGTACTCTGGAGGAAGTATGTTCTTGTAGATGCTTAGCTCTGTCTATTCCCTATTGTGTAACCTAGAATTGTATGCAATATATGTTCTGTGGTGATGTATGTTTAAGCATGTTGTAGCTAAGTTTTTCTTGAATTGCTGTTAGGATTGGCATATAGAATAATGTCCTGCTTACTGTGCTACCCTGTTATTGACTTGCCTATCTGTCTGCTTTATATCCTTGTTTCCTGGACTTATTATTTATTATGCTATGACTGTAAGATGTGTTAGAGTCCTTAGGGAGTCCCGAGTGTCAGTCGAGTTGAGTGCTGGCTTGGTTTGCTCAGGATTGCCTAGTGTGCTGCAGTCCAAGACTAGCCCAGTGTGTGCTGTCCCTTGTTGGCTCAGGGTGTGCTGACCAGTTTCTAGGATTGGTCCAGTGTGTTGCTGATATCGGGTTAGCCCAGTGTGTTGCTACCCGTGTTGCTCCAAGACTAGCCTAGTGTGTGTTCTTTGCCCCTGTGCTTGAGTGTAAAGGTATTGGTAATCAGTTGAGCAGAATCGCCAAAGTGTGTTGCGATTCAGAGTGCGCCTAGTGTGTTGTAGCCCGGACTAGCCCAGTGTGTTGCTATCCTTAGTTGGCCCAGGGTGTGCTAACCTTGTTTTACTGTGTTGTTATAGCTTTGCGATTACTTGTTAAGTACTCCTATTAGTTAGCCCAGTGTGTGCTAACCATGTCTGGCTGTGAGCTTAGACTTTGCTGATGATTTATCCTGTTGTACTGTTTAAGACTGCCATGTTCTGAAATGTTGGATGTATGCTAGGGTGTTAAGTGATTTGTTGTACGTATTGTACCCCGGTTGGGGAATCCTTACTGAGTGCAAATTGTACTCACCCTTTTTGTGGTTTTCTCCACCAGGTAACTTGGCACAGCATCGAGGTGGCTAGAGGAGGGAGCTGATGGATCATGGGAAGGCCGTTGCATAGTCTAAGTCTTTTATAATGCATCTTGAAATAGTTTTGGAACTTGTATTGTTGAACTTGGATTTATGTCATTGTCATTTGTAATGTTTTGTAAACTCTGGCCAAAGGATGTTTATTGTTTTTCCCTTTAAGAATTTCAAACGGATTTTATATTCTCAGTCCTTTTAATAAAGATGTTCTTTTCCATCCCTTTGAATGATTTCCAATGAATTTACATGTTAAGTAAGGGCCATTTAGGGCTGTTTAATGTTGGGTCCTTACAACCCGGGAAGTCTAGCACACATGCTCTCAGCATATCTTCCAAAATCTGATTCACCCTCTTAGTCTACCCATTTAGGGTGAAACGCCGTGCTGAAGCTACACTCAGTACCCAAACCTTTCTGGACCTTACAGTTGGTATCAGAGCCAGGCATCGGGCCGGTGTGTCGAGTTCATCTGGACGCTGGACCTCTAAGGGGAGGTGGAAACCCAAAGGGGAATCCCACATCGGTTGGGAAGGAGAACGAATCACTCCTTATAAAGGGTGTGAACACCTTTCCCTAGCAAGACGCATTTTCCCATGAGGGGAGAAACAAATTCGTGTGGCCATTTGTAACGACCCAGGTTTTCATCCCGGTCTTCCAGGTATGACCTAAGGGTATTTTGGTAAATTGGTCGAGCCATTCGGGCCGTTTCTGTCTTCCTCAGTTGCTAATATTCTTGGAAGGTCAAATATGTAGGGTTTGGTTGCTTTTTGGATGTGTTTGGGCATGGAGAGATGCTAAAGTAAATTAGTGATTTTATTGTGTGGTTGTCGGGTTTCGAACCAAGGTGGCCTAGCTAGTTAGCAGCAGGGCTTTGCCAGTTGAGCCACTGGGTGTTTTTGTTGCTCATTCCGCGGTATGTCTTGGTTAGCTATGGGTTTTTGGGATTTTGGTGTGTTTGATTAAATGAAGGGAAAATAGGTTTTTCATCTCTTTTGTTCCTCTGAATCTCCTAGCCGCCCAACCCATTCTCTCTAGCTTTTGCCGTGCGTTTTCTCCCAAGCAACCTCGCCATCTCGTTTATCCTGGGTAAGTGTTCTCGATCTCTCATTTCTCTTTCGTTTGATGTTGTTCTTGCTGGCCGAGAAAGGAAGAGGCTGATTTTGGTGTCGCGCGCCTACCTCATCGCGTCGCTCGCCCCCGCGCGTCCTCGCTCCGCGTCCGTGCCGCTCGCTGCCTCGGCGCTGTCCAAAGCAGCGTAGCCACGCTTGATGTGCATCCGGCGTGTAGCCTCTGCGCCAGCCAGCGCCAATGGCAGCGACCTCGCCGTCTTTGCTGCCCGTCCGTGTGTCAGCCGCGCCACGTGAGTTGCTCCTGAGCAGAGCCTTGTTTATTTTTATTATATTTAGGCCTATGGATTGTGATTATTATTGTGTTTGTTAGGTTCTCGGTAGCTAGCTCGGGTTCGATCGCAGCTTAGGATTTTGTGTGTAGTTGCCTCCCAGCCAGGTAAGGATTTCTTACCGAAGTTGTGTGGGCCCTGCGATATATTATGTGATGCTGTTAGTATGCTTGTTTGTGTTTATCAGCATGTTTAGTGATAGGTGCTCTGTTCTGAATTGTAACGGCCCAGGTTTTCATCCCAGTCTTCGAGGTATGCCCTGGGGGTATTTTGGTAATTTGGTCGGGCCGTCAGGGCCGTTTATGTCTTTTTCCAGTTGCTAAAATTATTGGATGGATTTATGTAAGTTTTTGAGGCTTTGTGGATGGGTTTGAGCATGGATAGATGCAAAAGTAAAAATAAAGGAAATTATGTTACAGCTGGGATTCGAACCCGGGTCTCCGAGAAAGCCTGTGAAGATGCATGCCAGTTGAGCTATGGAGAGCTCTTGTCGCTCTTTCTGCGTCATATTATGGTTATCCTTGGACCTTGGAGTTTGGTGCATTTGGTTAAATGAAAAGAAATTAGGTTTTGTTATGTCTTCTTCTCCAAATGCTCCATGGCCGCCCAACCCTTCCTCTCCCAAGCCCCAAGACGATTTTCATTCCCTTTGCAGCCCCGTGGTTCGATCGTCTTTCCGGGTAAGTTTCTTCGTCTCTTCGTCTTCTCCGATTTGAGTTCTTGCTGGCCGAATGTAAATAGAAGAGTGTGGGTGAGTGTGTGTGTTTGTTTGAAGCCTGCCGAGAGGAGCCCCAGCCAGCAGCCCCACCGTCGCAGCTCCCCAGCCGGCCAGATCGCACCAGCAGCAAGCCCAGATCGCCTGGAGTCGCCCAGCTCCATCGCCCCTGCAGTGCCATCGAGCAGCCTGTCGCTCAGCAGCCGAGCCAGACGCCCAGACAGCCCCTGTCGCAGCCCAGCAGACGCCCAGACAGCCCCTGTCGCAGCCCAGATCTCGCCAGCCAGATGCGCCTGTCGCCCCTACAGCAGAAGCAGAACGCACGCGTCGAGCGCTCGTCACCTTCGCGCGCCCGTCGTCGCCCCAGCAGCGCCCGCGCGTGTCCGTCGCGTCGGCTCGCTGCGCCCATCGCGCGCGTCGGCGCCAGCGCCGACCCACGCCGCCCGCCAGCGCCAAAGAAGCGGCCTCGCCATGCCGTCGCGCCGTCGCGTGTCACGCGCGCGCGTGAGTTGCTCGAGCCAAGCCTTGTTTATTTTATTATGTTTAGTCCAATGGATTGTGATTATTATTGTGTTTGTTAGGTTCTCGTTAGCTAGCTCGGGATCGATCGCGACTTAGGATTTTTGTGTGTAGTTGCCTCCGCCGGTAAGGATTTCTTACCGGAGTTGTGTGGACCTGCGATGTTCTATGCGATTGATGTTGTATGTTTGTTTGTGATTATCGGCATGTATAGTTTAGGTGCTCTGTTACGATTTCTGGTGGCATGACTTCGTATGTTGTTCTTTCATGTTAGTCCATGCTAGGTTGTTCCGTTCGGCATGCTCATATTCATTCTTGTTCCGTAGTACCATGCTAGGTCTCTTTGTATTCTTTTGAGCACGTATTGGATTGTTATTTGATTGTTAAGGCGAGTTAGAATTCGTAGGTAGGTACCATAACGGCCCGGATTTTAGTTAAATATAAAATAAGGTTTAAAAGATGTTTTTGGAGGACTCGAACCCTCGGCCTCAAAGAGAGATGGGAGTTTGGAATTAATTAAGGAAAATAAATGCGTCAAATTGGGTTTGAAGGAGGGAAGCCTTGGGAAGGGAATTTTAGATTTCCAAGCTTATTTAATTGGAGAAGAAGAAAGAAAAAAAAAAAAAGAAAACACTCCTCTCGCAAAACCCCTCTCCCCACCCTCTCGCGCCGCCCACCCTCGCCGTCCGCACTGGCCCGGCTCGCCGTCGCACCTTGACTGTCGCCGCACCGATCGGTCGGCCGTCGCCGCACCGTGTGCCCAGCCGCCGCGTCGTCGCACTGCGCGCCCCAGCCGCCGCCCATCGTTGCACCGTGCGCGCCAGCGTCGCTCCGACCGACCGCACCCGCGAGACCGCGTCTCAGCACACCCACCGTGTGCCGTCCGTCCATGCCTCAACGTCGCCCGCACGCCTGCTCTAGCGAGCCCGCTCGCCCTCGCGCGGTTCTCGTCGCGACGCGACGCCCGCTCGGCACCAAGCCGTCTGCGTCGCGCCAAAGACGCACGCCGGCGCGTCGCACGATCGTCGGCCGATCGCGCGCCCCCCCGCCTACCAGACGCCGAGGGCCACGCGCGCCTCGCCCTTGCACCAGCGCACCGCGCCCAGCGCCCTCTTGCAGCCGCCAAAGAAGTGCAGTGCAGCCCGATCGATCGACGCTCGCGCGAAGAAATTTGCCGCCCGCGACGCCGCTCTGCGCACGCCGCCTTGCCGAGAGCCGGTGCCTTCTCGGTTGGTAAATTTCGAGGCTGACCCTTTGGACTTTTTGTGCTTTTAGGCTCTTTGTTGGTTAACTAGGTTGATTTTTATTACTTGCTTAGGTTGTCGGGTTCGCTTAGAAGCTCGAGAGTCATCCGTTGATCGTTGGTTCTATTCACTTGGTAAGGATTTCTTCTTGGGGTTGTGTGGACCTCGCGAATACTTTGATAGCATGCCATGTGTTGTGTTTGTATGGAATTTCTAGTGGATAGGTTGCTTGCTCTTTCTTGTTTCCGGTGATTTTGTGCTTGAGATTCCCTGATATATCCTGTTAGTTATCATGCTAGGAGTTAAATTGTCTCGGCATAATCTGTGACCTTGTTATCCTGTTAGTGCCATGCTAGGAATTGGCGGATGATGTATAGTGTAAGAGATTGTAGAGGTAACTAGTGCGTCCCGCTCTGGGAAGGCCACGATGGACAACGGAGGTGTAAGACCCGATGGGCATCCTAGGTGTATAAGTCCCGATGGGCATCACCGAGTTGGAGGTGTAAGACCCGATGGGCATCCTAGGTGTATAAGTCCCCGACGGGCATCACCGAGTTGGAGGTGTAAGACCCGATGGGCATCCTAGGTGTATAAGTCCCCGATGGGCATCACTGAGTTGGAGGTGTAAGACCCCGATGGGCATCCTAGGTGTATAAGTCCCCGATGGGCATCACTGAGTTGGAGGTGTAAGACCCCGATGGGCATCCTAGGTGTATAAGTCCCCGATGGGCAACACTGAGTCCTAGGTTGTGTGTAGGCTCGAAGGACACCCGGTGTGGAACCTAGGTAGCCTGGTAGTCTGTAAGCCTCGAATAGGCAAGCCCTAAGAGTGACGTTCTGTTGACCCATCTGTTTGCTCTGAGTCATTGCATGGTTGCATGTCCGTGTGCTAAATGATATGTTTTCGTATTGTACCCCGGTTGGGGATTCTTACTGAGTAACTCGTTGCTCACCCTTATTTTTTGTGGTTTTCCACCAGGTAACTTGGGACATCGGCAGGATGGCTAGGAGGAGGCTATTTGGATGATCATGGATAGGTGACTACGGGATGCATGTTCTTTAATTGTTTTCTTTATGATTTAGCATGTAGTGGGACTTGAGTCCCTAGGGAAACACTCAAACTATTTTATGGTTCTCGTACCGTACTCTTATTTGTTTTTAAGAAAAGCACTGATCAGTCTAATTACTCTTGATTTTTACATTGGCTTTTGTGGTTTGTTTAAAGTTTTGTTGATTGCAAAAGTTTTAAATTATTACAGTTGGATGGTGTTTTACATTCCTAGACATGCATGCTAAGTAAGGATCTACGTTAGCGACCGTTTCTTTGGGTCGGGTCGTTACAGTAGCATCATCCGGGCCTGATGCATAAAGTATCTTGCATCCATAGCAGGGACGTCGGGACAGTTCTCCGTCCCTGGACCCCATTAGGGTTTAGCTAACCCGACCGGCAGAGGCCCTGCAATCTTGGGTGAGGTGGCGATCGTTAAATGCCCCCGGTCGGGATGATGACTTGGCATTGCCTCGTCCTCAAAGCCGATCGGCACGTCCTCGGCGTGTTCGGCCGTAGCCCTTGATTGCCACCGATAGGGCAAGGGCGGCTTCTGGTGTAAGCCTACCACGGCCGATTCCTTAGCCTCAGTGCGGTGGTTGGTGACATAGTTCACGTGTCCAGTCTCACACCCCTATGTCGGTGACACCGATCCAGATTTAGTTAGGCGTGGTGGATCTGGACATGGGCAGCTTGCCACTAGACCGGCACCCCATAGTTCGCAGTGAGCACGCGGTGCGCGCTTACGCTCATTACTGGTACGCCCGGCCGGAGAGCTCCTCGGGATCTTGAGCTAGTGCACCTTTCGTATCGACGACAGAGATGAAGCCGAGGCCGGGACTCGTTTCTCGTATAGGCGTATTGTGTGGTGGATTCATTTCCGGACTAAGACCACGAGTTGGCATCCGAAGTCCAAGTGTGGACTTAAGCTATGTGCTCTATTCGTGTTTATATTCATAGCTTGCATACACTCATCTAGATGACCATGTGCATCGTATTGTACCCCGGTTGGGGATTCTTCTTGAGTAATTCGTTACTCACCCTTATTTTATGGTTTTCCACGGGTAACCAAGGTGCGAGACAGGATGGTGAAGGAGGAGTTGTGATCATGGGAACTCTTTGTCATCTCTCGACTTTTTATTTCTATGACTCTTGTCTTTTATTTTCCTGAATGCATGCATGTGGCAGGCACTGAGCCCTAGGATGTTTTTCCTTAATGTTTTTATGGATTCCGACTTTGTTGTATTTGAGGATTGTTTCAAATGTTTTAATAAATCTCGATCAGTATGCGTTTAGAAATGTATTTGCCTTGAAGCAGTGCTTGGAAACAGGACAAGTTTCAACAATCTATTTGATTTACGATTGAATCTCTTTTGTTTTATTTTAATTGGGAATCCAAAAAACTAAATTGCATATTGTTCTTTACTTTGAATGCATGCATTGGGGTAAAGACCTATTTAGAAACCCCTTTTGGGTCGGGTCTTTCTGATTGGTATCGAGCTCGAGTCATAGACTTTGTAGACTGACCTTTTGTTGTAGGTCGTCTTTCCCATGATCACCAGAGACTCCGACAGTCATCAGTACGCCTAAGTTTTCTGTTTTAGAAAAGGGTTAAGAATTTACAATACCTTTCATCTAGTGTATGCCTTGTTTTGTGTTGTGGAGCGGAGACGAGCAGGAGTTCTGACTTGTCGTTGGTTTGGGTTTAGAGCGCCATCATGCCAACTTCCATGATGTAAAAGAGTATGTTTGCAGCTTGTCAGGGTATCCAGATAGATTCAGATACCACTGGGATATCGTCCCAGAGGGAAGTAGAGATTAGACTCCCGTAGGCCCTTGTGGTGTGGCCCAGCTGTTAGTTTTCCCCTAGTGAGAGGGTGGAGGTGTTTTGCCTTGGAGTACCACTCCAGGAGAGGAGTTAGCTTCGGCTTTGCTTATGATGATGCTTGTGGAGCAGGTCCTAGTGTGGACTAGTCTGGGTAGTTCAGGTGTGTAACTTGAACCTTAGCAGATTGTTTGATTGCCCAGAGAGTAGCTGCAGAGTTAGTGGCCTTCGTGGAGGAGGTAGAGACATCCTTGTTCTCTTGTAAGTGTTCTTATTTTGCATCTAGTAAGTCGGAACCCTGTGGTTAAGGGTGCAGCGAGCAGTGTTCCCACCGGACTGGATCCGTTGGTGGTTTCCTCAGTGGTCTAGCAGAGTTGAGTACTCTTCTTTGGTGAGCTCCTAGAGTAGAGTAGAGCTGCTTTGCATGTTGAGAGAGCTGGCGAGTTTTGTTCAAACATCATGTGGAGATGCAAGAGTAGGCAGTGAGACTTCGGTTTGATGAAATGCCTTAGGCATGGTTGTTTGAGTTGAGCTCTTGTATGCCTCGCCATAGTTTTTGTCACTTGAGGTTGTGACCTTACTGGCCCCATTTGTAGTAAGATGTGGATTTGGTAGTAGTGGCACTTGAGGTGCAATGGTTGGTGTGCCGCTTTGGCTCTAAGTCTGGTTCAGACCTGAGTGTGGCATGGGTATAAGCAGATGGTTCTATGACCGTCCGGAGTTCAGCACACTTCTTTAGCCATTGGATCCATTTATGGAAAATGCACTTGTTTAGGTCGTGCAAGAGGGCTAGTTCAGTGGTAGTCGAAGGACTACAAGTGAAAGGATGTTCGAGAGGAGCTGGAGCCTCTTCCCAGTGTTACTGGGGGTTGAGTAAGTCAGCAGGTTGGCGGCTGGTAAGTGTTAATGCGTGTTAGTCTCACGCTAGTGCTAAGGCCAAGAGATCTTTGTGGTTGGTAGTGCGGTCCACTACCTTCGGGTGCCTAAACCTGAGTTGAGTGAGCATTGTAGATGCGAGTTCGGTCCAAAGAGAGGGACCGTGAGTTGGATGCTTATGAGATGAGTTTGGTGCTTATGAGATGAGTTGGATGCCTTATGAGATGAGCAGGTTGTCTTATGTGTAAAGCACACTTGGTAGAGTCTTGGTATAAAGTAAGTTCGGTTTGGCATCGTTATGTTTTAGCAGAGCAAGGTTGCCACTGCTTCGAGTATCGTGTGGAGATGGAACTTTTGGTGTTTTTTGGGTTGATTGTATCTCTGCCAGAAGTTAGTGTTGCCTTTTGGAACAGCACCTGTTAGTCTTGGATCTCTGAAGGAAGGTTGAGAGTTGTTCACACAAGTGTGTTTTGTGTGGTTCGTTCTAGTGGTGATAGTTTCAGAACCATGTAGGGTTTGCATTGGAGGACTGGTGCTCAGTTCTTGGAGAAGTTGGACTCCAGGTGGATGTTGTAAGGCTTTAGTTGAGGTTGTAAGGATACCGTGCTCGTAGTCGGGTTGTTGCTTAGGCAAGTTTGGTAAGTTGAACCTAAGCTTGGTTGGTGGAACTCTTGTGTTCATGGTTGGAGTTCAGATGGTACTGAACAAATGGTGGTTGTAGTGAAGCCACGTAGTTCCTGGCCGTAGTTGCTAAAGGTGTTGCTCGGAATCCTTACCCTGGGTGGAAGCTACGATGTGGCTGATGCTTTGAGTAGGAGGATAACACATTCTGAAGCGTTTCTGGTCTTTTTGGTTTCGAGGTTCGGAGCAGGCCAGCGTGGTTGTGATCCTTGGGAAAAGGAGTTGTTTGTTCAGCAGTTGGTTGTTAGACCGTTAGACGACAGTGTGTGTCGAGGGTTGTCGAAGAACCCTAGTTGTGGAGAGCCTCACCAGAGCTCAGTCAGACCCAGGTAGTGAGTTTAGTTGGCAAGCCAGAGTCGAGTAGTTTGTAGCCTCGGGTGAGTTCTTTGGCGATTTTGGTAAGCTAGCAAGCCAGAGTTTGTTTGGAGTAGAGTCCGGATTTGGTTCCGGTGTGGTGGCAAGTTGGTGCTTGATGTTGGCCAAGGTGTGGTTTTCGAGTTGCCAAGGAGTTAGCCTTGTTCGTGGGTAAGTGGTTTGCCATGTAGGATGTCTCTCCTGTTCCCAGAGTTTGAGAGTGCCCTCATTTGGTGTTGGAGGGCTAGTCTTTGCTTGTTCGTGGTCGGCGGTCCAGTCTGTGGTGGACCCCTGTTGTTGCCTCAGTGAGAGAGTTGGATGTTGTGCTTAGTGAGCAAGTTAGCGGCGTTTGTGGAGCTCCTGTTCTTGGATGTCCGCTTGTAAGGATCTGTTTCCTTTTTGGAGTTGTCGGATTATCCCTTGGTCTTGGACTTGGCGGTAGTGGTGTTAGTAGGGGGAAAGTCTGTTGGCCACCTGAAAGCAGTTGTTTGTCCAGTTAAGCGGACTCTTGAGTGGTGTTGGAAGTTGCGATAAGAGTTGTTCGCCTCCTATGAGTGTTTGGCCTAGTTGGCTAAGGTTTGTGTGTTGGCTTGGAAGCTGTTGCACCTTTGTAGTTGAAGGCCCCTTTGTTTTGATTGTGGATGAGGTTGCACCTTTGTGGTTGGATTAGGTCCGGACTTATTGAGGATCCTTCTGGCTGGCTAGTGTAGCTTGCACTCTCGCCACCATTGTTGGTATTCTTGTTCTTGGTAGTTGGTGTTGACCGGGTAGTGGAGTTCCGTTTATGAAGTTTTGGTGGGAAGGTGCATTAAGCCTAAGCTTGTGGGTTAAGCCTGTATGTGTTATCGTTTGGACTTGTGAGATGTGTTTCATATTTGAGGCGAGCTTTGTTCCGTTGTTTTCATGGAGGTAAGTTTAGTGGAGGAGCCCTGCGGGGTCAGTGGTTGTTGCGGTGACTTGTCCGGCCCGGTGATTTGAGTCAAGCTAGAGTTGTGTGGATTGGCATAGCTATGCAGTCTGTAGTTGTTTGAGCTTCCGAGGCCGTAGCACTCAAATTGTTGGATTGTAAGTTTTCCGTGTGGGAGCTGTCGATTAGTTGAGGTTGTTGTGTGTGATTAGATTCTTGGAGGATTGGTTTCATGAGAGAGAGCTCGCACCTCGTTTTCGTGTGCGGATGCCATTTCTATGGAGTAGAGGCATGTCGATTTCAGTGGAGTTGTTGTCACCGGTGTGGCAACGAAGGTTTGTTCTAGGCAATGCGTTGATGAAGCGTGGTTCGGAGAGCGTTGTTAAGAGGCTTATGAGCCGAGTCTTCATTCTGTCAGAGAGTTTTGACCCTCGACCGATGGTCTTTTGGGAAGAGTGAGCGGATCCTTCGAGAACTTGTTGTGAGTTGGTGTTTCGTGATTAGCAAATGGGGACTAGTGTGGTTTTATGAGGTTGCCTTGGGTTGTAGTTCTCAGCGGTCAATTCTTGTTGTTCCATTGAGGCATTGCAAGGTAAGTATTGCAGGATTCCAATGTTCGGGAAAAGGTTGGTGGCCATCAATTTTGTTTTGGGTCTGAGTTCTTGCATTTGACCGTGAGGTGATGTGCGAGGAGTTTAGAGCTAGTGTTGTCAACTCAGAGAGAGCAGAAAAAGTTACGCCGATGTTCAAGCGTCGAGTTTTAGAGTTTGAGGTGGGACAGTGCGTAGTTTTAAGGTTGTGCCGTTGGGAGTTGTGTTGAGGTTTGGTAAGCGGGAGAAGTGGAGTCTCCTGTTGTTGGACCATTTGAGATTCTCGAGAGGATTGGCAGAGTTGCATATTGGTTAGCTTTTTCTGTCATTGTCGGTAGGTGTGCGGTGTTCTCATGTATCGGTGTGAGGCAGTATGTGTCGGACCCATTGCTCATTGTGGACTTTGAGCCTTTGCGGTGATTGAGGTTTGAGCTTCAAGGGAAGCCTGTGAGTATTCTGGTCTTTGAGACGAAGGCGTTGCATAATCGTGGGATCCGTTTGGTAAAAGTTCAGTGGAGGAGTCAGAGTTTAGAGGAGGCCGCTTGTGAGCGGGGAAGACCGGATGAGATTGCAGTATCCTGTGTTGTTTCAGTCTTAAGGACTTTCGAGGACGAAAGTCATAAAAGGAGGAATATTGTAACGGCCCGAGTTTTCATCCCGGTCTTGAGGTATGCCCCGGGGTATTTTGGTAATTTGGTCGGGCCGTCGGGGCCGTTTATATCTTTTTCAGTTGCTAAAATTATTGGATGGATTTATGTAAGTTTTGAGGCTTTGTGGATGGGTTTGAGCATGGATAGATGCAAAAGTAAAAATAAAGGAAATTATGTTGCAAATTTGGGATTCGAACCGGGTCTCAGGGAAAGCTGTGAGGATGTATGCCGGTTGAGCTATGGAGAGCTCTTGTTGCTCTTTTCTGCGTCATATTATGGTTATCCTTGGACCTTGGAGTTTGGTGCATTTGGTTAAATGAAAAGAAATTAGGTTTTGTTATGTCTTCTTCTCCAAATGCTCCATGGCGCCTAACCCTTCCTCTCCCAAGCCCCCAAGCCGATTTTCATTCCCTTTGCGGCCCGTGGTTCGATCGTCTTTCCGGGTAAGTTTCTTCATCTCTTCGTCTTCTCCGATTTGAGTTCTTCTTTGGCCGAATGTAAATAGAAGAGTGTGGGTGTGTGTGTGTGTTTGTTTGAAGCTCGCGAGAGGAGAGCCCACCAAGCGCCCCACCGTCGCAATGACCCAGCCGGCCGATTGCACCAAAGAAGAAGCCCAGATCGCACGAGTCCCCAGCTCCATCGCCCTGCAGTGCCATCGAGCACTGTCGCTCGGCGGCCGAGCAGACGCCCGAGCTGCCCTCCATCGCGGCCAGAGACGCCCAGACAGCCCCGCTATCGCGGCCAGATCTCGCCAGCGAGATGCGCCTGTCGCGCCCCTACAGCGGCGAATCGCCGACGTCGAGCGCTCGTCGGCCCAAGACGCCGCGCGCGCCGAGCGTGTCGTCTCGCGTCAGCTTTATCGCGCCCGTGCGCCTGCGCCAGCCGGCCGTTCGTGCGAGCGCGTGCGCCCAGTTCTGCCGCCCATCTGCGCCCGTCAGCGCCCAGCAGCAGCCTCGCCATGCTGTCTGCCCGTCCGCGTGTCAGCCGCGCCGCGTGAGTTTGTCCCGAGCCAAGCCTTGTTTATTTTATTATGTTTAGTCCTATGGATTGTGATTATTATTGTGTTTGTTAGGTTCTCGTTAGCTAGCTCGGGATCGATCGCAGCTTAGGATTTTTGTGTGTAGTTGCCTCCCGGCCAGGTAAGGATTTCTTACCGGAGTTGTGTGGACCCTGCGATGTTCTATGCGATTGATGTTGTATGTTTGTTTGTGATTATCAGCATGTATAGTTTAGGTGCTCTGTTCTGATTTCCTGACTGGCATGACTTCGTATGTTGTTCTTTCATGTTAGTCCATGCTAGGTTGTTCCGTTCTGGCATGCTCATATTCATTCTTGTTCCGTAGTACCATGCTAGGTCTGCTGTATTCTTTTGAGCACGTATTGGATTATTCTTGATTGTTAAGGCGAGTTAGAATTCGGTAGGTAGCATCATCGGGCCCGATGCATAAAGTATCTTGCATCCATGGCGGGGACGTCGGGACGCTTCTCTCGTCCCTGGACCCCGTTAGGGTTTAGCTAACCCGGCCGGTAGGCCCCGCAATCTTGGGTGAGGTGGCGGATCGTTAAATGCCCGATGGTCGGGATGATGACTTGGCATTGCCTCGTCCCTGGCGATCGGCACGCGTCCTCGGCGTGTTCGGCCGTAGCCCTTGATTGCCACGATAGGGCAAGGGCGGCTTCTGGTGTAAGCCTACCACGACCGATTCCTTAGCCTCAGTGCGGTGGTTTGGTGACATAGTTCACGTGTCAGTCTCACACCCCTATGTCGGTGACACCGATCCGAGAGATTTAGTTAGGCGTGGTGACTGGACATGGGCGGCTTGCCACTAGACCCGCCCCTCTCATAGTCTGTAGTAGCACGCGGTGCGCGCTTACGCTCATTACAACGCGACGGGAGAGCTCCTCGGGATCTTGAGCTAGTGCACCTTTCGTGATCGGCGATGAGAGCGCCGAGGCCGGGACTCGTTTCTCGTATAGGGCGTATTGTGTGGTGGATTCATTTCCGGACTAAGACCCTGAGTTGGCATCCGAGGTCCAAGTGTGGACTTAAGCTATGTGCTCTATTTTGTGTTTATATTCATAGCTTGCATACACTCATCTAGATGACCATGTGCATCGTATTGTACCCCGGTTGGGGATTCTTACTGAGTAATTCGTTACTCACCCTTATTTTGTAATTTTCCACAGGTAACCAAGGTGCGAGACAGGATGGCTGAAGGAGGAGCTGTGATCATGGGAACCTGCTGTCATGTCTGACTTTTTATTTCTATGACTCTTGTCTTTTATTTTCCCGTGAATGCATATAGCCGGGCACGGAGGCCTAGGATGTTTTTCCTTAATGTTTTTCTGGTTTCCAGCTTTGTTGTATTTGAGGATTGTTTCAAATGTTTTAATAAATCTCTGATCAGAGTATGCGTTTAGAAATGTATTTGCCTTGAAACAGGTGCTTGGAAACAGGGACAGGTTTCAACAATCTATTTGATTTCTGATTGAATCTCTTTTGTTTTGTTTTAATTGGGAATCCAAAAAACTAAATTGCATATTGTTCTTTACTTTGAATGCATGCATTCGGGTAAAGACCTATTTAGAGCCCCTTTTGGGTCGGGTCTTTACATGAATTCCCGACTGGCATGATTTCTTATGTTGTTTCTCATGTTAGTCCATGCTAGGTTGTTCCGTTCTGGCATGCTCGTATTTGTTCTTGCTTCGTAGTATCATGCTAGGTTCCTTGTATCTGTTGAGCACGTATTGGATTGTATTGGATTGTTTGTTGTTGATATTATAGGTTA
Organism: Sicyos edulis; assembly: GCA_036507275.1. Lineage (NCBI taxonomy): Eukaryota > Viridiplantae > Streptophyta > Magnoliopsida > Cucurbitales > Cucurbitaceae > Sicyos > Sicyos edulis. Next base: position 13,074,505 of record CM071851.1, read on the forward strand.
GAGTTCAGGTAGGTAGCATCATCCGGGCCGGATGCATAACGTAACTTGCATCCACGACAGGGACGTACGAGACGGTACTCCGTCCCTGATCCCGTTAGGGTTTAGCTAACTCTAACGGCTGGCCCTGCAATCTTGGGTGAGGGTGGCTGACTGTTAAATGCCCCAACGGTCGGGATGATGACTTGGCATTGCCTCGTCCCCGGAATTCGGCACGTCCTCAGCGTATTTGGCCGTAGCCCTTGATTGCCACCTATTAGGGCAAGGACCGCTTCCTGGTGTAAGCCTACCACGACTTGTTCCTTAGCCTCAGGTGCGGTGGTACAGGCTGACATAGTTCATGTGTCCAGGTCTCACATTCCTATGTCAGTTACACCGATCCAGAGATTTAGTTAGGCATGGTGACTGGACCTGGGCAGCTTGCCACTAGACCCGGCACCCCCCACTAGTGCACCTTTCAGTCGACGATCGGAGTAAGCGGTGAGCCCGAGACTTGTTTCTCGTATAGGGCGTATTGTGTGGTGGATTATTCCGAACTAAGACCCTGAGTTGGCATCCGAGGTCCAAGTGTGGACTTAAGCTATGTGCTCTATTCTGTGTTTATATTCATAGCTTTTATATCTTTCGGCTAGATGACCATGTATATCGTATTGTACCCCGGTTGGGGATTCTTACTGAGTAATTCGTTACTCACCCTTATTTTGTGGTTTTCCACAGGTAACCAAGGTGCGAGACAGGATGGCTGAAGGAGGAGCTGTGATCATGGGAACCTGCTGTCATCTCTGACCTTTTATATTATGACTCTTGTCTTTTTATTTCCCTTGAATGCATGTAGTCGGGCACGGAGCCCTAGGATGTTTTCCCAATGTTTTTGTGGATTCCAGCATTGTTGTATCTGAGAAGGTTTTGAATGATTTTAATAAATCTCTGATCAGAGTAAACTTTTGGAAATGTATTTGTCTTGAAACAGTGCTTGGAGCGAGGGCGGAGTTTCAAAGAAATGATATTGATTTCTGTTTGAATGCTGAATGTTTTAATTTTAATTGGAATCCGAAATCATATTTGTATATTGTCCTTACTTTGAATGCATGCATTGGGGTAAAGGCCCATTTAGAGCCCCTTTTGGGTCGGGTCTTTATAGTTAAATGCCCCAACGGTCTGGGGAATGACGAGGCATTGCCTTGTCCCCGGCAGTCGACACGTCCTTAGCGTGTCTGTAATGACCCGACCCGAATGGGGTCCTAAACTAGGCCTTTACCTCAATGCATGCTTTAAAACTTAGAAAATAATTTGCAAGGTTGTATGCCAGATTCTGATTAAAACTAAAACGGTAAACATCCATTCAAAAAAAAAAAAAAATGTCTTGGAACCTGTCCCTGTTTCCAAGTGCCTGTTTTAGGCTAAATACAATTTAAAACGTACTCTGATCAGAGATTTAATTCAAACATTCAAATCCAAAATAGTTTACATCAGTGTCAGAATCCAGAAAGCAACTCGAAAACAACCTAAGGGCTCCGTGCCCAACTACATGCATTTAGAGGACATTTAAACACAAAAACATAAACATAAGACTCAGAGTTTAGTCAGCTGGTTTCCATGATCAGCAGCTCCTCCTTCAGCCATTCTGTCTCGCACCATGGTTACTTGTGGAAAACCACATAATAAGGGTGAGTAACGAATTACTCAGTAAGAATCCCCAACAGGGGTACAATACGATATAACTGGTCATCTAACAGAAAAGTATGCAAGCTATGAATATAAACACAGAAGAGAGCACTTTACTTTAATCCACACTTAAACCTCGGATGCCATCTCAAAATCTTACTCCGGAAAACTACCACGCGATACGATACTATACGAGAAACTAGTCCCGGCCTCAGCCTTCTTACTGTCGATACGAAAGGTGCAGTGAACTCAAGATCCCGAGGAGCTCTCCAGTCGGCGCTGTAATGAGCGTGTGTGAGCACCGCATGGTGCTGCAAACCAGGGGGGTGCTGGGTCTAGGGCAAGCTGCCCTGGTTCAGTACGCATGCCTAACAAATCTCTGGATTGGTGTCACTGAACATAGTGGTGTGAGACTAGGACACGAAAACTATGTCAGCCTGTACCTCCGCACCTGAGGCTAAGCAACCGGCCATGGTAGGCTTACACCAGGAACCGATCCTTGCCCTATCAGGTGGCAATCAAGGGCTACGGTCGACATGCTGAGGACGTGTCGACTGTCGGGGACAAGGCAATGCCTCGTCATCCCCCCGATTGTTAGGGGCATTTAATAGTCTGCCACCCTCACCCAAGATTGCGCTGGGCTGCCGTTAGAGTTAGCTAAACCCTAACGACGGATCAGGGACGGAGTACTGCCTCGCACGTCCCTACCACAGATGCAAGTTACGTTATACATCCTCGCTCGGATGATGCTACCTATCAGAACTCTAACTATAACAGACAACAGCAAATATTCCAAACGTGTTCAATAGAAACAATGAACCTAGCATGATACTACGAATCAAGAACAGATAACGAGCATGCCAGAACAGAACAACCTAGCATGGAACTAACATGAGAAACAACACGAGAATCATGACAGTCGGAATTCAGAATAGAGCACCTATCCACTGACATGCTGACAAACATAAACAAGCACACAAACAACAATCACAGGATATATCGCAGGGCCCACACAACTTCGGTAAGAAATCTTTACCTTGGTCGGAAGGCAATGACACACAAAGGTCCTATGCTGTAATCGAACCCCGAGCTAGCTATCGGGTACCTAACAAACAACAACACATATTATAACCAATATGACTTAAATAATAAAGCAAACAGGGCTCGGCTCGGGAGTAACTCACACGACACGGGCCGGGCGTGTGGACGAATACTGTTACGACGGACGCTAGGTCGCTCATCTGGGCGTCTTTGGTGCAGCGAAATTAGGCGGCGAGCCGACACGATGCATGCAGCCTGCGCCGGGCGCTGGGCTGCATGCTGATGGGCGTCTTTGGGTGGTGGTAGGCAGGCGTGCCTTGATGACATGATGGCACGGCCGCTGGGCTGGGCTGCTGGGTGTGCTGGTGCGGAAGAGGGCTACGCGCTGGAGCTGGGCGACGCGACACGGGAGCTGGTTGTGCGCGAACGGGCGATGGCGATTCAGGCGCTGGGGCTGCGCTCAGACGAGCGACGCGATCCTTCTGCTGGGCGATGGGCGTCTGGGCGATGCAGCTGCTGGGCGATGGGCGTCTGGCGATGTAGGGCAGCTGGTCCTCTCAGCTTGCTGCAACAAAAACAAACTCACCTCTTCTTCTTTCGGCCAGCAAGAACGCACCAAATGAAAGAGAAAAAAGGATCGATAACTGTTACCCGGGACGACGATCGATCGAGCTTGGGAAGGAGAGCACGGCAAGGAGCTTGGGAGAGATTTGTTTGGCGGTTAGGGAGTTTGGAGAAACAAAATAAGAATAAAACCTATTTTCTCTTCATTTAATTAAACACACCAAAATCCCAAAGACTTACCGCGGAATGAGCAACAAAAGCAGCTTGTGGCACAACCGGCAACACCACTTATCTGACCACCCAAGCAACTCGGGTTCGAAACCCCACAACCACACTTTTAATTCTCTAATTTATTTTTGCATCTCTTCAAGCCCAAACACATCCACAAAGCAACAAAACCCTACATAAGACCATCCAATAATATCAGCAGCTGAAAAAGACAGAAACGACCCTGACTGCTCGACCAAATTACCAAAATACCCCTAGGGCATACCTGGGAGACCGGGATGAAAACCTGGGCCGTTACAGTGTCGGCAGTTGCCCTTGATTGCCACCTGATAGGGCAAGGACCGGTTCCTGGTGTAAGCCTACCACAGCCGGTTTCTTAGCCTCAGGTGCGGTGGTACAGGCTGACATAGTTTTCGTGTCCTGGTCTCACACCACTATGTTTAGTGTCACCGATCCAGAGATTTGTTAGGCATGCGTACTGGACCAGGGCAGCTTGCCTGTAACGGCCCAAGTTTTCATCCCGGTCTTCCAGGTATGCCCTAGGGGTATTTTGGTAATTTGATCAGGCCGCAAGGGCCGTTTAGGTCTATTGCAGTTATTAAAAATTATTGGATGGACTTAAGTAGGATTTTGATGCTTTGTGGATGTATTTGGGCATGGTGAGATGCAAAAGAAAAATTGGGAATTAAAGTGTAGCAGTTGGGTTTTCGATACCAGGTGGTCTGAGAGGTTAGTTGTGTGTCCTTGCCAGTTGAGCCACCAGCAGCTCCTGTTGCTCTTTCCGCGTCATTTCATAGTTAGCCTTGGATCATGGGAGTTTTGGTGCATTTGTTTAAAAGAAGAGAAATTAGGGTTTTGGGTCTTCTTCTCCAAAATTCCCTTGGCCGCCCAAGCTTTTCTCCCTAGCTCCCCAAGCCGAATCCTTGCTCTCTTGCAGCCCCGAGGTCCGATCGTCGTTCCAGTAAGGTTCTTCTTCTTCTTCTTCCCCTTCTTTGTTTTAGCACCCCTACTGGCCGAAAGTGAAGAGGTGAGTGTGTGTGTGTTTTGTGCAGCTTTCCGGGAGGAACCAACCCATTGCGCTGAGCGGATCGCTTGACCTTGCCCTCGCCGCGACGCACGCGCAGCAGCACCGGACCGCCCAGACGCGCCCGGACTTCATCGCCCCTGTAGTGCCGTCGATCAGCTTGTCGCCCAGCTGCCGAGCCAGACGCCTAGATCGCCCCTGCAGTGCCGTCGATCAGCTTGTCGCTCAGCAGCCAAGCCAGATGCCCAGATCGCCCCGTCGCACGCACCAGTCGTGCATCCCGCGCTTCTGCTCCTCGCCAGCGCCTACATCACGCCCAGATCGCCCGCGCGCGCCCAACCGCTCCCGTCGCTTGCCCGCGCTTTCGCGTCCGCGCCTGAGCGCCTTGTCTCGCCCTCAGCTTGCCCGCTCGCCATGCCAGCACGCCCAGCCACGCCCCAGCGCCGTGCCAGTGTGCAGCCCTGCCGCCCATCAGCGCCCAGCAGCATCCTCGCCGTGCAGCCTGCCTGTCCGCGTGTCAGCTGCGCCGCTTGAGTTGCTCCCGAGCCAACCTTGTTTATTTTATTATATTTAGGCCTATGGTTTGTGATTATTATTGTGTTTGTTAGGTTCTCGTTAGCTAGCTCAGGATCGATCGCAGCTTAGGATTTTGTGTTTAGTTGCCTCCCGACCAAGGTAAGGATTTCTTACCGGAGTTGTGTGGGCCCTGCGATATTATATGTGATTGCTGTTTTGTATGTTTGTTGTGTTTATCAGCATGTTTAGTGATAGGTGCACTGTTCTGAATTCCCGACTGGCATGATTTCTTATGTTGTTTCTCATGTTAGTCCATGCTAGGTTGTTCCGTTCTGGCATGCTCGTTATCTGTTCTTGCTTCGTAGTATCATGCTAGGTTCGTTGTATCTATTGAGCACGTATTGGATTGTTGTTGTTGATGTTATAGTTTAGAGTTCAGATAGGTAGCATCATCCGGGCTAGGATGCATAAAGTACCTTGCATCCACGGCAGGGACGTACGAGGCAGTACTCCGTCCCTGGACCCCGTTAGGGTTTAGCTAACCCTACTGGTAGGCCCTGCAATCTTGGGTGAGGGTGGCACTCTGTTAAATGCCCCAACGGTCGGGATGATGACATGGCATTGCCTTGTCCCCGGCAGCCGGCATGTCCTCAGCGTGTTCGGCAGTAGCCCTTGATTGCCACTTGATAGGGCAAGGACGGCTTCCTGGTGTAAGCCTACCACAATCGGTTCCTTAGCCTCAGGTGCGGTGGTTTAGGCTGACATAGTTCACGTGTCCAGGTCTCACACCCCTATGTTAGTGACACCAATCCAGAGATTTAGTTAGGCATGGTGACTGAACCTGGGCAGCTTGCCACTAGACCCGGCACCCCCCATGGTTTGCAGTTGCATGCGGTGCGCGCATACGCTCATTATAGCGCCGACTGGAGAGCTCCTCGGGATCGTTAGCCAGTGCACCTTTCGTATCGACAGTAGACAGGCTGAGGCCGAAACTTGTTTCTCGTATAGGGCGTCTCATGAGGTGGTTTATTCTGGAGTAAGACCTTGAGATGGCATCTGAAGTTTATGTGTGGAATTAAGCTATGTGCTCTCCTCTGTGTTTATATTCATAGCTTGCATACCCTTCTGCTGGATGACCATGTATATCTTATTGTACCCTGGTTGGGGATTCTTACTGAGTAATTCGTTACTCACCCTTATTTTGTGGTTTTCCACATGTAACCAAGGTGCGAGACAGGATGGCTGAAGGAGGAGCTGTGATCATGGAAACCAGCCGTCGAACTCTGATTTTATCTATGATTCATTATGTCTTATTTTTCCTCTGAATGCATGTAGTTGGGCACGAAGCCCTAGGTTGTTTTGCTGAATGCTTTTTCGGATTCTAGCACTATTGTATTTGTTGGATGTTTTCAATGTTTTAAATAAATCTCTGATCAGAGTAAGTTTTGGAAATGTATTTGTCTTGGAACAGGTGCTTGGAAACAGGGATAGGTTTCAGGAAATTATGTTGGGTTTTAAATGGATGTTTTATGTTTTAGTTTTTACTCAGAATCTGAAACACCATTTTTGCATATTGACTTTAGTTTTGAATGCATGCATTGAGGTAAAGACCTATTTTAGGACCCCATTCGGGTTGGGTCTTTACATTGCCCTAGACCCAGCACCCCCCTGGTTTGCAGCAGCATGCGGTGCGCGCACACGCTCATTACAGCGCCGACTGGAGAGCTCCTCGGGATCTTGAGTTCAGTGCACCTTTCGTATCGACAGTAGGAAGGCTGAGGCCGAGACTAGTTTCTCGTATAGTATCGTATTGCGTGGTAGTTTTCCGGAGTAAGACCGTATGATGGCATCCGAGGTTTACGTCTGGAGTAAAGTGTTGTTCTCTCTTCTATGTTTATATTCATAGCTTGCATACATTTCTGCTAGATGACCAGTTATATCGTATTGTACCCCGGTTGGGGATTCTTATTGAGTAATTCGTTACTCACCCTTATTATGTGGTTTTCCACAAATAACCATGGTGCGAGACAGTATGGTTGAAGGAGAAGCTGCTGATCATGGAAACCAGCTGTTAAAACTCTGAGTCTTATGTTTATGTTTTTAATGTCCTCTGAATGCATGTAGTTGGGCACGGAGCCCTAGGTTGTTTTCTGGTTGTTTTCTGGATTCTGACACTGATGTAAACTGTTTTGGATTTTGAATGTTTGAAATAAATCTCTGATCAGAGTACGTTTTAAATTGTATTTAGCTTGGAACAGGTACCTGGAAACAGGGTCAGGTTCCAGGATGTTTTACATTTGGTTTATGAATGGATTTTTACCGTTTTTAGTTTTATTCAGAATCTGGCATACAACCCTGCATAATGTTTTCTAAGTTTTAAAGCATGCATTGAGGTAAAGGCCTAGTTTAGGACCCCATTCGGGTAGGGTCTTTACACCATTGGGCCAAAGCGAACAATATCTTGGCTAGCGATGGGTTGGGCCATTATAGATGGTATCAGAGATCAGAGTCATAGATTATGTAGACTGACCTACTGAGTTATGTTGTTGTGTCCCATGATCATCAGTACTTCGACAACCACCAGGTATGTGATTAAGTTTATTTAAGGGTTTAAGGTTGCAATACTAGCACCTAGCATACTTGTTTTATTTTGTTGTTGGCAGTGTTGGTCCGAGTATGGGCTAACTTAGTATGTCTTGGGTAAAGATCGCCAGTATTCCGATTACCTGGAGAGGAGTAGGATCATCTGGTACAACCAACCGAGATGTTACCACTGAGATAGCCACTGACAGGGTTGCATCAGGGCTAGGCCAGACCAGTAGGCCACCTGTGGCCCAAGCTGCTAGTGTACCCCGAGCAGAGGGAGATACTACCCAGACACAGACCGCAGCTCCTGGAACTGAGTTAGCATCTATGATGAGAGAGATGATGCTCTTGATGGCAGAATGTAAAGACCCGACCCAAAAGGGGCTCTAAATGGGCCTTTACCCCAATGCATGTATTCAAAATAAAAGACATTATGAAAAATAAATTTCGGATCCCAAGTAAAAACAAAAACATTCCACAATCAAAACATACATTTCTAAAAGCATACTCTGATCAGAGATTTATTTAAACCATTTAAACATTCCACAAGTACAAATATGCTGGAATCCATAAAACGTAAGAAAACATCCTAGGGCTCCGTGCCCGTCTACATGCATTCAGGGGAAATAACAAAAGTCAAGAGTCATGATATAATAAAATGGTCGAGATGACAGAGATTCCATGATCACAGCTCCTCCTTGACCATCCTGTCTCCCGCCTTGGTTACCTGTGGAAAACCACAGAATAGGGTGAGTAACGAATTACTCCGTAAGAATCCCCAACCCGGGGTACAATACGATATACATGATCATCTAGAAGAATGTATGCAAGCTATGAGTATAAACACAGAATAGAGCACATAGCTTAAGTCCACACTTGGACCTCGGATGCCAACTCAGGGTCTTAGTCCGGAAATAAATCCACCACACAATACGCCCTATACGAGAAACGAGTCCCGGCCTCAGCCTGTCTATTGTCGATACGAAAGGTGCACTAGCTCAAGATCCCGAGGAGCTCCGGTCGGCGCTATAATGAGCGTAAGCGCGCCTTTCGCTGCTGCGGACTATGGGGTGCCGGGTCTAGTGGCAAGTCGCCCATGTCCGGTCAAAGACGCCTAACTAAATCTCCGGATCGGTGTCGCGACATAGGGGTGTGAGACACGGACACGTGAACTATGTTGCTGAACCACCTTTGAGGCTAAGGAATCGGTCGTGGTAGGCTTACACGAAGCCGCCCTTGCCCTATCGGTGGCAATCAAGGGCTACGGCGAACGAACGCCGAGGAGGGCGTGTCGATCGCCGAGGATGAGGCAATGCCAAGTCATCATCCCGACCGTTGGGGCATTTACGACCGCCACCCTCACCCAAGATTGCAGGGGCCTACCGGTCGAGTTAGCTAAACCCTCACGGGGTCCGGGGACGGAGTATTACCTCGTGACGTCCACGCCATGGATGCAAGATACTTTATGCATCAAAGCCCGGATGATGCTACCTACCTACACTCTAACATATCATTTCAATAGCATATAATCCAATACAATCCAAAACGTGCTCAACAGATACAACGAACCTAGCATGGTACTACGAAGCAAGAACAAATATGAGCATGCCGAGCGGAACAACCTAGCATGGACTAACATGAGATAACAACATACGAAGTCATGATAGTCGGGAATTGTAAGCGAGCACCTAAACTATACATGCCGATAATCACAAACAAACATACAAACCACAATCACATAGAACATCGCAGGTCCACACAACTCCGTGAAGAAATCCTTACTGGCAAGGGGCAACTACACACAAAACCTAAGCTGCGAACGAACCCGAGCTAGCTACCGAGAACCTAACAAAACAATGATAATCATAATCCATAAGCCTAAATATAATAAAATAAACAAGGCTCGGCTCAAGGAGCAACTCACGCGGCTCGGTGACACGCGGACGGGCAGGCAAAGACGGCTGGCGGGGCTGGCTCTGCGCCGATGCAAGCAGTGAAGGGCTGATGGCGGCGAGGACGCGCACATCTGGCGCCGGCAGCAGCAGGAGGCGGCAGCTGCCGTGCGCATGCGCGCGAGCGGCTGGCTGGTGCTGGCGCACGCGGCGCGGCAAGCGGACGGACGCAGCGCGCTGGCGCGCGCGCGGCGGCGCGCGCGCGATGCGCGCACGGCGCAGCGAGAGAAGCGCGCGCGAGGCCGCTCGGTGGTGCGCGCGACGGCGCTGCGACGGGCCGGGCGGTCTGGGCGGCTCTGGTGCTCTTTCTGCGCTATCTATCTGAGCGACTGGAGCTTCTTTGCTAAGCGATCTGGGCGGCACTGGGGTTCTTCTTTGGCAGATCTGGGCATCTTTGGGCGACTGCAACAAACACACACACACACTTTGGAGAAGAAGATGAGACAAACCTAATTTCTATTTCATTTAACCAAATGCTCCAAAACTCCCAAAATGCAAGGCTAACCATAAAATGATGCAGGGGAGAGCAACAAGAGCACCTAATGGCTCAATTGGTACACATCCCCACAAGCTTCCCAGAGACCAGGTTCAAACCCCAATTTGCAAAGACAATTTCCTTTATTTTTACTTTTGCACCAAACCTTGCTCAAACCAAACCACAAATCCTTCCAAAAACCTACATAAATCCATCCAATAATTTTAGCAAATGGAAAAAGACATAAACGTACTGACGGCCCGACCAAATTACTAAAATACTCCTAGGGCATACCGGAAGACCGGGATGAAAACACAGGTCGTTACAATATTCCCTCCTTTTTATGACTTTCGTCCTCGAAAGTCCTTAAGACTGAAACAACACAGATATCTGCATTCTCATCCCGTCCTTCCCACTCACGAGCGGCCTCCTCCGAACTCGAGACTCCTTCACTAAACTTTTACCAACGGATCTCACTTCTACGCAACGCGTCTTCGACTCAAGACCGAGAATACTCATAGGCTTCTCCTCGAAGCCCAAACCCTCAATCGGTTGCAAGGGCTCAAAGTCCACAATGAGCAATGGGTCCGGCACATCTTTGCCCCAACATCGATACATAAAAACACGTGCACAATTTGTCAACAAACAAACTCAACCCTACAACAAATGGCCAAACAACTGAACCTTCTAGATTCCAAAACTAAACGGCCTACTCTTACTTCACAAGAGACCAACAAACCTCAAACCTTGACTACTGACCTTAACGAGATACAAACGAACCACCAATGGCGCATCGATCCAAAAAGACAAACTTCTCCAACTAGAACACGACCACAACACTTAAGCAACCATCTTAAGGAGAAATCGCCGAACCAAAGGCAAGGGGCACCATCTGGTACACGACGGCTAACAACACTCACACCAAATTGAAACTTCACTACGGCCAAAAAAAAAAAACAAGGGCCAAGCACAGACTCCACTCGGCCAAGCCAACAAACTAGAACTCCTCATCGGCCGAACGCAAACTTTCCAACGAACACCTACCAAAGAACCGACCAAGGAGAACATCGCCGGGCAAGGAACATCCAACATTCCTCTCAAGGAAAACTCGGGAAGCAAGGACTAAACCATCACGCAGCTATCTGCGACACAACACCTTGAGGAAAAGCAGCTCAACGACTTACCAACCAATGCCACGGCACCTGCGTGCCAACTCACTCAAACGCGGCTCGCTAACGCCAACCTGGGAACTCACAACAGCACTAGGAACAAAGCCCGAGAAGGGCTTGCTCGTGAGAACTCAACCCAAACTTATAACGAGAGCAGCGCCGCCTCAAGCTACTACTCAACTCTTAAAATCCAGCTGGCTACTCAAAGGACTTCCCTTTAAGCCTAAGCCAACTCATCTTCCAACCGAAGCTCCACTCCCAAAACCTCACAAGGAAAACCGATAACGACAATCTCAAAGCTTACGGATCACGAGCCACACGAATCCGCAAGACTACCTCGCAAGCTATCACTCGAGGTGGCATCCAAGGAGCAACTCAACCACCACAGAGGCTAGAGGGAAAGGAAATCTTCAATCCCCAAAGAACCAACAACTTGCGAGAACAACTCAACTCTTATTTGGTGGCCTCGCCCTTGCGGGAACAAACAACTCTTGCTTGCTAACAACACAAAGCAGGGACCCTCATTTTGGGTGACCATTGCTCTACTCGATCGACTACACAACTCGGGAGCTAAGGCGACTCGCCAAGCGGAAACGACTTCCCAAAGCAAGCAAACTCGGAGAAGGGCGGCGAACTCCACACACGCTCACTGACTTGCTCAAACCCAAGGCAACGACAACCAACTCTTTTGGAAGCAACACCCAAGAGAAAACTCAACCAATCGGACCACCAAACCGAAACAAACAAAGCACTTGCTCAAGCTGCCGAGGAGAGGTCAACTCCCAAAACTTACTCGACTAGGAACAAGATCTCGGGGCAACGCCCTCCGGCTAGAACCGAACTAGCTCTCGAAACAACAAACGAACCAAATCTTGGCCAAACACTCACAAGAGGCGAGAACAACCTTTACTGCGGCCCTCTAGAACACCATCCAAGAATCCGCTTAAGCTGGACAAACGACTACTTCCAAGCAAACCAACAAACTTTTCCTTCAAGCTAGCGCTTCCACCATTAACTCCAAGACCAAGGAGTAAACGACAACTCCCGAAGAAAGCGGCTCTTACAAGCGGACAACCAACGGACAGAGAACTCCACATACGCCTTTGTCTTGCTCCACGAGCAACAACATCTAATCTCACGGGGCACAACAAGGGTCCATCTCGCATGAACCTCCAAATGCCAAAGCGGGGCAACTCAACATCCCGAAACAGGAAAAACAACCAACATGGCACAAACCACTCGCCCCCACGAGCAAAACTAAACTCTAGCAACTCCAATCCACACCTTGGTCAACACCAAGCATCAACTTGCCACCACACCGAAACCACTCCGGACTTTACTCCAAACAAACACTAGCTTGCTAGTCTACCAAGACTGCTAGCAACTCCACCGAGGCTACAAACTACACGCCTCCAGCTAGCCAACTGAAACTCACTAGCTGGGCTGGTGAGCTCTGGAGAGGCTCTCCACAACCTAGGGTTCTTCGGCAACCCTCGACACACACACACTGCGGCAAGGCATACGATCTAACAGACAACTGCCTGAACAAACAACTCCAATTTCCAGCATCCCAACCATGCTGGCCAACTCCAACTCCTTGGGAACCTAGAGGACCCGAAACGCTACAGAATGCCTCATCCCCCTACTCAAAGCATCGGCCACAACATAACTTCTACCCAAGGAAGGATCTGAACAACTCTCTTAGCCATGACGATCGAAACCACGCGGCTTAGCTACCATCGCTCTTGTTGGTTTCCAACCGAACTCCAACCAACGATCAACAAGAAGATCCGCCAACCAAGCTTAGGCCCAACTTAACAAATCTTGCCTAAGCAACAACTTGATACCACGAGCACGGTATCCTTACCACCTCAACCAAAGCCTTACAACAACCACCTGGAGTCCAACTTCTCAAGGAACTGAGCACGAGATCTCCAAAGAAAACCCTACATGGATCTGAAACTCTCGCCACGGAACGAACCACACAAAACACACTTGTGTGCATGTAACAGCCCAACCCATCGCTAGCCAAGAAATTGTCCGCTTTAGCCCACTGGCCTCACGGATTTGTTTCTCCCCCCATGGGAAAACGCGTCTTGCTAGGGAAAGGTGTCCACACCCTTTATAAGGAGTGCTTCGTTCCCCTTCCCAACCGATGTGGGATTCCCCTATGGGTTTCCACCTCCCCTTAGAGGTCCAGCGTCGATGGACTCAAGCACACCGCCCGATGCACTCGGCTCGATACCATCCGTATAACAGCCCAACCCATCGCTACCCAAGAAATTGTCCGCTTTAGCCCACTGGCCTCACGGATTTGTTTCTCCCCCCATGGGAAAACGTGTCTTGCTAGGGAAAGGTGTCCACACCCTTTATAAGGAGTGCTTCGTTCCCCTTCCCAACCGATGTGGGATTCCCCCATGGGTTTCATTTATAACGCCCCGATTTTCTATTTCGGTTACCAGGTGATTTCGGGTCATTATTCGGATGTTCGGATGGGCCGTTAGAGCTATTTTAACCCTTTAGGGTATTTTGGTCTTTTGCCCCGAGTAAGGGTTTTGAGGATTTTCAAGATTTGGGGCCATTCCGCCTTTGTCGAAGCTTAATGGTTGTTGGTTGCAAGACCCGAGAGGTTGGGCAAGTTGTTTGGAAGTTTGGAGGTGTTTTAGAAAATGGCAAAATTAATTGTAATTTTGGTGCTTCCATTGGGTTTTGAGCCCTTGCCCTTAATGGTCTTGGGGAGTTCGTAGGAAAAGAGATTTTTATTTTTAAAATAAGTTTGCTTGTACGGGTTTGGAAAGAGGAAGCTTTGGGAAGGGATTTTAGACCTATTTAATTAGGGAAAAGGAAAGAAAATCAAGAAAATCCCTTCTCCCCTTGTTTTGCAATCTCTCTCTCTCTCTCTCTCTCTCTCTCTCTCTCTCTCTCTCTCTCCTAGCCGACCTCACCAAGAAACCCTAGCCGCCCTAGCCGCACCCACGCTCAGCCTGCGGCCCAGCGCACCAGAGCGCCCAGCGCACTAGGCGGCACCAGCCACCGGCCCAGCGCACACCAGACAGCCCAGCCGCTCCGCACCAGTCGCTGCCCAGCGCGCGCCGCACCGACCAGATCGGTCGCCCGACGCGCGCCGCGTCGTCCCGCGACCTGCAGCCGCCGCACCGCGCGCCGCGCCCAAAGACCGTCCGCGTCTGCGTGCGTGCCACTCGTCGCGTTAGCCCGCCAGTAAGCGCTGCATACTGTCGCGATCGCGCGCCTCAACCCAGCGCCAGCGCCCGTCCTCCAAGGCCGCGCCAGCTGCAAAGAGCGGGCCGAGCAGCGCCAGCGCCAGCGCCTTTCACCGCACCAAAGGCGCCAAAATCGCCCCTTCTCACTGCGAGACCCGTGCCTTTCGGTTGGTAATTCCCGAACCTATCCCTTTTAGATTTTTAAAGGCTTGGCTGCTGTATATTTATTTAGGATGCTTTTAAAATGCTTAGGTTGCTCGGTTTCGCTTTAAAGCTCGAGGGTCATTATTTGATTGTGAAGGTTATTTACGCTCGTTTCGGTAAGGATTCCTTACCGTGGTTGTGTGGACCTGCGATGCTTTCTTGAATGTGCCTTATATGCATGTTTACTTTTATGGACATGATTAGTGGATAGGATGACTTGTGATTGCATTCCTGCTAGCATGTTTGCTTGTTTGTACATGTTAGTGCCATGCTAGGATTGTTCTTCCAAGCATGCTTGAGATTTCTGCTTTAAGTTCGTAGTATCATGCTAGGTTATGTATGGTTGATGATGATTATGTATGTTTAGCCAGAATCGTTTACTCTATACTCTAGCTAGTGTGTTAGAAATTTTGTCATCATCTAGAGGTCGAGAGCGGACATAACGTACCTTGTCCCCACCGGTCGGGAGTAGAGCGAAGCATAACGTACATTGCTTCCCCCGACGTACCGACGTGGATGTAGCTACCACATCGGCATAAGCCTAGTTTGTAGCTCGCTAGAGCGGAACCCCCGCCAGCGGTGCAAGCCCGCCTTGGCGGTTCTTAGCTCCGTGTCGGTGGTACAGTGCCTGCAGATGAGTGCCGAGGGCCTCGCACTCATCGTGTTCGGTGACACCGTTTCCGAGTCTTAGGCATGCGTACACGCGCGCGTAGTTTGCCCTTAGGCCCCGCATTTACGCGGGTTGCGAAGAAGAGCATGCGGTGTGCGCGCGACACGCTTTAGTCGCCGGTTCGGAGAGCTCCCGGGCTAATGTTCGTGAGTACACAGTTCCTTCCTGTTTAGAGCCGGACTTGGGTACTCTCCCGATAGTCCAGATTTATGGCGAGGGTAAGAGGCCCTTGAGGACACCCATTGGGATTGGCTTTTGAGCTGATCATATGGTCGAGGGAGAAAGACCCTCGAGGGTGTCGGACATCTTTGGGATCGGTTTTGAGGTGATCAATTGGCCGAGGAGAAAGACCCTCGGAGATGTCACGGGATTGGTTATGAGAGGTAATCATTAGGTAGGAAGTAGGAGACTTCCGAGGATTCCAGATTCGCCTTGTAAGCTCGTTGAGCTATGATCCTGTGTTGGTAATTGTTTGCATGTATACTAGGGTGCTAGATGATTGATGTATCGTATTGTACCCCGGTTGGGGATTCTTACTGAGTATGTTTATACTCACCCTTATTTCTGTGGTTTTCCACCAGGTAACTAGGGACAGCACCGGGACGGCTAGCGGAGGGAGCTGAATGATCATGGGGAGCCGCCGGCACTCTGTCTTTATTGTTTGCATATTTGTTCAAAGCATGTAGATGGACAGAGTCCTAGGGAAACATTATTAAAAGTTGTTTGAACTGTTTTGAATGTTTTATATATAAGCTGGCCGAGCTTGTTTTACTTCGTTGGTTTTTCTTAAACAAAGCTCGTTGATTATGTTTTAAGCATTCCCGTTTCTAAATGTTTTGAAAGGTTTTAAATATGAGCACTAAACCGCTTGATGAAGTATTTTAACTTGCATGCTTGAGTGAGAACCTAGGTTTAGGACCGTATTTTGGGTCGGGTTCTTATAGTTGGTATCGAGCACGAGTCATAGATTCGAGAGACTAACTTCGCTTTGCGAGTTGTTGCCCCCATGATCATCGGTACTCATGGCACGTCACAGTTTGTGCGAGTTCATTAAGCTAAGGGTTTTATTTTACAATACTGCATCTAGTATACATGTGTTACCCTTGTTTGGCGGTGAGAGCCCAGCGTGGGCTAGGTTTTATGCTTTGTGCAGATCGCCGGTGTGTCGATCGCACCTGCAGGGAGGTAGAGCTTAGACTCCGTAGGCCATTTGTGGCCTGATTGTGGTTCTCTCCCCAGTGAGAGGGTGGAGGTGCTCTGTGTAGATCGCTAGTATGTTGATTGCACTTAGAGAGCGAGGGGACGTTTGGTATTTCCAACAGAGGAGTTGGACTGTTCATGTTGATCATGAGACCACGTCTAGGGTTGTCTAGACCCGTAGGCCACCTTTGGCCCCGCGAGATGAGTTGCCAAGAGTAGGGGTTGAGGCTAGCACGCCTCAGAGTGAGACTCCTTGAGCAGAGTGTGCTCCGACCATGAGGAGTTGATGGCGAGTCCTTTAGCTAATAGAGAGCGGAGACCAGCGCGATTTGTAAGCGCGAAGTGAGGAGTCTTGGGCATAGATAGCCCGGTGGTAGAGTTTATTTAGGAGACACCCCTCCTTGTAGTTCCAGTAGCCCCAGAGGTTCCGGGAGGGCTTGATCAGCAGAGTTTATCTTTGATAAGATAGTTGGCGTTGATCGAGCCGCCGAGTTTGGCAAGTGGAAGCTCTGTAGATTTGGATGTTTTGAGACCCATCGCTAGCAAAGCAAGGTGGTTGGCCAGGATCGAGTTTATCATCCAAGTGTTGTGATGACACAGTGTTCAAAGGCCGATGACCGGATGTTTAGAGGTCGAGGGCGCGCGTTCTGGTGTTGTTTGATGCAGCAAGTGTGGTGGTGGTGGAAGTCCCCGTGAGAGGCGGCGGAAAGAGAGTCTCCACCACCACCGGTCGAATTGGCCACCGCCAAGTTAGTAGCTTTTGAGGAAGATGTAGAGACATCTTGTCCTCCTGCAAGCCTGCAGTCGTTTTGCAGCCAGTTCTTTTAGTACCCTCGTAGCCAGGGGGTAGTGTGGAGTTTGCTTGTCAGGACTTAATCCGTCCGTGGTTTTCAGCTGGCTATTAGAGAGAAGCACCTTACATTAGCATGTTCGGTGTGGAGCTAGGTGCCGCCACCCGAGGGTTGGCACGAGTATTCGTTGAGCATCGAGTGGGATGCAGGAGTGGGCCTTTGGCTTGTCGTTAGGCGTGATGTCGGAGAGTAGTCTACTCGATTCTTGAGACTCTTGTGTTGAGTGCCATTGCCCTGTCACCTGGAGTGTGACCTTCCCTACCCTTAGAGTGGCTTAAAGCCCGTAAAGGGATGTTTGTGTTGTAAAGGAAGTAGTGCCCGTTGGCACCAAGCTTTGAGAGGAGGCCTAGATTCAGGCCAGTTGGCACTTTCTGTGCAGGTGGTTCCAGGACCCGCCCGGAGTTTAGCATCCCCACTAGTCCTGTACCCATTCATGAGATTTCACCTATTTGGGTTGCATAAGAGATCTAGCTCGGTGGTAGCTAGAGAACTACAAGTTTGAGGTCGTTCGAGGGATAAGTAGGAGCTTTCCATGGTCACCGAGAGTTGGGTACAAAGGATGCTGTAGGTTGGTGAGGGCTAGCGCGTCTGAGTTCTCGCGCTTGTGTGTGAGCTTGTGAGCCAGCTTGTTGGTAGTGTGTTTCGACTACCCCTGGAGTCACCCTAATATGAGTAGGGTTGGCATCGATGATGCGTGGTTGATCCACTGTTAGAGCCATGAGTTGGATGGTTGATCAGAGCACGTTTAGTGGACCATCGGTATGAGGTAAGTTAGCTTGGTGTGGCTATGCTCTTGTAAGAGTGAGTCGACCAATGTGGCATTCCGTGGTGAGTTGACCCTGAGTGGGTTGAACTCTTGTTGCTCCTTTGCTAGAAGTGGCTCTATTGGGAGGCAAAAGTTGCCTTGTGTGAGAATACTTGTTGGTTTGGATCTTAAGGAACCAAGTTGGAGCTGTACACGCCATTGTACTTTTGTGTAGCTCGTTCCATGGTATTTTTCAAGAACCACGAGGGGTTTCGGGTTGTGAAACCAATGCTCAGTTCTGAGGAGTTAGGACTTTAGTTCTTGGCAAGTGCCCTAACTTGGGTCGTCGAGGTACTGCGTCTTGAGTGGCGGGTTGTTGCGTAGGCAAGTTATGCTAGTTGGCCCTTGACCTGGGTAGAGGCATTTCTTGTTGATCGATGGTTGGAGTTCAGTTGGAACTGATCCAGGGCGATGGTAGTAAAATCGCGGAGTTTCTTGCCGCCATGGCTAAGAGAGTTGTTCGGATCCTTACCCTGGGTAGAAGCTACGATGTGGCTGATGCTTTGAGCAAGAGGAAGATTGGGTCTTCCGGTGGTTCCCGCTCTGATGGTTAGCAGACTCACCGACAGGGCCAGTCTAGGGGTCGGGATCAGCGCCAACCGCAGGTTAGAGCTCGAGATCGTCGCGCAGGCGGGGCGGCGGCACCGACTCATTGCATCAAGTGTGGTAAGGCGCTTTTCGGATTGTGTGGAGCATCGCCCGTGCTTGCTACAGATGTGGCAAGGAAGAGCTTTTGGCCAGCACAGTTGAGATGCTGTAGGGAGATGTGCTCGTGTAGCCAGTTGTCAGTTAGACCGTTTGACGACAGTGTGTGTCGGAGGGAGATCGGAGGAACCCTAATTTGAGGAGAGCCTCACCAGAGCTCAGTCAGACCCAGGCAGTGTTCCTCGGTTGAGTTGCTGGATGCTTGTAGGCGGTTGACAAGCTAGAGTTGTTCTTAGTAGCCTCCGCGTTGTTTTTTTTTAGAATTCTTAGCAAGGTGGTGCTTGGCGTTGGCCAAGGTTTGGTTCCTTTACTGTTTTCTAGGGCTAGCTTGGTTCGACCAAGCTGGCGTCGCCTGAGGACTTGTTCCTAGTCAGGTAGTTTTGGGAGTTGGCCACCCCCTCAGCGGTTGAGTAGTACCGCTAGTGCTTAGTTGGTGGTTCAAGCGATTGAGGAATCCTTGGATGTTTCTTCTGAGAGAGTTGGTGGTTGCTACCGTTGAGTTTGAGCAAGACCGCGAGCGTGTGTGAAATTCGCTGTCCTTCGGAAGTCCGCTTGCTAGGAAATCCTTCCTGTAGAGGAGGAGTCAGCTTAGTTCCTGAGTTGTGTAGTTGATCAGAGTAGCGCAGCGGTTAGCCTAGCGAGAGTGTCCCCTGCGTCTGTTTGTTAGCAAGTGGAAAGTTGTTTTGTTCCGCGAGGGCGAAGGCCGGCCAGTTCAAAGGCTTGAGTTGTTGGCGGAAGGTTGTTGGATCTTTGGAGCTTGTAGACCCCCCTTAGTTCTTTGGTAGTTGAGTTGCACCGTGGATGCCAGGCCTCGAGTTTTAACTTTTGAGGTAGTCTTGCCGACTCGTGTGGTTCAGGATCCGCAAGCTTGTGGTCGTCGCTATCCTTATTCCTCGCGATGTTTTGTGGGTGGAGTTTCTGGATTGGAAGAAGAGTTAGGTCTAAGCTATAAGGAGGAAGTCCTTGGAGCGCCGGATGGGCTTAAGAGTTGAGTGGCGGCTTGGAGGCGAGCTTTTTGCTCGTTATGAGCTTGGTTTGAATTTACGCTAAGCAAGCCTTTCTCGGGCTTTTCTTTTAGTCGTTGTGCATTCGCAGATTGGCATTTTAGTGAGCCACGGTTGAGTGAGTTGGCACAGAGGTGCCGTGGCATTGGGTGGTACTGACCCTCGAGTTTCGATCCTCCGGCTATCGTGTTGCTAGTAGCCACGTAATGTTATATTCCTTCTTCGCTCGAGGTTTCCGTGAGAGGAATGTTGTTTGTTTTCCTGTCGGGCGATGTTCACCTAGGCCGTTTAGTTTCTTAAAACACGGGAGGTTCGAGTTGTTTGGTCAAGCATGGTGAAGGGTCGAGGTTGTTTGATAACAACTATGAGCATTCAGAGAAGTTACGCCGGAGCGTGGCGTTGAGTTTTAGAGCTTGTGACCCGTCCACGAGTTTCTTTGAGAGTAGCGCCGTAAGAGAGAGGCGTTCCGAGTTGGGTTAGCGAGGATAAGTGAGCCCTAGAGTCGTGAGACCATTTGAGAGTTGGTGCGAGTCGAGAGGTGTGACTCACCGACTAGCTATCGCATGATTTCTTCAAGCGAGTGTTAGTTCGATTTTGGTTGAGATAGTTTGTGTGGACTCGGTATCTTTTGGGCTTGGAGACTTTTGGGAAACCAAGAGGGTTGGTTTCGAAGAAGGATTTGTGTTGTCTTAACCCAGAGCTTGGTTGGTTAAGAATCAGTGGAGTTTTTCCTAGAGTTTTTTCGTCTTAGGACTTTCGAGGACGAAAGTCTTAAAAGGAGGAGTATTGTAACGGCCCGCTTTTCTATTTGGTTACCCGGTGATTTCGGGTCATTATTCGGATGTTCGGATGGGCCGTTAGAGCTATTTTAACCCTTAGGGGTATTTTGGTCTTTTTGCCCCCGGTCAGGGTTTTGAGGATTTTCAAGATTTCAGGGCCATTCCCGCCTTTGTCGAAGCTTAATGGTTGTTGGTTGCAAGACCCGAGAGGTTGGGCAAGTTGTTTGGAAGTTTGGAGGTGTTTTAGAAAATGGCAAAATTAATTGTAATTTTGGTGCTTCCATTGGGTTTTGAGCCCTTGCCCTAAATGGTCTTGGGAGTTCGTAGGAAAAGAGATTTTTATTTTTAAAATAAGTTTGCTTGGTAGGGTTTGGAAAGAGGAAGCTTTGGAAAGGGATTTTAGACCTATTTAATTAGGGAAAAAGGAAAGAAAATCAAGAAAATCCCTTCTCCCCTTATTTTGCAATCTCTCTCTCTCTCTCTCTCTCTCTCTCCTAGCCGACCTCACCAAGAAACCCTAGCCGCCCTAGCCGCACCCACGCTCACCCGCTGCTCGGCCAGAGCGCGCGGCGGCCACCACATGTACCGCAGCCCTAGCGCACTAAGCGGCCTGGCCGTCAGCCAGCGCACCAGACAGCCCAGCCGCGCCGCACCAGCCAGCGCCAGCGCGCGCCGCAGACCGACCAGATCGGGTCGCCCAGACGCGCGCCGCGTCGTCCGCACTGAGCCGCCGCCTGCCGCGCGCCGCGCGCGTCTCGCCCGGCGCGCGCCGCGCCTCTCAAAGACTGCCGTCCGCGTCTGCGTGCCCGTGCCACTCGTCCGCGTCCGCCCGCCAGCGCGCCTGCGCCCTGTCGCAGTCCGCGCGCAGCCCAGCGCCAGCGCCCGTCCCCTGCCGCGCCAGCGCGCCCAGCAGCGCCCGTTTGCGAGCGAGCAGCGCCAGCGCCAGCGCCCCAGCCGCAAAGAAGATGCCCAAAAGCGCCCCCTTCTTGCTGCGAGACCCCGTGCCTTCTCGGTTGGTAATTCCCGAACCTATCCCTTTTAGATTTTTAAGCTGCTGGCTGCTGTATATTTATTTAGGATGCTTTTAAAATGCTTAGGTTGCTCGGTTTCGCTTTAAAGCTCGAGGGTCATTATTTGATTGTGAAGGTTATTTCTGCTCGTTTCCAGGTAAGGATTCCTTACCGTGGTTGTGTGGACCCTGCGATGCTTTCTTGAATGTGCCTTATATGCATGTTTACTTTTATGGACATGATTAGTGGATAGGATGACTTGTGATTGCATTCCTGCTAGCATGTTTTCTTGTTTGTACATGTTAGTGCCATGCTAGGATTGTTCTTCCAAAGCATGCTTGAGATTCTGCTTTAAGTTCGTAGTATCATGCTAGGTTATGTATGGTTGATGATGATTATGTATGTTTAGCCAGAATCGTTTACTCTATACTCTAGCTAGTGTGTTAGGGTTGTCATCATCTAGAGGCCGAGAGCGGACATAACGCACCTTGTCCCCACGATCGGGAGTAGAGCGAAGCATAACGTACATATTGCTTCCCCGACAGCCGACGTGGATGTAGCTACCACATCGGCATAAGCCTAGTTTGTAGCTGCTAGAGCGGAACCCCGCCAGCGGTGCAAGCCCGCCTTGGCCGGTTCTTAGCCGTGTCGGTGGTACAGCGCATGCAGATGAGTGCCGAGGGCCTCGCACTCATCGTGTTCGGTGACACCGTTTCCGAGTCTTAGGCATGCGTGCACTGGCCCGCGTAGTTTGCCCTTAGGCCCCGCATTTACGCGGGTTGCGAGAAGAGCATGCGGTGTGCGCGCGACACGCTTTAGTCGCCGGTTCGGAGAGCTCCCGGGCTAATGTTCGTGAGTACACCGGTTCCTTTCTGTTTAGAGCCGGACTTCGGGTACTCTCCGATAGTCCAGTTATGGCGAGGGTAAGAGGCCCTTGAGGACACCCATTGGGATTGGCTTTTGAGCTGATCATATGGTCGAGGGAGAAAGACCCTCGAGGGTGTCGGACATCTTTGGGATCGGTTTTTGAGCTGATCAATTGGCCGAGGGAGAAAGACCCTCGGAGATGTCCCGGGATTGGTTATGAGAGCCAATCATTAGGCCGGAAGTAGGAGACTTCCGAGGATTCCAGATTCTGCCTTGTAAGCTCGTTGAGCTATGATCTGTGTTGGTAACTGTTTGCATGTATACTAGGGTGCTAGATGATTGATGTATCGTATTGTACCCCGGTTGGGGATTCTTACTGAGTATGTTTATACTCACCCTTATTTCTGTGGTTTTCCACCAGGTAACTAGGGACAGCACCGGGACGGCTAGCGGAGGGAGCTGAATGATCATGGGAGCCGCCGGCACTCTGTCTTTATTGTTTGCATATTTGTTCAGCATGTAGATGGACAGGAGTCCTAGGGGAAACATTATTAAAAGTTGTTTGAACTGTTTTGAATGTTTTATATATAAACTGGCCAGGCTTGTTTTACTTCGTTGGTTTTTCTTAAACAAAACTGTTGATTATGTTTTAAGCATTCCCCGTTTCTAAATGTTTTGAAAGGTTTTAAATATGAGCACTAAACCGCTTGATGAAGTATTTTAACTTGCATGCTGAGTGAGAACCTAGGTTTAGGACCGTATTTTGGGTCGGGTTCTTACAGTGCACAACTCCCAACCTTCCTTTAGAGATCCAAGACTAACAAGCGCTTTTCCACAAAGCAACGATAACTCCCGGCAATGATACAAACAATCCAAGGAACACCAAAAGTTCCATCTCCACACGATACTCGAAAGTCGAGGCAACCTTGCTCTACCAAAGTATAATCATGCCAAATCAAACTTACTTTGTACCAAGCCTCTACCAAGGGTGCTTACCCCTAAGGCATCCAAAACCTCTCGCAAGGCATCAGCTCATCTCGCCTCAAAAGCATCCAACTCGCCTCATAGGCATCCAGCTCATCTGATAAGCATCCAACTCATGGTCCTCATTTGGACCAAACTCGCATCTACAATGCTCAACTCTCCTCGATTTAGGCACTCGAAGGTAGTTGACCGCACTACCAACCACAAGGAAAATCTCTTGGCCTTAACACTAGCGCGAGACTCACGCGCACCAACATTTACCAACCGCAACTGCTGACTTACTCAACCTCCAGAAACACTTTGCGGAAGAGGCTCGCTCCTCTCGAGCATCATTTCGCTTGTAGTCCATCGACTACCACCGAACTAGCCCTGCGGCACGACCTAAACGGGTGCAACCGCCATAAACAGATCCAAGGCTAAAGGAGTAGTATTTGAACTCCGAACGGCATAGAACCATCTCGCTATGCCCAAGCCAAACTCAAGCTGAACTGGACTTAGTGCCAAAGTGGCACACCAACCAATGCACCTCAAGTGCTACTACTACCAAATCCACATCTCGAGGAAGTGGGTCGTTAAACAACAAACAGAGCTCGCAGGGGGCAAAGATGACCCTTCATCCGCCTCAAGCCACTAACACGGCAACTTGCCAAACAATCGGGCCTTTGGTGGAGACTCGCTAGTCTACCTCTCACAAGGGACTTCCACCACCATCCGATGAACCAAACAAAGACAGAACGGCACACCTCGGCCTCTCGAGCAGCGGGGCATCACACACACGGATGCTAAACTCAAACTGGCCAACTACTTTACTACTAGCGGTAGGACTTACTAAAACATCGAGCTCTCACAGCATCCATTTGCCAACACGGGCGTCTCCATCAACGCCAACAAACTCATCTGAATAAACTCGGTGATCATGCCCTCCGGAACCTCAGGGGCTACAAGAGCTCTTGGGGAAAAATGCTGAAACAAACTCTGCCATTTGGGCTATCTGTGCCGGGACTCCTCACACTACGCGCTACAGCTGCGCACGGGTCTCCGCTCTCGATAGCTAAAGACCCGCCATCAAATCTCTCATGGTGGAGCACACTCTGCTCAAGGAGTCTCACTGAGGCGCGCTGCTAGCCTCTACCCCCTCCTCTAGGCAACTCAATCGGGGCCAAATCGGCATGCGGGCCTAACAACCCCGGACGCGGCCTCAACATCAACACGATCGGTCCAACTCCTCGGTCGGACATGCCAAGTGCCCTGCTCCTCTCGGGTGCGATCAACATATCTTGGCGATCCGCACGAAGCACCACCACCCTCTCACTAGGGGAAAAGCAACAATCGGGCCACAAATGGCCAACGGAGTCTAAGCTCGCCTCCCTCCGAACGATGTCCCGGGGGCATCCGAATCTATCTGGATACCTCAACAAGCCGCTAAACAAAGCTGCTCGCAGATCGCTGGAAAGTTGGCATGATGGCTCACTAAGCCCAAACCAACAACGAGTCGAAACTCGCTCGTCTCCGCTCCACAACACTACACAAGGCATACACAAGATGACAGTATTGTAAATTCTTAACCCTTTTTCAACAACAAATAGTAAACTTAGCGCGCACTGATGACTCGCTTGAGTGCCGATGATCATGGAAAAACGACCTACAACAAAAGGTCGTCTACAGAATCTATGACTCGAGCTCGATACCAATCAGTAAAGACCCGACCCAAAAGGGGCTCTAAATGGGCCTTTACCCCAATGCATGTATTCAAAATAAAAGACATTATGAAAAATAAATTTTGGATCCCAAGTAAAAACAAAAACATTCCACAATCAAAACATACATTTCTAAAAGCATACTCTGATCAGAGATTTATTTAAACCATTTAAACATTCCACAAGTACAAATATGCTGGAATCCATAAAACGTAAGAAAACATCCTAGGGCTCCGTGCCCGTCTACATGCATTCAGGGAAATAACAAAAGTCAAGAGTCATGATATAATAAAATGGTCGAGATGACAAAGCAGGATTCCATGATCACGCCTCCTCCTTCCTTGACCATCCTGTCTCCCGCCTTGGTTACTGTGGAAAACCACAGAATAAGGGTGAGTAACGAATTACTCAAGAAGAATACCCAACCGGGGTACAATACGATATACATGATCATCTAGAAGAATGTATGCAAGCTATGAGTATAAACACGAATAGAGCACATAGCTTAAGTCCACACTTGGACCTCGGATGCCAACTCGTGGTCTTAGTCCGGAAATAAATCCACCACACAATACGCCCTATACGAGAAACGAGTCCCGGCCTCGGCACTGTCTCATCGTCGATACGAAAGGTGCACTAGCTCAAGATCCCGAGAGAGCTCTCCGGTCGGCGCCAGTAATGAGCGTAAGCGCGCGCGCGCGTGCTACTGCAGACTATGGGGTGCCGGGTCTAGTGGCAAGCCGCCCATGTCCAGCCACCACGCCTAACTAAATCTCCGGATCGGTGTCACCGACATAGGGGTGTGAGACTCGGACACGTGAACTATGTCACTGAACCACCACACCGAGGCTAAGGAATCGGTCGTGGTAGGCTTACACCAGAAGCCGTCCTTGCCCTATCGGTGGCAATCAAGGGCTACGCCGAACACGCGCCGAGGACGTGTCGATCGCCGGGGATGAGGCAATGCCAAGTCATCATCCCGACGGTTGGGGCATTTAACGACCGCCACCCTCACCCAAGATTGCAGGGCCTACCGGTCGGGTTAGCTAAACCCTCACGGGGTCTAGGGACGGAGTATTACCTCGTACGTCCCTGCCATGGATGCAAGATACTTTATGCATCAGGCCCGGATGATGCTACCTACCTACACTCTAACATATCATTTCAATAGCATATAATCCAATACAATCCAAAACGTGCTCAACAGATACAACGAACCTAGCATGGTACTACGAAGCAAGAACAGATATGAGCATGCCGTAAGCGGAACAACCTAGCATGGACTAACATGAGAGAACAACATACGAAGTCATGATAGTCGAATTTGAACAGAGCACCTAAACTATACATGCCGATAATCACAAACAAACATACAAACCACAATCACATAGAACATCGCAGGGTCCACACAACTCCGGTAAGAAATCCTTACCTGGCCGGGGCAACTACACACAAAACCTAAGCTGCGAACGAACCCGAGCTAGCTACCGAGAACCTAACAAAACAATGATAATCATAATCCATAAGCCTAAATATAATAAAATAAACAAGGCTCGGCTCGGAGAAACTCACGCCTCGGCCGACACGCGACGGGCAGGCAAAAGACGGCTGGCTGGCTCGCTGGCGCTGACGGCGCAGAAGGGGCGATGGCGCAGTGGACCGCACATCGGGCGCTGACGGCGCGCAGCAGGAGGCGCAGGCTGCGCGCGTGCGCATGCGACGGACGGGCATAGGTGCGCAGCGCGCGGCGCGGGCAAGCGGACGGACGAGCGGTTGGCTGGCGCGAGGCGCGATGGCGATGCGCGCGCGAGCGCGGCGCAGCGAGGAGCGGCGCTGCTCGGCCGCCACCGGTGCGCGCGACGGCCGCGACGGTGTGGCGGTCAGGCGGCTTTCGGTGCTCGCTGGCTGCGCGATCTGGGCAGCCTGGGCTTGCTACTAGGCGATCTGGGCGGCCTGGGGTTGCTGCTGGGCAGATCTGGGCATGCTGGGCAGCCTGCAACAAACACACACACACACTTTGGAGAAGAAGATGAGACAAACCTAATTTCTATTTCATTTAACCAAATGCTCCAAAACTCCCAAAATGCAAGGCTAACCATAAAATGATGCAGGGAGAGCAACAAGAGCACCTAATGGCTCAATTGGTACACATCCCCACAAGCTTCCCCCAGAGACCCGGGTTCAAACCCCACCTGCAAAGCACAATTTCCTTTATTTTTACTTTTGCACCAAACCTTGCTCAAACCAAACCACAAATCCTTCCAAAAACCTACATAAATCCATCCAATAATTTTAGCAACTGGAAAAAGACATAAACGGCCCTGACGGCCCGACCAAATTACTAAAATACCCCTAGGGCATACCTGGAAGACCGGGATGAAAACCTGGGTCGTTACACAGAACAACGGGCAGAGTCTTAGGCACAGTTCTCAGCACAACTTGTAGAGCAGTTAGCAGCCCAGAGGCAGGAGTCTAGAGTACCTATGGCTCAGTTGACTCAACTTTTCAGTCAGGCTGCACCAGTTGCATCAGCTGCCACTGCAGCTCTAGTGTTACCCTAGGATGGTTAGGAGCCCATGGAAGTTGAGACTGTAGCAGGGGTTGAAGCTGTTGAGTTTGGGAAGTGGTTGAAGGTGTAATGGCCTGAGATTCCGTTCTGGTTCCCCAGGTGTATTTGGTTCAGTTTTCGGTTGCACGGTTGGGCCATTAGGGGGGTTTTAACCCTAAAGGGCATTTTGCTCTCAGGGCAGGCCTTATGGGACCGGAGGGTTCTGAGACTATTTCTGTCTTTTGCTAAGGTTAGGTTGGTTTTCGGTGCAAGATTCCAAGAGTAGTTGGATTTGTTAGGGTTTCTGGAGGTTTTTCGGTCAAGTGCAAAATAGGAGTTTTAAAGGGTGTTCCTTGGAGGATTCGAACCCTTGGCCTCAAAGAGGGTTGGAGGCTTGGATTTAATTAAGGAAAAATAAGTGCGTCAGCTAGGACTCGAAGGGGGAAAGCCCAGGGAAGGGAATTGCCAAACCTAATTCTATTTTTAATAGGAAAAGAATTGTATTTTTCCTTCTCCAAAAAGTTGCCGCACTCCATCTTTCCTGCCGTCTCTCCAAGAATCAAGAACCGAGAGGTAGGTTCGCTTCTCCTTCCTTTTCTTCTTTTTCCTTTGGCATTTGTCGTTGGCTGAGCCTTGACCACCGGAAGTTTATGTGTGTGTGTTTCTACCCTAGCCGAGACCAGCAGCAGCCCTGTCGACACGCCCCAGCGAACGCTCGCCAGAGCTCTGCCGTGTCGCCCCCATGCCGTCGCACCAACTGAGCCACAGCAGTGCATCGCTTCCGACCGCTTGCCCGTGCTCCAGCCCTTCGAGGATCGCAGCCGCCAGCATCCCGCCGCGACGTACGTCTCTGCTGCACGTCCGCTCTCGCCCGCGCGCACTCACCTTGTCCAACCGCAGCATAGTAGCTTTGCGACGCCGCACGAAGCCTTCGCTGTTCATCTCGCACGCCCCCGCAACAGCGAAGCACCAGCCTGTTCGCCCCAGTCGCACGTTCTACCTACCCACTTGCCGCCTAGAGCCTGTTTTGCCGAGAGAGTTTGGGCCGAGACCTAGTGCCTTCTCGGTTGGTAATTCTTGAGCCTTTACTCTTTTGGACCCTAAGATGTTAGCTACTGTTTGTTTAATTAGGTTGATTTTATTGATTTCTTAGGTTGCTCGGGTTCACTTAGAAGCTCGAGGGTGGCTTGTTGGTTGTGGTAGTTATTTTCTGCTTGTTTCCAGGTAAGGATTTCTTACCGGGGTTGTGTAGACCCTGCGAATACTTAATAGCATATCGTATCTTGTAACTGTATGAGATTTCTGGTGGATAGGAGTCATGTTTTCTCTTGATGGCACGTTTGTCTTCAGTTCGTATTCTGTTAGTTCCATGCTAGGATTTTCTTATCCTAGCATATCCATGTTTCATGTTCGTATTCTGTTAGTTTCATGCTAGGATTGCAGGTAGTGTATGTTGTCTGATTATTAGGCTAGATTTTGTTCTGCACTTAGGAGACTGTTAGGGGTTATTAGTTAGGTTCCGCTTGGGTAAGTCCCCGATGGGCACCAATGCGTTGCTAGTGTATGTAAGTCCCCGATGGGCACTACACTGCTGGCTTTATGTGTAAGTCCCAGATGGGCATCATAAGGTAGCTAGGGAGTGTAAGACCCAGATGGGCATCTCCGTGTTCCTAGCTGGAGTAAGACCCCGATGGGCATCCTAGATGTGTAAGACCCCGTTGGCCATCATTGACTTGTGGAGTAAGACCCCGATGGGCATCCTAGATGTGTAAGACCCCTATGGGCATCATTGACCTGTGGAGTAAGACTCCGACGGGCATCCTAGATGTGTAAGACCCCGATGGGCATCATTGGCTTGTGGAGTAAGACCTCGATGGGCATCCGTATGTGTAAGACCCCGATGGGCATCATTGGTTTGTGGAGTAAGACCCCGATGGGCATTCTTGTGTGTAAGTCCCCGATGGGCATCACTGTGTCTAGCAGGAGTAAGACCCCGATGGGCATCATCGCGTCCTAGGTTGTGTAAGACCCCGATGGGCATCACGGTGTAGAACCTAGTGTAGGTTGTAGCTGTAAGTCCTTGAATAGGCAAGCTCTAGGAGTGGCGTATAGCCTAAACCAACTATTATGCTCTAAGTCATTGTATGGTTGCATGTCGGTGTGCTAAATGAGATGTTTTCGTATTGTACCCCAGTTGGGGATTCTTACTGAGTGACTCGTTGCTCACCCTTATTTTCTGTGGTTTTTCCATCAGGTAACTTGGGACAGAGGCTGAATGGCTAGGAGGAGGCTGCTGAATGATCATGGATGGCCGAACTCTGAGACAAATTTTATCTTTTCTTTTATTTGGGTTTAGCATGTAGTTGGACTTGAGTCCTTAAGAAAACATTCAAAAACTTGTTTAAGATTTCTCGAACCGTGTTCTTTGATTTTAAGAAAGTACTAATCAGTCACCTTACTTGCTGGTTTTACTTAATGGATTCATGGATTTGTTTTAATTGTGTTGATTGAAAAGTTTTAAATTGGTACTCTGAATGGTGTTTTTTATATTCTTAATCATGCATGCTAAGTAAGGATCCAGGTTAGAGACCTTTTTTCGGGTCGGGTCCTTACAGAAGGACTTCTATAAGTGGAAGCCTAAGGAGTTCCATGCAACCGAGGACCAGTTGAAGGCAGTTAAGTGGCTAGCCAGGATGGAGTACATCTTTCAGGTCATTTACTGCCTAGATGTACAGAGACCGTGTTGTGTAGCACATGTTCTCACTGACACAGTAGTGTGGTGGTGAGAGTCCACCCTTAGAGGCAGACCTGCAGGATCCCCACCCCCTACATAAGAATTCTTCAGGACTGAGTTTAAGATCCAGTATATCAGTGAGGAGGCTCAACAAGAGATGGTTGAGGCGTTCAACAACTTGAAGCAAGGGTCTGACTCCATAGCTGAGTATGAGAGAAAGTTTTCGGAGCACAGTTATTTTGCTCCAGAGTTTGTTGCCACCGAGGAACTTAAGATAAAGAAGTTTATTGGTGGGCACAGATTAGAGGTTGCCCAGGACATTAGGGCGCTTGCTCCAGAGACTTACACGTGGACAGTGGCATTGGCCAAGATCTACAACAGAAAGTACCCTACATTGCAGACTCCAGCAGTAGCACACCATGCTTCAGGGAAGTCAGGGCAGAAGAGAAAATTCGAGCAGAGAGGCCAGCCGCGCCTCAGGGCCTATTTCCAGCAGAGAGACCAGGGTTGTCAGCAGAATGTTGGGAGGCAGCCACCGTATTGCCAAACTTGTGGTAAGACTCACTATGGTTTGTGTGGAGTAGGGCCCAGAGCATGTTTCAAGTGTGGCAAAGAGGGTCATTTGGCTAGAGCTTGTCCGTAGGGTGAGGCAGTTGCTAGACCGGCTCAGCAGCAGGGCCTCATGTTTGCTACGACTCAGTAAGAGGCCGAGAAGACTGATGCGGCTATGGCAGGTACTTTACTTGTTTTAGACCATTATGCTTATGTGCTGTTTGATTCGGGCTCGTCCCACTCGTTTATTTTTGCCTTATTTGCTAGTCAAACCTGTTTAGTATTGGAACCCCTAGGGTTCGAGTTGTGTGTTGCCACTCCTTTGTGAGTTAGTATGTTGGCTAGTGAAAAGATTAGAGACTGCCGGATCATAGTGTCTGGGGAGTCTTTAGCTGCTACACTCATAGTACTGCCTATGAGTGGTTTTGATGTGATCCCCGTGATGGACTGGTTAGTCGAGCACCATGCCTTAATTGATTGCCACCAGAAGGAGGTTGTGTTCAGACCGCCTAAAAAACAGAGCTTTAGATTTCATGGTGTTCAGAGTGAAGTTTTTCCACCTTTGATTTCGGCAGTGAAAGCCCAGCGTTTGTTAGCTCAAGAAGCTTGGGGTTTCCTAGCGAAGTTTTCTGGAGGAGACCATTCTCCGCCTTCTGTGGATCAGGTACCGGTTGTACAGGAGTTTGCAGATGTGTTCCCAGAGAAGTTGCCTGGTTTACCACCTAAGAGAGAGGTGGACTTCACTATCGAGCTTGAGTCAGGGACTCTCCCTATCTCAAAGGCTCCTTACCGAATGGCACTAGCGGAACTAAAGGAGCTGAAGGTTCAGTTGTAGGAGTTGTTGGACCGTGGCTTTATTCGTCTCAGTGTGTCCCCGTGGGGAGCACCCATTCTGTTTGTAAAGAAGAAAAGACGGTTTGATGCGCCTCTACATAGATTACATGGAACTGAATAAGGTTACTGTGAAGAACAAGTACCCGTTGCCCTGTATCGACGATTTGTTTGACCAGTTGCAGGGAGCTTCTATCTTTTCAAAGATTGATTTGAGGTCTGGTTATCATCAGTTGAGGATCAGAGATGCTGACATCCCCAAAACAGCGTTTAGGTCGAGGTATGGCCTTTACAAGTTCGTGGTAATGTCTTTCGGGCTAACCAATGCCCCAGCAGCTTTCATGGATATGATGGACAGGGTATTCAAGGCATTCTTGGATAGCTTTGTCATTGTATTCATTGACGGCATCCTGATTTACTCGAGGACCAGAGAGGACCATGCTTCACACTGAGGCAAGTTTTGACAGCCCTGAGGGAGAACCAGTTGTATGCAAAATTCTCCAAGTGTGACTTTTGGTTGGATCAGGTTGCCTTCCTAGGGCATGTTGTGTAAGAACCCGACCCAAAACATGGTCCAAAACCTGGGTTCTCTTCAGCATGCAAGATAAATATGATAACAAGCGGTTTAGTGCTCATATTTAAAAACTCTTCAAAACATATGAGAAGGGGGAACCCTTAAAACATAACCAACAATTTTCATTTAAACAAACCAACGAAATAAAACAAGTCTGGCCAATGTTTATAAAAGCATACAATACAATTTAAACAGCTTTTAAGCAATGTTCCCCTAGGTCTCCTATCCATCTACATGCTGAATAAACAATGCAATAATAAATGACAGAGTGCCGGCAGCTCCCATGATTAATCAGCTCCCTCCGCTAGCCCTCTTGGTGTTGTCCCAAGTTACCTGAAAGATAAATAAGGGTGAGTATAAACATACTCAGTAAGAATCCCCAACCGGGGTACAATACGATACATCAGTCATCTAGCACCTCAACATGCAAGCAAACACCTACCAACACAGATCATAGCTCAACGAGCTCATAATGTAAGATCTGGAGTCATTGGAAGTCTCCTACTTCCGGCCTAATGATTGGTTCTCATAACCAATCATGGGACATCACCGAGGCTCTCTCACTCGGGAAAATGATCATCTCAAAAACTGATCCCAAGGATGTCCGACACCCTCGAGGGTCTATCTCCCTCGACCAAATGATTAGCTCAAAAGCCAATCTCAAAGGGGTGTCCTCAAGGGCCTCTTAACCTCGCTGTAAATCTGGACTTACGGGAGAGTACCCGAAGTCTGGCTCTAATCTGGAAGGAACTGGTGTACTCACGACATTAGCCCGGTGGAGCTCTCCGAACCGGCGCCTAACGCGTGTGCGCGCACACCGCATGCTGCTGCAACCCGCTTAAATGTGGGGCCTAGGTACAAACTACTTGGGCCAGGTATGCATGCCTAAGACTCGGAAGCGGTGTCACTGATCACAGTAGGGCGAGGCCCTCAGCGCTTGTAAGAACCCGACCCAAAACATGGTCCTAAACCTGGGATCTTACTCAGCATGCAAGTTAAATATGATAACAAGCGGTTTAGAGCTTACATTTAAAAACCTTTCAAAACATATGAGAAGGGGGAGCCCTTAAAACATAACCAACAATTTAAGTTTAAACAATCCAACAAATTAAAACATCTCGGCGTGTTTAATAAAATGTACAATACAATTTAAGCAACGTTTTAAACAATGTTCCCCTAGGACTCTGTCCATCTACATCTTTGAATAAACAATGCAATAAATAAAGACAGAGTGCCTGGCGGTTCCCATGATCCATCGCTCCCTCCGCTAGCCCTCCCGGTGTTGTCCCGAGTTACTGAAAGATAAATAAGGGTGAGTATAAACATACTCAGAAGAATCCCCAACCGGGTACAATACGATACATCGTCATCTAGCACCTCAATATGCAAGCAAACAAACTACCAACACAGATCATAGCTCAACGAGCTCATAACACAAGATCTGGAAACATCGGAAGTCTCTTACTTCGGAATCATCGGAAGTCTCCTACTTCCGCCTAATGATTGGTTCTCATAACCAATCCGGGACATCTCCGAGGGTCTTTCTCCCTCGGCCAATTGATCAGCTCAAAAACCGATCCCAAGATGTCCGACACCTCGAGGGTCTTTCTCCTCGACCAATTGATTAGCTCAAAAGCCGATCCCAATGGGTGTCCTCAAGGGCCTCTTACCCTCGCTAACAACTGGACTATCGGAGAGTACCCGCATGATCTGGCTCTAAATCTGGAAGGAACTGGTGTACTCACGAACATTAGCCCGGGAGCTCTCCGAGGCGGCTACTAACGCGTGTGTGCGCGCAAGACACCGCATGCTCTTCTCGCAACCGGCGTAAATGCGGGGGCCTAAGGGCAAACTACGCGGGCCGTGCACGCATGCCTAAGACTCGGAAACGGTGTCACCGAACACGAGAGTGCGAGGCCCTCGGCACTCATCTGCGCACTGTACCACCGACACGAAGCTAAGAACCCGCCAAGGCAGGCTTGCACCGCTGGCGGTGGTTCCGCTCTAGCAGCTACAAACTAGGCTTATGCCGATGTGGTAGCTACATCCACATCGGCTGCCGGGGAAGCAATGTACGTTATGCTTCGCTCTACTCCCGACCGGTGGGGACAAAGTACGTTATGTCCGCTCTCGGCCTCTGGATGATGAAAACCCTACTACTCTATCCAAGAATACCGAGTAAATCAATGATTCCCGGCTAGCAAGCAAAGACCGACATCAATCACGTTTACCTAGCATGATACTACAACTTAAACAGGAATCACAAGCATCTTTGGAAGAACAAACCTAGCATGGCACTAACATGTAAAATCAACAAACATGCTAGCAAGAGATCAAACAAAGTCGCCTATCACTATCATGCTCATAACAATCAAAGCAAACATACAAGGCACAATCGAGACATATCGCAGAGGTCCACACAACCACGGTAAGAAATCCTTACGGGACAAGCAGAAAATAATCACAAATCAACCAAGCAATCCTCGAGCCTCTAATCGAAC
This sequence comes from Sicyos edulis, assembly GCA_036507275.1. Taxonomy (NCBI): domain Eukaryota; kingdom Viridiplantae; phylum Streptophyta; class Magnoliopsida; order Cucurbitales; family Cucurbitaceae; genus Sicyos; species Sicyos edulis. The sequence continues at coordinate 13,109,459 of CM071851.1, forward strand.
CCAAACAACCTAAACATAAAATAAAGCAAAGCCCAAATCAAATACATAAAACAGCCCAAATAAATCCCTAAACAAAGACCAACAAATCGGGGCCCAACGAAGAAAAGACTGGAAAAATACCATCCGAGAAGCCACAAGGCTCGGGCCAACCAAAGACACAACAGTGGGGCTGGGCGCTGGGCACATGTGCGCTGGGCACATGTGGGCGCAGGCGTGGCGGCGCGCAGTAGCACGCGCGCTGGGGCGAAGCAAAGGCGCACGCGCGGCTCGAGCTCGAGCTCGGGGCGGCGACACACGGCGCGGCTTTAAGAAGGCAGCGCGACGGCGCGCGCGCGAGGCGACGCGATGGGCTCGGGGGCGCTCGGGAAGGCACGGCGACCTACAGGGGCGAGCGACTCGGTGCGGCCAGGGCTCGGGCGACTCGACACGGACCTGGGCGACACGGAGACGGCCTGGGCGATGCCGATCTGGGCTCGGCGCGACTAGGCGACACGGAGACGGCACGGGCGGAAGCAGATCCGGCTCGGCGCAACTAGGGCGAGGGCGACGCGATCGGACGCAGGGTGGCTCGCACGGCGCGCGCGGCATGGGTGACTGGGCGGCTGGTGCGAGGGCGGCGGCTAGGGCCGACGATGCAACGATCTGGGCGCGCACTGGCCGGGCGATGGAGTGCGTCTGGTGCGGCGGGCTAGGCAGGGCTATGCTGGGATGAGCGGTCTGATGCGGCCAGGGTGTGGTGCGGCTAGGGCATGGCTGGGTGGCTAGGGTTGGGTCTTCTTGGTGAGGTCGGCTAGGAGAGAGAGAGAGAGAGAGAGAGAGAGAGAGAGAGAGAGAGAAAAAGGAATTTTGGGGATTTTGGAAAATAAAAGGGAAAAATAAAAGGAAAAAGGGAATTAAAAGGAAAAAATGGGATTTTATCCTCCTTTCCATCCTTAACCAATTTAAATAAGCCTTAAAGTCCTTAAATCCCACTTCCCGGCTTCCTCCTTCGAGACCCGGCTGAAGCAACCTTTTCCAAACAATAACTCTCACTTAAAACAAACTCCCAAAAATCATCTCTAAGGGCCTGGGCTCGAATCCCAAAGGAAACACCCAAACAAAGATCACTTTGCCCAAAACCCAAATCACAACCGAACTCCCAAACGAATAGCCCAAACATCTCGGGACTCATGACCACCAACATACAAGCCTCAACGAAGGCGGGAGCGCCTCAAGCCCCGAAAATCCACAAATCCCGCCCGGGAGCAAAAGACCAAAATATACCCCTAAGGGTCAAAAGCAACTCTAACGGCCCAACCGAACCATCGAATCGAACCGGAAGCACCTCGAGAACTGGAATAGAAAATCGGGCCGTTACAATACTCCCTCCTTTTAAGACTTTCGTCCTCGAAAGTCCTAAAACGAAAAAACTCTAGGAAAACTCCAATGTTTCCTAGCCAATGTAACTTCTCGCCAAAACAACACTAACCCTTCTCTCAAAACCAAACCCTCTTGGGTTCTCAAAGGCTCAAAGCCACAATGCTCTCCAGTCTGCCACAAACTATCACAACCAAGAGCCGAGGAACACAAAACTTGCACTGCTGTCAACGACGGGACAAAGCTAACCACTCCTCCAATCTGCTCAAGGATCTCAAAAGCCCTACAAACGTGGGGCTCAGCCAAAACCCCACTAAACCAACACGGAACACCTCTCAACGATGTTACTCTCAAAGCAAACTAGCGATCGGGCACAAGCTCCAAAACTCAACGCCACGCATCGGCGTAACTTCTCTGAATGCCCACAACCCGATAACAAATCGCCTCAACACAACGCCAAGTGGCCAAACAATCGAACCTCTCGGGTTCCGTAAACCAAACGGCCTACTCTTTCTTCACAAGAGACCAATGAACCACAAGGCTTGCCTAAAGCCTTAACGAAAAACAATCGAACCACCAACTGGCGATTGATCCCAAAGGCAAACTTTTTCCCACTAGCACAAGCTGAAACTTCACCACGGCCAACCCTAAATGGCCAAAAACTGTGCACAAGCTCCACTCGGCCAAGCCAACAACTGGAGCCTCACAACGGCCGAACACAAACTTTTCCATGAAAACCTACTAGCAATCGCCAAAAAGAACATTGCGTGCAAGGAAACACCCAACATTCCTCTCATGGAAAATCTCGGCAAGAAGGACCAAACCCTCACGGGGCTACCAAAGAAACACACAACGGCTTGAGGAAAGCGGCCCAAAGGCTAACCAACCAATGCCACGGCACCTCGTGCCAACACACTCAATCGAGGCTCGGCTATTCGCCAAGCTGCAAAGCTCGACAACTAGAAACAAAGCCCGAGGAGGCCTTGCTCAAGCAGAAACTCAACTCAAGCTCAACTCTTAAACTGGTGGCCACCGCTCTTGCGGGGACAAACAACTTTTCGCTTGCTAACAACACAATGCAGTGGACCCTCTCGTTGGGCTAACCACTGCGCTACTACGATCAACTACACAACTCAGAGCTACGCCGACTCCTCAACGGGAACGATTTCAAAGCAAGCAAAACTCTAAAGGGCAATGAACATCACACACGCCACGACTTGCTCAAACCCAAGGGCAACATCAACCAACTCTCTTGGAAGCAACACCCAAGGGAAACTCAACCGATTGGACCACCAATCTAGAACTAGCCGAACTTACTCAACCACCGAGGGAGGAATCAACTCCCAAAACAAACGGACTAGGAACGAATCCTCGTGGCAACGTCCTCGGCTCGAACCGAGCAAGCTCTTGAAACATCAAGAGAACCAAATCTTGGTCAACACCAAGCACCAACTAACCTCCAAAACCAAACAAGCACTAGCTTGCTAGATCGCCAAATCTGCAAGCAACTCACCCAAGGAACACCGCTCGGGTCTAATCGAGCTCTGGAAAGGCTCTCCACAACTAGAGATCCTCCGATCACCCTCCGACACACACGGTCGACAATGATCTAACAATCAACCGGCCACGCGGGCACAACCCTCTCCGGCATCTCAACTACGCTGGCCAACTCCAACTTGGAAACCAAGGGAACCGGAAACGCTATGGGAGGCGTCATCCTCCTACTCAAAGCAACAACCTCAACATACCTTCTTCTTAAGGTAAGGATCCGAACAGCTTTCTTAGCCAAAACGATCGAAAATGCGCGCGCTTGCCACAACCTTGCTCTTGTTCGGTTCCAATTGAAGTCTAACCGGGGCAAGGACCAACTAGCAAAACTTGCTTAACCAACGGCCAAGCAACGAGCACGACATCCTTACCTAAGCTAAGCTAGGCACTTGCCAAGAACCAAAGCCTTGACACCTCAAAGATCGAGTGAGCACTGGGTCCTCAACACGAACCTCTCGTGGTTTTCGGACATAAACCACGGAACGAGCTACGCAAAAGTGCACCGGGGTGCACAGCCCAACTTGATCTCTTAAGATCCAAAGCCAACAAGGGCTCTCACATTGGGGCAACTTTTGCCTCCAAACAGAGCCACAACAAACAAGGGAGCAACAAGAGTTCAAACCCACTCTGGGGCCAACTCACCACGAAAAGCCACATTGGCCAACTTACTCTTACAAGCGCAAAACCACACCAAGCTAACATTCCTCGAAACAATGAGCTCACTAAACGCGCTCCGATCAGCCATCCAACTCATGGCTCTAACATGGATCAACCACGCATCCACGATGCCAACACTAACCATACTAGGGCGACTCAAAGGGTAGCCGAATCATGCTACCATCAAGGTGGCTCACGGGCTCCCAACACAGCGCGAGAACTCGAACGCGCTAGCTCTTAACATGACCTATAGCATCCTTTACACCCAACTCTCAGAGATCCCGAACAGCTCCTACTTTCCTCGAAAACCTCAAACTTGTAGTCCTCTCGACTACCACCGAGCTAGATCTCTTAAGCAACCCAAGCAGTGCGAGCCTCGGAAAAGGGGTACAAGACAAACGGGGATGCTATACTGGGCAGCCATGGAACCACTGCACTAAAAAGTGCCAACCGGCCCGAAACTAGGCCTCCTCTCAAAGCTTGGTGCCAACAGCACTACATCCATTACAACACGAATCAGCCTCAAACGAGCTTTATGCCCCTCGAGAATAGGAAAATCACTCTCCAAGTGACGGGGCAATGGCACTCAAAGACAGAGTCCAAACACTCGAGCAGCCTAATCTCGGCATCTCGACCAACAGACTTGCCACGGCCTACTCTCGCATCCCACTCGATGCTCAACAAAAGCTCGGGCCAACTCCTCGGGTGGCAACAACTAGTTCCACACTCGGAACATCCAAAAGAAAGAGGGTTCCACTCTACTAGCCCCCGAAATCCACAGATGGATAAAACCCCGGCAAGCAAACTCCACACTACACCACGGCTACGAGGGTACAAAGAGAAGCTGGCTGCAAAACAACAAAGAAGCTTGCAAGGGGCACAGATGTCTCTACATCCGCCTCAAACCACTAGCTCGGCATCTTGCCAATCAATCGGGCGACTGGTGGAGACTCGCTAGTCCACCTCTCTCAAGGGACTACCACCACCAGCTGCGGAATCAACAAAGACGGAACGGCTCACCTCGGCCGAACGAGCAGCATGGGCATCCCAACACACGGATGCTAAACTCAAACTCAGCCAACCGCTTTACTACTAGCAGTAGGACTTTCTAATACATCAAGCTCTACAGGCATCCACTTGCCAAACCGGGCGGCTCCATCAACGCCAACAAACTCAATCGCATAAAACTCGCTTGGTCAAGCCCTCCGGGAACCTCCGGGGCTACGAGAGCTACTGGGGAAAAATGTGAAACAAACTCGTCATTTGGGCTATCCATGCCCGGGACTCCTCGCTCACGCGCTACAAAGCTGCGCACTGGTCTTTGCTCTCCGATAGCTAAAGACACGCCATCAAATCTCACATGGTCGAGCACACTCGCTCAAGGAGTCATACTCGAGGCGTGCTAGCCTCTACCCCCTCCTCTAGGCAACTCAATCGCCAGGGGCCAACTCTGGCCAAAGGGCTAAACAACCACGGGACGCGGCCTCAACATCAACAAGATCGGCCCAACACCTTGGTCGACATGCCAAGCGCCCTGCTCCCTCGAGTGCAATCAACATATCGGGCGATCGCACAAGGCACCTCCACCCTCTCACTAGGGGAGAAACCAACAACTAGGCCACAAATGGCCTATGGGAGTCTAATCTCGCCTCCCTCGAGTGCGATCGACACACACTGGCGATCCGCACAAAGCAACAAAACCGGCGCCCACACGGGGCTCTCACCGCTCATCAAACTACTGCAGATCGCGGAAAAGTTGGCATGATGGCTCTCTAAGCCCAAACCAACAACGAGTCAGAACCGCTCGTCTCCGCTCCACAACTCTACACATGCATAAAAGCTAGAAGAAAAGTATTGTAAATTCTTACCCTTAACTTAATTGAACTCGAGACAAACCAAGCGGCCGTGGAGTGCCGATGATCATGGGAACAACAACCTACAAAGCAAAGTTAGTCTACAGAATCTATGACTCGTGCTCGATACCAACTGTAAGAACCCGACCCAAAACATGGTCCTAAACACAGGATCTTACTCAAGATGCAAGTTAAATATGATAACAAGCGGTTTAGAGCTTACATTTAAAAACCTTTCAAAACATATGAGAAGGGGAGCCCTTAAAACATAACAACCAATTTAAGTTTAAACAATCCAACAAATTAAAACATCCCGGCGTTGTTTAATAAAATGTACAATACAATTTAAGCAACGTTTTAAACAATGTTCCCCTAGGACTCTGTCCATCTACATCTTTGAATAAACAATGCAATAAATAAAGACAGAGTGTGCCGGCGGTTCCCCATGATCCATCAGCTCCTCCGCTAGCCCTCCCGGTGTTGTCCCGAGTTACTGAAAGATAAATAAGGGTGAGTATAAACATACTCAGTGAAGAATCCCAACCGGGTACAATACGATACATCAGTCATCTAGCACCTCAATATGCAAGCAAACAGCTACCAACACAGATCATAGCTCAACGAGCTCATAACACAAGATCTGGAAACATCGGAAGTCTCTTACTTCCGAATCATCGGAAGTCTCCTACTTAGGCCTAATGATTGGTTCTCATAACCAATCCGGGACATCTCCGAGGGTCTTTCTCCTCGGCCAATTGATCACTCAAAACCGATCCCAAGATGTCCGACACCCTCGAGGGTCTTTCTCCTCGACCAATTGATTAGCTCAAAAGCCGATCCCAATGGGTGTCCTCAAGGGCCTCTTACCTCGCTAACAACTGGACTATCGGAGAGTACCCGCGATCCGCTCTCTAAACCGAAGGAACTGGTGTACTCACGAACATTAGCCCGGGAGCTCTCCGAACCGGCTACTAACGCGTGTGCGCGCACACCGCATGCTCTTCTCGCAACCGGCGTAAATGCGGGGCCTAAGGGCAAACCACGCGGGCCGTGCACGCATGCCTAAGACTCGGAAACGGTGTCACCGAACACGATGAGTGCGAGGCCCTCGGCACTCATCTCGCGCACTGTACCACCGACACGAAGCTAAGAACCGGCCAAGGCAGCTTGCACCGCTGGCGGTGGTTCCGCTCTAGCAAAGCTACAAACCAGGCTTATGCCGATGTGGTAGCTACATCCACATCGGGTGCCGGGGAAGCAATGTACGTTATGCTTCGCTCTACTCCCGACCGGTGGGGACAAAGTACGTTATGTCCGCTCTCACCTCCGGATGATGAAAAACCCTACTACTCTATCCAAGAATACCGAGTAAATCAATGATTCTGGCTAGCAAGCAAAGACCGACATCAATCACGTTTACCTAGCATGATACTACAACTTAAACAGAATCACAAGCATCTTTGGAAGAACAAACCTAGCATGGCACTAACATGTAAAATCAACAAACATGCTAGCAAGAGATCAAACAAAGTCGCCTATCACTATCATGCTCATAACAATCAAAGCAAACATACAAGGCACAATCGAGACATATCGCAGGGTCCACACAACCACGGTAAGAAATCCTTACCTGGGACAAGCAGAAAATAATCACAAATCAACCAAGCAATCCTCGAGCCTCTAATCGAACCCAAACAACCTAAACATAAAATAAAGCAGCCCAAATCAAATACATAAAACAGCCCAAATAAAATCGGGGCCCAACGAAGAAAAGACTCGGGAAAAATACCATCCGAGAAGCCACAAGGCTCGGGCCAACCAAAGACACAACAGTGTGGTGGGGCCGGGCACAGCGCTGGGCACAGGGCGCGCAGGCGTGGGCGCTGGCGCGCAGCACCCGCGCGACTGGGCGAAGCAAAGCGCGACGGGCGCGGCTCGAGCTTCGGCTGGGCGGCGACACACGCGCGCAGCTTGGCGTAAGACGGCGCAGACGGCGCGCGCGCGCGCGAGGCGACGCGATGGGCTCGGGGGCGCTCGGGAAGGCACGGCGACCTACAGGGGCGAGCGACTCGGTGCGGCCAGGGCTCGGGCGACTCGACACGGACCTGGGCGACACGGAGACGGCCTGGGCGATGCCGATCTGGGCTCGGCGCGACCTAGGCGACACGGAGACGGCCTGGGCGAAGCAGATCCGGGCTCGGCGCAACTAGGGCGAGGGCGACGCGATCGGACGCAGGGGTGGCTCGGCACGGCGCGGCATGGGTGACCTGGGCGGCCTGGTGCGAGGGCGCGGCTAGGGCTGGACGATGCAACGCGATCCGGGCGCACTGGCCGGGCGATGGAGTGCTCGTGCGGCGGGCTAGGCGGGGGCTATCTGCCGGGATGAGCGGCCCCGATGCGCCGGTGGTGTGGTGCGGCTAGGGCATGGCTGGGTGGCTAGGGTTGGGTCTTCTTGGTGAGGTCGGCTAGGGAGAGAGAGAGAGAGAGAGAGAGAGAGAGAGAGAGAGAGAAAAAGGAATTTTGGGGATTTTGGAAAATAAAAGGGAAAAATAAAAGGAAAAAGGGAATTAAAAGGAAAAAATGGGATTTTATCCTCCTTTCCATCCTTAACCAATTTAAATAAGCCTTAAAGTCCTTAAATCCCACTTCCCGCTTCCTCCTTGAGAGACCGGCTGAAGCAACCTTTTCCAAACAATAACTCTCACTTAAAACAAACTCCCAAAATCATCTCTAAGGGCACAGGCTCGAATCCCAAAGGAAACACCCAAACAAAGATCACTTTGCCCAAAACCCAAATCACAACCGAACTCCCAAACGAATAGCCCAAACATCTCGGGACTCTCGCACCACCAACATACAAGCCTCAACGGCGCGGGAGCCGCCTCAAGCCCCGAAAATCCACAAATCCTCGCCCCGGGAGCAAAAGACCAAAATACCCCTAAGGGTCAAAAAGCAGCTCTAACGGCCCAACCGAACCATCGAATCGAACAGGAAGCACCTCGAGAACTGGAATAGAAAACTGGGCCGTTACAGCGCTCATCCGTGCAGCCTGAACCACCGACCTGAAGCTAAGAACCGGCCAAGGTAGGCTTACACCGTTGGCAGGGTTCAGCTCTAGCAGGCTACAAACTAGGCTTATGCCGATGTGGGTAGCAAAATCCACATCGGCGGCCCGGGAGGGGGGAGAAAAAGCAATGTACGTTATGCTTTGCTCTACTTCCAACTAGTGGGGACAAAGTACGTTATGTCCGCTCTCAACCCCTGAAGCAATGTACGTTATGCTTCGCTCTACTCCCGACCAGTGGGGACAAAGTACGTTATGTCCGCTCTCAGCCTCTGGATGATGACAAACCCTACTATACTATCTAAGAGTACAGAGTAAATGATTCCTGGCTAGCAAACAATAATCGACATCAAACACGCTTACCTAACATGATACTACGAACTTAAGCAGGAATCATAAGCATGCTGGAAGAACAAACCTAGCATGGCATTAACATGTAAAATCAAGCAAACATGCTAGCAAGAGATCAATCAAGGCTGCCCTATCAATATGATGCTCATAACAGCAAACAAGCATACAAGGCACAATCATGATATATCGCAGGGTCCACACAACCACGGTAAGAAATCCTTACCTGGAACAAGCAGCAAACAATTTATCACAAACGACCCTCGAGTCTCTAATCGAACCCGAACAGCCTAAACATTTAAATAAAACACCCTAATTAAATCCACAATCAGCAGCCAACAAATCAGGGCCCAATGAAGAAAAGACTAGGGAAATACCATCCGAGAAGCCATAAGGCTCGACCGACCACACAGCAGGGCAGGCTGGGCACTGGGCGCTAGGCATGGGAGCTGGGCGCAGGCGTAGGGGCAGGCGCTGGGGCGCGAAGGCTGTGCGCAGACGAGTTGGGGCGAGACAAGGGAGTTGGTTGTTGTTGCCCTTGGGTTTGAGCTAGTCAGCGAGCGTGTGTGATTCAGAGTTCGCTTGCTGGGGAATCGTTTCCCGTTGAGAAGGAGTATGCGTAGCTGCTGAGTTGTGTAGTGGATCAGAGTAGCGTAGTGGTTAGCCCAGCTAGAGGGTCCCTGCATGGTGTTGATAGCAAGCGAAAAGTTGTTTGTCCCCGCAAGGGCGGAGGCCAGCCAGTTTAAGAGTTGAGATTTTGCTGGAAAGTTGTTGGTTCTTTGGGGTTTGAGGAACCCCTAGTTTCTATGGTGGTTGAGTTGCACCATGGATGCCAGCCTCGAGTTTTATCTTTGGAGATAGCCTCGTTAGTTCGTATTCCTTGCGATGTTCCGAGTATGGAGTTTCTAGTCGCAAGATGAGATAGGCCTAGGCTAAAAGGAGGAAGTCCTTTGAGTAGCCAGTTGGACTTAAATGTTGAGTGGTAGCTTGGAGGCGAGCTTTGCTCGTTATGAGCTTGGTTTGAGTTTCTGCTAGGCAAGCCTTTCTCGGGCTTTGCTTCTAGCTGTTGTGCTTTCGCAGTTGGCGATTAGCTGAGCCACAGTTGAGTGAGTTGGCACAGAGGTGCTATGCCATTGGTTGGTTAGACCCTTGAGTTGCTATCCTCAAGGTGTTGTGTTGCTAGTGGCTGCGTGATGGTTTGGTCCTTGCAGCCCGAGTTTTTCCATGAGAGGAACGTTGGTTGTTTCCTTGCCTGGCAATGTTCTCTTTGGCCAGTTGCTAGTAGGTTTGCATGGAAAGTTTGCGTTCGGCCGTTGAGAGGCTCCAGTTTGTTGGCTTGGCCAAGTGGAGCCTGTGCCTGGATTTTTCCTTTAGGATCAATCGCCAGTTGGTGGTTCGATTATTTTTCGTTAAGGCTGTAGGCAAGCTTTGAGTTTCGCTGGTCTCTTGTGAAGTAAGAGTAGGTTGTTTAGTTTTTGGAACCTGAGAGGTTCAGTTGTTTGGCCAGCATGGTGTAGAGTTGAGGCTGTTTGTTAACAGCTGTGAGCATTCAGAGAAGTTATGCCAGTGCGTGGCATTGAGTTTTCGAGCTTGTGGGCAGTCTGCGAGTTTGCTGAGAGTAACACCGTAGAGAGGTATTCCGTGTTGGATTAGCAGGGTTTATTTGAGCCCCAGGTTTGTAGGGCCTTTTGAGATCCTTGAGCGGATCGGAGTAGTGGCCTTTCGGTCAGCTTTGCCCGTCTTTGGCAGCAGTGCTTTTTGTGTTCCTCGTCTCGATGTTGACATAGTTTGTGGCAGACTGGATAGCATTGTGGCTTTGAGCCTTTGAGAACCCAAAAGGGTTTGGTTCTCGAAGAAGGGCTAGTGTTGTCTTAGCCGAGAAGTTCAGTTGGCTAGGAATCAGTGGAGATTTCCTAGAGCTGTTTCGTCTGAGGACTTTCGAGGACGAAAGTCTTAAAAGGAGGGAGTATTGTAACGACCCAGTTTTCTATCCCAGTTCTCGAGGAGCTTTCGGTTCAGATTAAGTGGTTCGGTTGGGCCGTTAGAGCTGTTTTGACCCTTAGGGGTATTTTGGTCTTTTTGCTCCCCGGGCAGGATTTGTGGATTTTCAGGGCTTCGAGGCAGCTCCTGCCTTTGTCGAGGTTTGTTTGTTGGTGGCTGCGAGTCACGAGATGTTTGGGCTATTTGTTTGGAAGTTCGGTTGTGATTTGGGTTTTGGGCAAAGTTATGGTTGTTTGGGTGTTTCCTTTGGGATTCTAGCCCGGGCCCTTAGTGTTGATTTGGGAGGTTGATTTAAGTGAGGTTATTGATTGGAAAAGGTTGCTTCAGTCGGGTCTCGAAGAAGGAAGCCGGGAAATGGGATCTAAGGATTTTAAGGATTTTTAGAATTTGGATAAAATGGATAAAGATGGATTTAATTAGGATAAAATCCCCATTTTCCTTTTTATTTCCCATTTTCCCTTTTATTTTCTAAAATCCCCATTTTCCCATTTTTCCATTTTTTTTCCTTTTCTCTCTCCTCCAGCTCGAGCCCCCCATCTCCCAGCCCGACCCCAGCGTCCAGCTCTCCCACCCTGGCCTCCCAGCTCGCCCACGCCCGAGCCCTAGCCGCCCAGGTCGTGCCGAGACCAGCCCCCACCTGCCCAGCCGCCCAGCGTCGCCTCGGCCAGCGCCCAGAGCTCTCGTCGCGTCGCGTCGCCGCGCAAGGCCCCTATTGTCGTTGAGCTCGCGCGCGCGCATATGCCGTCCGTGCCGAGAGCCGCGCGCACGCGCCGTCGCCGAAGTGAGTCGAGCCGCGCGCCGTGCCTGCGCCCAGCTTGCCTGTTGTGTATTGGTTGGCCCGAGCCTTGTGGCTTCTCGGATGGTATTTCCTGAGTCTTTTCTTCGTTGGGCCCTGATTTGTTGGTTGTTGTTTATGGATTTAATTGGGGTGTTTTATTTGATGTTTAGGCTGTTCGGGTTCGATTAGAGGCTTGAGGATCGCTTGGTTGATTGTGATTATTATTGTTTTCTACTTGTTCCAGGTAAGGATTTCTTACCGTGGTTGTGTGGACCCTGCGATATTATCACGATGTGCTTTGTATGTTTGCTGATTGTTATGAGCATGATAGTGATAGGCAGCTTTGATTGATCTCTTGCTGGCATGTTTGCCTGATTTTACATGTTAGTGCCATGCTAGGATTGTTCTTCCAGCATGCTTATGATTCCTGCTTAAGTTCGTAGTATCATGCTAGGTAATGGTCTTTGATGTCGGTCATTGCTTGCTAGCCAGGAATCATTTTACTCTGTACTCTTAGATAGAGTTGTAGGGTTTGTCATCATCCAGAGGCTGAGAGCGGACATAACGTACTTTGTCCCCACCGGTCGGGAGTAAAGCGAAGCATTGCTTCAGGGGTTGAGAGCGGACATAACGTACTTTGTCCCCACTGGTCAGAAATAGAGCAAAGCATAACATACATTGCTTTTTCTCCCCCCTCCCGGCAGCCAATGAGAATTAGCTACCTCATTGGCGTATGCCTAGTTTGCAACCTGCTAGAGCGGAACCCTGCCAACGGTGTAAGCCTACCTTGGCCGGTTCTTAGCTTTAGGTCGGTGGTTCAGGCTGCACAGATGAGCGCCGAGGGCCTCGCGCTACTGTGATCAGTGACACCGCTTCCGAGTCATAGGCATGCATACCTAGCCCGCGTAGTTTGCCCTTAGGCCCCCCGCATTTGCGCCCGCAAAGCAAAGAAGCATGCGGTGCGCGCGCGCACACACGCGTCGATTGCGGTTCGGAGAGCTCCCCCGGGCTAATGTTCGTGAGTACACCATTCTTTCCAGTTTAGAGCCAGTCTTCGGGTACTCTCCCGTAAGTCCAGATTAGCAAGGGCAAGGAGGCCCTTGAGGACATCCTTGGGATCAGTTTTTGAGCTGAACAATCCACCGAGTGAAAGATACCTCGGTGATGTCCCAGGATTGGTCAGGGTAACCAATCATTACGCCGGAAGTAGGAGACTTCTGATGACTCCAGATCTTGCATTATGAGCTCGTTGAGCTATGATCTGTGTTGATAGCTGTTTGCTTGCATGTTATGGTGCTAGATGACTGATGCATCATATTGTACCCCGGTTGGGGATTCTTACTGAGTATGTTTATACTCACCCTTATTTATCTTTCAGGTAACTTGGGACAACACCAGGATGGCTAGCGGAGGGAGCTGATTGATCATGGGAGCTGCCGGCACTCTGTCATTTATTATTGTATTGTTTATTCAGCATGTAGATGAACAGGAGTCCTAGGGGAACATTGTTTAAAACGTTGTTTAAATTGTATTGTATGTTTTTACAAACACTGGCCAGGTTGTTTTACTTCGTTGGTTTGTTTAAATGTAAATTGTTGGTTATGTTTTAAGGGTTCCCCCTTCTCATATGTTTTGAAACGTTTTTAATTATGAGCACTAAACCGCTTGTTATCATATTTAACTTGCATGCTGAGTGAGAACCCCGTTTTAGGGCCGTGTTTTGGGTCGGGTTCGTCACGAAGGACCAAACCATCACAGGGCTACCTGCAACTCAACAGCTTGAGGAGAACAACTCAAGGGTTAAACCAACCAATGCCACGGCACCTCTGTGCCAACTCACTCAACTCTGGCTCAGCTAAACGCCAACTGCGAAAGCACAACAACTAGGAGCAAAGCCCGAGAAAGGCTTGCTCTGCAGAACTCAACTCAAGCTTAGAACGAGCAAAGCTCGCCTCCAAGCTACCACTCAACTCTTAAGCCCAACTGGCTACTCAAAAGACTTCCTCCTTTTAGCTTAGGCCTAACTCATCTTGCGACTAGAAACTCCACACTCGGAACATCGCAAGGAAAACGGGCTGACGAGGCTATCTCCAAAGATAATACTCGAGGCTGGCATCCATGGTGCAACTCAACCACCATGGAAACTAGGGGTTCTTCAAACCCCAAAGAACCAACAACTTTCCAGCAAAAACTCAACTCTTAAACTGGCTGGCCTCCACCCTTGCGGGGACAAACAACTTTTCGCTTGCTAACAACACAATGCAGGGACCCTCTCGTTGGGCTAACCGCTGTACTACTCTGATCCACTACACAACTCAGAAGTTAAGCTGACTACTCCTCCACGGGAACGATTCCCCAGCAAGCGAACTCTGAAGGGCAGCGAACTTCACACACGCTCGCTGACTAGCTCAAACCAAGTGCAACAACAACCAACTCTCTTGGAAGCAACACCCAAGGGAAAACTCAACTGATTGGACCACCAACCCAGAACTAGCAGAACTTACTCAACCACCGAGGGAGGGGTCAACTCCCAAAACTTCCTGACTAGGAACAAGTCCTCAGGGCAACGCCCTCTTGCTCGAACCGAGCTAGCTCTTGAAACAACAAGAGAACCAAATCTTGGTCAACACCAAGCACCAACTAGCCACCTCACCGGAACCAATCCGGACTCTACTCCAAACAAGCACTAGCTTGCTAGACTACCAAGTCTGTAAGCAACTCACCCAAGGAACACTGCCTGGGTTTGACTGAGCTCTGGAGAGGCTCTCCACACCCTAGGGATCCTCCGACACACACGGTCGTCAAACGATCTAACAGACAACCGGCTACACGGGCACAACCCTCTCCAGCATCTCAACTACAACATAGCTTCTGCCCAAGGTAAGGATCCGAACAGCTCTCTTAGCCATGACGATCAGAAACTGCGCGGCTTTGCTACCACCGCTCTTGTTCAGTTCCAACTGAACTCTAACCAGGTCAAGGACCAACTAGCAAAACTTGCTTAAACAACAACCCGGCTACGAGCACGACATCCTTACAACCAAAGCTAGGGCACTTGTCAAGGACTAAAGCCTTGACAACTCAAAGACTGAGCACTGGTTCCTCAACACGAACCCCTCGTGGTTCTCCAAACATACACCACGGAACGAGCTACACAAAAGTACACCGGGGTGTACAGCTCCAACTTGATTCCTTAAGATCCAATGCCAACAAGGACTCTCACACAGGGCAACTTTTGCCTCCAACAGAGCCACTACTACAAGGGAGCAACAAGAGTCCAAGACTCACCACGGAAAGCCACATTGGCCAACACACTCTACAAGAGCATATCCACACCAAGTTAAGATATCTCAAACCAATGTGCCCACTAAACGTGCTCCGATCAACCATCCAACTCATGGCTCTAACACTGGATCAATCACGCATCCTCGATGCCAACACTACCCATACTAGGGTAACTCAAAGGGTAGCCGAATCATGCTACCATCAATCTGGTTCACAGGCTCACAACACAGGCGCGAGAACTCGAACGCGCTAGCTCTTAACATCCTACAACATCCTTTGCACCCAACTCTCGGAGACCCTGAAAAGCTCCAACTTTCCCTCGAAAACCTCATACTTGTAGTCCTCTGACTACCACCGAGCTAGATCTCCTATGCAACCCAAACAGGTGCAACCTCAGGAGAACGGGTACGAGACTAGTGGGAATGCTAAACTCTGGGTTGCCATGGAACCACCTGCACAAAACTACCAACTGGCTTGAATCTAGGCCTCCTCTCAAAGCTTGGTGCCAACAGGCACTACATCCTTTACAACATAAATCAGCCATAAACGAGCTTTATGCCCCGATGAGGATAGGGAAGGTCACACTCCAACTGACGGGGCAATGGCACTCAGCACAAGAGTCCCAAAACTCGAGCAGCCTAATCTCTGGCATCTAGCCTAACAGACATGCCACGGCCTACTCCTGCATCCCACTCGATGCTCAACAATAGCACAGGCCAACTCCTCGGGTGGCAACAACTAGTTCCACATTTGGAACATCCAAACAAAAGAGTGCTCCACTCTACTAGCCCGCTGAAATCCACAAACGGATTAAGCCCTGACAAGCAAACTCCACACTACACCCTGGCTATGAGGGTACTAAGAGAACTGGCTGTAAAACAACAGCAGGCTTGCAAGAGGCAAAGATGTCTCTACATCTTCCTCAAGCCACTAACACGGCAACTTGCCAATTGATCGGGCGACTGGTGGAGACTCTGCTAGTCCACCTCTCTCAAGGGACTTCCACCACCAACTGCTGTACCAAATAAAGACAGAAGGCAGCACACCTCGGCCCTCTGAGCAATGAGGGCGACCCAACACACGGATGCTAAACTCAATCCTGGCCAACCGCTTTACTACTAGCAGTAGGACTTTCTAAAACATCGAGCTCTACAGGCATCCACTTGCCAAACTGGGCGGCTCCATCAACGCCAACAATCTCATCTGCATAAACCTGCTGTTCATGCCCTCCCGAGAACCTCCGGGGCTACAAGAGCTACTGGGGTGTCTGCTGAAAAACTTTGTCAGCTGGGCTATCTGTGCCCGGGACTCCTCACTACGCGCTACAAACTGCGCCTGGGTCTCCGCTCTCTGATAGCTAAAGACCTTCCATCAAATCTCTCATGGCTGGAGCACACTCTACTCAATGAGTCACACTCTGAGGCGTGCTAGCCTCTACCCCCTCCTCTAGGCAACTCAACTGCCAGGGCCAACTCTGGCCTACGGGTCTAAACGACCCTGGACGCGGCCTCAACATCAACACGATCAGTCCAACTCCTCGGTCGAACATGCCAAGCGTCCCTGCTCCTCTGAGTGCGATCAACATACTGGCGATCTGCACAAAGCATCACCACCCTCTCACTAGGGGAAAACAAACAACTGGGCCACAAGTGGCCTACGGGAGTCTAATCTCTGCCTCCCTCTAGAACGATGTCCCAGGGGCATCCGAATCTATCTGGATACCTCAACAAGCTGCTATCAAACTGCTTGCACTGCGGATAGTTGGCATGATGGCGCTCTAAGCCCAAACCAACATGAGTCAGAACCTGCTCGTCTCCGCTCCACAACACTACACAAGGCATAAAAGCTAGATGAAAAGTATTGTAAATTCTTAACCCTTAGCTTAATGAACTCAGACAAACCTGACGGCCGTGGAGTGCTGATGATCATGGGAACAACAACCTACAAAGCAGGTTAGTCTACAGAATCTATGACTCTGTGCTCTGATACCAACTTGTAAGAACCCGACCCAAAACATGGTCCTAAACATGGGTTCTCACTCAGCATGCAAGTTAAATATGATAACAAGCGGTTTAGTGCTCATATTTAAAAACTCTTCAAAACATATGAGAAGGGGGAACCCTTAAAACATAACCAACAATTTTCATTTAAACAAACCAACGAAATAAAACAAGTCTGGCCAGTGTTTATAAATGCATACAATACAATTTAAACAGCTTTTAAACAATGTTCCCCTAGGACTCCTGTCCATCTACATGCTGAATAAACAATGAAATAATAAATGACAGAGTGCCGGCAGCTCCCATGATCAATCAGCTCCCTCCGCTAGCCCTCCTGGTGTTGTCCCAAGTTACCTGAAAGATAAATAAGGGTGAGTATAAACATACTCAGTAAGAATCCCCAACCGGGGTACAATACAATACATCAGTCATCTAGCACCTCAAAATGCAAGCAAACACCTACCAACGCAGATCATAGCTCAACGAGCTCATAATGTAAGATCTGGAGTCATCGGAAGTCTCCTACTTCCGGCCTAATGATTGGTTCTCATAACAAATCCTGGGACATCACCGAGGCTCTCTCACTCGGGAAAATGATCATCTCAAAAACTGATCCCAAGGATGTCCGACACCCTCGAGGGTCTATCTCCCTCGACCAAATGATTAGCTCAAAAGCCAATCTCAAAGGGGTGTCCTCAAGGGCCTCTTAACCTCATTGTAATCTGGACTTACGGAGAGTACCCAAGTCCGCTCTAACTGGAAGGAACTGGTGTACTCAGGACATTAGCCCGGTGGAGCTCTCCGAACCGGTGCCTAACGCGTGTGCGGGCACACCGCATGCTGCTGCAACCGGCGTAAATGTGGGGCCTAGGTACAAACTACGCGGGCCACGTATGCATGCCTAAGACTCGGAAGCGGTGTCACTAATCAGAGTAGCGCGAGGCCCTCAGCGCTCATCTATGCAGCCTGAACCACCAACCTGAAGCTAAGAACCGGCCAAGGTAGGCTTACACCGTTGGCAGGGTTCCGCTCGAGCAGGCTACAAACTAGGCTTATGCCGATGTGGGTAGCTAAATCCACATCGGCGGCCCGGGAGGGGGGAGAAAAAGCAATGTACGTTATGCTTTGCTCTACTTCCAACCAGTGGGGACAAAGTACGTTATGTCCGCTCTCAACCCCTGAAGCAATGTACGTTATGCTTCGTTCTACTCCCGACCAGTGGGGACAAAGTACGTTATGTCCGCTCTCAGCCTCTGGATGATGACAAACCCTACTATACTATGTAAGAGTACAGAGTAAATGATTCCTGGCTAGCAAACAATAATCGACATCAAACACGCTTACCTAGCATGATACTACGAACTTAAGCAGGAATCATAAGCATGCTGGAAGAGCAAACCTAGCATGGCACTAACATGTAAAATACGGCAAACATGCTAGCAAGAGATCAATCAAAGCTGCCCTATCAATATCATGCTCATAACAGCAAACAAGCATACAAGGCACAATCATGATATATCGCAGGGTCCACACAACCACGGTAAGAAATCCTTACCTGGAACAAGCAGCAAACAATTTATCACAAACGACCCTCGAGCCTCTAATCGAACCCGAACAGCCTAAACATTTAAATAAAACACCCTAATTAAATCCACAATCAGCAGCCAACAAATCAGGGCCCAATGAAGAAAAGACTCGAGAAATACCATCCAAGAAGCCACAAGGCTCGGCCGACCACACAGCAGGGCAGGCTGGGCGCTGGGGCTGGGCGCAGGCGTAGGGGCAGGCGTGGAGGCTGCGCTCGGACGAGCTGGGGCGAGACAAGTGTAAGGACCCGACCTGGAATACGGTCCTAAACCTAGGTCCTCACTCAGCATGCAAGTTAAATATTTCAACAAGCGGTTTAGTGCTCATATTTAAAACGTTTTCAAAACATTTGGAAACGGGGAACACTTAAAACATAACCAACAATTTTCATAAGCAAATCCAATCAAGGTAAAATAAGCCATGCCAGTATTTATAAAAGAACATTCAAAACAGTTTAAACAACTTTAACATCATTCCCCTAGGACTCATGTCCATCTACATGCTGAATAAATAAATGCAAACAATAAACGCATGCAGTCTTTGGTGGCCCCCATGATCAAAGCGGCTCCCTCGCTAGCCATCCCGGTGTTGTCCCAAGTTACCTGGTGGAAAAACCACAGAAATAAGGGTGAGTATAAACATACTCTGTAAGAATCCCCAACCGGGGTACAATACGATACATCAGTCATCTAGCACCCTAGTATACATGCAAATTAAACAATGACTTAGAGCAAAACGGTTGAATTAGGCTATGAGCTACTTCTAGAGCGAGCCTATTCAAGGGCTTTCATCTACTGCCTATCCTAGGTTCTACACTTGGATGCCCTTCGGGCCTTACACAACCTAGGACTCAGTGATGCCCAGTGGGGTCTTACACACCTAGGATGCCCATCGGGGTCTTACACCTCCAACTCAGTGATGCCCATCGGGGACTTACACACCTAGGATGCCCATCAGAATCTTACACCTCCAACTCAGTGATGCCCATCGGGGACTTACACACCTAGGATGCCCATCGGGGTCTTACACCTCCAACTCAGTGATGCCCATCGGGGACTTACACACCTAGGATGCCCATCGGGGTCTTACACCTCCAACTCAGTGATGCCCATCGGCGACTTACACACCTAGGATGCCCATCGGGGTCTTACACCTCCAACTCAGTGATGCCCATCGGGGACTTACACACCTAGGATGCCCATCGGGGTCTTACACCTCCAACTCAGTGATGCCCATCAGGGACTTACACACCTAGTGATAAGGATCATGGAGTTCCACAAGTTGCACTTGGACCTATTACACGATCCAAAGCAAAGAAGATTCAACAAGCATTCATTCTTCACCTTCGACAGTGGATAGCTTCAATTCAAAATTCATTTCATGTGCTAGAGACCATTTCAAGAGAAGAGGAACCATTTGATGCTTTGGAAGTCAATGTATGCAAGATTGAAGTTGTCCATGGAATTAATGACATTTGATTTGATTTAAATGTCTTAATCATTCGACAAGGGGAAATACAAATGTTAGAGTTGGCAACACAAACATCAATTTTCAGATTTTAGGAGCTTTGATGCAAGTCTATGTTTAAATTCTTGTTTTTAATGTTTTAGGTTATATTTTGCAACAATGGCATTATGGTAATTATGTTGGTTTTCTTTATTTTAGGTTTAACTTTCATAGGCTATAAATAGCCATGAAGTAAGTTGTAAAACTCAGATTTTGATTGAATGAAAATTAGCTCTCTACAAGAGATCATTTTCTTAGAATTTTTGGGCATGTTCTTTGTTTCTAAGTTTCCCTTGCAATCTTGTGATAGAATGCATTTGAGCCATTCAATCCAGCCTTGATCAAGCTTGATTGTGGAGTGACTCAATCTAGAACAAGATCTTCCATATCTTGCTTCTAGATCATTGATCTTAAGAGGTAATCAAATTCTAGCCTTTTCTCTTGGTTGTTCCCAAATCTATAAGGAGGTGTTAATCTCTTAATTCAAGGGTTCTTGCTTCATCATAAGCTTGGATCTTTGGGCTGAGAATTAGGGTTGCCTTATCATTGGTTGCCTTATCATTTAAGATGATAAGGATAATGGAGTTCCACAAGTTGCACTTGGACCTATTACACGATCCAAAGCAAAGAAGATTCAACAAGCATTCATTCTTCACCTTCGACAGTGGATAGCTTCAATTCAAAATTCATTTCAAGTGCTAGAGACCATTTCAAGGGAAGAGGAACCATTTGATGCTTTGGAAGTCAATGTATGCAAGATTGAAGTTGTCCATGGAATTAATGACATTTGACTTGATTTAAATGTCTTAATCATTCGACAAGGGGAAATACAAATGTTAGAGTTGGCAACACAAACATCAATTTTCAGATTTTAGGAGCTTTTATGCAAGTCTATGTTTAAAATCTTGTTTTTAATGTTTTAGGTTATATTTTGCAACAATGGCATTATGGTAATTATGTTGGTTTTCTTTATTTTAGGTTTAACTTTCATAGGCTATAAATAGCCATGAAGTAAGTTGTAAAACTCAGATTTTGATTGAATGAAAATTAGCTCTCTACAAGAGATCATTTTCTTAGAATTTTTGGGCATGTTCTTTGTCTCTTTTTCTAAGTTTCCCTTGCAATCTTGTGATAGAATGCATTTGAGCCATTCAATCCGGCCTTGATCAAGCTTGATTGTGGAGTGACTCAATCTAGAAAAGATCTTCCATATCTTGCTTCTAGATCATTGATCTTAAGGGGTAATCAAATTCTAGCCTTTTCTCTTGGTTGTTCCCAAATCTATAAGGAGGTGTTAATCTCTTAATTCAATGGTTCTTGCTTCATCATAAGCTTGGATCTTTTGGGTGAGAATTAGGGTTGCCTTATCATTTTGGTATCGAGCATAGGTTGCATCTTTGTGCTCTAGATTTGATTTTATCTTTAAACTTTAAAGCAATTCGTTCATCTTCTTGTTCAAATCTTGTTTCTCTGTTTTTTCATCATTGTTGGATCTATAAAAAAAAAAAAAAAAAAAAAAAAAAAGTTCATGGTTCGATCTTGAATTATTCTTGTCAATTTTAAACTGTTGCATTGAATGCTTATATTTTCGATTGTAATACCTCGATAACGATCGAATTTGACAAACTGTTCTTACGCAAATATTTAGATCGAGACGTTATCTTTAATCCTTAAGAAGACGACTTATTCAAATTAGCAACGTAAAGCATTCGTTTGTGGGTTTCTTTTTGAGTGTGTAATTTACCGAAAAAAAAAAAAAAAAAAAAATTGCCAGATATTTATCTTTCTTTTCCATCAAATTCCTTGTGGCCTACTCTAGATTTGATTTCATTATATCCTTGTGGCCAACCCTATATTTGAATTGATTTTATCTTTTATTTTTATCCATGTGCCTCTTGTTGTTTCAGTTATAACACCTTGCTAATGATCGAATTTGTCAAATTGTCCATCTACAAAAATTTAGATCGGTGTGTTATCTATATTCTTCAAGAAGGCCATTTACTCAAATTAGTAATTTCAAACGTCCATTTGTTTGTTTCCTTACGAGTGTTCCATATATCCAAAAAAAAAAAAATCTGAACATTTATCTTTCTTTCTATTTCTTTTTGTTCTTGATTTTGTTATTTCATAATTTTTCTTGTCTTGGCTGATTTGTAAGGCTCACTATTACAAGATTTGCTTTATCCATATTAGCCTACCTTTATCAAACTTTAGCCACTTTCCCAAATAGCCTACCTTTGTGTGTGATAAACACGAGCGCCCGAGTGTAAAATTGATGAGTTGAGTGTGTGAGGTCCTTCATATATATTTTACTATTTTACAACCATGAATCAAGATGGGAGAGATGGAGAGGAGATTAGTGAAGCTAGGTGGAGAGAAGCTCAAAGTGGGGTCATTAATCGTTTAACTCAAGTTGTTAATTCCTTAAGCGATAGGTTGGAGCGAATGGAAGTAGCTTTAGGAAATCCTCAAGGGAGGGAGGATAACTTTAATTATGAAGGAGTTGAAAATGAAGATGGAGAAGATAATGTTAACCTCTTAGCGGGATACAATCCACGGGGAGGGAGAGTTTTAGGTCGAGGGGGACGAGGAGGAAGAAGAGGGGGCAGGGAAATTATAGCACCTAGAAGGGTCGAAAGGAGAACCAATATGAAAGAGGAGTAGGGAGTAAAGCTTAAAATTCCTACTTTCCATGGGAAATCTGATCAGGAGGAGTATTTGCAATATGAGAGCAAAATTGAGCATGTTTTCGATTGCAACAACTTTAGTGAAGAAAGGAAGTTGAAACTTGCTGTTCTTTGAATTTTGTGATTATGCCAATATTTGGTGGGCTTCTTTGAAATCCGAATGGAGGAGAAATTTTGAAGAACCAATTGAAACATGGGAGGAGTTGAAGACACTAATGAGAAAAGGTACATTCCTAAACATTATTCTCGAGAACTCAAGCAAAAGCTCTATACTTTGCTTGAGGATCCAAAAGTGTAGAGGATTATTACAAGGAAATGGAGGTCCTTATGAGCAGAGGCATGCATTAACGAAGATGAGGAGGATACAATGGCTAGGTTCCTTGGCGGGTTGAACCGACAATTGGCTCATCAAGTTGATAGACAACCTTACTTTGATATGAAGGAATTGTTACACCTTCTTTGTCAAAATTGAAGGACAATTAGCATGGGAGAAGGAGAATTCCAAGAGGTACTCTTCTTCTAAGTCTACTACTTTTTCGCCAATAATTGGAAAAAGAATGCAAATAATGTTAAGGTTGATTTGAAGCCAAAAGGCAAGTATGAGTTTGACAAAAAGGACAATGCCGAAAGTTCTAAAGGCAAGGATAAAATGGAAGGATATAAGGAGGTTCGAGAGAGAAATAGAGATATCAAATGTTGGAAATGTCAAGGGAGTGGACATATTAGTCGTGATTGTCCTAACAAGAGAGTCATGATCATTAAAAATGGACAAGTTGTCACCGATGGAGAGGACATTGACGAAGATGAGTTAATTGATGAAAAAGAAAATGAGAATGAGGAGGAATTGGAAGATGGGAGTCATTTGGCCCTTGTAACAAGAAGACTCCTTACCACTCAAATTAAGGAGAATGATGTTGATGACCAAAGAGACAACTTATTCCATACACGATGTCTCGTTAATGGGACTCCTTGTAGTCTTGTTATTGATAGTGGAAGTTGCACCAACGTCGTAAGTACATTTTTGATCAAGAGGTTGCAAATTCCAATTCAACACCATCCTAAACCATACAAGCTCCAATGGCTCAATGATAGTGGGGCAATGAAGGTAGTTTCTCAAGCTTTAATTACTTTTTCTTTAGGAAAATATCAAGATGAAATTCTTTGTGATGTGTTACCTATGCTCATTTGGAGATATATTGCTTGGTAGACCTTGGCAATTTGATAGGAAGGTCATGTATGATGGTTATTTGAATAGGTATTCTTTCACAAAAGATGGAAGAAAAACAACTCTTGTACCTTTAAGTTCTAATGATGTATATGTTGATCTACTGAAGTTGGAGAAAAAAAGAGCGTATGAAGAAAAAGAATTAAAAAAAAAAAAGAAGTGAGTGAGAAAATAGCGAAAAATAAAATAGAGAAAAAAAGGGGTAGGGAGAGTGAAAAAAGTGATGAAAATGAAAAAAGTCAAAAAAAAAGTGAGCTGTTTTGCTAGAGTGGGAGAGGTGAGAAGGGCAATGTTTTCCCAAAAACCAATCTTTGTGCTTATGTACAAGGAAGGATATTTGGCTTCTAACGATAATACTCTTTCTTTGCCTAGTGTGTTTCAATCTCTTTTACAGAATTTGAGGATGTGTTCCAAGATGAAGTACCTAAAGGACTACCTCCCATTCGAGGAATTGAACACAAAATAGACTTCATTCAGTACATCATTCCCAATAGGGCGACTTATAGAGCCAATCCAAGCGAGACCAAGGAAATTCAAAGACAAGTGGAGGAGCTCATTGATAAAGGCTATGTACGAGAGAGTTTGAGTCCATGCTCGATTACACTGTCATATTGGTGCCAAAGAAAGATGGAACTTGGCGCATGTGTGTGGATTGTAGAGCCATCAACAAAATCATCACATGAAATATCGACATCCTATTCCTAGACTAGATGATATGTTTGATGAATTGCATGGTTCGTGCTTATTTACAAAGATTGATTTAAAATCTGGATATCATCAAATTAGAATGCATGTAGGTGATGAATGGAAACTTGACTTTCAAAACTAAGTTTGGGTTGTATGAATGGCTTGTTATGCCTTTTGGACTAACTAATGCTCCTAGCACATTTATGCGTTTAATGAACTATGTTTTGAGAGAATATTTAGGAAAGTATGTTGTTGTGTATTTTGATGATATTCTAATTTATTCAAAGACTTTGCTTGAACATGTCGAACATGTTAGGTGCATTCTAACTACACTTAGAAATGAGGAACTTTATGCTAATTTGAATAAGTGTTGTTTTTGCATGGAAAAAGTTAACTTTCTTGGATTTATAGTTGGTAAAAATGGAGTAGAAGTGGACATTGAGAAAGTAAAGGCAATTCGCGATTGGCCAACGCCAACAAATGCAAGTGAGGTAAGGAGTTTTCATGGGTTAGCTAGCTTTTATAGGAGGTTTATAAAGGACTTTAGTACCATAGCATTTGCACCATTGAATGATTTGGTAAAAAAATGTTGTGTTCCAATGGGGAAATGCAAGATAAAGCCTTTAATGAACTTAAGGAGAAATTAACCAATGCACCATTGCTTGTCTTGCCTAACTTTGAAAAGACATTTGAAATTGAGTGTGATGCAAGTGGTTTGGGCATAGGTCTTTGTTTTAATGCAAGATGGAAGGCCTTTGATGTACTTTAGTGAAAAACTAAATGGGGCGACATTGAACTATCCTACCTATGATAAAGAATTGTTTGCTTTAGTTCGTACATTGCGGTATGGCAACACTACTTATGGCCTAGAGAGTTCGTGATTCACCGATCATGAGAGCTTGAAGCATCTTAAGGGTCAAAGTAAATTGAACCGCCGGCATGCAAAGTGGGTAGAATTTATTGAAACATTTCCCTATGTGATCAAATATAAGCAAGGTAAAGATAATATCGTGGGTGATGCATTGTCAAGAAGGTACAATCTCTTTACTTCTCTTCTTTGCAAAAATTCTTGGATTTGAGCACATTAAAGAGCTATATAAATCGACAAAGATTTTGGACCAATTTTGCATCTTGTCGAGTTGGAAAAGTTTTGGATGATTATTATGTCTTTCATGAATATTTGTTTAAGAAAAATAAACTTTGTGTTCCTAATTGTTCTATAAGAGATTTACTTGTGAAAGAGGCCCATGGTGGTGGCTTAATGGGACATTTTGGGATTCATAAAACTTATGATATGTTGCATGAACATTTTTTTGGCCTAAGATGAAACATGATGTTCATAAGGTTTGTAGTCAATGTTTTAAATGCAAAGCGGCTAAGTCTAGAACCCAACCAAATGGATTGTATTCTCCTTTGAATGTACCTAATGAACCATGGACTGATATATCTATGGATTTTATCCTTGGTTTGCCATGAACCAAAAGGGGTAAAGATAGTATTTTTGTTGTGGTTGATAGATTTAGTAAAATGGCTCATTTTATAGCATGTAACAAAGCGGATGATGCAAAGCAAGTGGCTGATATTTTCTTTAGAGAAGTAGTAAGATTACATGGAATTCCTAAAACTATTGTTAGTGATAGGGATGTTAAATTTTTAAGTCACTTTTGGAAAGTATTATGGGGTAAATTAGGCACTAAACTCTGTTTTCAACCACATGTCATCCTCAAAGTGATGGGCAAAGCGAGGTGGTTAATAGAACTTTAGGAACTTTGCTTAGAGCTATTATTTCTAAGAACATTAAGTCTTGGGAGGAATGCTTGCCATTTGTAGAGTTTGCATACAATAGAGCAATTCATAGTACCACTCATTGTTCTCCTTTTGAAGTTGTTTATGGATTTAATCCACTTACACCTCTTGATTTGCTTCCTATTCCGTCTAATGTTTTTGTGAGTGATGCGGCAACAAATAAGGCAGATTTGATCAAGAATTTGCACAAGGATGTGAAAGAGAGAATTGAGAAACAAAATTTCCAAGTTGCTTGCGAATTAACAAAGGACGAAAGGAACTCATTTTTAAACCGGGAGATTGGGTTTGGGTTCATTTTGAAAGGAGAGATTTCCATCTCAAAGGAAGACCAAGTTACATGCAAGAGGAGATGGTCCTTTTCAAGTTCTTGAGAGGATTAACAACAATGCCTACAAAATCGATCTTCGGTGACTTTTGGTGAGTTCTACTTTTAATGTTCTTGACTTGAGTCCTTTTGATGTAGGTGATGATTTTCCAGATTCGAGGACGAATCCTTTCGAAGAGGGGAAGATGATAAGGATAATGGAGTTCCACAAGTTGCACTTGGACCTATTACACGATCCAAAGCAAAGAAGATTCAACAAGCATTCATTCTTCACCTTCGACAAAGTGGATAGCTTCAATTCAAAATTCATTTCAAGTGCTAGAGACCATTTCAAGGGAAGAGGAACCATTTGATGCTTTGGAAGTCAATGTATGCAAGATTGAAGTTGTCCATGGAATTAATGACATTTGACTTGATTTAAATGTCTTAATCATTCGACAAGGGGAAATACAAATGTTAGAGTTGGCAACACAAACATCAATTTTCAGATTTTAGGAGCTTTTATGCAAGTCTATGTTTAAAATCTTGTTTTTAATGTTTTAGGTTATATTTTGCAACAATGGCATTATGGTAATTATGTTGGTTTTCTTTATTTTAGGTTTAACTTTCATAGGCTATAAATAGCCATGAAGTAAGTTGTAAAACTCAGATTTTGATTGAATGAAAATTAGCTCTCTACAAGAGATCATTTTCTTAGAATTTTTGGGCATGTTCTTTGTCTCTTTTTCTAAGTTTCCCTTGCAATCTTGTGATAGAATGCATTTGAGCCATTCAATCCAGCCTTGATCAAGCTTGATTGTGGAGTGACTCAATCTAGAAAAAGATCTTCCATATCTTGCTTCTAGATCATTGATCTTAAGGGGTAATCAAATTCTAGCCTTTTCTCTTGGTTGTTCCCAAATCTATAAGGAGGTGTTAATCTCTTAATTCAATGGTTCTTGCTTCATCATAAGCTTGGATCTTTGGGCTGAGAATTAGTACCAAATGATAAGGCAAATGAATTTTGAATGCCCATCGGGGTCTTACACCTCCAACTCAGTGATGCCCATCGGGGACTTACACACCTAGGATGCCCATCGGGGTCTTACACCTCCAACTCAGTGATGCCCATCGGGGACTTACACACCTAGGATGCCCATCGGGGTCTTACACCTCCAACTCAGTGATGCCCATCAGGGACTTACACACCTAGGATGCCCATCGGGGTCTTACACCTCCAACTCAGTGATGCCCATCGGGGACTTACACACCTAGGATGCCCATCAGGGTCTTACACCTCCAACTCAGTGATGCCCATCGGGGACTTACACACCTAGGATGCCCATCGGGGTCTTACCCGAGCGGGACCTAAACTAGTTACCCCTACAGTCTTCTACACTATACATCACCTGCCTATGCCTGGCACGGAACTAACAGGATAAAATAGAACAAGGTATGCCAAGATAATTAAACCCCTTGCATGGAACTAACAGAATATATCAGGGGACACAAGAGCAACACGATATGGAAGCAAGAGAAAACATGTAACCTACCCACTGGAAATTTCATACAATCACAAGACATGGCATGTTGGAAGAACAAACCTAGCATGGCACTAACATGAACAACAAGCAACATGCTAGCAAGATTTCAAACACAAGCTGTTCAATAGCTAACATACTCATAACAACAACCAAGCATACAAGGCACAATCATGATAGCATCGCAGGGTCCACACAACCACGGTAAGAAATCCTTACCTGGAAACGAGTAGGAATAACTTTCACAATCAAATAGTGACCCTCGAGCTTTAAAGCGAAACCGAGCAACCTAAGCATTTTAAAAGCATCCTAAATAAATATACAAAGAGCCAATGACTTAAAAATCTAAAGGGATAGGTTCAGGAATTACCAACCGAGAAGGCACGGGTCTCGGCAGCAAGAAGCGATTTTGGGCCTTCTTGGGCGCTGGAGCAGCGAGGGCGCGGCGCTGGCGCTGGGCTTCGCGAGGATCGCAACGTGGCGCAGCCTTGGCTGGCGGCGCGGGCGCGAGACGAGCGCGACACGGGCACGCAGACGCGACAGTCTTTGGGACGCGGGCGCGTGGTAGAAGCGGACGCGTCGCGCGTGTGCGAAAGCGGCGGCTGGTGCGGGGCGTGGCGGCGTCTGGGCGACCGATGCGGTCGGTCGTGGCGCGTCTGGGCGACCCGATGCAGGTCGGTGCGGCGCGTCTGGGCGACCCGATGCAGGTCGGTGCGGCGCGTCTGGGCAGCCTGGTGCGGAGCGGCTGGGCTGTCTGGTGCGCCTGGGCTGGACGGCTGGGCTGCCTGGTGCGCCTGGGCTGAGCAGGGCTGAGCGGGGGGTGCGGCTAGGGCGGCTAGGGTTTCTTGGTGAGGTCGGCTAGAGAGAGAGAGAGAGAGAGAGAGAGAGAGAGAGATTGCAAAACAAGGGGAAAAGGGATTTTCTTGATTTTCTTTCCTTTTTCCCTAATTAAATAGGTCTAAAATCCCTTCCCAAAGCTTCCTCTTTCCAAACCCGGCCGAAGCAAACTTATTTTAAAAATAAAACTCTCTTTTCCTACGAACTCCCCAAGACCATTTAGGGCAAGGGCTCAAAACCCAATGGAAGCACCAAAATTACAATTAATTTTGCCATTTTCTAAAACACCTCCAAACTTCCAAACAACTTGCCCAAACCTCTCGGGTCTTGCAACCATCAACCATTAAGCTTCAACAAAGGCAGGAATGGCCCTGAAATCTTGAAAATCCTCAAAACCCTGACCGGGGGCAAAAAGACCAAAATACCCCTAAGGGTTAAAATAGCTCTAACGGCCCATCCGAACATCCGAATAATTACCCGAAATCACCTGGGTAACCGAAATAGAAAACTGGGCCGTTACAACAAGGGCGCGCGGGTGCGAGCTCGAGCTCAGCTGGGTGATGGCGTGCGGCATGGCTCGGCACAAGGGACGGCACGCGGGCGCGAGCGACACGACGTGCTACAGGGACGCGCGCGGGGCGACGCGACGCGACGGCCTCAGGGATGCTCGGGATGGCACGACGAGAGCTACAGGGCACACGGGCTCAGCACACTGCAGGGCGCTTGGACCTGGGCGAGCGGGGCCTAGGCGATCTGGCGCGGGGACGGCCTGGGCGAGGCTTGGGCGATGGGACACATGGCAGGGCGAGCTGGGGCTGGGTGCATGGGCATTGTGCGCGGCTGGGCTCGGGCTGGCTCGGGCTTGGGCGAGCTGGGAGGCCAGGTTGGTCGAGCTGGGCTAGGGCTCGGGCTGGGGGTTGGGGGCTCGGGCTGGAGGAGAGAGAGAGAGAGAGAGAGAGAAAAGGGAAAAATGGGGAAAAAGGGAAAATGGGATTTTTATCCTATTTTTCCATCCTTATCCATTTTATCCAATTTTTAAAACCTTAAAATCCTTAAAATCCCATTTCCCGGCTTCCTCCTTCGAGACAGACCAAAGCAACCTTTTCCAATAAATAAAACTCACTTAAATCCAACTCCCAAATCAACACTAAGGGCCCGGCTCGAATCCCAAAGGAAACACTCAACTAGCCATAACTTTGCCCAAAACCCAAAATCACAACCGAACCTTCAAACGAATAGCCCAAACATCTCGGGACTCGCAACCACCAACAAACAAGCCTCGACAAAGGCAGGAGCTACCTCGAAGCCCTGAAAATCCACAAATCCTGCCCTGGGAGCCAAAAGACCAAAATACCCCCAAGGGTCAAAACAGTTCTAACGGCCCAACCAAACAACTGAATCTAAACTGAAAGCACCTCGAGAACCGAAATAGAAAACTGGGCCGTTAAATGTTGTATCTAAAGATGGCATTGTAGTGGATCCTTCCAAGATAGATGTAATGAGTTCGTGGTCTAGACCGACCACAGTGGCCGAGGTTTGCAGTTTTCTAGGTCTAGCTGGCTACTATCGTAGGTTCGTTCAGGGCTTTTCTGCTAAAGTTGCACCCTTGATCAAGTTGACCAGGAAGGGTGTGGACTTTGTTTGGGATGAGAAGTGTGAAGAGAGCTTTGTCCTATTGAAGCATAGTTTGACCTCCGCTCCAGTTTTGACAGTGTCAGAGGGTACAGGTGGTTTCGTGGTGTACAGCGACGCTTCAAAGTTTGGTCTGGGTTGTGTTCTGATGCAGCATGGCAAGGTTATTGCTTATGCTTAGAGGCAGTTGAAACCGTATGAGCAGAACTATCCGACGCATGATATGGAGCTAGCTGCAGTGGTTTTTGCCTTGAAGATCTGGAGACATTATTTGTATGGTGAGAAGATTCAGATTTTCACAAATCACCAAAGCCTCAAATACTTCTTCACTCAGAAGGAGCTGAACATCAGGCAGCGGAGGTGGTTGGAGTTGGTTAAGGACTATGATTGGGGGATTCTATACCACCCGGGTAAAGCCAATGTGGTAGTTGATGCCTTGGGTCGGAAGACTTCTCCTTCTGCCACATTGTTGAGTGCACAGATTCCATTGCAGAGGGATTTAGAGCGAGCTGGGATAGTAGTACTAGAGGGAGAGGTTACCGCCAGGGTATCCCAGTTGACTGTACAGCCTTCCATCAGACAGAGGATCATAGACAGCCAGTTGAGTGATCCCGAGATGAGTCGATCGATTGCCAGGGTTCAGGCAGATGGAGACTTTGACTTTGTTGTGGCTCTGAATGGTGGTTTGAGGTATAGAGGACTCCTTTGCGTGCCAGCAGACGCGGGACTACGAGCTGAGTTGCTTTCTAAGGCTCACAGTTCTCCGTTCGCGTGGCACCCAGGAGGTAACAAAATGTATCAGGACCTCAAACAAACCTTTTGGTGGGTTAACATAAAAAGAGCATAGCAGAGCTCGTCAGCCGGTGTCTCACCTGTCAGCAGGTGAAGGTTCCCAAACAGAAGCCTGCAGGGCTATTGCAGCCACTAAGTGTGCCTCAGTGGATGTGGGAAGAGATTTCCATGGATTATATTTCTGGTTTGCCGAGGACATCGAGAGGGTTTACTCAGATTTGGGTGATTATCGACCGCTTGACCAAGTATGGGCACTTCATCCCCGGTAGAATTACTTATACTGTGGAGTAGTGAGCGCAGTTGTTCTTGGAGCAGATTGTGCGGTACCATGGGGTGCCAGTTAAGATTGTTTTCGACAGAGATTCCCGTTTCACTTCTCGCTTCTGGAGGGAACTCCAGAAGGGCTTGGGCACCGAGTGTAGTTTCAACACCGCTTTTCACCCTCAGACTGATGGGCAGACAGAGAAGGTGAACCAGATATTCGAGGACATGCTAAGAGCCTGTGTGCTAGACTTCCCGGGCAGTTGGGATCAGTACTTGTATCTGATGGAGTTTGCTTATAAGAACAGTTATCAGGCGACGATTAAGATGGCACCGTTTGCGGCACAGTATGGTAAACGGGTCCCCGTGGTTCGGGAAGAGGTTGGCGTGCAGAGCGAGTTTTGGAGTCGAGTTGTTTTGATTGACCAACGAGGCAATGCAGAAGATCCGAGCTCGTATGTTGACTGCTCAGAGTAGGTAGAAAAGCTACGTCGATGTTAGGCGTACGAGATTAGAGTTTGAGGTGGGGCAACATGTTTTCTTGAAGGTAGCACCGATGCGTGGAGTACTGAGATTTGGTAAACTGGGCAAGTTAAATCCCAGGTTTGTGGGACCTTTTGAGATACTTGAGCGAATCGATCCAGTGGCGTACCGATTAGCCTTGCCTCCGTCGTTGGCTTCTGTGTATAGCGTATTCCACGTATCGATGTTACGTCAGTACGTTGCAGACTCGTCCCTCATTGTTGATTTTGAGCCGTTACAGCTGAACAAGGACTTGAGCTTCGAGGAGAAGCCTATGCAGATTCTAGCTCGAGAACGCAAAGTTTTACGTAATCGGGAGATCAGCTTAGTTAAAGTTCAGTGCAGAAATCAGAGAGTAGAAGAAGCCACTTGGGAACTTGAGGATGAGATGAAGACGCACTATTTGGAGTTATTTTAGCCTTAGGTCTTTCGGGGACGAAAGTCTTAAAAGGAAGGAATACTGTAACAACCCAAGTTTTCCTTTCGGTCCTTCAGGCCTGACAGGTTGTCCTCCCAGTGAGTTGTTGGGCTTATTAGGGCCTTTTTGTTCTTCCAGGGGTATTTTGGTCATTTTACCCTCTAGGGGTATTGTGGTCATTTTTTCCTCCAGGTTGTTCTCTCATTACACAGGGTTTCAGGAATGTCTGTGTTGGTTTTGGACTTTAGTCTTCCTCCGGTTTTGATTTTCAGTGCAAGAGTTCCATTTTAGGAAAGTTTGGTGGTCTCCCGGGTAAAAGAAGAAAATTAAAATAAATTGTGTTTGAGCTAGGATTTGATCCTTGGTGTGTGGTTGTCGAAATTTGAGGCTTGTGTAGAGGAAAATAAATTGTTTTAAAAAGTGCTTTTGGTGGGGCTCGAATGGGGGATTTTTGGGAGATTTTAATTAATTTAAAATATGAGAAATTAACCTAGGGTTCCATCTCTTTCTCCTCCCTCCCTCTTGGCCGAATTCCATCTCCTCCTTCTCCCTTTCCTTGGCCGAATTTCAAGCTCTCAATTCTCTCCATCTTCATTGCTTCCAACTTCAAGATTTCCAAGTGTAGTTCATCTCCTTCTCCATTGTTCCTCCAAGGTAAGCTTTTCTTTTCAAATCCATTCTCCTTCTCTTCCTCTTACCATGGCCAAGACTAGCTTCTCATAGGGAGATGGTGATTTTCTTCTTCTCCTCTTGTAGATACAAGAGGCTTGTTTTGGATAGAGGAAAATTGTGCTTGGTCTTGCTTGTTGGAAATCCGGACTCATCTTCTTTCTCCAACCTCCATTGTCGAGAGCTTCAAGGTAAGATTGATTATGTTTTTGTGGTGTTTGACTTGTTGTTTGGTTAGATCTAACTTGTCTTTCTCTTGTGCAAATCCCAACCCTAGCCGAATTGCTCCTTGTTTGTGCTTGTCTTGGCCGAGACACCTAGTTCTTTGGGAAGCTTTACCGAATTGCATCTAGGTGAGTTGGTAAGTTGTTGTGTTGGTCGTGTTGGGTGTGGTGGCCGAGAGCCCCTTGTGATGAGGAGGCCGAGAGCTCCATGTTGTTGTGTGTGTGTGTTTGCTCCTAGTCGAGACCAAACACTTGTGGTGTTGTTTGTGGTTGTGTTGCTTTGGTTGCCCTAGCCGAGAGTGTGCAGGAAGGAGCTTGGAAATTCTCTTGTTTGTGGTTTGACCTAACTTGGCCGAGACCACCCTTGGGAGTGAGTTCCTTGTTCGGGTAAAGCCCTAATCACTGTTTGTTTGGTTGTGTAGTTTGTTGCGAACTAGTTTGTAATCGACTGTTCTGTTGTTAGGGTAACTGTGTGGTGTTCCTCAGCTTGTGGATTCATTTCGGATTTTAGGATTCTACTATTGACATGTAAGGGTTCCTTGCCAGGGTTGTGTGGGCCCTGCGCACCTCATTGATAACTCCTAGTTGTGTGTTTGTACTGTACTATTAGTGGATAGGTTTTATGCAGGTTGTCTGGATTTATATGAACTGTTAGTGGATATAATGTTTTGCAGGTTGACTGGATTATATAAACTGCTAGTGGATAGGTTTTTCTGCAAGTTGTCTGGATTATATAAACTGTTAGTGGATAGACTTTTGCAGGTACTCTAGAGGAAGTATGTTCTTGTAGATGCTTAGCTCTATCTATTCAGTATTGTGTAACCTAGAATTGTATGCTATATATGTTCTGTGGTGATGTATGTTTAAGCATGTTGTAGCTAAGTTTTTCCTGAATTGCTGTTACGATTAGCATGTAGAATAATGTCCTGCTTACTA
Organism: Sicyos edulis; assembly: GCA_036507275.1. NCBI lineage: Eukaryota > Viridiplantae > Streptophyta > Magnoliopsida > Cucurbitales > Cucurbitaceae > Sicyos > Sicyos edulis. The sequence continues at coordinate 13,143,983 of CM071851.1, forward strand.
TGCTACCTTGCTATTGACTTGCCTATTTGTCTGCTTCATATCCTTATATCCTGGACTTCTAATTTATTATTCTATGACTGTAAGATGTGTTAGAGTCCTTAGAGAGTCCCGAGTGTCAGTCGAGTTGTGTGCTGGCTCGGTTTGCTCAGGATTTCCCAGTGTGCTGCAGTCCAGAACTAGCCCAGTGTGTGTTGTCCCTTGTTGGCCCAGGGTGTGCTGACCAGTTTATAGGATTGGCCTAGTGTGTTGCTGATCCCGAGTTAGCCCAGTGTGTTGCTACCCGTGTTGCTCGAGGACTAGCCCAGTTTGTTGCTGACCCATGTTAGCTTGATGTGTTGCTAATCGAGTTGAGCGAAGCGCGATGTGTTTCTGATTCAGTGGTGCCCAGTGTGTTGCAGCCAGGACTAGCCCAGTCTGTTGTTGTCATTAGTTAGCCCAGGGTGTGCTAACCTTGTTTTACTGTGCTATTATAGCTTTGCGATTACTTGTTAAGTACTCCTGTTAGTTAGCCCAGTGTGTACTAACCCTGTCTGGATATGAGCTTAGACTTTGCTGATGATTTATCCTATTGTACTGTTTAAGACTGCCATGTTCTGAAATGTTGGATGTATGCTAGGGTGTTAAGTTATTTTTTGTGCGTATTGTACCCCGGTTGGGGAATCCTTACTGAGTGCAAATTGTACTCATCCTTTCTGTGGTTTTCTCCACCAGGTAACTTGATACAGCATCGAGGTGGCTAGGGGAGGGAGTTGATGGATCATGGGAAGGCCGCTGCATAGTCTAAGTCTTTTACAATGCATCTTGAAAGAGTTTTGGAACTTGTATTGTTAAACTTGGATTATGTCATTGTCATTTGTAATGTTTTGTAAACTCTGGCCAGATGATGTTTATTGTTTTTCCCTTTAAGCATTTCAAACGGATTTTATATTCCCAGTACTTTTAATAAAGATGTTTTTTTCCAGCCCTTTGAATGATTTCCAATGAATTTACATGTTAAGTAAGGGCCATTTAAGGCTGTTTAGTGTGGCGTCTTTACAACCCGGAAAGTCTAGCACATAGGCTCTCACCATATCTTCCAAAATCTGATTCACCCTCTCAGTCTGCCCATCGGTCTGAGGGTGAAACGCCATGCTGAAGCTACACTCAGTACCCAAACCTTTCTGGAGCGCCCTCTAGAAGCGAGAAGTGAAACGGGAGTCTCTATCAGACATAATTTTACCGCGTACCCCATGGTATCGAATAATCTGTTCTAAAAAAATTTGTGCCCACTACTCCACAGTATAAGTGATCTTACCGGGGATGAAGTGCGCACTCTTGGTCAAACGGTCTACTATCACCCAGATCTGAGTAAACCCTCTCGGCGTCCTCGGAAACCAGAGATATAATCCATGGAAATCTCTTCCCACTTCTACTGAGGCACACTTACTGGCTGCAACAACCCTGCGGGTTTCTGTCTAGGAGCCTTCACTTGTAGACAAGTGAGACACCGGCTAACGAACTCTGCACTATCTCTTTTCATGGTGTTCGACCAAAAGGTCTGCTTAAGGTCCTAATACATCTTGTTGCCCCCTAGGTGCCAAGTGAACGGAGAACTGTGAGCCTCAACAAGCAACTCAGCTCGCAATCCAGCGTCCGCAGGCACGCAAATGCGTCCTCTATACCTCAAACCACCATCTGGTGCCACAACAAAGTCAAAATCTCCATTAGCTTGCACTCTGGCAATCAGTCGGCTTAACTCGAGATCACTCAGCTGGCTATCAATAATCCTCTGCCTAATGGAAGGCTGAACAGTCAACTGGGCTACCCTGGCGGTAACCTCCCCAACAACACCGCTATTCCAGCTCGCTCTAATTCTTTCCGTAACGGGATCTGTGAACTCAACAAGGCTGCAGAGTGTGAAGTTTTCCTACTCAAGGCATCCGCCACAACATTGGCCTTGCCCGGATGATACAAGATCTTGCAATCATCGTCATTCACCAGCTCCAGCCATCTTCTTTGCCTCATGTTCAACTCTTTTTGAGTGAAGAAGTATTTGAGGCTCTGGTGGTCTGTGAACATCTCAATCCTCTCTCCATACAGGTAATGCTTCAAGATTTTTAAAGCAAACACCACTGCTGCTAACTCCATGTCGTGTGTCGGGTAGTTCTTCTCATATGGTTTCAACTGTCTCGAAGCATAGTCAATGACTTTTCCATGCTGCATCAGAACGCAACCCAACCCAACCCAAACTTAGAAGCATCACTGTATACCACGAAACCACCGGTTCCCTCTAGAACTGACAACACTAGAGCTGTAGTCAAACTGTGCTTCAAAACAGCGAAGCTCTCTTTAGAGTTGTCATCCCAAACAAAATCGACACCCTTTTTAGTCAACCTGGTCAACGACGCTGCTTTGGCGGAAAATTCCTTAACGAACCTATGGTAGTAGTCTGCCAGACCCAGAAAGCTGCGTATCTCCACGACCGTAGTCGGTCTCGTCCAAGAACTCACTGAATCTATCTTGGCGGGTTCCACTGCTATGCCATCTTTGGATACAACATGTCAAAGAAAAGCAACCTGCCCCAACCAAAAGTCACATTTGGAGAACTTGGCATATAGCTGGTTCTCCCTCAAAGCTGTCAGAACTTGTCTCAAGTGCGTAGCATGGTCCTCTCTAGTCTTGGAGTATATCAAAATATCATTGATGAATACGATGACAAAGCTATCCAAGAATGCCTTGAACACTCTGTCCATCACATCCATGAAAGTGTTGGGGCATTGGTTAGCCCGAAAGACATTACCACGAACTAGTAGTGGCCATACCTCGACCTGAAAGCTGTCTTGGGGATGTCTGCATCCCTGATCCTCAGCTGATGGTAGCCAGACCTAAAATCTATCTTAAAGAACACAGTTGCTCCAGGGAGTTGATCGAACAAGTCATCAATACGTGGCAGCGGGTACTTGTTCTTTACTGTAACCTTGCTCAGTTCTCTATAATCAATGCAGAGGCGCATCGAACCATCTTTCTTTTTCACAAATAATACCGGTGCTCTCCACGGGGACACACTGGGTCGGATAAAACCCCTGTCTAACATCTCCTGCAACTGAACCTTCAGCTCTTTCAACTCCGTTGGCGCCATCCTATAGGGAGCTTTCGAGATAGGGAGAGTCTCTAGCTCGAGCTCAATAGTGAAACCAACCTCCCGCTGAGGTGGCAACCCAGGTAACTCTTCTGGAAACACATCTACAAACTCCTGAACGACCGGCACCTGATCAACTGACAACGGAAGACGGTCTCTTCCAGACAAAATTGCTAGAAAGCCCCAAGCTCCTCGAGCTAACAATCGCTGGGCTTTCACTGCAGAAATCAACGGCAGACAGATTTCGCTCCGGACACCGCGGAACTTGAAACTTTGTTTCTTGGGAAACCTAAACACCACTTCCTTCTGGCGGCAGTCGATTAGTGCATGGTCCTTCGCTAGCCAATCAATCCCTAGGATCACATCAAACCCACTCATAGGCAACACTATGAGAGTAGCTGATAAAGACTCTCCAGACACTAGAATCCTACCATCTCTAACCTTGTCTCTAGCCAACATACTAACTTCCGAAGGAGTGGCAACACATAAATCAAACCCTAAAGGTTCCAGCACTAAACAAGCTTGACTAGTAAATAATGCAGAGATAAAAAAGTAGGTCGAGCCCGAATCAAATAGTACATAAGCATAGTGATCTTGCCACAAGTCGTGGCAAATACTCGGCCCTACTACTGAGTCGGTTTAGCTACTGTCTCACCCTGAGGGCATGCTCTGGCCATGTGCCCTTCCTTGCCACATCTGAAGCAAGCTCTAGGCGAAGTCATACACGTACTAAAATGATTCTTGCCATAAGTCCGGCAATAAGGCGGCTGTCTCCCTACGCCCTGCTGGCGACCCTAATATCTCTACGAAAAATGGCCCTGACTACACTGCTGACTTCTCTGATCAAATTTCCTTTTTTGCCCTGCACTGGCCGGCTGACTCTGTGTCACTACAGCAACCTTCTCTCGGGAGTACTTCCTATTGTAAATCTTAGCCAACGCCCTTTGTCTGGTGTAGGTATCCGGAGGCGAGTGCCCACGATGTCTGGGCAACCTCCAACTGAGTCCTCAGATGAACTTACACAACTTGCCCGAGTTTTCATCCCGGTCTTCTAGGTATGCCGTAGGGGTATTTTGGTAATTTGGTCGGGCCGTTAGGGCCGTTTATGTCTTTTTCCAGTTGCTAAAATTATTGGATGGGTTTATGTAGGTTTTTGAGGCTTTGTGGATGGGTTTGAGCAAGGATAGATGCAAAAGTTAAAATAAAGGAAAATTGTGTTGCAGTTAGGGTTCGAGCCAGGGTGACCTTGTGTGCTAGAGGAGAGCCTTGCCAAGTGAGCCACCAGGTGTTATTGTTACTCTTTCCGCGTCATATCTTAGTTACCCTTGGATCTTTGGAGTTTGGGTGCATTTGGTTAAATGAAAAAGAAATTAGGTTTTTTTGTTCTTCTTCTCCAAACTCCATGGCCGCCCAACCTTCTTCTCCCAAGTTCCTTGCCGAGCTTCTTCTTCCCTTGCAGCCCCGAGCGTCGTCCGCCAATGAGCAAGCGGCGGCCCGGCCGACGAAGCCCCACGCCGGCTCGCCGCCAAGCCCCATCGCCGGCGACCGCAGCAGCCCAGAGCGACCCATCGCGGCCAGAGCCGCCAGATCGCGGCCGCCCGAGATCTCGCCCAGCAGCTGTGCCCCTGTCGCGCGCCTGCAGCAGCCGTCGCACAGTCAGATCGCATGTCCAGACGCTCATCAGCCGCGCCCGTCGCCGTCCCAGCGCCCGCGCGCCCGTCGCCGTCCCAGCGCGCCCTGCCGCCAGCAGTGCCCAGCAGCAGCCCCGACCGTGCTGCCTGCCCGTCCCCGTGTCAGCCGCGTCGGATGAGTTGCTCCCGAGCCGAGTCCTATTTATTTTATTATATTTAGGCCTATGGGTTGTGATTATTATTGTGTTTGTTAGGTTCTCGTTAGCTAGCTCGAGATTGATCGTAGTTTAAGATTTTGTGTGTAGTTGCCTCCCGACCAAGGTAAGGATTTCTTACCGGTGTTGTGTGGGCCCTGCGATATTATATGTGATTGTTGTTTGTATGTTTGTTTGTGTTTATCAGCATGTTTAGCGATAGGTGTTGCATTCGAATTCCGTGGCGGCATGATTCCTTATGTTGTTTCTCATGTTAGTCCATGCTAGGTTGTTCCGTTCTGGCATGCTCGTATCTGTTCTTGTTTCGTAGTATCATGCTAGGTTCGTTGTATTTGTTGAGCACGTATTGGATTGTATGTTATTGGTATGATAGGTTAGAGTGTAGGTAGGTAGCATCATCCGGGCCCGAATACATAAAGTATCTTGCATCCATGGCAGGGACGTACGAGGTAGTACTCCGTCCCTGGACCCCGTTAGGGTTTAGCTAACCCGACCGGTAGGCCCTGCAATCTTGGGTGAGGGTGGCTGACTGTTAAATGCCCTAACGGTCGGGATGATGACTTGGCATTGCCTCGTCCCCGGCAGCCGGCACGTCCTCAACGTGTTCAGCAGTAGCCCTTGATTGCCACCTGATAGGGCAAGGACGGCTTCCTGGTGTAAGCCTACCACGACCGGTTCCTTAGCCTCAAAGTGCGGTGGTACGGTGACATAGTTCGCGTGTCAGTGCTGTAAGGGACCGGACCGAGAAACGTTCTCTAACCTAGATCCTTACTTAGCATGCATGATTAAGAATGGAAAACATCATTCAGAGTTCCCAATTTAAAACCTTGTAGTCAACAATTTAAAACAAAAACATAGTTCCAATAAATAAAACCAATAATAAATAAGTGACTGATCAGTACTTTCTTAAAACAAATCAAAGGGAACAGTTCGAGAAACATAAAATAGTTTTTGAGTGCTTTTCCTAGGGACCCAAGTCCCACTACATGCTAAATCATAAAAACAATAAAGGGAACGTGCAACTCAGAATCAGCTATCCATGATCATCCAGCAGCCTCCTCCTAGCCATCCAGCCTTTGTCCCAAGTTACCTGGTGGAAAACCACAGAAAATAAGGGTGAGCAACGAGTTACTCAGTAAGAATCCCCAACCGGGGTACAATACGAAAACATCTCATTTAGCACAAGCACATGCAACCATACAACGACTTGGAGCAACCAATAGGGTTAATTTATACGCCAGTCCTAGAGCTTGCCTATTCGAAGGCTTACAGCTATAAACTACCCTAGGTTCTACACCTGGATGCCCTTCGGGCCTTACACAACCTAGGACTCAGTGCTGCCCATCGGGAACTTACACACCTAGGATGCCCATCGGGGTCTTACACCTCCAACTCAGTGATGCCCATCGGGGTCTTATACACCTAGGATGCCCATCGGGGTCTTACACCTCCAACTCAGTGATGCCCATCGGGGTCTTACACCTCCAACTTAGTGATGCCCATCGGGGTCTTATACACCTAGGATGCCCATCGGGGTCTTACACCTCCAACTCAGTGATGCCCATCGGGGACTTATACACCTAGGATTCCCATCGGGGTCTTACACCTCCAACTCAGCGATGCCCATCGGGGTCTTATACACCTAGGATGCCCATCGGGGTCTTACACCTCCAACTCAGTGATGCCCATCAGGGACTTATACACCTAGGATGCCCATCGGGGTCTTACACCTCCGGTTGTCCATCGGGGTTTTACCCGAGCGGGACCTAAACTAGTTACCCCTAACATCTTCTGCGCTATACAACACCTGTCCAACCTTAACATGGATCTAACAGCATACAACCGAAAACATGGTTATGCCGGGTTGGAAGGACCTAGCATGGAATTAATTAAGTAACACATAAAACATGGATAAGTCAGGATAGGAGAACCTTAGCATGGAACTAACGGAACGCAAACATCACACGAATACGGGATCGAAGCAAACATGAATCCTATCCACTAGAAACTCATACAGTCACAGTAATCAACATGCTATCAAAGTATTCGCAGGGTCCACACAACCCCGGGTAAGAATCCTTACCTGGAAACCAGTGGAAAGTAACTATCACGAGCCAACTAACAACCCTCGACTTTCAAAGCGAACCCGAGCGACCTAGGCATCCAATAAAATATCCTAAATAAACAAACAGCAGCTAAAATCATGAAGTCCAAAGGGTGGAGGCTCGGAAAGTTACCAACCGAGAAGGCACCAGGCTGGACAAGGCAGGCAGCAGGTGAGGCGTGCGGAGCGACAGGCTGCTGCGCATGTGGTCGAGCTCTTGGAGGGCTGCATTGGCTGCTGGGTGGGCTGAGTGCAAGGGCAGGCGCAGCGCGCGCGCGTGAGTGCAAGGGCGCGGCGCGTGGCCCTCGCGGCAACCACGGCAGAGCGGGACGTGTGGTGGGCGGACGGGCGTGCAGACGCGGACGGAAGAGCGACGCGGCTGGTGCTCTGGTGCGCTGTCTTGCGGATGCGGCCGGACGGAGCGGTGCGGCTGGTGCGCGGTCGTGCAGATGCGGCCGAACAGAGCGGTGCGGTTGTGTGGCGCTGGGCGCCACAGTGCAGCGGCGGCGGCGGCTGGGGCGTCGCAGTGCGGCGGGGTGTGGCTGATCGGTGCGGGGTGAAGGCTAGGCAGGTGCGGCTTGGGGCGACGGCGGCGTGGGCGTGTTTGGGCGATGGGCGGCGACGGCGAGGGTGTGGGGAGAGGGTGAGGGCTTTTGCGAGTGAAGTTTGTTTTTCTTTTTTTTTTCTTTTCCTTCCTTCCCTTAATTATATAAGCCTTGGGAATCTCAAATTCCCTGCCCAAGGCTTCCCCCCTTCGAGCCCCGGTTGACGCATTATTTTCTTTATTTAATTCCAAACTTCCAAACCCCTTTTTAGGCCAAGGGTTCGAGTCCTCCCAACAACACTTTTGAACATAAAATATATAGAAACCTAATTTTACATTCCACGGGAAACCGGGCTGTTACAAGGTCTCACACCCCTATGTCAGTGACACCGATCCAGAGATTTAGTTAGGCATGGTGACTGGACCTGGGCAGCTTGCCACTAGACCCGGCATCCCCCAGATTCTACAATAGCATGCGGTGCGCACATACGCTCATTATAGCGCCGACTGGAGAGCTCCTCGGGATCGTGAGCCAGTGCACCTTTCGTATCGACAGTAGACTGGCTGAGGCCGAGACTTGTTTCTCGTATAGGGCGTTTTGTGTGATGGATTTTTCAGACTAAGACCCTGAGTTGGCATCCGATGTTTGTAAGTGGATTTAAGTTATGTGCTCTATTCTGTGTTTATATTCATAGCTTGCATATCTTTCGGCTAGATGACCATGTATATCGTATTGTACCCCGGTTGGGGATTCTTACTGAGTAATTCGTTACTCACCCTTATTTCGTGGTTTTCCACAGGTAACCAAGGTGCGTAGAGGATGGTGAAGGAGGAGCTGTGATCATGGGAACCTGCTGTCATCTCTGACCTTTTTATATTATGACTCTTGTCTTTTTATTTCCCCTGAATGCATGTAGTCGGGCACTAAGCCCTAGGATGTTTTCTCAATGTTTTTGTGGATTCCAGCATTGTGGATTCCAGCTCGGGGCGTATCGGTAACTGAGCCACAAGCGGCCTACGGGTCTGGTTCAGTCCTGATGCTGCCTCATTAGTCGTTATCTCAATAAAAAACACCTGTACTGGCCGGCTGACTCTGTGTCACTACAACAACCTTCTCTCGGGAGTACTTCCTATTGTAAATCTTAGCCAATGCCATTGTCCTGGTGTAGGTATCTGGAGCGAGTGCCTTAATGTCCTAGGCAACCTCCAACCTGAGTCCTCCGATGAACTTCTTAATCTTAAGTTCCTCGGTGGCAACTAGCTCTGGGCAAAATGATTGTACTCAGAAAACTTCCTCTCATATTCCTCTATGGAGTCGTCCCCCTCCTTTAAGCTATTGAATGCCTCAACCATCTCTTGCTGGGCTTCTTCACTAATATACTGAACCTTGAATGCAGCCCAGAAGAATTCCCAAGTAGGGGGTGGGGATCCTGCAGGTCTGCCTCGGAGTGTGGACTCCCACCACCACACTGTTGTGTCAGCAAGAACATGCGCGGCACACCGCGGTCTCTGAGTATCGGGGCAATCCATAACCTGGAAGATATACTCCATCCTGGCCAACCATCTCGCTGCCTTTAGCAGACCCTCAGTCGCATTAAACTCCTTAGCCTTCCACTTGAAAAAATCTTTGAGCTAGTGGCCATTCTCGAAGGCTCCATTCCCTACAGTAGCCTCAACAACTATAGGCCTCTAGCCTCCCTGAGGGTTCACTGGGGCTGCAGGTGCAACTGGCGGCGTCTGTCGGAGCAACTCAAGTAACTGAGACGTCTGGGCTCGGGACTCCTTCTTTTGTACTGCAAGTTGTTCTGTAAGCTGTGTTAAAAATTACGCCTGCGACTCGGCCCTCTGCTCCGCCATCATGAACATCATCTCTCGCATCATCGATGCTAGCTTTGCTCGGGATCTGCGATGCGGGGTTATGAAGTCTCTCCCCGGCTCGGGCGTATCGATAAGCGGGCCACTGAGCGGCCTACGGTGCGGTTCGATCCACGATCTTTGCCTCATTAGTCGTTATCTCAATAAAAAACACCTGAAAAAAAGTAGCACAATACAAAGTTTTTAAAAAAGTAGCACAATACAAAAAGTTCTTAAAAAAAGGTTCAATCCATACACTGTGTCTCCTTTTCCAAAACCAAAGTTCGTACGTCATCTGAAAAAATGAAATGAACCATGAGTTAGCTAATAAAAATTTAAAGAAATTATACTCATATAAAAGAAAATTTGAAATTTTGACAGCATAACATCACCCCTATGACTAACCAAAAATAAATTACACCTGTTTTAACCATGAAAATCATATAGTCTACATTATTATGGCTACCTTTGCTGCAGGGTAGCCACAGTTGACATAAAATATGCATAAATGTAGAGTTTTAATTAATTATCTAAGTGTAACGTCACGTTCTTTCTTTCTTGAATGACTCCATCATCTCTCGAAGCTGGTTCATGCCTTCGTGAGTTTCCTCTTGGGACTTCATTAGTTCCTCGCGAGTCAAGGCGAGCTCTTTTTCTAATTTTGCCTTCTACTCTCTTTCAAAATCCAACTGTTCTTGAAATAGACCGAACCTCATAAGAAACCCGACCTAGGCCCTTTATGCTACCTCCCCTAATACCTAAAACTCTGCTAGTGATCTCTAACTCGTCGTATGGGAGTTCAGGGCAATCGTCGTTGTTCTAACCTCTATCATTTGTTCCTGTACAAAAATTAAACATACATTAGTATCAAGATAAAATTTGAATGAATAAAGCAAAATCAACACACTTACATAAGCTTCCTCAGACTTCTTGTCGACCCATCCAGTCTATTCCTTGAAGTGTGTTTCTTTGAATAGGTCGATGTACCCCATGAGCTGACCATCCCTCTTTCCCTAGAAACATAAGATAAAGTCGTTAGTATATTGTACGAATCGTTTGCAATAAAGTATTACACAATGAAGTATTACTTGTTCCCGTATAGTCAAGAAAGAATTACTCCCAGCCACGTGATGGTATTGAACATAAGATCTACTCTCCTTAGCCTTCTTTGACTTTGATTTGAAATTTGGGTCCTCCCATTTATTGCACAAATATTCCCAATCAGCTGGATCCGTTATGGAAGTATGTGGGTTCGATCGTCGAACCGCAGGATCCAAACTCCTAAAAAAATGATAATGTATGATTAGTTTGATGCATTAGAAATGGAACAACATAAGTATAAGTTACTATATTACTTACTTGCAATGTTTGTGCAACGTGCATCTATACTCCTTCATCGTGGTTTGCATCAAGTCCTCTATATGCTTGTTGACCCTAGGATTACTGAGGTCTAGGTTGAAGTGTGACTATGTAAAATGAATGTATAGATTAATACAACAAAATAGTGCATAAAATGCGAACTATGTGTTTTTAAACATACCAGGAGTCTCTGTTTCACTAGGTTCTTCAATTCTGGAGTGACCTTTTTCCATTTATTAAGAGTCAAAAGAAACGACCCTCTGACAAGCACCCCGATTTGCTTACTCAAGCTGTTTGCATTTCGTCCAACAGCTTTTCCGTACGCTTGATTAAATTCAACACTGAAAAGGCCGTGATTATTCACATTTATCTCCAACTCAGCGCCTGTTGAAATACCTCGACCACGTTGAGGTCTAGATGTACTACCTGCATGTGGTTGAATGTTAGAAACCAATAAAAAAAAATGTGAATGAACAAAACAAATGAAATCATACCTGATGGGTGGGTCTCCTCACAAGGCAAAGTGGCAGGAACAATATCCTGATCATCAGTGCTCTCATCAAAGAATGTGCTAGACATCCCCGACAAATTAGCAGGCATGACTACACTACAGAAAATAAATAATCATTATCATATGAAATCAGGATGCGAGGTTGTGAAGTTCGTAAGTACTTAAGTATACTAATCAGTCAGAATAATGATCATCCAACGAGAGGCTCTTAGAAGACGTTTCTTGGTCATCTTTGATCTCATGGTCGTCAATGAAATCATCTAAATTATTTGACGATTGTATCCTATTCCGTGTTAAATCGACTATGACAGGTTTGACATCAATCCTATGTAATATACTTTCTTCTATACACTCATCGACAGTCGTTCGACCTTCTAGTTGTATTTCATCAGGTTCTTCATCTTCTTGCTCTTCCACTTCAAGCACATCCCATACTTTTTTATTAGGTACTAATTTCACTACCTTCCAATTGCGACCATACTTTGGATCGCTTATATAAAACACTTGTTCTGCTTGTGTATCAAGGATAAATGGCTCATCTTTGTACCAAAATTGAGACGTGTTAATTGAACGCAAACCTAGCTCTAAATGAGATCTACCTGGTTTTTTGTCAGTGTTGTACCAATCACATTTGAAAATCATAACTCGTCTCCTATTAACGTACACAAGATCAAACACTTCCTTTAGTACCCCGTAATAGTACAAGGGGTCATCTTTGGTTCCCCCTTCGCACGGCACCCTAACACCACTATTTTGTGTTGTTCGACGCTCTTGAACCTTAATATTGTGAAACCTTACACCATTAACTATGCATTTTTCGTATGATCGAACCAAATTACTAGGTCTCATTGCCATTGCATACAAATCATCACAATTATGTCCATTTTCTCGCATTTTGAGAACTTCTTTTTTAAACCAACTTGGAAATTGTTGCTCGTGTTTTGTATATAAGTCGGCAGCGGTTAACACACCTGAACGAAGTAGTGCTAAATGTTGAATAAGATAACTATTTATCTCATCACAATTATGGAGAATATACCAATGTAATCTTCGCATGTCAATATCAGATAAAGTTTTTTGTGTCATTTCTCCCATTGGTCGTGCATTCTATTTGAATACTTCATATTCTCCAAGTCGTTCGTTATTAGTGTTGTGGTCATCATTGCGGTCTGCCCTACTGAACCTCGTTTCAATACCAGTGAGATATAATGACACAGAAGTTCAAGAATTTTTTGTTCACATACCTTTCAGCAATCGACCCTTCTGGACGTACTTTATTCATAACAAATAGTTTGAATATTCTTAAACTTCTCTCGAAAGGATACATCCAGCTATAGTTTACAGGTCCAACCAACTTACATTCGTACGACAAATGGATAGTCAAATGAATCATTACATCAAAGAACGCAGGTGGGAAGATCTTCTCCATTTTACAAAGGATTATAATAATGTTCTTTTGCAACTGATCCAAATCAGATACACGTAATGTTTTAGAACACAAAGAACTAAAGAATTGACAAAATTCAACAATCGTAGTACACACTTCCTTAGGTAAAAATGCTCGAACACCAATAGGGATTAATCTCTTAAGCAAAACATGGCAGTCGTGTGTCTTCAACCCTGTTAACTTTGAATCATTAACGCACCGTCCTATGTTAGAACAAAACCATCATGATACTTGACTTTTTTTTAAAAGTTACAGGATTCAACTCTTTCGTCTTTACTGAGCGCATATGTTGCATGCGGCTTAAGCTCTTTATCTTCTAATTTTTGTACGTGCAATTCCCTTCGTATTCCCATATCTTCGAGGTCTTTTCTAGCGTTCATTGTATCTTTTGTCTTCCTTTCAATATTAAGTATAGTTCCTAGTAAATTCTCACACACATTGTTTTCAATGTGCATTACGTCTAACTTATGTCTTAACAGAAGTTTAGACCAATATGGGAGCTCAAAGAAAATGCTCTATTTTCTCCAATTGTTTTCGGATTGTTTCCTCTTCTTATCTTGTTTAGAAGAATGTTTTCTAAGCACAGGAAAACGCATATGACTAACTTGGTTCAAGATCTCCTCTCCATCCCATGTCATTGCAGGTCCACGAGATTCATTCTTCCCATCAAATAATTTACTTCTACGCCAAGTATGATTATTAGGTAGATATGGTCGATGTCCAATGTGACCTCTCTTCCCTCTCAGAGCAACGGATGGAGTTTCTTCTTTACAAATAGGACAAGCTTTGTAACCTTTCGTACTCCAACCGGACAAGTCGCCATATGCTGGGAAATCATTTATGGTCCATATCAAACAAGCACGAAGTTGAAAGTACTCATTCTTGAATGAGTCATATGTGCGAACACCAGTATTCCACAACTCCTTCAACTAGTCAATTAGTGGTTGCAAGTACACATCAATCTCCCTTCCTAGTGATTTTGGACTAGGAATTAATAAGGATAATACTATATTTGCATCTTTCATGCATTTCCAAGGTGGTAGATTGTACGCCACTAATTGTATAGGCCACATACTGTACGTGGTACTCATATGTTCGTAAGGGTTGAATCCATCTGAAGACAATCCAAATCGTATATTTCGAGAATCCAATGCAAATTCAGAAAATTGAAGGTCCAAATGTTTCCAAGCTGCACCGTCTGATGGATGTTGCAAAACTCCTGGTTCCTCAACACGTTTTTCCTTGTGCCATCTCATATCGGAAGCATAATGCTTAGAAGAGAATAATCTCTTTAGTCGAGGTATTATCGGGAAATGTCGCAAAACTTTATGAGGAAGTTTCTTAGAATTATCCTTATTCATCTTAGATCGAGACTCTCCACATGTAGGGCATTGTTCTGCATCTTTGTATTCGTTCCTATACAACACGCAATCGTACTTGCATGCGTGAATTGATTCGTAAGTCAACCCCAATTCTCGAAACTTCTTATTAGCCTCATAGAATGAACCAGGTATGCAAGCACCGTCAGGATGCGATTTTTTTAACAGTTTCAACAACAAATCGAATGAGGTATTGGTCCAGTTATTCATAGCCTTCATATGCATCAATTTGAGAAAATGGAAAGCAGAGAATCTAGTACATTCTGGATATAACTAAATAGATGCTTCTTTCATCAAATCATCAAACGATGTTGATCGATCATCTTGTCTACTATTGTTAGGTGCAACATTTTCATAAGTATAATTATCTTCTTCTTCAACTAAAATTGATTCCAAAGTACGACGGTTCATGTCATTCAACATTGTCATTATTTCATTCTCGTCATTATGCCCACTTTGCTCAGTTAAATTGACCCTTTCGACATGTACTGACCTAACTCTTTGACTTTCATATGTAGGTAAGTTCACAGGTTATCCATGGTATATCCAGTCACTATAAGATTCGACAATTCCATATATGAACAAATGAGTTTCTACTCCTTCAATACTTTTCCACAACACATTCATACATTTTTTGCATGGACACCTCATTTTTCAAACACTATTCACATGAGACTTTGCCATTTCGAAAAATTGTTTGACGCCTTCAGCATATTCAACGGACGACCTATTTTTATTTTTTTTATCCAATCTTTGTTCATCTTCAATCTCTTTTAATAATCACTCTCAGATTCTAACGTCGAACTATCCTACAGGATTTAGACGAATTATAAAATAAAATAATAAATAATATTCAATATTATAAAATAAAATAATAAGAGTTTCATTAATATTCAATATTATAAAATAAAATAATAAAAAAAGGCGTATGTATATTATGTCAAATTAAAAAATCTTAACTACATCCTCCTTCTAACTATAAGAGTATAACGGAAAATGTTGAATTTAATATTTAAAGTACAAAGGAGGAGGAAGGGAAAACCAACTACAAATTGACAACACAAAAGGGAAGTGGTAAATAACTCCCCTCTCAATTATCAAATTATGAAAATTTCACTAAAAGGAATATTAGTGAAAGACACAATTTTTCCAATAGAAAATACATACAATAGAGATTCTATAAGTTGTACAATATTTTCCAATAGAAATAAAAGTATTTAGATGCTCTTTACCCACATCCACCATCTCTCTTCTCAACCCCCTTTTATCATTTTTTCTTTCCAAAAATCATAACCACCAATTACCTATTTTTTGATATTGACAAAGAACCAAACATGAGAAATTCAATAAAGGTTTTTCCATTGTCTTTTTACCTAAATGCAATGTAACATATGGAACTGTAACGCCTCAGATTTCTGTTTCGGTTCCCTAGGTATGTTTGGTTATTATTCTGGTTGCTCGGTTGGGCCGTTACAGATGGTATCAGAGCCAAGCATCGGGCCGATGTGCTGGGTCCATCGGGACGCTAGACCTCTAATGGGAGGTGGAAACCCATACGGAAATCCCACATCGGTTGGGAAGGGGAACAAATGCTCTTTATAAAGGGTGTGGACACCTTTCCCTAGTAAGACGCGTTTTCCCATGAGGGGAAAAACAAATCTGTGAGGTCATTGGGCCAAACCGGACAATATCTTGGCTAGCGATGGGTTGGGCCGTTATAGTTGGTATCAGAGCTCAGAGTCATAGATTCTGTAGACTGGCCTATGGTTGTAGGTTGTTTTTCCATGATCATCAGCGCTCCAACAGCCATCAGGTACGTCCGTAAGTTTCATGTTTAAGGGTTAAGAATTACAATATTGTTTTGCATTTAGCATGTACATGGCTTGTTGTTTGTAGAGCAGGGACGCCCGATACTACCAGCCGAGGAGTTGGCATTGAGCCAATTATGTTTGAGACCGCGTCCAGGGTTGGCCTGACCCGAAGGCCAAGTTTGGCCCAGTTGTTAGTTCCCTTTTAGTAGAAGTGGAAGCTACTTTGCCTCGAAGTGCAACTCCGGTAGTGGAGTTTGTTTTGGCTTTGCTTGTGTTCGGTTGCTAGTAGAGTAGGTCCAACTGTGGAATAGCCTGGGTGGTTCAAGTGTGGATCTTGAACCTTGGTTGATTGACAAGTTACCCAGAGAGTGGCTACCGAGTTAGTAGCTTTTGAGAAAGATGTAGCGACACCTTTGACTACTTGCAAGCCTGCTGTTGTTCTGCAGCCAGTTATGTTAGTACCCCGTAGCCTGGGTGTAGTGTGAATTTCACTGTTTAGGACTTGATCCGTCGGTGGCTTCTAGTCGGCTAGTAGAGTAGAATTAGTTGCTACCTTCCGAGAGTTGGCTGGAATATTTGCTGAGCATCAAGTGGAGATGCAAGAGTAGACCTTGGCACGTCTGTTAGACGAGATGCAATAGATTAGATTCCTCGAGTGCCAGATTTTGTTTGGAGTGCCAGCGTTCCCGTCACCTGGAGTTGTGACCTTCCTCGTCCTACCTATAGTAGGACGTAGAGCTTATTTGGGGCTAAGTCGTGTTGTAAAGGATGTAGTGCTTGTTGGCATCAAGCGTTGCAAGGAGGCCTAGGTTCAGGCCAGTTTGCACCAGTTGTGTAGGTGGTTCTATGACCCACCCAGAGTTTGGCATCTCCACTAGTCGTTGTACCTGTTTACTATGGTTGCACTTGTTTGGTGTTGCTTAAAGTTCTAGCTCGGTGGTAGTCAGATGACTACAAGTGTAAGGACGTGCGAGGGAAAGCAAGAGCTTTTCCAGGGTTACCGAGAGTTTGGTACGAAGGATGTTGAAGGTCGTTAAGGGCTAGCGCATCTGAGTTTTCACGTTTGTGTTGTAGAAATGTGAGCCAGTTTGTTGGTAGTGTGATTCAACTACCCTTGAGTTACCCTAGTATGAGTAGAGTGGGCCTCAATGATCTGTGGTCGATCCAGCTTTAGAGCCATGAGTTGGATGGTTGTGCGGAGCACATTTAGTGGACACGTTGGTATGAGGTATGTCAGCTTGGTGTGGTTATGCTCTTGGAGAGTGAGTTGGCCAATGTGGCGTTTCGTAGTGAGTTGACCCCGAGTGGGTTTGAACTCTTGTTGCTCCCTTGCTAGTTGTGGCTCTTTGGAGGCAAAAGCTGCCTTGTGTGAGAGTTTTTGTTGGATTTGGATCTTAAGGAATCAAGTTGGAGCTGTACACGCCGGTGTACCTTTGAGTAGCTCGTCCCTTGGTGTACGTTTTGCGGACCACGTGTGGTTCGAGTTGAGGAGCCAGTGCTCAGTCCTTGAGGTGTTAAGGCTTAGTTCTTGTCGAGTGCCCTAAACTTGGTTGTAAGGATACCGTTCTCGTAGCCGGGTTGTTGATTAAGCAGGTTACTCTACTTGGACCTTGACCAGGTTAGAGGAACTCCTTGTTGTTCGATGGTTGGAGTTCAACTGGTACTGAACGGTGGTAGTAAAGCCGCGTAGTTTCTAATCGTCGCTGCTAAGAGTGTTGTTCGGATCCTTACCCTGGGTAGAAGCTACCATGTGGCTGATGCCTTGAGTAGGAGGATGACACATGCTGTAGCATTCTAGTCTTCTTGGATTTTTTAGGAGTTGGAGCTGGCTAGCATAGTTGAGTTGCTGGAGGGAGTTTTTTCCCGTGTAGCCAGTGGACTGCTAGACCGTTTGACGGCAGTGTGTGTCCGAGGGTTGTCGGAGGAACACTAAGTTGTGGAAAGCCTCACCAGAGCTCAGTCAGACCCAGACAGTGTTCCTCGGTGGAGTTGCTAGAAGCTTGTAGTCGGTTGACAAGCTAGAGTTGTTTTTAGTATCTTCCTCGTTGATTTTTGGAATTGTTAGCAAGGTGGTGCTTGGTGTTGACCAAGGTATGGTTTCTATGTTGTTTCAAGAGCTAGCTTGGTTGGAGCAAGTGGGCGTTGCCCTGAGGACTTGTTCATGTTCGGGGAGTTTCGAGAGTTGACCCCTCCCTCGTCGTTTGGGTGAGTACCACTAGTTTCGAGTTGGTGGTCTAGTTTGTTGTGAGATCCCTCTACTGTTGCTTTCGAGAGAGTTGGTTGTTGTCTCCTTGTTTGAGCAAGACAGTTAGCGTGTGTGGAGTTCGTTGTCATTCGAAAGTTTGCTTGTAAGGAAACCACTTTTTTTGCATGGGCGAAGTCGGGTTAGCTCCTGTGTTGTGGCGTCTTTGGTTGAAGTGGTACTAGCAAGTTGTAAGTTGTTTGGCCGCTTGAGGGTGGCGGCCAGACCAGTTAAAGGATTTCTGCATTGTGTTTCTAGTAGGTTGTAAGTTGTTCGACCACGCGAGGGTAGTGGTCAGTCCAGTTCAAGAGTTTTGCGTTGTTGCTAGAAATTTGTTGGATCTTTGGAGGATTAGGAACCCCTAGTTTCCGAGGTGGTCAAGTTGCACTATGGTTGCCAGCCTCGAGTTTTAACCTTGGAGATAGCCTTGCTGGTTCGTGTTGTTTGTGATGCGTCAGTCATTGTCGTTGATGTTATTAATATTCTTTGGGACCCGTGTTGTCCCGGTTGAGATGTCCCGTGTGTGGAGTTTTGGTTGGAAGATGCTTTAAGCATAAGTTAAAAGGAGGAAGTTCTTTTGAGTAACCAGTTGGACTTGTGAGTTACTTGCCACCTTTGAGGCGAGCTTCGCTCTGTTGTATGCTTGGATTTTAGTTTTGAAGAGCAAGCTCTTCTCAGGTCTTGTTTCTAGTTGTTGCACGTTCTTAGCTGGTGTTATAGCCGAACCAGAGTTGAGTAGGTTGGCACAGTTGTTTAGTGCCTTGGTTGGTTAGACCTTTGAGACGTTTTCCCCTGAGTTGTTGTGGTTGCAAGTAGTCGCTTGGTGTTATCTTCCTTGCTACTCGGGATTGCCCTAAGAGGATTCTGGTTGATTCCTTGCCAGGCGATGTTTTCTTTTATGCCAGTTACTGGTATAGTTTGCGTTGGAATGATCGTGGTCGGCCATTGAGGGGCCCCAGTTTGTTGGGTTAGCCGTGTTGAGGTTTATAGGCAAGCATTGGAGTTCACTGGTCTCTTGTGAAGCGAGTGGAGGCCGACTGGTTCCCGGGACCTAAGAGGTTTAGTTGGTTGTCAACGTGGTGCAGCGTTAAGGCTGTTTGTTAACAGCTGTGAGTATTCAGGGAAGTTATGTTGGTGCCCGGCGTAGTGTTTTAGAGCTTGGGATTAGTCAGCGCTTTTGTCGATAGTAGCGCCGTGGTGAGGCTTTTGAGGTTGGTAAGCGGGGATAGGTTAGCCCCAAAGTTGTAGGACCGTTGGAGAGTTGGAGCGAGACGGAGCAGTGACTGACCGATTAGCACTGTCATGTCTCTTTCTTCGGAGCTTTGTGTGTATCTCATATTGGTTGAGGTAGTTGTGGCAGACTCGTGTCTTTGTGGCTTTGAGCCTTTGGAATAGAAAAAGTTTTGAGTTTCGAGGAGGAACAAGTGGAGTTTTAACTAGGAGTTCAGTAGGTTAAAGTTCAGTGGAGTTTTCCCGGAGTTGTTTTAGTTATAGGACTTTCGGGGACGAAAGTCGTAAAAGAAGAGAGTATTGTAACGCCTCAGATTTCTGTTTCGGTTCCCTAGGTATGTTTGGTTATTATTCTGGTTGCTCGGTTGGGCCATTACAGATGGTATCAGAGTAAGGCATCGGGCCGGTGTGCCGGGTCCATCGGGACGCTAGACCTCTAAGAGGAGGTGGAAACCCATAGGGAAATCCCACATCGGTTCGGAAGGGGAACGAAAGACTCCTTATAAAGGGCGTGGACACCTTTTCCTAGCCAGACGCGTTTTCCCATGAGGGGAAAAACAATTTCGTGAGTTCATTGGGCCAAAGCGGGCAATATCTTGGCTAGCGATGGGTTGGGCCGTTACAGGAACTTTAAGCAATAGTCCCATCTTTGCATTACTCTCTAAGTAACAAACTTTAAGCAATACTCCCATCTCAACAGCTTTAAAATCGAACAATTATTTGAAACTTGGATTTAAAAAATGGAATTAGAACTTTAATTTGAAGAAAAATGCTCTAAAACCAACACCTCAACATCTCTAAAACCAAGCAATACTCTCATCTTCAAATGAACAAGAACAAGAAAAAATCAATTAAATTGCTTACTTCTATAGTTTAATCAAACTTCACATACATAAAGAATAAGAAATAGTTTAATCAAAGAAAGATTCAATAAATTTAGGGATTTAAAGATTTACCTAGAGTTAGGGATTTGGAAGTGAGCGAGAGAGAAGACGAACGGCGGCAGATGAATGGAGGCGGCAGCAGACCCCTTGGCGATGGTGGAGAAACGGTGGAGGAGATGGAGAAACGGCAGAGGAGATAGAGAAACGGCGGAGGGAGGCGGCAGATTGGGAAAAGAGGCAGAGAGTGAAAGAAAAAAGGAAAAGAAAAGAGAGGAAAAAGAAAAGAAAAGAGAAACTCGAATTTTAATCAGAACCTTAGGCGACGTTTTAAAAACGTCGACAAAGATTATTTTTTATGACGTTTTTTAAAAACGTCGGCTATTATTTTAAAATAAAAGCAAAAAAATGAATTTTAGGAGGGAAAATAAAAACTTAGCCTATGTTTCCATAAAACGTCGGCTAAGAATATGTTTAGCCGACGTTTTTTTCAAACCGTTGCTTAAAATAAAGTTTAACCGACGTTTATAAAACCGTCGGTTAAACCACTATTAACCGACATTTCTTAGGTGACGATAAAAAAAACGTCGGCTAACCCCTTTTTTCTTGTAATGTATTTCTATTCTCTCGAAGCGAAATAAAGACATACACACAATTGATCAAACGGAATTAACACAACATGCATAATAGTTTATCATCTCCCTAAAGCTTCGCTTAGGCGAAATACTCCTATTTACCTATTTCCGTCCAATGATAGATTTAGCTGCTCATGTCGATAAATAAAATCCACGCGAAGTAAAAGCAATAGAAAATCTTCATTAAAAACAACAAGGAACAAGGTTCATTAAAACTACACTAAAACAGAAGTAGATGAAAGCAATAAAACTGAACTACGACTAAGCTAAGCTAAGAACTACATAAATGGTGACCGAAAATGCTCGACGGAAAAACTCTAAGAAAGAAAGGATGATCGACCCTAAATGGGTGATAAATTGTTCTGAAGGTGAACAACTCTACTTATACTCCAGCTCCAACCGACAAAGCCTGCTTCACGATCCTGACAATGTTGGACTGCTCTTCGATTGCTTTTCAGACAAAGGACTGCTTTATCTGACGTTTCTGCTCCACGATCCATATTGTTGATTGTTAGAGCATCTTGTCTTCGCTTTTTTTAGAGCATCTTCTTTCGTTGGTAGCTTCGCTTTGGCGAAGCAATTTGTAACTTCTTTAAGCTCCACTGCTGTGTTGACTCTCTTCAAAGCGTGCTTGGCTGGGCTGATATTCGCTTTGGCGAACACCTTCTTGTGGGAATTTCGCTTCGCTCCATCATGAATGCTGCAGACAAACTAGAAAGTATCAATTCTTTATAAAAACATACAACTTGGCACACATTCAAGCATATTTCGCTGCAGCAAACCCAGAAAATGCATTCTAATCAGAAAACTAAAGGATGTTTTGTTTAAGCGACATTTAAGCATGATGGGGCGAAATTCAATATTAAATTAATTAAACATTAGCAAATTTTTATAAAAATATATTCTTTTAAGCTATTTTAACTCTAAATTCTTGAGAGTTATCACACCCCCAAACTTGCATTATTACTCGTCCCGAGTAATAGCTCTATCTCTAGAGGGTGGAATTTGCTTTTTCCCTATTTTACTTCCCAACAGCGAACAATGCATCTGACTCTGCAACACTGGTCAACAAATCAATCTGGGAATTCAAAAGTATTTCTAAGTAAATCTTTTTTATAACTAAACAATGTTGGGCGAAGCTTTAAAGTTTCAGGAACTCAATTTCACAATTCGTTTTAGCCATTTGTTCGCGAAAACTCCTTTTAGTTCATAAATTTAATTCTTTGGTTCTTTTAGTTTTCGCTAGCCAATTGGACTTAAATTTTCGCTTTAAACTTTTTCTCTCCTTTTAACTTTGGTACTTCTCATCTTTTGTCGAAGTGAATACTTTCCTTTTACAGTTCACTGGGGATTCCTCACTTACGGTATCCTACAATCATTTGCTCAATTTTTATCGAATGGTTTATATAATGATAGATACGCAAAGTTAGAGAAATGATCCCTTTGATTCACTTCGCTCTCGCGAGTATTTGGGAAATTTTTTAATTTTTCATGTTTTATCCAACCTAGGGTTTGGCTTATAAATCTCACCTTTTACTTCAGTGAAATGGTAACTATCCAATTAATTTTTCTACGCTGAATCACTTTTGAAGCATATGTCTTTTCTGCGCTTTTCGCCAGTATTTACATAATTCGCTTCTGCGAACTCCACCCCCAAACTTGGACTTTTCATTGTCCCAATGAAAAACAATCAGCACCCCCAAACTTAAAGTTTGCTAAAAGTTTAAGGCTTGGGTTGAGTCGAATTGAGTTCGCTTAAGCTAAAGAATTCGCAAAATTAAATTTCTAACTTAAAGAATTTTCAAAAACTATGACCTCTACTCCTCACAAAATTTTGCTCTGTCCAATTTAGGGTTTCACGCCAGCATAGAGGAGTTATAAAATTAATTTACAGAGAAATAAAAATGTTTTGTACAGAAAGAAAGATAACGAAATGGCGCAAAAATATAGACACAATAGTTCGCCGAAGCGCAAGATAATAGCATTGATATACAAGATTACATGCTGGATTACAAATATTATTTACAATAAATGAAATACAAACATGCAATCATACAAAAATTTGAGAGAAGCGAGAGGTAAAGCGAAGAGAGGACTTTTATTTATTGCTCAAGAGCTTCGCTGGAATCTTCTGGAAGATCTGGGAATGGCAGAAGCTGGAAGGTACCACCCTTTAAACGACGGAGCATTTGTTGGATTACTAGGTATCGCTGAAGGAAATAGCGATGAAATCTATGATTTTCATCCCTAATTTCTCTCAGCAGTTTGAGCTGCTCGTCGTTGCTTGATGTTGATGCGGGGGCTTTCTTCGCTGCACGAGATCCTCTCGCTGGAGCCTTTGGAGCGAAATTGAGGCATTTCTTCACTGGGAAAAAGGGATCATTCGGCCTGCCCACGAGCCCTTGATGCTAGCACAAGGCAGAGGTTGACTGTGGAAATAAAAAGTAGCTTGCCTTCGCCCATTCCAATCACGAATCTCCTTCGCGAAGATGTTGCCTATGTTGATGGAAAGACCCATCATGATAGCGCAAATCAGCAACACTCTAGGCACGGTGAGTGTGGACTCGTGGGAAATTGGCCGCAGCGAAGACTTCATGAAGGCGGCTGAGATTTTCGCCTCTTCATTCAAGTTCGCTGTGTGGAAGCGGCGAGACTGTGGACCTTCATCCCATTCGGCTCCTTCAACTCCGATTGTCTCAAGGCAAAGCTGCAAGTCTTCTTCGCTTATTTCGTCCAACAGCATATCGAACTTAGACTTCTCGTCGCTAAGGCCGAACAGCGAATACCACGCCTTTGAAGACCAATCAATTTTGCTCCCGCGAATGCTGGCTTTGAAGCTCTTGGGGTCCAGCAAACTTGCGTAAAATTTGATGACCCACTCTCGTCTCGTCGAGCCTAACTCTATGTAGAATTTTTCCTAGCCTCGCTCTTTGATTTGCTTCACTACGTTCACTGGAAGCCCTTTGAGGTCGGGGTCGAAAGACTGCTCTGATAAGAACCTCTTCGATTGATACTCAACGACATTCTTGCTGATAAGCTATCGCGTCTTTTCGATCGATCGAACAGGCAATGTCATTCCCAGCTCTTTTCCTTCGTAAAGGGCCCTTTGCTGAGGCTGTTGGGGTGCAGACGAAGTGACTTGTCTTTGAGGCCCGGTGGCTTATTGGTCTGCTTGTTCTTCTTCTTCATCCATTAGGGTGAAGAGTCCTTCGTCCAATTCGTCTTCGAGGTCGTCGTCGCTGCTGACCTCCTTGCGAAAGAACCCCTTGCCCTTTCCACTTGTAGCCTTACTCCTCGCTGAATCAGTAGCAACTTGACCAGGTGTCAAGTGTGCGTCATCTTCAGCGAATGGCGAATCCTCGCCCACCTCGCCGAATTCTTCTTCTCCACTTTCAACAGGTCTCGCTACATTTTTCTGCTCTTCTTCTTCTGACACAAGACTCTCAACTTCCTCGACTTCTTCCCTTGGCTCTTCGCCCATCGTTGAGCCTAGCTCAGAGGCGTTAGCATCCTTCTGACGACGTACCAAAGGTGCATCATCTGCCTCTTCGCTGAAATGCTCCTCAAACTCTTCCATTTCGTCAACAGGGTCCTCGCCTTCATAAATCGCTACCACAAGCCGCTCTTCTTTTGGCTCGACTTCTACTGTTGCACTCCTCTCGGCCACAGAAGCCTGAAGATCTTCTCTCGCCCTGGCTGCATTCGTCTCTTCCCTTCGCTGCCTCTTCGCGGCAACGACTTCTTCTTTTCTTTCTTCCTTTTCTTTTCTTTTGCGATCTTTTCGCTCTCTCTCTTCCTTCTCCTTCTCTTTCTTTTGCTTCTCCTTCTCTTCCAACATTCGCTGCTGCTCAGCCCTTGCATTCGCTAATTCAACCTCCAATTCTGCCATTTTTCTCTTCATGGACAACTGCTCTTCACTCTCCTTCACCTCGCCCACTTTCTTAGCAACTGGCCTCTTCTGCTGCAGCTCAGCGAACTTGACTGAACTGACCTTCGCTGGCGTGACAGCCTTCCCCTGAGCAAGCTTCGTGCTTGCTCTTTCTTGCTACTTCGCTGAGCCGCTCTCCTTCAGCGAAGCTTTTCCTTTGCCCACAAAGGGCACCACTGGTGAGGCGGAACTTTCTCCTGCCTTCGCTACCTTCTTTAGAACTATCTTTGGCCTGACTCCCACATAAGGAGTCTCTATTACTATGGAGCTTGGTGTTGCTCTGTTTGACGCCTGTTGGCGAAGTCTCGCTGCAGCGCGAACGCTCAGCTTCTTCTCTTCGCTTATAACGGCCCAAGTTTTCATCCCGGTCTTCCAGGTATGTCCTAAGGGTATTTTGGTAATTTGGTTGGGCCGTTAGGGTCGTTTCTGTCTTTCTCACCTAATTACATTCTTGTGTGCTCACAGTTAGGGTTTGGTTACTTTCCGGCTGAGTTTGGGTGTTGGGAGTTACAAAAATAAAAATAGGGTTTTGCCGGATTAAAAATGCAGCAGCTGGGGTTTGAGCCAGGGTGGCCCTGCTAGATAGCAGAGGGGCCTTGCCAGATAAGCTACAGGTAGTTTTTTATACTAATTCCGCAGGTTATCTTGGTTGCCTTGGTTTTCGTGACTTAAGTGAGTTTAATTGGAAAATAGGTTTTGATCTCTTTTCTCCTTCCCAAACTCCTTGTCGCAATCCATCCCTCCAAAGCCCCTCCGTGCCATGCGAGTTCCAGCCTCCCTAGAGCTTCGATCGATCGTTCCAGGTAAGTGTCTCTTCGTGCTTCGATTTCCTCCCCTTGTTGTTGTTGTCGATCCGTTTGGCTAAGGGTTTTCTTTGTTTGTTCTTACTGGCCGAGATGAGGGGAAAGGTGATTGTGTTGTGTGTGTTGTTGTTGTGGTTGTAGTCAAGAAGCCCTGTCGTCGAGCAGCTGTGTCGCCCCATCGCCGCTTGCCCATCGCCGTACGCCACATCGCAGTCGTAGCCCCTACCAAGCCACACCGCACGCGAGCTGCAGCAACCCTATCGTGATCGCAGCCCCTATCGCCCCAGCAGCCCCGCAAGCACGCCCGCGCTCACTCCAGCACAGCCCCTGTCGCCCGAGCCGCACGCCCGCACGCACGTCGCTCGCCCAGCCTTGCCGCTCACGCCCGATCGTAGCCCTTGTCGCAGCAGCAGCAGTCGGTTGCTCGCCCAGTGCTGCACGCCTTACCGAGCCCTGCTGCACACGCCGCGAGCAGCCCGTCTGCACGCCGTCGCCGAGCCGTGTGCCTTGCAGCCTTCCGTCCGCGTGCCAGCCCTGAGCCGTGTGAGTTGCCTCCGACCGAGCTGATTTTCTGTTTGTATTTTACCTAAAGCCTATAGATTGTGGTGTTTACTGTTTGTTTGTTAGGTTTCGGGTTCGGTTGTAGCTTAAGGTCTTTGTTGTGTGTTCCACCCTCCAACCCAGGTAAGGATTTCTTACCGGAGTTGTGTGGGTCCTGCGATATTTTTGTGATTGTTGATTGTATGTCTATTTATGTTCATCAGCATGTTAGTGGATAGGTGCTCTTTTCTAAATTCCGACTGGCATGATTCTCGTGTTATTTCTCATGTTAGTTCCATGTTTGGTTGTTCTGTTCTGGCATGTTCGTTATCTGTTCTTGCTTCGTAGTACCATGCTAGGTTCATTGATTCTGCTGAGCATGTGTTCGTATGTTTGTTGTTAGCTGTTTATAGCTTAGAGTTCTGATAGGTAGCATCATTCGGGTGAGGATGCATAACGTAACTTGCATCCGTGGCAGGGATGTGCGAGGCAGTACTCCGTCCCTGATCCGTTGTTAGGGTTTAGCTAACCTTAACGGCAGCCCAGTGCAATCTTGGGTGAGGGTGGCAGACTGTTAAATGCCCCAACAGTCGAGGGAATGACGAGGCATTGCCTTGTCCCCTGCAGTCGACACGACCTCAGCGTGTCGGCAGTAGCCCTTGATTGCCACCTGATAGGGCAAGGACTGGTTCCTGGTGTAAGCCTACCACGCACGGTTCCTTAGCCTCAGGTGCGGTGGTACAGGCTAACATAGTTATAGTGTCCTGGTCTCACACCACTACAGCGCCGACTGGAGAACTCTTCGGGATCTTGAGTTCAGTGCACCTTTCGTATCGACAGTAGTAGGAAAGCTGAGGCCAAGTCTAGTTTCTCGTAGAGTACCGAGATTCATTGTAGTTTCCAGAGTAAGACCGTAAGATGGAATCTGTGGTATTTATGTATGGATTAAAGTGATGCGCTCTCTTCTGTGTTTGTATTCATAGCTTGCATACTTTCTGCTAGATGACCAGTTGTATCGTATTGTACCCCAGTTGGGGATTTTTTCTGATTAATTTGTTACTCACCCTTATTTTGTGGTTTCCACAGGTAACCAGGGCACGAGACAGGATGGCTGAAGAAGGAGCTGCTGATCATGGAAACCTACTGTCTTTTCAACTCTAAGTTTATGTTTATGTTTTGTCCTCTGAATGCATGTAGTTGGGAACAGAGCCCTTAGGATGTTTTCTGATTGTTTCTGGATTCTGGCTTGTTAGTAAACTGTTTGGAACTGAATGTTTTTTAAATAAATTTCTAATCAGAGTATGTTTTAAACTGCTTTTAGCTTGGAAACAAGGACAGGTTTCAGGGCGTTTTATAACTAATTACTTCCTAAATGTTTACAAGTTTTATTTCTCATTCAGAATCTGGATAACAATCTTGCATATTATATTTAAATTTTAAAAGAATGCATTGAGGTAAAGGCCTAGGTTAGGACCTCTTTTGGGTCGAGTCTTTACAGTTGGTATTAGAGCTCAGAGTCATAGATTCTGTAGACTGACCTTTTGATGTAGGTCATTTTTCCATGATCATCAGCACTCTGCAGTCATCAAGTACGCCTAATTTTACTGTTTTAGAAAAGGGTTAAGAATTTACAATACTTTTACATCTAGTGTATGCCTTGTTTAGTGGTGTAGAGCGGAGACGAGTAGGTTCTGACTCGTTGTTGGTTTGGGTGTAGATCGCCAGCATGCCAATTACCTGCTCAGGAAGAGGAGGTTTGAGAGCAGCAGGACAGAGTATCAGGATTGGTTCAGACATCGCAGGGACATTGTCCCAAGCTGAGACAGATGGTGTACCACCAGAAACTCCTCCTATTTTGCCTAGAGAAGGCATTGAGGCGACAGAGCGCTGAGAGACTGCTCTTGGAGCAGAGTTTGCAGATTCTATGAGGGTCATGATGGTCAGTTTGTTGAGTGACCAGAGAGCCGAGACCCAGGCTATGTTGGCCGCACAACGAGAAGAGTCCCAGGCTTAGATAGAGCAGTTGACTCGGATGTTCCAGCAGGGCACTGCAGCACCACCAGCTCCACAGAAGCAAGCAGCCACAGAGACAGTTGGGGCAGAGGGTGATGAGGAACTTGGCAAATGGCTGAAAGACTTTGTGAAGTGGAAGCCAGAGAAGTTCGACGCCCGAGGAGATCCATTAGCAGCAGCCAGATGGATTGCCCATCTGGAGTACACCTTTCAGATTATGGTGTGTCCCGATGTCTAGAGACCGCATTGTGCAGCTTATATGTTAGAAGGCACAGATAGATGGTGGTGGGAGTCCACTCTGAGTGAGAGACCAGCTGGGTCACCACCTGCCACCTGGGATTTCTTTAAGACAGAGTTTAAGGCCAAGTATATCAGTGAAGAGGCCCAGCAAAAGATGGTAGAGCTGTTTCAGAACCTGAAGCAGGGAACTGATTTGATAGAGGAGTATGAGAGGAAGTTCTCTGAGTATGGATACTTTGCTCCGCAGTTGATAGCCACGCTGAAAATCAGGAAGTTCATTTCTGGTCTAAGACAGGGTGTATCCCAGGACGTCAGGGCACATGCCCCCGATACCTATGCTAAGGCAGTGTAGTTGGCGACTATTTATAATGGGAAGTACCCAGTCGAGCAGGTTGTCGCCGCTCCGGTTCAGCGTCCTGCCCCAGCCTCATCGAGGCAGAAGAAAAAGTTTGACTTTAGAGGTGGCGGTCAGCGCCGCCAAGGGTAGTATTAGAACCGGGATCAGCGTAGAGCTCTGGCTCACTTCCAGCCTTACCAGCAGGGCGGTCCTAGCAGATTCCCTCATGTGCTACTTATGGGGGAGACCACACTAGAGTTTTTCAGGCAGGGACCAGACGTTGTTACCGCTGTGGTAAGGAGGGGCACCTGTCCCATTTTTTTAATCAGCCAGCTATGGCAGCTCAGCCGGTGCACCAGCAGGGTCGAGTGTTTTCTACGACCCGATAGGAGGCCAAGCGTATAGATGCAGCTGTGGCAGGTACGCTACTTTTTTTAGATCACTGCACATTTGTTTTGTTTGATTCTGGTTTTACGCATTCATTTGAATCTGTTATGTTTGCTGAGCATGCTAGTTTGAGATTAGAGCCTCTAGGATTTGAGTTGTCAGTTGCGACTCCTTCGGGAGTCAGCATGTTAGCTAGAGATACGGTTAAGGATGGCCGGATCGAGATATCTAGAGAGTTGCTTGTAGCTATGCTCATAGTCCTGCCTATGAGCGACTTTGATGTGTTACTTGTCATGGAATGGCTAGCTGCTAACCACGCGTTGATCGACTGCCACCGGAAGGAAGTAGTGTTCAGGCCGCCGGGTCGGCCTTGCTTTAAGTTTCGTAGAGTCCAGGGTGGAGTTTTCCCGCCGATAGTTTTAGCTGTGAGAGCTCGTCGTCTGTTAGCTCGTGGAGCTTGGGGCTACCTAGCCAAGTTGTCTGGGGAGAGCCGCCCCTCGCTGACTGTTGATCAAGTACCGGTCGTACAGGAATTTGCAGATGTATTTCTTGAGGAGTTACCGGGGTTACCCCGGAAGAGAGAGGTTGACTTCACAATCAAGCTCTAGCCAGGGACCCTCCCTATCTCGAAGGCTCCGTATCGTATGGCACCAGCAGAGCTAAAGGAGCTTAAGGTTCAGTTGCAGGAGATGTTAGATTGAGGGTTCATCTGACCGAATGTGTCCCCGTGGGGAGCACCAGTTCTGTTTGTAAAGAAGAAGGATGGTTAGATGCGCTTGTCTATAGATTACCTTGAGCTTAATTAGGTTATCGTGAAGAATAAGTACCTGTTGCCTCGTATTGATGATTTGTTTGACCAGCTTCAAGGAGCTTCCTTGTTCTTCAAGATAGATTTGAGATCCGGTTACCATCAGTTACATATCAGGGATGCCGACATTCCTAAGAAAGCTTTCAGGTCTAGATATGGTCACTACGAGTTTGTGGTCATGTCGTTCTGATTGACTAATGCCCCAGCAGCGTTCATGGACATGATGGAAAGAGTGTTTAAATCATTTTTGGACAGCTTCGTCATCGTGTTCATTGACGACATTCTGGTCTATTCGAGGACTAAGGAGGATCATGCAGAGCACATCAGGCGAGTATTGACAGCTTTGAGGGAAAACCAGCTTTATGCAAAGTTTTTCAAGTGTGAGTTCTGGTTAGAGCAGGTGGCCTTCCTAGGTCACGTAGTATCGAGACATGGTATAGCCGTGGACCCCGTGAAGATTGAGGCCGTGAGTTCGTGGGCCAAGCCGACTTCCGTTGCCTGGTTCGCAGCTTTCTGGGTTTGGCAGGTTACTACTGTCGGTTCGATAGGGACTTTTCCGCCATAGCCTCGCCCCTCACTAGTATGACGAGGAAGGGTGTCGAGTTTGTTTGGGATAGTAAGTGTGATGAGAGCTTTGCCAGGCTTAAGCGCAGTTTGACTTCAGCACCGGTGTTAGCAGTCTCGGAGGGGACAGGTGGTTTCGTAGTCTACAGCGATGCTTCCAAGTTTGGGTTAGGTTGTGTGTTGATGCAGCACGGGAAGGTAATTTCTTACGCTTCTCATCAGTTGAAACAGTATGAGCAGAACTACCCGACTCATGATATGGAGTTGCCAGCAGTAGTGTTTGCGTTAAAGATTTGGAGGCATTACTTGTACGGAGAACGGATTCAGATGTTTACTGATCACCAAAGTCTCAAGTATCTGTTTACTCAGAAGGAGTTGAATATGAGACAAAGGAGATGGTTAGAGTTAGACTATGTCTGCGAGATTTTGTACCATACGATTAAAGCCAATGTTGTGGCTGATGCGTTGAGTAGGAAGACGTCGCACTCCGCGGAGTTGTTGAGTTCCCAGCACAGATTACTGAAAGAGTTCGAGCGGGCCTAGGTTGCAGTGTTGTTGGGTGAGGTTACCGCCAGAGTAGCTCAGTTGACAATTCAGCCTTCAATCAGACAGCGGATTATTGATAGCCATTTGAGTGACCCCGCACTTAAGAGACTGATTGACAGAGTTAGTGCTGACGGAGACTTTGACTTCGTGTATTCACTAGACAGTGGGTTGACTTACAGAGGCCGATTGTGTGTACTGGAGGTTGCAGGATTGCGAGCAGAGTTGCTTTCAGAGGCCCACAGTTCACCGTTTGCTTGGCACCCCGGGGGTACCAAGATGTATCAGGATCTTAAGCAAACGTTCTGGTGGATGGGCATGAAGAGAGACGTTGTAGAGTTTGTTAGTCGGTGCTCAGAGGCCAGCCGGTTTGTTGCAGCTGTTGAGTGTGCCTCAATGGAAATAGGAAGAGATCTCCATGGACTTTATTTCTGGTTTGCCGAGGACTCTGAGGAAGTTTTCTCAAATCTGGGTGATTGTAGACCGCTTGACTAAGAGCGCACACTTCATTCCCAGTAGAGACACTTATACCGTGGAACAGTGGGCGCGGTTGTTTTTGGACCAGATTATCCGTTACCATGGTGTGCCTGTGAGGATTGTTTCCGACCGTGATTCGTAGTTCACTTCTCATTTCTAGAGAGCGCTTTAGAAAGACTTAGGCACCGAGTGCAGTTTCAGCACAGCTTTTCACTCTCTAACAGATGGACAGACTGAGAGGGTGAACCAGATTCTTAAGGATATGCTGAGAGCTTGCGTGTTAGACTTCCCAGACAGTTGGGACCGAGATTCAGATCTCGATGGGGTTTCGTTATAATAATGATTATCGATCGACGATCCAGATGGCTCCATTCGAGGCTTTGTATGGTAAGCGTTGCCGGTCTCCTGTGTTTTGGGAAGAGGTTGGAGATAGACAGGTTTTGGGTCTTGAGTTGCTACAGTTGACCAACAGTGCAGTGCAGAAGATTAGAGCTCATATGTTGACGGCTCAGAGCAGGCAGAAAAGTTACGCCGATGTGCGGCATCGAGACTTGGAGTTTGAGGTTGGACAACACGTGTTCTTGAAAGTGGCACCGATGGGAAGTAAGTTGAGTCCCCGTTTTGTTGGTCCGTTTGAGATTCTTGAGAGGATTGGCAGAGTTGCATATCAGTTAGCCTTACCTCCGTCGTTGTCAGCAGTGCACAATGTTTTTCACGTATCGATGTTGAGGCAGTATGTGCCGGACCCGTCGCACATTGTAGACTTTGAGCCTTTGGAGCTGAATGAGGATTTGAGCTTCGAGGAGAAGCCTGTGAGGATTCTAGCATTTGAGACTAAGACGTTGCGTAACCGAGAAATCCGTTTGGTAAAGGTTCATTGGAGGAGTCAGAGTTCCGAGGAGGCTACTTAGGAGCGGGAGGACGAGATGAGATTGCACTATCCTGAGCTGTTTCAGTCTTAAGGACTTTCAGGGACGAAAGTCATAAAAAAGCGGAAATACTGTAACGGCCTAGGTTTTCATCCCAGTCTTTCAGGTATGTCCTAAGGGTATTTTGGTAATTTGGTCTGGCCGTTAGGGCCGTTTCTGTCTTTCTCAGCTAATTACATTCTTGTGTGCTCACAGTTAGGGTTTGGTTGCTTTCCGGCTGAGTTTTGGGTGTTGGGAGTTGCAAAAATAAAAATAGGGTTTTGCCGGATTAAAAATGCAGCAGTTGGGGTTTGAGCCAGGGTGGCCTGGCTAGATAGCAGAGGGGCCTTATCAGATGAGCTGCAGGTAGTTTTTGATACTCATTCCGCAGGTTATCTTGGTTGCCTTGGTTTTTATGACTTAAGTGAGTTTAATTGGAAAATAGGTTTTGATCTTTTTTCTCCTTCCCAAACTACTTATCGCAATCCATCCCTCCAAAGCCCTTCAGTTTCGTGCAAGTTCCAGCCTCCCGAGAGCTTCGATCGATCTTTTTGGGTAACTGTCTCTTCGTGCTTCGATTTCCTCCCCTTGTTGTTGTTGTCGATCCGTTTGGCTAAGGGTTTTGTTTGTTTGTTCTTGCTGGCCGAGAGGAGGGGAAAGGTGATTGTGTTATGTGTGTTGTTATTGTGGTTGCAGTCGAGAAGCCCTGTCGCAGAGCAGCCGCGTCGCCCCATCGCCGCTCGCACATCGCCGCACGCCACATCCCAGCCTTTGCCGAGCTGCACCGCACCATAGCAGCAGTAGCCCTGTCGTGATCGCAGCCTCGCAGTCGTGAACAGCTCATGTCGCGATCGCCACGCCGCAGCCCAGCACGCACACCCCCTATCGCCCGAGCTGCACGCACGCCGCTCGCCCAGCCTTGTCGCTCACGCCCGATCGTAGCCCTTGTCGCAGCAGCAGCCCATGGCTCACCCCGTGCTGCACTCCTTACCGTGCCCTGCTGCATACGTAGAGAGCAGCCCGTTCGCACGCACTCGCCGAGCCATGTGCCTTGCAACCGTCCGTCCGCGTGCCAGCCCCGAGCCGTGTGAGTTGCCTCCGACCGAGCCGAGTTTATGTTTGTATTTATACCTAAGGCCTATAGATTGTGATGTTTACTATTTGTTTGTTAGGTTCTCGATAGCTAGCTCGGGTTCGGTTGTAGCTTAAGGTCTTTGTTGTGTGTTTCATCCTCCGACCCAAGTAAGGATTTCTTACCAAAGTTGTATGGGCCCTGCAATATTTTTTTGATTGTTGATTGTATGTCTGTTTATGTTTATCAGCATGTTAGTGGATAGGTGCTCTGTTCTGAATTCCTACTGGCATGATTCTCGTGTTATTTCTCATGTTAGTTCCATGCTAGGTTGTTCTGTTCTGGCATGTTCGTTATCTGTTCTTGCTTCATAGTACCATGCTAGGTTCATTGATTCTACTGAGCATGTGTTAGTATGTTTGCTGTTAGCTGTTTATAGCTTAGAGTTCTGATAGGTAGCATCATTCGGGCGATGATGCATAACGTAACTTGCATCCGTGGCAGGGACGTCGTTAGGGTTTAGCTAACATTAACGGCAGCCCAGTGCAATCTTGGGTGAGGGTGGCAGACTATTAACGGCATTGCCTTGTCCCCGACAGTCGACACGACC
Source organism: Sicyos edulis (assembly GCA_036507275.1). Taxonomy (NCBI): domain Eukaryota; kingdom Viridiplantae; phylum Streptophyta; class Magnoliopsida; order Cucurbitales; family Cucurbitaceae; genus Sicyos; species Sicyos edulis. The sequence continues at coordinate 13,178,174 of CM071851.1, forward strand.
TCAGCGTGTCGGCAGTAGCCCTTGATTGCCACCTGATAGGGCAAGGACCGGTTCTTGGTGTAAGCCTACCACGGACAGTTCCTTAGCCTCAGGTGTGGTGGTACAGGCTGACATAGTTATAGTGTCCTGGTCTCACACCACTATGTTCAGTGACACCGATCCAGAGATTCTTTTAGGCATGCGTACTGGACCAAGGCAGCAAGCCCTAGACCCAGCACCTCCCTGGTTTGCAGCAGCATGCGATGCGAGCGCACGCTCATGACACCGCCGACTAGAGAGCTCCTCAGGATCTTGAGTTCAGTGCACCTTTCGTATCGTAGTGTTTTAGAGCTTGTGATCTGCCAGCTTTTATGTCATAAGTAGCGTCGTGGCGAGGTGTTTGAGTTTGACAAGCGGGGATAGGTGAGCCCCAGGATTGTAAGAGTGTTTGAGAGTTGGAGTGAGTCGGAGTGTGTGGCTTACCGATTAGCATTGTCACGTCTCTTTCTTCTTAGCACAGTGTATATCTAGTTTTGGTTGAGGTAGTTTCTGGCAGACTCGTTGGCGTTGTGGATTTGAGCCTTTGGGAACCCAAGAGGGTTTTGAGTTTCGAGGGAAACCTGGTGCAGTTTTAACCGGGAGTTCAGTTGGTTAAAGTTCAGTGGAGTTTTCCTAGAGCTGTTTTAGTCTTAGGACTTTCGAGGACGAAAGTCTTAAAAGGAGGGAGTATTGTAACGGCCCAGATTTTTGTTCCAGATTCCTAGGTACGTTCGGTTCAGTATTCGGTTGTTCGGTTGGGCCATTAGGGCTTTTTAACCCTGAAGGGCATTTTGGACATTTTGCTCTTAGGGCTGGCCTTGGAGAATCTTAAGGTTCTGAGGCTGTTTCTGTCTTTTATTGAGCTCGGAGATTTTATTTAGTTTAGGTTCTTGGAATTGGAGTCTATTCTGGTGTTTTGGTGACTTGGTTTGGAAAAGGAAAATTTAAAAGAAAAGTGCTCGTGTTAGGATTCGAACCCAGGTGGCTGAGAATGGGAGTTGGTTGTGGTTTAAATTATAAATTAAAAGAGCGTCTGTTCGGATTCGAACCTGGGTGGATTTGGGAAGCTCTTGTTTAAGTGTTTTGTTAAGTAGAAAATAAAAGTGCTCTTGCCAAGGTTCAAACCTTGGTTGTTTTGGAGTTGGGTGTAAGGACCCGACCCAAAAGAAGCGGTCTCTAACCTAGATCCTTACTTAGCATGCATGTCTAGGAATGTAAAACACCATTCAACGTACTAAATTAAAACTTTTGCAATCAACAAAACTTTAAACAAACCACAAAAGCCAATGTAAAAATCAAGAGTAATTTGACTGATCAGTGCTTTTCTTAAAAACAAACAAGAGTACGGTACGGGAACCATAAAATAGTTTGAGTTCTTCCCTAGGGACCCAAGTCCCACTACATGCTAAATCATAAAGAAAACAATTAAAGAACATGCATCCCAGAGTCAGCTATCCATGATCATCCAGCCGCCTCCTCCTAGCCATCCTGCCGATGTCCCAAGTTACCTGGTGGAAAACCACAGAAAATAAGGGTGAGTAACGAGTTACTCAAGAAGAATCCCCAACCGGGGGTACAATACGAAAACATATCATTTAGCACACGGACATGCAACCATGCAATGACTCAGAGCAAACAGATGGGTCAACAGAACGTCACTCTTGGGGCTTGCCTATTCGAGGCTTACAGCTACCAACTACCCTAGGTTCCACACCTGGGTGTCCTTCGAGCCTTACACAACCTAGGACCCAGTGTTGCCCATCGGGGACTTATACACCTAGGATGCTCACCAGGGTCTTACACCTCCAACTCAGTGATGCCCATCAGGGACTTATACACCTAGGATGCCCATCGGGGTCTTACACCTCCAACTCAGTGATGCCCATCGGGGTCTTATACACCTAGGATGCCCATCGGGGTCTTACACCTCCAACTCAGTGATGCCCATTGGGGTCTTATACACCTAGGATGCCCATCGGGGTCTTACACCTCCAACTCAGTGATGCCCATCGGGGACTTATACACCTAGGATGCCCATCGGGTCTTACACCTCCAACTCGGTGATGCCCATCGGGGACTTATACACCTAGGATGCCCATCGGTCTTACACCTCCAACTCGGTGATGCCCATCGGGACTTATACACCTAGGATGCCCATCGGGTCTTACACCTCCGGATGTCCATCGGGGCCTTCCCGAGCGGGACTCACTAGTTACCTCTACAATCTCTTACACTATACATCATCCGCCAATTCCTAGCATGGCACTAACGAGGATAACATGGTTACGGTTATGCCGAGACAATTTAACTCCTAGCATGATAACTAACTTGAGGATATATCAGAATCTCAAGCACAAAATCACCGGAAGCAGAAAGAGCAAGCAACCTATCCACTAGAAATTCCATACAAACACAACACATGGCATGCTATCAAGTATTCGCAGGGTCCACACAACCCCGGTAAGAAATCCTTACCTGGAAGTGAATAGAACCAACGATCAACGGATGACTCTCGAGCTTCTAAGCGAACCCGACAACCGAGAAGACACACGTCTCGGCAGCAGAAGGAGCAAGACGAAGGCCTGGCTGGTGCAGCAGGGCGGGCTGGCGCGGCGCTGCACTGAGCTGGCGCGGCACCGCTCGGGCGCACGGTCAAGGCGTCTGGACAGCGGGCAGTGTGCGGGTGACCTGGGCTGCGGGGCCGGCGCGGGAACAAGCGACACGTTGGGACGACGCGCGGGCGAGCGGGGCGACGCGGGCAGACGGACGAGCGACGCGGCTGGTGCGCTGGTGCGCGCTCGTGCAGATGCGGCCGGACACAGTGATGCGGGCGGTGCGCTGGGGCGCACGGTGCGGCGACGAGCGGCGCTGGGGCGCACGGCGCGGCGACGAGCGGCGCTGGGGAGAACGGTGCGGCGACGGGCTGGCTGGCTGATCGGTGCGGGGCGAAGGCTGGGCAGGTGCGACGGCGACGTGGGCGGCGGCGGCGAGGGTGTGGGGAGAGGGTTTTGAAAGAGGAGAGTTTTTTTTTTTTTTTTTTTTTTCTTTCTTCCTCAATTTAAATAAGCTTTGGAAATCTAAAATTTCCTTCCCAAGGCTTTTCCTCCTTCAAACCCTAGTTGACGCATTTATTTTCCTTAATTAATTCCAAACTCCCATCTCTCTTTGAGGCCGAGGGTTCGAGTCCTCCAAATAACATCTTTTAAACCTTATTTTATATTTAACTAAAATTCGGGCTGTTACAATACTCCCTCCTTGGAGGACTTCCGTCCTTGGAAGTTGCTGCACTAAAACAACTCCGGGTAATTTCTCCTCATCTCCCCTTCCAATTCCCAAGTAGCTTCCTCAACTCTCTGATTCCGCCACTGCACTTTCACTAAATCAATAGCTCGGTTCCTCAAGACTTTCTTCTCAAATGCTAAGATCTCTATGGGTTTTTCCTCAAAGCTCAGGTCATGGTTTAGCTGCAAAGGCTCGAAATCTATGACATGCGAAAGGTCTGCCACATACTGGCGGAGCATCGAAACATGGAACACACTATGCACTGCAGCCAAGGATGGCGGCAATGCTAACTGGTAAGTTACGGCCCCAATCCTCTCGAGGATCTCGAATGGTCCAACAAACCTGGGGCTCAGCTTCCCCTTCCTACCAAACCTCAGAACTCTACGCATCGGAGCTACCTTAAGGAACACGTGCTGACCAATCTCGAACTCCAACTCTCTACGTCTGACATCGGCCTAGCTCTTCTGCCTGCTCTGGGCAGTCAACATACGAGCTCTGATCTTCTGGACAGCCTCATTGGTCAACTGGAGCAACTCTGGACCCAATATCTGCCTGTCTCCAACCTCTTCCCAGAATACCGGGGATCTGCAGCGCTTACCATACAACGCTTCAAACGGTGCCATCTGAATGGTTGACTGAAAACTATTGTTGTAGGAGAACTCCATCAAATACAAGTACTAGTCCCAACTGCCAGGGAAATCCAACACACAGGCTCGCAACATATCCTCTAAGATCTGATTTACCCGCTCAGTCTGGCCATCGGTCTGTGGGTGGAAGGCTGTGTTGTAGCTGCACTCTGTGCCCAAACCTGCCTGAAGGGCTTTCCAAAATCGTGATGTAAAACGGGAATGCCGGTCGGAGATAATTTTAACTGGCACTCCGTGGTACCTCACTATCTGCTCAAGGAACAGCTGTGCCCACTGCTCCACGGTGTAGTTTATCCTGCCCGGAATGAAGTGGGCACACTTAGTCAACCTATCAACGACCACCCAAATCTGTGCATATCCTCTAGGGGTTCTGGGCAATCCTGAAATAAAATCCATGGTAATTTCCTCCCACTTCCATTGTGGCACCCCGAGCGATCAGTAGCAACCCGCTGGTTTTACGCCTAGGCGCCTTCACTTGCCGACAAGTGAGACACCGACCGACAAAGCTGGGCAATCTCTCTCTTCATCCCCATCCACCAAAAAGTGCGCTTAAGATCTTGGTACATCTTGTTACCCCCAGGTGCCATGCAAAAGGCGAGGTGTGAGCCTCGGTCAACAACTCGAACGAATACCAAGATCAATTTGGGACACATAGCCGACCCTTATATCTCAAGCCACCATGCGCAAATATCTCAAAACCAAAGTCACCATCAGCTGGACCCTCTCATACAACTTTTTCAACTTAGGATCATTCAATTGGCCGTCAATAATCCTTTGCCTTACCGAAGGCTGGATGGTCAATCGAGCTACCCAGCGGTAACATCCCCTAACAACATCGCTATTTCTCGCTCTCTCGAGGTCTTTCCTTATGATACTTTTGGGATTTGCCAACGTTGCTAGATGCAAGGTCTTCCTACTTAGTGCATCCGCCACAACATTTGCCTTTCGTGGTGATACAAGATCTCACGGTCGTAATCCTTTACCAGCTCCAACCACCTCCTCTCGCCTCATGTTTAGGTCCTCCGAGTGAAGAAATACTTGAGGCTTTGGTGGTCCGAGAAAATCTGAATCTTTTCCCCATACAAGTAGTGTCTCCGCATTTTAAGTGCAAAGACGACCACGCCAACTCCATATCATGAGTCGGATAGTTCTCGCTCGTGTTGTTTCAATCGCCTCGAGGCGCACGCTATCACTTTACCGTGTTGCATCGGGACGCATCCCAAACCAAACTTGCTAGCATCATTTGACACCACGAAACCCCGCTCCCTCTGGGCGCCAACACGGGCGCAGACGTCAAGTCGTTTCTTAAGCTTAGCAAAACTCTCATCGCACTTCTTATCCCAAACGAAATCGACGCCTTTTTCGTCGCCACCGAGTAAGCGGGCCGCTATATAGCGGAAAAATTTTGAACGCAAGCGTCGGTAATATCCGGCCGGACCCAGCAGCTACGAATCTTCGTCACGACGTCGGTCCGCCCACGAACTAACGGCCTCTACCTTGAAGGGTCCACAACCGCTCCTCCTTAGACACAACGTGTCCCTAAAAGCTACCTCCTCGAGCCAAAGTCACACTTTGAGAACTTCGCATAGAGCTTGTTCTCGAGCAAGGCTGCCAAAATCTGCCTTAGGTGCGAGGCATGGTCCTCCTTAGACTTAGAGTACACAAGAATGTCATCTATGAACACGATGACAAAGCGGTCCAGAACGCCTTGAACACTCTGTCCATCATGTCCATGAATGCATTTACTGGGCGTTCGTCATCCGAAAGACATGACTACGAACTCATAATGCCCATACCTCGACACGAATCTTTGTCTTGGGAATATCTCGCATCCCGAATCCTCAACCGGTGGTAGCCCGACCTCAAGTCAATCTTGAAAACACACAAGCTCCACGGAGTGGTCAAACAGTCATCGATACGAGGCGGCGGATACTTGTTCTTAATGGTTACCTTGTTCGGTTCCTCGTAATCGATGCATAGACGATCGAGCCATCCTTTTTCTTAACAAAACAAAGACGGTGCTCCCACGAGGACACACTCGGCCTAATAAATCCTCTGTCAAGCAACTTCTGCATTTGTTCTTTTAACTCTTTCGGCTCTGCTGGCGCCATACAATAAGGAGCTTTCGAGATAGGGCGAGTCCCCGGCTCAAGCTCTATTGAGAAGTCGACTCTCCTCTTGGCGGCGCAGCCATGCAACTCTTCGGGAAAAACATCTCGCAAACTCTTGCACTATGGGCACTGCCGACAGATAATCTGGTCACGGTTCTCCCGGTCAACTTAGCTAAGAAACCCCAAGCTCCTCGAGCTAACAAACGGTGAGCTTTAATCGCCGAATCACCCGGTGGACACACCCCACTCTGGGTGCCCCGAAATTTAAAGCTAGGCCTACGGCGGCCTGAACACCACCTCCTTACAACGACGGTCAATCATAGCGTGGTTATCGGCTAACCAATCCATGCCGAGGATCACATCAAAACCGCTCATAGCTAACACTATGAGGGTAACATGAGAGTGCGGTCTGGACACTGTATCCGACCATCCCTTACCTTCTCAGCTAGCCAAAGACATACTAGTTCCCGAGGGAGTAGCGACAGATAACTCAAAACCTAGAGGCTCTAAATTCATGCAAACACGCCAAAGAAAAGCAGCAGAGAAACAAAAGAATGGGTGGAACCCGAATCAAACAACACAAAGGCGAGGTGATCAAGAACTAGGAGCGTACTCCGCCATCGGGTCCGGCTCTCTCGGCCTCTGGCGAGTCGTAGCATATACTCTTCCTCTCTTGAAAGCTGTTTGTGCCACCACCGCTTCTCAGGTTGCAATGCCGGGCCCGATGCCCCTCCTCCTACTACGTTATAGCAAGCTCTAGGGTTACCACCACACGGCCCCCAATGTTGTTTACCACGGGGTCTACAATACGGTGGCGCCTCCCACGCCTACTGTTGGTGAGGTGATCACGATTCACGATCCCGTCTGCCGGTCTCGCCATGATAGTACCGACGGCGCGCTGACCGCCTCCATGTCCATTACCTTCTGCGTCAAACTTACGCTTCGACCCGAGTACACTGGGGCCTTTTCACACACAACATTAACAAACCGCTCCGGAGGATACTTACCATCATAAATAGTTGCCAATCGCACCGCCTTGGCAAAAGTCTCTAGGGGGCTGTGCTCTAACATCCTCGAGACACTCCCGCCTCGGACCGCAATAAACTTCACGATCTTCACTCGGGAGTAGCAATCAATCTGCGGTGCGAAGTACCCATACTCAAAACTTCCTCTCATACACCTCGATTGGGGTGGACCACGCTTAAGGTTAAAAACAGCTCAATCATCTTTTCTTGGGCTTCTTCACCGATAAATTTTGCCTTGAACTCGGCCTTGAAGAATTCCCGGTGGCGTGGAGAGACCACCCGGTCTCTCACTCAAGGTGGAATCCCACCACCACTTAGCTGTTCCAGCTAACGCATGAGCTGCACATCGAGCTCGCTGCACCTCAGGACAAGCCATCACCATAAAAGTATACTCTAGCTCGGCAATCCACCTGGCTGCCACCAATGGTTCTCTAGGGGCACTAAACTTCTTCGGCTTCCATTTGACGAAATCTTATAGCCACTTGCCCAAATCCTCAGCACCTTCCGCCACAACGGCCTCGTTCACTCACTGAGTGGGCAGATGGTGGCATCGCTGATCCTCTCTTTGAACCAACTCGGTCAGCTGCTCTATCTGAATCCGGTACTCCTCCTTCTGTGCAGCTAACAGAGCCTGCGTCTCAGCCCTCTACTCGGCCCTCTGGTCAGACAGCAACCCAACCATAAGAGCCCTCATGGACTCCACAAAAGCAACTCCCGGTGCAGCCTCCCGAGGTCGAGTTGCCTCCACGCCCTCACCGGGAAACACAGCAGAAGGGCCTGTAGGCGGCCTAACATCAGCATCCGCTTGGGACGACGCCCCTCCCGTGTCGGAATCAATACGAATGCCCTGGCTGGTCGGCCTCGAGCCTCCCTGCCCTCTACGAGTGACTGGCATAACGACAATCTACACCCAAACGAACAATGAATCAGAACCTGTTTTCCCTGCTCCTCAACAACAAGTCATATACATGCAAGGTGCAAACGGTATTGTAATTCTTAACCCTTAACCTTAAACTTTCGGACATACCTGATGGCTGGCGGAGCGCGGATGATCATGGAAAACAACCTACAAGCTGCAGTCGATCTCTGAACCTATAACTCTGGGCTCTGATACCAACTGTAAGGACCCGACCCAAAAGAAGCGGTCTCTAACCTAGATCCTTACTTAGCATGCATGTCTAGGAATGTAAAACACCATCCAACGTACTAAATTAAAACTTTTGCAATCAACAGAACTTTAAACAAACCACAAAAGCCAATGTAAAAATCAAGAGTAATTTAACTGATCAGTGCTTTTCTTAAAAACAAACAAGAGTACGGTACGGGAACCATAAAATAGTTTGAGTTCTTCCCTAGGGACCCAAGTCCCACTACATGCTAAATCATAAAGAAAACAATTAAAGAACATGCATCCCCAGTCACTATCCATGATCATCCAGCCGCCTCCTCCTAGCCATCCTGCCGATGTCCCAACTTACCTGGTGGAAAACCACAGAAAATAAGGGTGAGTAACGAGTTACTCAGTAAGAATCCCCAACCGGGGTACAATACGAAAACATATCATTTAGCACACGGACATGCAACCATGCAATGACTCAGAGCAAACAGATGGGTCAGCAGAACGTCACTCTTGGGGCTTGCCTATTCGAGGCTTACAGCTACCAACTACCCTAGGTTCCACACTTGGGTGTCCTTCGAGCCTTACACAACCTAGGACCCAGTGTTGCCCATCGGGGACTTATACACCTAGGATGCCCACCAGGGTCTTACACCTCCAACTCAGTGATGCCCATCAGGGACTTATACACCAAGGATGCCCATCGGGGTCTTACACCACCAACTCAGTGATGCCCATCGGGGTCTTATACACCTAGGATGCCCATCGGGGTCTTACACCTCCAACTCAGTGATTCCCATTGGGGTCTTATACACCTAGGATGCCCATCGGGGTCTTACACCTCCAACTCAGTGATGCCCATCGGGGACTTATACACCTAGGATGCCCATCGGGGTCTTACACCTCCAACTCAGTGATGCCCATCGGGGACTTATACACCTAGGATGCCCATCGGGGTCTTACACCTCCAACTCAGTGATGCCCATCGGGACTTATACACCTAGGATGCCCATCGGGTCTTACACCTCCAACTCGGTGATGCCCATCGGGACTTATACACCTAGGATGCCCATCGGGTCTTACACCTCCAACTCAGTGATGCCCATCGGGGACTTATACACCTAGGATGCCCATCGGGGTCTTACACCTCCGGATGTCCATCGGGGCCTTCCCCGAGCGGGACTCACTAGTTACCTCTACAATCTCTTACACTATACATCATCCGCCAATTCCTAGCATCGCACTAACAGGATAACATGGTTACGGTTATGCCGAGACAATTTAACTCCTAGCATGATAACTAACAGGATATATCAGGAATCTCAAGCACAAAATCACCTGGAAACAGAAAGAGCAAGCAACCTATCCACTAGAAATTCCATACAAACACAACACATGGCATGCTATCAAGTATTCGCAGGGTCCACACAACCACGGTAAGAAATCCTTACCTGGAAGTGAATAGAACCAACGATCAACGGATGACTCTCGAGCTTCTAAGCGAACCCGACAACCGAGAAGACACACGTCTCGGCAGCAAGGAGCAAGAACGACGCTGCTGGTGCAGCAGGGGCGCTGGCGCTGGCACTGGCTCGGGCGCACGGTCAAGGCATCTGGACAGCGGGCAGTGTGCGGGCGACCTGGGCTGCGGGGCCGGCGCGGGAACGAGCGACACGTTGGGACGACGCGCGGGCGAGCGGGGCGATGCGGGCGGACGGACGAGCGACGCGGCCAGTGGTGCGTGATCGTCGCGGATGCGCGGCTTTGACAGAAGCGAGCGGGCGGTGCGGTGGGGCGACGGCGCGGCGGATGAGCGGCGGGCGCGCGCAGTCTTGCGGCGGCAGCGGCGCGGCATTGGCGCGGCGCGGCGAGCAGCGGTATGGGCTGGGCGCCTGATCTGGCGGCGGGCTGGCTGGCTCTGCTTTGGCTGGTTGATCGGTCGGCGGGCGAAGTTCTGGCGAGTCGCGGCGGCGACGTGGGCGGCGGCGGCGAGGGCTGGGTAGGTGCGACGGCGACGTGGGCGGCGGCGGCGAGGGTGTGGGGAGAGGGTTTTGAAAGAGGAGAGTTTTCTCTTTTTTTTTTTTTTTTTTTTTTTCTTTCTTCCTCAATTTAAATAAGCTTTGGAAATCTAAAATTTCCTTCCCAAGGCTTTTCCTCCTTCAAACCCTAGTTGACGCATTTATTTTCCTTAATTAATTCCAAACTCCCATCTCTCTTTGAGGCCGAGGGTTCGAGTCCTCCAAATAACATCTTTTAAACCTTATTTTATATTTAACTAAAATCTGGGCTGTTACATTGGGAGCTTAGATTAAAAGAGTTATAAAAAGAGGGGAAAAAAGGTGTTGCTTGTGGGATTCAAACCCTTGACTTGCAAGGGAGTTTGGAGGCTTGGATTAAAAAGGATTAATTTAGAAGAAATTTGCGTTGCAGCTGGGACTCGAAGGGGAGATGTCCATGACCATAATCGACTAAAAAGAAAAAGGGATTCGTATTTCACTCTTTCCCTTGCCACACGACTTCTATCATCTTCTCCATCACCCTCTTGCTGACTTCTCCCAAGCCCCTCACCAATCTTGCTGCTTCATCTTCCCCTTCCCCTTGCCGACTTCATCTCCCCCTTCTTCTACATTCTAGTCAAGCAATGGTGGAAGCCCTAGCCGAGAGATCATCTTGTTCCTCCTCCTTGTGGTAGCCGAGAACACCTTTGCCCTAATCTTGATCTTAATCTTCATCTAGTTGTGGCTGCCGAGACCATCATCTTTTTCCCCCATCTTGTGGTTGCCGAACCAAGGTTTAGAGAGGTAAGCTCCTTGCCCTAGCCGTGTGCTTCATGTGTTGGAAGTTTCCCCCTAACCGAGCAAGCTTATTTTAATCTTCTTGTCGTCGAGAGCCTTCCACTTTCTTCTTCTTGTTGCCGCACCACTTCAAGCAACCAGCCATGTGTTACCGCAAAGATCACCTAGTCGAGCCTTGGAGGAGACTTGGAAGCCGAGACCAACCTTACTTCTCCTTCTTGTCTAGCCGCAAGCCCTAGAACCTTCGCCCTTCCGAGGAGAGTCTTGAAGTTCTTGCAGCCGAATCTTGAGGGGTAAGTTCTTCTCTTTGGCCGAGAGCCATAGCTTGCTAGTTGGGAGTGCCCTAATCATTCTTTTGTTGTTTTGCAAGCTCCAACCGAAGCCATTGAGTTCCCACAACAAGCCCTAGCAGCCATGAGCATCTAGCAACCGAGAGCACATTCCCGAGGTGAGTCTTCCAACCCTAGCCGAGAGCATGGTTGATGGGTTGGAGTGTGTTGTTTGATCTTCGGATTAGCTTAACTTGTGTTTCGTTCTTGTTAAGGTGAAGCCTAGCCGGAACCAGGAGGTTTTTTAGAGGAGGCCGAGAACAAGCTCTAACCCTAGCCTAGCCGAGAGCTTCCTTGGACACTCCCAAGGAGTTTGGCCGAGAGCTTGCGTGGGTTGCTCGATAAATTCCCGATTCCTGTTTCTCTTGAGTTTTAGTTTAGAAATAGTTAGAATAGGTTGTTAATGCATTTATGTATGTTTTGCTAGGTTGTGTGAATCTGCAGCTCAAGTAGAGTAGTGTTTAGTAACTGCTTATTTTCAGGTAAGGATTCCTTATCGAGGTTGTGTGGACCCTACGATATTATCATGATGTGCCTTGTATGCTTGTTTTCTATTATGAGCATGTTAGTTATAGGACAGCTTGTGTTGACTTCTTGCTAGCATGTTTGCCCTGCTTGTACATGATAGTGCCATGCTAGGTTTGTTCTTTCAGCATGTTTATGATTCCTGCTTAAGTTCGTGGTATCATGCTAGGTTATGTGTTTTCATGTTGAGCATGTATGTTTAGCCAGGAATCAATTACTCTGTACTCTTAGATAGAATAGTAGGGTTTGCCATCATCCAGAGGCTGAGAGCGGACATAAGGTACTTTGTCCCCACCGGTCAGGATCCAGTGCGAAGCATAACGTACTTTGCTTCCACCCCGGCAGCCGATGTGGATTTGCTCCCACATCAGCATAAGCCTAGTTTGTAGCCTGCTAGAGCGGAACCCTGCCAACGGTGTAAGCCTACCTTGGCCAGTTCTTAGCTTCAGGTCTTTGGTACAGGCTGTTACATATGAGTGTCGAGGGCCTCGCACTACTATACTCAGTGACACCGCTTTTGAGTCATCAGGCATGCGTACCTGGCCCACGTAGTTTATCCCTAGGCCCCCACATTTACGTCGGTTATAGCAGCATGCAGTGTGCGCGCACACGCGTTAGTTGCCTGTTCGGAGCGCTCCCCCAAGCTAATGTTCGTGAGTACACCACTTCCGTTCCAGTTTAGAGCCAGACTTCAGGTACTCTCCCGTTAGTCAAGTTTTAGCTAGCCGAGGGTAAGAGGCCCTCAAGGACACCTATTTTGGATTGGTTTTTGAGCTGATAATACGGCCGAGGGAGAAAGACCCTCGAGGATGTCTTGGGATTGGTTAGGAGAGCCAATCATTAGGCCGGAAGTAGGAGACTTCCGAGTATTCTGGATTTGCCCCGTTAGCTCGTTGAGCATGATTCTGTGTTTGTACTGTTTGCATGTAGACTAGGATGTCAGATGACCGATATATCGTATTGTACCTCGAATGGGAATTCTTAGTGAGTATGTTTGTACTCACCCTTATTTATGTGGTTTTTTCCACCAGGTAACTTGGGACAGCACCGGGACGGCTAGCGGAGGGAGCTGACTGATCATGGGAGCCGCGGCACTTCATCTTTCCATTTGTCTTTAGAGTCATATTTCCTTGATAGCATGCTAGAGAAACTGTTTTGCTTCAGAGTTGTTTTTAATTATGGAGTTTTAAATACTGGACAGGACTTGTTTTATGATGTTTTCTGAACTAATGTTTTCTACAGACTTAAGTAAGGAATTTTCTTGTTAAGCAGTTTCAATGTTAATTTAAAATAGTTTTTAAATTGTAAGCATGCTAGTTAAGAACCGGGTTTTGGACCACTATTTGGGTCGGGTTCTTACACATGCTGAGTGAGAACCTAGGTTAGGACCACTTTTGGGTCGGGTTCTTACAAATTGTCCGGTCAACTAGTGATCGGTGCGATTTTGGTGCTAATATAATGTCCAGTAACTAATTCAAAGTCAACTTATGCTAAATGTAACTCGGAATCACTTACATGCAAGTATACGCAGTCGAAAATTGCAACAAGAAATAAGTATATAATTTTATCGATCCCAAAAATTGATGTTTAAAGCTAAGCTATTAAGATAAGAGTTGTGCAGAAAAGTAAAGCATGATTTGTATAAGTTGTTGTGATTTGTTTGAAATTGAATGCATAAATAAATATGATGCTAAGACTAAAATAAATATGATGCAATGTGTAATGACAATTAAATATCCTAAAAGATAATAAGCACGTAGACTAGTCAAAGAAAATCTTGCTTCTCTAATAAATAAGTGTTTCCGCACTTAATGATTTATGGCAGAGCCAGCTCACGGGGCGATTCAAGTTCTATATATTGTACAGTAATTAATTCTAAGCCAACTTATGCTAAGTGTAACTTGGAATCTCTTACGCGCAAGTATACGAAGTCAGAGTCGTGTAGAAAATAAATAAGCATGGGTTGTATGAGTTGTTGTGGTTTTGTTTTGTAATTGAAATAAATAAATACGATGCAGAAATAAATATTATTGCAATGAGTTATGCTAACTAATCAACCCTAGAAAGTACTAAGCGTGCGGGCTACTCATAGAGCATCTTGCTTCCCTAACAAATAAGTATTTTCGTGCTTAATGGTTTATGGTAGGACCAGCTTCCATTGCGAACGCCATTCTTTGCACAGGGCGATGCAAGCACTAGTAAGGTTATTCCTAACACTCTAAATAGTGAACAGACGTTCACACAACCTAGTGTAGCATATTGGGTTAACATGTGGTTCCTCTTCCGATTCACCACAAGGTACATGCGTGGGTAGCTAATCAACACGTATATATAGAAATTAACATGCAGTAGTATAAAACTCGATGACCTACACTCCTAGCATACTTCTATTCAAGATTAGCAAACATAAACTCCTATAACATAGCCATAGAAATGAACATCAAATAGAAGTTTAATCAAACGATTTTATTGCATCTAATAAATGTTGAAAACTATAAACTACTCCAAATAAAAAAAAGTAAAATTGGAATTGGCACGGCTGAAGATGTGTAGTCTCCTTGTTATTAGCTCCTACGACATCATCACTTGCTTCCCTCCGCGATAGGATTTATGGCTAACCGACCAAGCTCACCGATCTCTGCTCCCTTCCTTGGTATTTATAGAATCAAATTACTTGGCCGACAAGTCGAGGTGAGTTGGGCAATCTTCATAAATGCATAATTCCTTGATTTCCATCGGGATTTTATTGATTGATGTCGCCTTGATTACTTAATTGATTCTCTAATTTGTTTCCATGTTGACATGTCTTTTCTGAACGTGTTTTCCGTTTTAGTTCTGTGCCTTTTTGCATTGCCTTGTCACCATTTGCGTCGTTGTACTTCCCGCAGTATTGCTGAGTTGTCCTGCCAATAGCATTAATTAGGCACAATTTACTCAAGATTTATGCTAAAACTACGAATATGCCCTTCCGACGCTACTTTATGAATGCATGTTGATTTTCTAAGTTATTTCATCACATTTCTTCTATTAGCGCTTGTTTTCCCTTTTAATTCTAAAATAATGCAAACTAAGACAACCTAAAATACGCTCTATTTGATAGCTATCAAATACTCACCGAAAACTTGAGCAGACCAGCACAACACACTCAAGGAAATTAAGCTACTATAGGAGGAGCGTCGTCGTTGAGTTGCTGCGCAGACAGACGACTGCTGAGGAGGGGACACGCAAGACTTGGCACAGCTAGAGGTAGACGGGTGCTGGGTTACTACAAAGGGTTGTGCACTGACGAGCTGAGGTGAGGCGCGCGACTACTGCTAGGTTCTTTGCTCATGGGTTCTACACGATCGATGGCTAGACCAAAACACCAAACGACTATTGGCACTAGAGCTCGACGCAGGCTGAAACAGGGCAGAGACTGTGGCAGGGTGAGACCCGTGCGCAAGGTGAGTTGTCGACATCTATGCAGGTCGCAACTGAGGTGCACTTAGTGGAAGGCGGACTTGCGATGGGGGTAAGGCACGACGGTGGCAGAGAAACAACTGTGGCGGCTAGGGGTTTGTAACGACCCAGGTTTTTCTTCCCGGTCTTCCAGGTATGCCCTAGGGGTAATTTGGTAATTTGGTCGGGCCGTCAGGGTCGTTTGTGTCTTTTCCAGTTACTAAAATTATTGGATGGTTTTTGTAGGTTTTTGGAGGGGTTTGTGGTTTGGTTTGAGTAAGGTTCGTTGCAAAAGTAAAAATAAAGGAATTTGTAGGTTGTGAGGCGGGGTTTGAACCGGGTCTCCTGGGAAAATTTGGTAGAGAGGTGTGCCAATTGAGCCATTAGGTGCTCTTGTTGCTCTTTCTCGCATCACATCTTAGTTAACCTTGGATTTTGGAGTTTTGGTGCATTTGGTTAAATGAAATAGAATTAGGTTATTCCATTTTCTTCTCCAAAACACCTCTTGGCCGCCCAAGCTCTCCATCTCCATAGCCTTGCCGATTCTTCATCCTTGCATCTCCTTGGGTTCGATCATCATCATTCCGGTAGGTATTGATCTTCTTCTTCTTCTTCTCATCCGTTTGGTGTGCGTTTGGCCAAGTGAAAAGAGGTGTGTTGTGTGTGTTGTGTTGATTGCGGCCCACCGAGTGTAGCGAGAGCAGCCAAGAAGACAGATCGCCCCGATCGCTCATGACGCCAGATCTGTCCCAAAGACCTTGTCGTCGCGCCAAAGAAGACAGATCGCCCTCGCCGTCGCACGTCCCACCGATCGTTCGCGACGCCAGATCTGTCCCAAGAAGCCTTGCCGATTCGCCAAGAAAGCGCGAATCGCCCGATCGCTCGCCGACGCCAGAGGTCTCGCGCCGCGCCGCGCGTCGGCCGCGCCGCTCGCCGTGTCGCTTGCCGAGCCGCTCGCTCGCGCGCCGCGCGCGCCAGACAGACGCCGCGCTAGCGTCCTCGCCGCTGAAGCCGCTCGCCGTGTCCGCGATCGCGACGCCAGCCGCCAGACGCTTTTCGCCAGACGCTGCCGCCGCGCGCGCGCGCTCCTCCTGCTGTCGTGCGTGCTGGGCCAGCAAGGCGTCGCGCTGCGTGCTGGGCGTAGTAGTCCTTGCTGCCGTGCGGCCGCCGGCGATTTCAAGCTCTCGTGTCGTCGCGCCGCGTGAGTTCCCCGAGCCGAGCTTGCCGTTCTATTGTTGTTTAGATATTTTAGATGCCGATTATTGTTGGTTTGCTAGGTTCCCGCTCGCTAGCTCGGGATTGTTCATGACTTAGATTTGTGTGTAGAGGTCTTCCACCAAGGTAAGGATTTCTTACACAGGGGTTGTGTGGACCTGCGGTATATTTGTGATTGTTGTTTTGTATGCTGTGTATGATTACTAGCATGTTTATCTCTAGGTGCTCGTTCAATTCGATCGCATGAACTCTTGTATTGTTTCTCATGTTAGCCCATGCTAGGTTGTTCTATTCTAGCATGTTCGATATCTGTTCTTGCTTCGTAGTATCATGCTAGGTTCTTTGTATCCGATGAGCACGTATTGGACCGCATTGATTGAATCGTTATTATTGTTAAGGTTTAGAATTGAGGTAGATAGAATCATCCGGGCCCGATGCATAAAGTATCTTGCATCTATGGCAAGGACGTTCGAGACAGATTCTCCGTCCTTGGACCCCGTGAGGGATTAGCTATCCCAACCGGTAGGCCCCGCAATCTTGGGTGAGGGTGGCGATCGTTAAATGCCCCAACGGTCGGGATGATGACTTGGCATTGCCTCGCCCCGGCGATCGGCACGTCCTCGGCGTGTTCGGCCGTAGCCCTTGATTGCCACTGTTAGGGCAAGGACCGCTTCGGTGTAAGCCTACCACGACCGGTTCCTTAGCCTCGGTGCGGTGGTACAGTGACATAGTTCACGTGTCCGTGTCTCACACCCCTATGTCGGTGACACCGATCCGAGAGATTTAGTTAGGCATGGTGATCGAACACAGGCGACTTGCCACTAGACCCGGCACCCCGAGTTTGCGAAGCATGCGGTGCGCGCTTACGCTCATTACGGCGCCGATCGGAGAGCTCCTCGGGATCTTGAGCTAGTGCACCTTTCGTATCGACGAAGAGACAGCCGAGGCCGGGACTTGTTCCCGTATAGCGCGTTTAGTGTGTTGTGGTATTTCCGGACTAAGACCACGAGATGGCATCCGAGGTCCAAGTGTGGACTTAGCTATGTGCTCCGCTCTCGTGTTTGTACTCATAGCTTGCATACATTCTTCTAGATGATCATGTATATCGTATTGTACCCCGGTTGGGGATTCTTACTGGGTAATTCGTTACTCACCCTTATTCGTGGTTTTCCACAGTGTAATCAAGGCGGGAGACAGGATGGTCGATGGAGGAGCCGTGATCATGGAATCTGCTTTGTCATCTCTCGATTATTCTATTTTATTTATCATGACTCTTGACTTTTGTTATTTCCGAATGCATGTAGACGGGCACGAGCCCCGGGATGTTTTCTTACGTTTTATGGATTCCGGCATATTTATACTTGTGGATTGTTTTAATGGTTTAAATAAATCTACGATCGAGTATGCTTTTAGAAATGTATGTTTTGGTTGTTGAATGTTTTTCATTTTTACTTGGGATCCAAAATGTATTTTTCTTAATATCTTTTATTTTCACTACATGCATTGGGGTAAAGGCCCATTTAGAGCCCCTTTTGGGTGGTCTTTCTGATTGGTATCGAGCTCGAGTCATAGATTCGTAGATCGACCTTTGTTGTAGGTCGTTTTCCATGATCATCAAGACTCACTACAGTCATCAGTACGCCTAGATTTATTGTTTTAGAAAGGAAAAGGGTTAAGAATTTACAATACCTATCATCTAGTGTATGCCTTGTTTGGTGTTGTGGAATGGTGTGAGTGTGTTTTGATTCGTTGTTGGTTTGGATGTAGATCGCCAAAGATGCGATCACCCGCATCGAGAGGAGGTTCGAGAGCGGTCGAGGTATCGGGATCGGATCTCGACATCGCAGGACATCGCCCCAAGCCGACATCGATGGCATTCCACCAAAGCGCCTCCTCTGTTACGCCTAGAGCGGGCGTTGAGGCGACCGAAGCGCCGTGAGATCGCTTCCCTGGAGCAGAGTTTGCCGAGTCTATGAGGGCTTTTATGGTCGCATGTTGAGTGACCGAGGGCGAGACCTGTGCCTTGTTGGCGTGTGCAATGGAAGAGTCCCGAGCCCAGATCGAGCGGTGACTCGATTGGTTCAAAGAGAGCTCAAGAGCACCTCCGGCTCCACAGAGCAAGTAGCCCCAGAGGCGGATATGGCGGAGGGTGCCGAGGAATTGGGTAGGTGGTGAAGGATTTTGTGAAGTGGAAGCCCGAGAAGTTCGATGCCACCGGTGATGCGTTATGGCGGCGTGTGGATTGCCCATTTGGAGTACACCTTCCCGATCATGGTGTGCCCGATATTCAGAGGCCGAGATGTGCGGCTCATGTGCTAGGAGGCACTGGCGAGATGGTGGTGGGAGTCCACCTTGAGCGAGAGACCAGTGGGTCTCCACCCGCTACTTGGGAGTTCTTCAAGGTGAGTTCAAGGTAAAGTTCATCGGTGATGAGGCTCGGGAGAAGATGGTGGAGCTCTTCCGTAACCTCAAGCGTGGTTACGATTCCATTGAGGAATATGAGCGCAAGTTCTCGAGAGTATGGATATTTTGCTCCTCGATTGATTGCCACCCCAGAGTCAAGATTCGGAAGTTCATATCCGGATTGAGCGAGGTGTTTCCCGAGGATGTCGTGGCTCGTGCCCCGACACTTATGCTAGGGTCTGCCCGATTAGCCACGATCTATAATGGGAAGTATCTGCTGAGCGGGTTGTTGCCGCTCTGCTCGGGCGTCTGTCCCAGCGGTGTGGGGCGTAAGAGAAAGTTTGACTTTCGGGGAGGCGCCGCCGCCAAGGGCGATTCGAAGCAGAGATCGGAGAGCTCCGGTCGCTTTTCGGCCGAGCAGCAGGAGAGGACCCGAGCGCTTCCGCTTGTGCTACTTGTGGGAAAGTCCACGCGAACTGTCGGCACTGGACCTAGATTGTGCTTCCGTTGTGGTAGAGAGGGTCACATGGCCCGTTTTTGTGATCGGCCCACTATGGCGGCTCGGCCAAGCAGCAGCAGCGGTCGAGTGTTTGCTACGACCGTCAGAGGCCGAGCGTCACGGATGCCGCCGTGTGGCGGTGCACGCTTCTTGTTTTAGATCACTGCGCATTTGTCTTGTTTGATTCTCGGTTCCACGCATTCTTTTGTATCCGTGTTGTTTGGCCGAGCATGCTAAGTTGAGGCTAGAGCCTCTAGGTTTTGAGTTATCTGTTGCAACTCCTTCGGGAGTTAATATGTTGGCTAGAGATAAGATTAAGGATGGCCGGATCGAGATATCCAGGAGAGTTGCTTGTGGCTACGCTCATAGTTACGCCTATGAGCGGTTTTGATGTGATTCTTGGTATGGAGTGGTTAGCATTTGCTAACCACGCGTTGATTGACCGCCACCGGAAAGAAGTAGTGTTCAGACCGCCAGTCGGCCTAGCTTTAAGTTTCGTGGAGTCCAGGTGGAGTTTGCCCGCCGATGGTGTCATCATTTGTGAAAGCTCGTCGTTTGCTAGCTCATGGAGCTTGGGGCTATCTAGCCAAGTTGTTCGGGAAGAGCCGCCCCTCATTTGTCTGTTGATCAGTGCCTGGTCGTGCAGGAGTTCGCGGATGTGTTTCTCGAGGAGTTACTGGGGTTGCCCAAAAGAGAGGTTGACTTCATTATTGAGCTCGAGCCGAGGACCCTCCCTATCTCGAAGGCTCCGTGATCGCATGGCGCCAGTGAGTTAAAGGGAATCAAGATTGATTGCACGGGAGATGTTAGACCGAGGGTTCATCCGTCCAAGTGTGTCCTCGTGGGGAGCACCGATTCTGCCTTTGTGAAAAAGAAGGATGGTTCTATGCGCTTATGTATTGATTACCGCGAGCTTAATAAGGTGTGATGAAGAATAAGTATCCGTTGCCCGTATCGATGATTTGTTCGATCGGCCGAGGAGCTTCGGTGTTCTCCAAGATAGATCCGAGATCCGGTTACCATCGATTTTGCGGATCGGGGATGCCGACATTCCTAAGACGACTTTCGAGTCCAGATATGGTCACTATGAGTTTGTGGTCATGTCGTTTGGATTGACCAATGCCCCACGCGTTTATGGACATGATGGATAGGGTGTTCAAATCATTTTTGGACGGCCTTCGCCATCGTGTTCATTGACGATATTCGATTTATTCGAGGTCTAAAGAAGACCATGCAGAGCATTTGAGGCTAGTATTGGCGGCTTTGAGGGAAAACCACTTTATGCGAAGTTTTCCAAATGTGATTCTGGTTGGAGCGGTGGCCTTCCTAGGCCACGTAGTTTCGAGAGATGGTATAGCCGTGGACCCCACGAAGATTGAGGCCGTGAGTTCATGGGCCAAGCCGACTTCGATTGCGAGATTCGCGACTTTTCTGGTTTGGCGAGTTACTACCGTCGGTTCGTCAAGGACTTCTCTGCTTTAGCCTCGCCTCACTCGTCGGCGAGGAAGGGTGTCGAGTTTGTTTGGGGGACAAAGAGTGTGATGAGAGCTTTGCTGTGCTCAAGCGCGATTTGACTTCGGCACGGTGTTGGCGATCCGGGAGGGGACAGTGGTTTCGTGGTCTCTGATGATGCTTCCAAGTTTGGATTAGGTTGTGTGTTGATGCAAAGACGGGAAGGTCATTGCCTATGCTTCCGTCGGTGAAGCCGTATGAGCAGTAACTACCCGACTCATGATATGGAGTTGGCAAAGCAGTGGTGTTTGCAATCAAGATTTGGAGGCATTACCATGACGGTGAGCGGATTTGGATGTTTACCGATCACCGAGCCTCAAGTATCCATTTACTCGTAAGGAGTTGAATATGAGCGAGAGGAGATGGTTAGAGTGGTAAAGGATTATGACTGCGAGATTTTGTACCATCCGGTAAAGCCAATGTAGTGGCCGATGCTTTGAGCGAGTAAAGACGCCGCACTCTGCGGCGTTGTTGAGTTCCCACCCAGTTTGCGAGAGAGAGAGTTCGAGCGGGCCGAGGTTGCGATGTTGTTGGGAGAGGTTACCGCTGTGGTAGCTCATGGGCTTCGACTGCTCACCGGTCGATTCGGGCAAATGGATTATAGACAGCCAGTTGGGTGACCCGCACTTAAGAGATTGGTTGATGAGTCGATCTTGACGGTGACTTTGACTTTGTGTATTCACAGACAGTGGGTTGACTTATAGAGGCCGGTTGTGTGTTCCGGACATTGCAGGTTTTGCGAGCCGAGTTGCTCTCGGAGGCCCACTGTGTTCCCCTTTTGCTTGGCACCCTGGGTACCAAGATGTATCAGACCTTAAGCGAGACTTTTCGGTGGATGGGGATGAAGAGAGATGTGGCGAGTTTGTCACCAGGTGTCTCACTTGTCGCAAGTGAAGGCACCAGCAGAGGCCAGTGGTTTGTTGCAGACCATCGAGTGTACCCAGCTGGAAATGGGAAGAGATCTCTATGGACTTTATATCCGGTTTGCCAAGGACTCGAGGAAGTTCTCTCGCATTTGGGTGATAGTCGACCGTTTGACCAAGAGCGCACACTTCATTCCCGGACGAGACACTTATACCGTGGGAACAAAGTGGGCGCACTGCTTTTTGGAGCAGATCATCCGTTATCATGGTGTACCGGTGAGGATTGTGTCCGATCGTGACTCATGGTTCACTTCTCGCTTTCGAGAGCGCGCCCGAAGGGTTTGGGCACGAGTGCGATTCAAAGATGACTTTTCACCCTCGAGACGGATGGTCGACCGAGAGAGTGAATCGATTCTCGAGGATATGTTGAGGGCTTGTGTGTTGGATTTCCAGCGATTGGGACCGAGATCAGATTTTGATGGAGTTTGCCTATAACAACGATTTACGATCGGCGATCTGGATGGCTCCATTCGAGGCATTGTATGGTAAGCGTTGTCGGTCCCCGTGTTTCGGGGAAGAGGTTGGTGGTAGACAGTTTTGGGTCCCGAGTTACCGCAGATTGACCAATGGTGCGATCTGTAAGATTAGAGCTCGTATGTTGACCGCTCAGAGCAGCGAGAGTTACGCCGATGTTCGGCGTCGAGATTTGGAGTTTGAGGTTGGTCGGCATGTGTTCCTTAAGGTTGCTCCGGCGCGAGGTGTTCCGAGGTTTGTAAGCGTGGGAAGTTGAGTCCCCGATTTGTTGGTCCGCTTGAGATCCTAGAGAGGATTGGCAGAGTTGCTTACCGGTTAGCCCTACCTCCGTCACTATCGGTGCATAGTGTTTTTCATGTATCGATGTTGAGGCAAGATGTGCCGGACCCGCCGCACATTGTGGACTTTGAGCCTTTGCGGTGAATGAGGATTTGAACTTCGAGGAGAAGCCGGTGAGGATCCTTGCCTTTGAGACCAAGACGTTGCGCAATCGCGAGATTCGTTTGGTAAAGGTTCGGTGGAAGAGTCGGGGGTTACGAGGAAGCCACTTGGGAACGGGAAGACGAGATGAGATTGCATTACCCCGAGCTGTTTTGTCTTAAGGACTTTCGAGGACGAAAGTCATAAAAGGAGGGAATATTGTAACGACCGTGTTTTTCTTCCCGGTCTTCGTGTATGCCCTAGGGGTAATTTGGTAATTTGGTCGGGCCGTCGTGAGTCGTTTGTGTCTTTTCGATTACTAAAATTATTGGATGGTTTTTGTAGGGGTTTGTGGTTTGGTTTGAGTAAGGTTCGTTGCAAAAGTAAAAATAAAGGAATTTTGTCAGAGCGGGGTTTGAACCCGGTCTCTGGGAAGAAGCTGGTAGAGAGGTGTGCCAATTGAGCCATTAGGTGCTCTTGTTGCTCTTTCTCGCATCACATCTTAGTTAACCTTGGATTTTGGAGTTTTGGTGCATTTGGTTAAATGAAATAGAATTAGGTTATTCCATTTTCTTCTCCAAAACACCTCTTGGCCGCCCAAGCTCTCCATCTCCATAGCCTTGCCGATTCTTCATCCTTGCATCTCCTTGGGTTCGATCATCATCATTCGGGTAGGTATTGATCTTCTTCTTCTTCTTCTCATCCGTTTGGTGTGCGTTTGGCCAAGTGAAAAGAGGTGTGTTGTGTGTGTTGTGTTGATTGCACCACCGAGTGTAGCCGAGCCAAAGAAGACAGATCGCCGATCGATCGTCCAGACGCCCAGATCTGTCCCAAAGAAACCTTGTCGTTTCGCCAGCGGCAAGAAAGACAGACGCTCTCGCTGCCGCGACGCCCACCGATCGTTCGTGACGCCAGATCTGTCTGCAAAGAATTTTGCCGATTCGCCAGCAGCGCAGATCGCCCGATCGCCAGACGCCAGAGAGGTCGCTCGCGGCGCCCAGCGCGTCGGCCCGCGCGCTGCCGCCCATCGCGCGCCCTCGCAGGTGTCGCTTGCCGAAGCCGCTCGCCGCGCAAGGCGCCGCCGACGCTTCGCGCGCAAGGCGTCCTGCTGAAGCCGCTCGCCCGTGTCCAGATCGCACGCGCCGCGCCGCGCCGCTCGCCAGAGCGCTCGCCAGCGCTGCGCTGCGCGCTGCGCTCGTGCGCGGCGTGCGTGCAAGGTCCGTGCGTGCGCTGCCCGCTGCGTCCTGCTGCGTGCAGCCCGCAGCCACCCCAAGCTCGTGTCGTCGCCGCGTGAGTTCCCCGAGCCGAGCTTGTCTGTTCTATTGTTGTTTAGATATTTTAGATGCCGATTATTGTTGGTTTGCTAGGTTCCCGCCGCTAGCTCGGGATTGTTCCGCAGCCTTAGGATTTGTGTGTAGAGGTCTTCCACCAAGGTAAGGATTTCTTAGGGGTTGTGTGGACCTGCATGTATATTTGTGATTGTTGTTTTGTATGCGTGTATGATTACTAGCATGTTTATCTCTAGGTGCTCTGTTTCAATTCTCGATCGCATGAACTCTTGTATTGTTTCTCATGTTAGCCCATGCTAGGTTGTTCTATTCTAGCATGTTCGATATCCGTTTCTTGCTTCGTAGTATCATGCTAGGTTCTTTGTATCCGATGAGCACGTATTGGATCGCATTGATTGAATCGTTATTATTGTTAAGGTTTAGAATTGAGGTAGATAGAATCATCCGCCCGATGCATAAAGTATCTTGCATCTATGGCAAGGACGTTCGAGACGATTCTCCGTCCTTGGACCCCGTGAGGGATTAGCTATCCCAACCCGGTAGGCCCCGCAATCTTGGGTGAGGGTGGCGATCGTTAAATGCCCCAACGGGTCGGGATGATGACTTGGCATTGCCTCGCCCGGCAGCGGCGGCGCGTCCTCGGCGTGTTGGCCGTAGCCCTTGATTGCCACTGTTAGGGCAAGGACCGCTTCTGGTGTAAGCCTACCACGACCGGTTCCTTAGCCTCAAAGTGCGGTGGTACAGCCGACATAGTTCACGTGTCCAGTCTCACACCCCTATGTCGGTGACACCGATCCAGAGATTTAGTTAGGCATGGTGATCGAACTCGGGGCGCCTTGCCACTAGACCGGCACCCCGAGTTTGCAAAGAGCATGCGGTGCGCGCTTACGCTCATTACAACGCCGATCGAGAGCTCCTCGGGATCTTGAGCTAGTGCACCTTTCGTGACGATGAGAGACAGCCGAGGCCGGGACTTGTTCCCGTGATAGCGCGTTTAGTGTGTTGTGGTATTTCCGGACTAAGACCCGAGATGGCATCCGAGGTCCAAGTGTGGACTTAGCTATGTGCTCCGCTACGTGTTTGTACTCATAGCTTGCATACATTCTTCTAGATGATCATGTATATCGTGATTGTACCGGTTGGGGATTCTTACTGGGTAATTCGTTACTCACCCTTATTCGTGGTTTTCCACGGTGTAATCAAGGCGGGAGACAGGATGGTGATGGAGGAGCCGTGATCATGGAATCCTCTTTGTCATCTCCGATTATTCTATTTTATTTATCATGACTCTTGACTTTTGTTATTTCCCCGAATGCATGTAGACGGCACAGAGCCCCGTGATGTTTTCTTACGTTTTATGGATTCCAGCATATTTATACTTGTGGATTGTTTTAATGGTTTAAATAAATCTCGATCGAGTATGCTTTTAGAAATGTATGTTTTGGTTGTTGAATGTTTCTGCTTTTACTTGGGATCCGAAATGTATTTTTCTTAATATCTTTTATTTTCACTACATGCATTGGGGTAAAGGCCCATTTAGAGCCCCTTTTGGGTCGGGTCTTTACAGGGTTAAAGGAGTAGAACTAGGGTTCCCTTTCTTTTACTTTTATATTTTCAATTTACTTTTTCCTTTTTCTCAAATGCTTTTTCCCCTTTTTAGTTTAAAATAACCTAATATGGGTTTTTCATTTAATACCTTCACAATTAAACCCATTTATATTTTTTTCTTTGAATAACCAAACCTCTTTTTTTGCTCTTTTTTTTACAAAGCCCCTTTCCCTACCTCAAAGGAACCTTTAGCACACAAACTAACCCAAAATTAATTAATATTTACAAAACGATCTCCATGGGTAAAATTACAAAAATACCCCTAAAGGCCAAAACTGACTAGAATCACACCCCGAAAATTTTGGTAAAAAGAATATCATACTTGGAAAGTTTATCTGAAAATGCAAGGCGTTACATTGATCACCACAAAGCTCAGCTGGTTACTAGAGGGTTTTCTCAAAACTTAAGGAATTGACTACTTTGATACATTTATTTCAGTCATGAAGCCCTCTGTGCCTCGTGTTATCTTCGGCAAGTAGTTGTAAGTGAGACATCAATAACACATTTTTAATGGCAATTTCACAAAGAAGGTTTATACGAAGTACAAGGTTTTATTGAGGAACGACACCCAATGTGCACAAATGTGCACATTACATCACTCGATTTATGGCTTGAAGCAAATTCTGAGAGCATGATTTTTAGATTGAGCTCTCCCCTTCTTGAATAGGGTTTTCAAGCATAAAACATAAATTCTTCAATGTTTTTTTTTTCATCATGGTTTTGATATATTAATTTTGCTAATCTAAGTTGATGATATCATAGTCAGAGGCAGAAACACAACTATGATTTCCTCTCTTATGACTAAGTTAAATGTCAAGTTTCATTTTAAAGACTTGGGCACTCTATCTTATTTTTTGGGCGTTCAAGCTCTATTTTTTTTTTTTTCGGCCTTCATCTATCCCCAAACAAAATATATCATGGATCTATTGAGATGAGCTGATATATCTAACTCCAAACCTGCCTCAACTCCAATGGCATTTGGAACATCTTTGCCCATAAATGATGGGTGAGAAATTGGATAACTAAACGAAGTATCAAAGTCTTGTTGGCGCGCTCCATTATTGCACTGTATCTCAGCCCGATATTGCATATGTTGTGAATAAAGTGCGTCAACTTATTCATGGCCCCACAACAAGTCAGAGGCACTATAAATCTTGGCATTCGAATTATACCCACTACTTTGTCTCTTGTTAGCTACACAGATAACGATTGGACAAGTTGCCTAGATGATCATCGTAGTACAAGCAATCATTGCACGCTTTTTAGCCATAGTCTGATCTTTTGGTCTTCACAAAATAAAAAATAGTTTCATGCTTCAGTACCGAATCAAAATAAAAAGGGATAGCCAATGCCACGGCCAAAGCTCATTTGGGTTTCAGCGATGCTTGGAGAATTTGCCTATCAGTGCAACTTATATAGGTGTCAACCTTGTGATGCACCAGCCAACGAAACATATTGAAATTGATCAGCACTTTTTGCGTGATCGAATTATCGCCAAGAAGTTCATCGTTCGGTACACTCCGTCAGATGATCAACTTGCAGACATTCCCACCAAGTCCCTCCAAGCGGTCAGGTTCCAGACAATTTGTACCAAACTCACCATCTTGTCTACCCTGATGAGTATGAGGGGGATGATAAATCAACCTAATTAGTTATGTTTAAGTGTTAATTATCCGAGATTAGTTATCTTTGGTTTAGATCTCACAGGTTGTGGTTATCTTCTTTTGTTCTCTTGTGCAACGATATCGAAGTGATCTATCAATAAAAGGCACATGTACTTCATTGATTGTATATAAATAATTTCCTCTTTTCAGCCTCTCTTGCATCGTCTTCAATCTCTGTCTCTTTTAGCTTTCAAGATGAAAGGGTTCAACCTTGCAATTTACTAATTGATTCAGAAAATATATCTTGCCTAGTTCAGTTGTGTAAAGATTGGTAAATTATAGTCATATTAGCAACTACTTCAAATATGTGTATGGTATGAATCTTTTAACATTCAATTTGAATTGAAACGATCTCATTTCACAAAAAATTAGTGAAGCTAACTATGTAAATTAAAGATGGATACAAAATAGGCAGTTGCTTTCTTTTTTTTTCTTTTTTTTTGTTGTAATTATACGTGGGGACGAGAATTAAAGTAGATTAAAATTTCTTATATTATAGTTGACAATAAATATCTTAATCATTTTTTTTAAGATTTAAATATCTTGATGAAATAACTATGTTTAGATGGATAAAAGCTGAAAAGTGAAATACAAAAATAGAAGGACAAGAAAGAAATAGATGTGTGGGTACACGTGGTGCAGTTTATAACTGTATGTTGATAAAAATCTGTGAATCTTTTTAAATATATGGAAAAAGGAAAAACGAAGAAGAGAAGAAGAAGATCTTAGAATCTATTTTAAGAAAAGGATTTGCAGCTAACAGAATTCACGCTTAATTCTATCTTCCTTTCAATTTCTTTAGTAGTTGTTTTTTTTTTTCTTTATGTAGTTTTTTTTTTCTGTTTGGATTTTGAAGTATTCGATTGCACATCTTGTTTGAATGTCATCCAAATTTCTCCATCGATCATAAAGAGTTGAAAGGTATAATTATGAGTGGCTGCAAGTGAAGCTTAATCGATTGAATGTGTTTATGGAGTGATAATTTGAAAATTGATTGATGGGATTTAGAGGTTAATTCATTGGGTTGCATCCATGCAGTTCATGGAGGGGTTGGGCGAGGTGAGAACCGTAGCTTCTTCGACCTGTAAATTTGTCGATGCCGAAGAAAGACGAGGTGCTTCGAAGAGGGGCAGAAATGAGTTTTCATCTCCAACTTCGTTGCTTGATTCCACAAGTATGCTGCTTAATACCCATGTGAGTTTTGAGATTTTGTTTTTTATTTTTCCATTTTTTGATCTCTTCTTTGGAACACGTCTCACGGTATCTGTTTCTAAATCAGCTCATTACTTTGCCTTTACTTCTCAGCTGCTAATATCTTTCATTCTTGTTTGTTTGTTTGTTTTTTTTTTTTTTAATATTTAGTGGGTGTTAGAAATACGAACAAACTGGTTCTATATTTGCTACATGAGGAAAAAACCAACCAGTTTCGTCTGCAGAAATAGGCAATTCTGTCCGCGTAGGCTACACCGACGAAAAAAACTTTTTCAGCACTTCCATTGGTGAAAGTTCATCAGAATATATAGCCTACTCTAGCGAAAAAAACCACTTTTCAATCAACAAGCTTGACACTGGATAGAGATTCATTTGTCAGCATCTAGTAGAATTAGATGATTGTCGAAAGTTGTTGATGTACAACACAAGATGGCCTAAACATATACAGATCTCAAAATATGGACCCTTCAAATGTATGGTTATTTTAAAATGTAAGAAGTCATACTATCACAAACATTAACAGGTTTGAGCAATTCCCATATCCGTCTTAACCAATGAGCCCAAAATGGAAAATGTGAAATTAAAGGTTTGTTCTTGATCATCCTAATAGAAATTAAAGGATAAAACGGGATCGACGGAGAAAAACTTGTGAAGTTGACGATCAAAGCTTGAAAATAAAGTAGCGAGAGAGGATGCCAGGAAACCGAAAAGTAGCACCGTCATTGTAGAACTCATGCACCATTGTGCGAAGGCTATGCAATTGAGTGAGCGAAAGAGAGTGTCCAAAAGGAAAAGTCCTAAAAAGAATTGATAATTGCTGCATATACTAAATCTCGAAGATATGTAATTACTACATGTATCAACCTTGTTAGTTATTACTAGCTCTAGCTAGCTTGGGGTAGCCTTGTTATTATTACTGATGGATGGGATGTTATGTTAGGATCTGCCATCACCAACCACAGGCACTTTTCCAATACATCCAATAAAAGATGAACATAATTCATTGTTGAATCCTGTAATGCATGAAGATGGAAGTGAAGAGTCCTACTTCAGGTTCACACCTCCTGGGGAGCTTAATACTCTTCAAAGTCTTTTGCGCCTTGAAAACCAGGTATTGGATACACTCATATTCTTTTTTAGTGTTTTTGCATAACCCCATAGTAGAGTCTCATTGTCTAGTGAGATTAAAATTTGAATGTAATGCAGAGAATAAACCAACTTTTTAAAAAAATTCAATGAGGTCTCGAACCCTAACCAACTAATTATTAAGGCCCTGTTTGATAACCATTTTGATTTTCATTTTTTGTTTTTGAAATTTAAGCCTACAACAACTACTTTACCATAGTTTTTTTGTTATTTGGATATCTATATCTTACCTATATTTTAATAAACAAAACCAAAATTTGGAAACAAAAAAAGTAGCTTCCAAAAGCTTGTTTTTGTTTTTGAAATTTGGTTAGTATTCACCTACTTTCTTAAGGAAAGATAGATACATTGTAGGAAAGATTGAACATATGGTAGAAAATTTGACTAGTAATAGGCTTAAATTTCATAAACTAAAAACAAAAAATCAAATGGTTATCAAACTAGACCTAAGTGATATATGATATTATTGGAGTACTACCCTCTTTTTTGCATAATAAACTTTTTTATTTTATTTTGCAACTCTCTATAAATAATAGAAATGAGAACTACAAATAACATTCCAAAAAGAGGAGCCGGCCGAA
Source organism: Sicyos edulis (assembly GCA_036507275.1). Lineage (NCBI taxonomy): Eukaryota > Viridiplantae > Streptophyta > Magnoliopsida > Cucurbitales > Cucurbitaceae > Sicyos > Sicyos edulis. The sequence goes on from CM071851.1 coordinate 13,208,407, forward strand.
ACAAAAATTAACGATACAAAACATGGCTTCAATGAAGATAAACCCAAGCTTAGAGTTATATAAGCAATGAAATGGATGTATTGATTAGACTTTTTAAAAACAAAGTTTACTTAAAAGTAAGGGAATTTACCGCATTCTACCTCTTTGCATTATATTTGCACCACAATTTCTAAAATAATTTATCTATAGAACATAATTTTCTATCAGAGATAAAACTTAACCAATATAGAATTAGCCTACCACTTATTGAATTCTATTAGTGATAGAACTCAATCAGTGATAAAACATAATTTTCTGTCAGTGTTAGAATCCAACCAATGATAGAATGAGTTTACCAGTGATTGAATTTTATAAAACTCAACCAGTGATAGAACTGAATTTAGATTTCTATTACAAATAAATTAGTTTTGATTCTGTGCTACAAATGTAAATATTTTGCCCTTTTTTATTACTTGTGCAAAATCCCCAAGAAAGAACCAAAAACTGCAAAGAATATATATAATAATTAACAAATAAAAAAGAACAAATGCAATAATAAATTCAAGAGGTAACGGATAAACAAGAATACGCAAGCAAAACCATAACCCAACGAATATATATTTTGTGTGTTTAACATAACATCCCATCCACTACCAGAAGAGCTAATAGAAAACCTCAATGTCCAAAAAAATATCTGAAAGCTTTCGGATCTATGAAATTGGCTTTGGAGAAGTCTTTCAACGACACTATGCATGTTGTGTCATCGCCTGTGAATATGATGTTGTCAACAAGCTCAGATGGTTGCTACATGTAAATCTCTTCTTGAAAATCTCTATGTAAGAATGTATTTCTAGTATCAAGCTAATATAGTCAACCCCGAGGAGCAGCTATTAAGATAAACAACGGAATCATTGACATCTTTGTAAATGGAGAAAAAGTGTCATTGTAATCGATTCCATATGTCTGCTCATACCCCTTAGGAACCGCAATTGCCTTCAATCGAGCATCTGATCCATCAGAGGGAACCTTGATAGAAACTACCCATTTACACTCACTAACACTCTTCTCTACAAGACGAATGACTAAATCTCAAGTGTCATGGTCATCCAAAGAAGTGGTGACTTTGATAATTGCCCAGCACCAGCCCAAGTGAGATAATGCTTCAATAAGATTCTTAGGGATAGACACTGGATCGAGGGATGTAAGTGTTGTTTATTGTATTTTCATCTTTCAACATGATATCAAAGTTTCAAATTTTTCCTTTTGATCTAGGTAAGCGATTTCTCTAGTCCTCCTTCACTCTCTTCTTCATCATCTTCCTCTTCTTCTTCTTCTAGAAGAAAAAAAAAATTCCTCAAATATCCTGATCTCAAAACCTAGAAAAGAAAAATCATCTTCTCAAAATATTTTCTCTTCCCCTCCTAAACTTTTTCTTCATAATCTTCTTCAGTTTTCTTTTTGTCAACACAAAAATTGAAAATCACCGCTTTCTTCTATGTGTTTTTACTTCCAAAATCTTCTTCTTTTCCCATCGATTCCTTTAAGAATTTCTTCCTTCAAATCTCTATATTCTCATTTTATAAAACCCTAGAAAATTCAAAATCTCACTACCAATCTTCTATCCTCTTTCAAAACTTTTTATTTCTATAAAATCCTTCAAATGTTTCTCCATTCTCCTTTCCCAGTTGGCCCAGACATCTCCTTTCCCAAATTGGCCCTGACTAGCATTCCCAAATTGGCCATGACCAGCATTCTCAAATTGGCCCTGCTAGCACTCATCCAATTTGGCTCTGCCAGCACTCATCCAATTTTTCCCTCGCAGCACTCATCCAAGAAATGTATATGTGGATGATGATATCTGATCATATGAAACACAAGAAGAAATGGGATAAGTATATGAAAGCTTACCTTTATAGTGTGCAAGGGCAATAAAAAGGTTGAGATCACTACTTGGTTGTTGTTTAGATGTCAAAGAATAATTCGGTTAAGCACATGAGTCTTCATAGAGTTGACGTACTCGTCTAATGTAAACTGGAGTAATAGGAGGACAAGTGGGAGAAGACATTAGAAGAGACAAAGTAGGAAGGGATGAGAAAACAACCTCATAAATAAACAAGTCATCCTTCTCATGGTAAGAATTTGAGACATTGGATTGAATGTCACATCTTAAAAAATGTAACATCATTAGACTAAATACTTATTCGAGCTCGAAAAATAACACAAATACCCTTTTTGAACACAAGAATAACCAAGGAAGATATATTTAAGTGATTTTGGGTCAAACTTGTGCTATGAGGACTGACATCCCGAATGAATCACGTGCAACCCAAAAATTTTGGGTGTAATAGAAAATAACTCTTTTTCGGGAAACAGAATTTAAAACGGAATGCTACCATTGAGCATAGAGGAAAGCATTCTATTATTAGGCAACAAGATATACAGATGGATTCTATCCAAAAAAAATTTGGAACATTCATTTAGAATGACAATCCCCTAACAGTTTGGAGCAAATGTCAATTTTTTTTTTGTTCGACAACTCCATTAATTTTGAGACATCAACACATGAGAATTGATGAATAATTCCTTTGAAAGGTAGGTAAGTCCCTAGAATAGTAGAAAACATTCCCCACCATTAGCAACGCCTAGGGTTCTAGTGAAACCATTAAATTGGATTTTGAATTTCAGCATTAAATGCACAAAAGTGAGAAAAACATTGAACGATTCTTTATCAGGTAAACCAAAGTTAGACGAGAATAGTTGTCAACAAAAGTTAGAAAATATCAAAATTTTATTTTAGACATTATAAGACTTAGACCCCAAACATCAGAATGATCTAAATTAAAGGGAGCATTAGCTCCTTTATTGACTCGAGGACTGAAACTAAGATGATGAAACTTAACAAATTGGCATGACTCACCGTTCAAAGAAGATACAGTATTGAATGTTGGATACATCTTCTTCAAAGTTGGCAAAGATGGATGACCCAACCGATAATGAACTTCAAAGAAATAATTACTTCTTTCAATTAATTAATTTCTAAATCATAGAACTATTATGAATACTAGTTATACCAAAGAATTTTGTCTCCAACGGGTGGCACAATAAGTCGAAAGCTTGGACTTTGAGGAGTATGTTGCCCTCAAGGTCTCATATTCGAGACCCGCTTGTGACATTAATTAATAGACATCCTCCAATTGTATTTCCACTCCTTCGTATCAAGTGCTTCCAGTCATGAAAGAGAAAAATACAATATAATTTAATTTAACTAAAAAAAATCTTTATAAATTATTCTATCTGGAGAAATGAAAATACAACTAGAAGAATACCCTTACTAACGAAACCTAAATTACGATTTTCAACAATAGTATAGTACATTTTGGGAAAAAAATTAATATTATATGATAAAATTAAATTTTTTATAAAAACATTCAAGGTGATTTTTCATGTATAATAAAAAAGGGTAAAATATTTCCATTTATAGCAGAAAATCAAAACTTATTCATTTATAGCAGAAAATTCAAATTGAATTCTATTATTATTTGAGTTTTATCAATGATAGAATTCAATCAGTAATAAACTTTACTCATTCTTTCATTGTTTGAGTTCTATCCATGATAAAAATCATTTGTTATATTAGAAATTATGCTGTAAAGGGTAAATTTCCAAAATTGAATGGCCATGCCTCGACAGTGTTGACAATTGAAGCAATCTCTCAAAGTTATCATCAGGATTAGCATCTTTCATAATTGAGGTTGAATACATTATTACTTTCCTTTTTTTTTTTTGGAGAAAGATTTTGAATACAATATTACTATCGCATATACATGGCAATATTTCTAGTGCTAAGTGGGTATCATATCAAGGTGTTAAAAACACAATGATTTGTAACTCAAGTGCACAAAAAAAAATTTGATATTCTTGAGTATCCGAACCAATTTACACACATTATGACTATTCTTACGTGAAAAATCAACATTTCGTAGTCATAATATGAAAGTTATCATAAGGTTTAGCATTTTTCTCATACCTTAGCTATATTTTGGTTTCTTCCTTAAAGTGGTCAGTGTAAACATTGGTTTGTTTAAAGTTTTTGTTTCTAAATCCTAAATACCATTTTGTTGCAACTTTTGGTCAGGAAGCTAACACCGAGCATGAAGGTTTTGGATCAGAGAAAAGTCTGGGGGGTTTCGAATTTGTAGATGATAATAACATTTATAATGGGAATGTTGTTAGTGAGAAGTACTGTGAGAACATGGAAAACTGCATTTCTGGTATAATTAACAATCAAGAAGAGATTGAGATGTTGCAGCAGCAGCAGAATTCATTAGAAAGTGAAGAGAAGGGATCATATGTTTGTATGGAAATGTTAAGAACATCAGAAGATGGATACAACTGGAGGAAGTATGGACAAAAACAGGTAAAGGGTAGTGAATATCCCAGAAGCTACTATAAATGTACACGTCCTAATTGTCTCGTAAAGAAAAAGGTGGAGCGATCTCTTGATGGTCAAATAACAGAGATCATATATAAGGGTACTCATAATCATTCCAAACCCGATTCTAATCGGCGGCCTGCCATGCTTGGATCACCTGTGCTAACTCAAGATGATGATCAAGATCAAGTTGACACTCAATGTGGGGTGAATAAGGATATCAAACCTGTCTCAGATAATTGGAGTGTTGATGGTGATCTAGAAAGGACATCACTTTCCACTGAGCTTTCTGATCCCCTCGGGAAAACTGTTGCCGCTTTTGAATCATTCGGAACCCTAGAGCTTTCATCCACACTTGCTACCGCTAATGATGATGATGATCTTATAGCTCAGGGAAGTTTTGCAGCTTCCATTCAACCTGATGAGGCTGAACCTGAATTCAAAAGAAGGTAATCATCCTGTTATTAACTGAATATGATCTAACTGTTCTTAATGTGATTATTTAGGGTTTGAACTGTCCTCTTTTCTAAATCCTGTCATTTCTCCATTGGATTCATATCAAGTAGCTTGAGTTTTTTAATAACATCCTAAAAAAGTTCATAATGAGTTGTGCAAGGATTGCTCATGTTCTGTTTGAACATTGTTCCAGGCGAAAAGAGGACAGTTCAATGGACACAAACTTGGCTTCGCGATGTGTACGAGAAACGAGAGTAGTTATCCAAATCGAAACTGAAGTTGACATACTTGAAGATGGGTATCGTTGGAGGAAGTATGGGCAAAAGGTTGTCAAAGGAAATCCAAATCCACGGTACTAACATTTATGTCTATGCTAGTGTGCTTGTGTTTGCAGGTTTTTTTGTGCATTCTCTATGTTAAGTGTTTCTGAAAATGCTTTTTGTACTATATTCATTTGAGGATTACTGTATTTTCTACAGGAGCTACTACAAATGCACAAGTGCAGGCTGTTTAGTAAGGAAGCATGTTGAGAGAGCATCAGATGATCTGAAATGTGTGATTACAACATATGAAGGAAAACATAACCATCAAGTGCCTGCATCAAGAAACAGCAGTCAAGTAAACTTGAGTAATGCCAATGCACAATCTTCTGCTTCTCGTGTGCCACCGACGATGGGTTTATCCAGAAACTCAAACATCCGAAAGTCCGAAACACAAATTCAAGATCTTGTCACCCAGTTATATCCAAAACCCGAATTTAACCATGACTACCAGAGGTCTAGTTGTTTTGATACTTTTAGCAATGATATGAAACTTGGAGCTCCTTCATTCTGTCCAGTAACATTCCCTACATTGCAAAACAGAATGCTTTACAGCTCCTTTGGATTAAATTCAAATCATATTTCAACAAGTATTACTGGTTCTTTGGCATCCTTTCCATTGAGACAAAACCCTTCAGCTTCTAGTTTCGATTTTAGCAATGAGAGAATTCCAATACCACCTTTACAGGTTTTTCAGCTGGCTGGTCAGCAGTTAAGAGAGACGGATAGATTCCTCACACCTAAACAGGAGCACGACAACGATCACATCTGTGCTTCTTTCCAACCGATTGTCGATAGTTCGAGTAGATCTACATCGTCGGTCTCATCGGTTTATCAAAAAATCATGGGAAATTTTCCATAGTTTTTTCGTTCTTCCCACGACGATATAGGTGTAGTAAAACTTTGTTTCATGTCACATCAGATGTAACTAATCTTATAATAATCATAATTCAAAGCTCACAAATCAATATAGTTTCCACAGTTACTCTGATGTCCATTACAGAATAAAACAATTCAGGTTATGAAGAAAGGGTCTGGAAGTTCAAGTCTCTTGCTCAATGCTGCCTGCACATCAGGTTAGATTCTTGAACTGGCTGATAATTAAAAGGGTCATTTGGAAAGAACCAATTGAAGGATACTTGAGGAGTGCCCAAATCCCACATTTCCAGTGTTTTGTTTAGTCAGAGGCTTAATATTTTAGTTGATGATTTGAATCCATGACCATTTAAATCTTCCTTCAAAGTGAATTATGAACTTACACGTGAGACGTGTTCTTTGGATATTTTTGTTCTCTCATAAGATAAAGTGTTGAGCCATTTCAACATTTAAAAAGGTAACCCCGAGCATTTTATATATAAAAAATTTAAACAATGATGTCTTGACCTCATATTGGCTCAAGAGATTAAATCATAAATATTGTCTATTATAAAAACCTGTGGTAACTAAAGAGCACAATGTAATTAAACTTAGCTATCAAAAAATAAAACAGGTAAATATAACTCGATATTCACTACAAGAAAGTGAATCTCTAAGTTTTAACAAAGTATCTTTTTGCAGAACTGTCTTCTCAGCGATTAGTGAACCCTTAACTAACTTAGAAAGTAAATTATTTGATTTTTGGTAAATCATACAAGTAAATTTAAGTAAAGCTATTAGTCAATAAAACGCATGAAAGTGATTGTAATTTTAACTGTTTTAACTCTCAACTCCAACTATTAAAATATGATGTGTTTTTCTATAGCAATTCTTTTTTTTTTTTTTTTCATATGCATAAACTAGCTAAGAGCATTAAACAAGCTGTTCAATAGATTTTATAAGTAGTTAGGAACATAATCATGTATAATATTATCACGTGCTAATCTCTATGAAGTTGTTCCTAACAACGCTTATACCATTAGTTATTTTCACGAGACTCGACCGTTTTAGTATTGTAAGCTACAGTTTAGAGTAACGGTTTCTTTTTAATAATTGTTGAAAAATATACTTGATGTTGGAACTTTTTGGCCGAACAATATCTGTCAAATAATGTAGAATAATCCAGACAAAATTTATCTAATAAAATCAATAGTTCAAGAACAATTCAATTATTGTTTAAAAAAAAAAAGAACAATTCAATTATAGAAATTAAATAGAGAAGAAAGAATAACACATTTAAGTGGTTCTATCAAATGCGATCTATCCCACTATTCCCTTTCATTAATGATTGAGTACAAGATTTAAATGGCTTCTCACATCAATTGGTCTTAAAACCAATTCACCAAAAATTTACTTCCTCTTGACCAATTAACACAACCTTTCGCCTCTGTAACCGTTTAGGAAGAAACTCTATCTCACATTAAAAACAGTTCTCACTCTCAAGGAAAATCTCTCTGTGTTAGATGAAAGTTACAAAAGACGGATAGCCTCATAATAGATTTTATAAACTTATTTTACATTTTTCACACAAATACACTAAGGTGAGCCCACACTTACACCGAGAAAAATAGGAAATTTGTCAAAAATACCATTGCTGGATTAATTAAAATAAATATAATAATTTGTCAAAATATAACAAATCTCCACATTGACAACTTATTACACAAGCATTGATCACCAATAAAAGGAACTGAGTACCACCAACTACAACTCAACAAAGTTGAGAGCCTTCAGACATCTCAAACTTATTAGATGGATACACCTTGGTAAACACATCTGCAGCATTATCTTCTGTAGAAATCTTCTGCAAACATATTTTTCCCTTAGACAAAACATCCGAATAAAATGAAACCTAACTTCAATGTGTTTTGTTCTATCATGGTATGTTTAGTTCTTAGATAAAAATACTGCACTCTGGTTATCACAGTGAATTACGCCCTGCCCTTCATTCCTTTGTAGAAGCTCACAAACCATTTCTCTCAACCAAATGGCTTCTTTAACAACTTCAGACGTTGTCATATACTCGGCTTCTGTAGTTGACAAAGCAACTACAAACTGAAGAGACGCTTTCCAACTTACTGTGTTGTCCAAAACCTTGAATACCCAACCAGTTAAAGATCTTCTTCTATCATGATCTGCAGCATAATCAGCATCAACAAACCCTTCAAGATACAAAACATTAACAGTACTTCTCTTGAAACACAAACCAGACTTCATAGTGCCTTTTTACTATCTCATCATGCATTTAACAGCTAACCAATATTGCTTTCTAGGATTCGACATGTATCTACTAATAAAACTCATACCATATGTTAGATCAGTCCTAGTACACACCATGAGATACATTACACTACCAAAAGCACTAGCATAAGGAACATTAAACATTTCAAACATTTCTTCATCTATAACTGGGGACTGTTTAGCTGACAACTTAGTATGTTGTCCAATAGAAGCTTTTACAAGTGATAGGTCTGCTGATCAGCATTATAAAACGCTGAATACTTTCAATAAAATTGACCCCACTTCACGTAAGTATACGTGGTTTGCAACAAGTAATAAGTAAATTATCGATCTCCACAGGGACTGGAAAAATTATTCAAGGTGATGTTTAAAATTAAAATTAAAATATAAATTGCATAGAATGATGGGTTGAGTTGAAGTTGAAGTTGGTTTTGTATTTAAAAACTGAGAAAATAAACAAAGAAATAGTTTTGCGAAGTTAAGGCTAACTAGGTGACCGTACGACTCCACTACCATATATATTGAACAGTAACTAATTCTTATGTGAAACGCAATTGGAATCACTTACGCGCAAGTATACGCAGTCGGAAATTGCAACAAGTAATAAGTATATAAATTTATCGATCTCACAAAGATTTATGTCTAGAGCGAATACCAATTAAGTCAGAGTCATACAAAAACAAAAGCATATATTGTTGAGTGGTTTGGTTTTGTTTAAAAAAATAAATAAAATGCCGAAATAAACTACTAATGCATGCAATGAGTAATGCTAACTACGTATTCCTAGAAAAGGCAAAGAGTGTAGACTAGCCAATGAATATCTTACTTCCCTAACAATTATCACTTTCGTGAGGATAACTCTCAAGAATTGAGAGTTAAAGTAGCTTAAAAGAATATATTTTTATAAGAATTTGCTAATATTTAATTAATTGACTATTGAATTTCGCCCCATCATACCAAATTGTCGCTTAAGCGAAACATCCTTTAGTTTCTGATTAAGATGCATTTTCTAGGTTCGTTGCAGCGAAATATGCTTGAATGTGTGCAAGATTGTATATGTTAAAAAAAATTGATATTTTCTAGTTTGTCTGCATCATTCCTGATGGAGCGAAGCGAGATTCACACAAGAAGGAGTTCGCCAAACCGAAAACCAGCCAACCAAGCATGCCTTGACGACATCCAACACAGCAGTGGAGCTTGAAGAATTTACAAATTGCTTCTCCACAGCGAAGTTACCAATGAAAGAAGATGTTGTGAAGATTGCGAACCTAAAGATGCTCTGACAACCGAAAATACGGATCGTGGAGCAAAAATGTCAGAGCAAAGCAATCCAGCATTGTCAGGATCTTGGAGCAGGCTTTGTCGCTTGGCGTTGGAGTATAAATAGAGTCATTCTCTTTCAGAGAAAATGATCACCCATTTTGGGGTCAATCACCCTTTTTTTAGAGAGTTTTCTGTCGAGCTAATTCCGATCAGCAGTTCTTAGCTTACCCATAGTTTAGTTGTTTTTATGCAGTTCCTTGTTCTGCTTCGTTTTACTTCTGTCGTAGTTGAGCAAACATTGTTATTTGGTGTTTTAATGAAAATGAACTGTTGCTTTCACTTTGCTTTGCTTTTATTTATCGTTATGAGTAGCTAAGTTCATCGTTGGAAGGAAGTAGGGAAGTAGAAGGATTTCGCCTAAGCGAAGCCCTAACGATATGACAAACTATTATTCGTGCTATGCTAATTCGAAATTCATTATGTTTGATCCACTGCGTGTATGTCTTTATTTCGTTTCGAGAAAATAGAAATAGAGTGATTCTGCATGTTTAACATTAGGTCGGCCAAGTTTGCTTAGGGATAAGTTTACTTGCATCTTAACTGAACACTTAGAGATAAGGGTTGCCTAATGTTGTTGTTTAGCCTTAGCGTCGTTTGAGTTCGAGAGGACCAAACTAAGAGCTCGAAAGAGCCAGCTTATGAAACTAGAGAGAGTTAAAGAGAAAGCTTTCAGTTGTTGTTTCTTAGCTTTACTTAGTTTCGCCTAAGCGAAACTCTCTGAAAATGTCCTATTCCTTTTTTATGTATTGCACTTAGTTCGTTTATTTTGCATTTAGTTCGCTTAGTTTAATTTCGACACAACAATTTCGCCCATTACTCTGACTCTCTTAATTTCGCTTAAACATGACACCAATCACTAATCCATGTGGAGAATGACCTGTACTTAAGTTAAAACTTGCTACAACAAGACTTGTGTATACTTGCACAACCTTGGTGAAATATCTTCACACAGTCCGTTGAATTACATTCAAGGTAGGCGAAACCTAAGCCAAGCCACGTCATCATTCCTCTAATAATCATTTCCATTAATTGTGTATTGCTGCTTCGAAACCAACAAGTTTTTGGCGCCGTTTCCGGGGATTAGTTTCATTAGTTCTTGTTTTAAGTGTTGTTTTGAGAGTGGTACATAATTTGAAACGAGCTAGCAATTTATCTTTTCCTTTGTTGTAGGTGTGTTTTTCGCGAAGTTGATTATTTTGTGGGTGATTATTTCGCCGGAGCGAAGCAGTTTAGTGGAAGATTGTGGAAGATGGATAATTATCAAGGAAAATTGTATGACTTTGTTTATCCTAATCAATATGCTGAAGAGACGTTTGCTTCGCAAAATCAATCATGGGATTTCAATTTCTTGCCAAACCTTAGTTTCGAAGAGCAAAACTTTGCGATGCCAAAATTCGCCCAAGCGAATCTTTCATGGGGAGAACCAAATGCCGAATTCGCTTAGCAAGAGAAGAATTTTTCAACCTTTACCCCACTGAACTTTGAGAGCTATTATTTCTGTGGAGACAGCCCACATTTGCGAGAATGGCCCCGACAATCCTGACTTGAATATGTATGAAAAAATCACGAGAAATTTTATTCAATAGAGTGAAAATGATTGTGTATATGAAAGCATGAACAATCCGCTTGATTACGGCTTTCAAAATGAACAAGTATATGAACCACATAACGAAGGTCCTGAATTCGCTGATCTAGAGTACACCTCAGCAAAATTTCAAGCGAATTATCATTTCGCTCCCATATTTGAAACCCTCTTGGAGAATTTTATTAGAGAGGCAATAGCCGAGAATGTATCTTTATTTCCATCTCATCAAGTCGCAGGTCCTAAGTTCGCCAACTTTTATTATGCTTCCACAGAGATACCTGAAGATTTTCAATTAGAGCAGCAACACATGTTGCAGCATAACCCAGATACTTTCCGGTTTCCCAGGTGCTTTCGATTCATTATTCGGTGGTTCGGTTGGGTCGTTAGAGCTGTTTTGACCTTTAGGGGCTTTTTGGTCATTTTTCCCTCCGGATCGGCTTTGTGGATAATCAGGGATCCAGGGATGTTTCTGTCTATTGTTGAGACTTGGTCAGTTGTTGGTTGAAAGTTCCAAGAGTTTGTGTTGATTGTTTTTTAAGTTTGGAGGTAGTTCAAATGTAGATTAAAGAAATTAAATGTTCTTCTATTGGGATTTGAACCCTTAACCTGCAAGGGAGTTTGGAGGCTTGGTATAAAAAGAGATTAATTAAGAGGAAATTTATGCTGTAGCTGGGAATCAAAGAAGGAAAGCCCATGGGTGGAATCGCCAAACCTAAAAGGAAAAGGAAAAGGGAAATCGTTGTATTTTTCTCATTCTTCCGTAGCCGCACGAACTCCCACTCTCCCCTTCATCCTTTTTTCTTGCCGATTTTTCAAGAGGCCGAGCTAAGAATCGTGAGGTAGGTCTTCTCCTTCGTCTTATTCTACTTCTTCTCTAAGTCGTGACCTTCAATTGCTGGTTGGTTGCTCCCCCTAACTGATTTCTTCTTGCTTTGTGTGTCAAACCATTAGCACAAATTGCCCCAATCGTTCGCCCCAACAGCAAGCTTCGCCAGCCCTCCATTGCAGCACCTTGCCTTGCCTGCAAACGTAGCTAGTCGCATTGCCCAGCCGTGCGTTGCTTTGCCCTCGCGAAGCCTCATCGAAGACAGACCCTCGCCTTGACCGATCGCGCCCACGTGCAAGTTGCTACAGCAGCTAAGCTGCAGCCTAGCGTAGCTTCACCTCGTTCACGCTGAACTGCACACTCCATTCGACAACCTTTTGCGATGCCTCGTGCCCGTACTCAGCAGAAGCATCGCCTCACCTCGCTCACTCGAAACCTCATCCTCCGCAGCAGCGATCGGCCAGCCTGTTAGCGCCAGCCGCACATCACTTCGCCATAGAAACGCGCATGCCAGCCCTCGCGCGCCCGCACGCCTGACCTACCTACTCGCTGTCGTCGCGACGCACACCGCCGAGCCAAAGACCGCACTGTGTGCCTTGCCTTCTCTGAGACTTTGCTGCCAAGGATTGTCCTTGTGTGGGTAGATTCCAGAAAACCCCTTGTCTCCTATGAGTTAGTTATTTAGTTCGATAAATTAATGTGGGTTGTCTCCATTAAATTACCTAGGTTGTTCAGGTTGACTTTGCATCTCGAGGGTCGTAGTTTATTGTTTTGTTTATATTCTACATATTTTCAGGTAAGGATTACTTACCGAGGTTGTGTGGACCCTGTGATATTATCATGATTGTGCCTTGTATGCCTGTTGATTGTTATGTGCATGTTAGTGGATAAGATTGCCTGTTTGATCAACTTCTGCTAGCATGTTTGCCATATTCTACATGTTAGTGCCATGCTAGGTTTGTCCTTCCAACATGTTCTGTGATTTCTACTTTAATATTGTAGTATCATGCTAGGTTATGTGTTTACATTATTGAGCATGTTTGTTTAGCCAAGAATCGTTGTTTCGAGATCTTAGATAGAACTGTTAGGATTGTCATCATCTAGAGGCTGAGAGCGGACATAACGTATTTTGTCCCCACCATTCGGGATCCAGTACGAAGCATAACGTATCTTGCTTCCACCCCGACAGCCGATGCTGATTAGCTCATGCATCGACATAAGCCTAGTTTATAGCCTGCTAGAGCGGAACCCAGCCTACGGTGTAAGCCTACCTTGGCCGATTCTTAGCTTCAGGTCGGTGGTACAGGCTACTACATATGAGTGTCGAGGGTCTCGCACTACTGTAGCAGTGACACCGCTTCCGACTCATTAGGCATGCTTACCTGGACCGCGTAGTTTGTCCCTAGGCCCCTACATTTAAGCCGGTTTGCAGCAGCATGCGATGTGCGTGCACACCGCGTTAGTTATCGATTCGGAGAGCTCCCTCGGGCTAATGTTCGTGAGTACACCACTTTCGTTCTAGTTTAGAGCCAGACTTCGGGTACTCTCCCGTTTGTCAAGTAATTGCTAGCCAAGGGTAAGAGGCCCTCGAGGACACCTATTTGAGATTGGTTTTTTAGCTGATCATTTGGCCGAGGGAGAAAGACCCTCGAGGGTGTTTGACATCTATTTGGGATCAACTTTTGAGTTGGTCATTTGGCTGAGGGAGAAAGACCCTCGGAGATGTCTTTTGGGATTGGTTAGGAGAGCCAATCATTAGGCCTGAAGTAGGAGACTTCCGAGGATTCCAGATTTGACCCGTAGCTCGTTGAGCAAAGATCTGTGTTGCTAACTATTTTGCATGTATACTGTAAAGACCCGACCCAATCTAGGGTCTAAACCTAAGTCCTTAACTCACAATGCATGAAAATAGTATTCGCAATCTCGGGCATGTAAATTTAAAACAAAACTCCTTCAAAACAACTCAGAAGAACAAGGTTATAAGAGATAAATTCATTAAAATAAATCTTAGGGTACCCTAAAGTCAAAACATAAAAACTCGATAAAAACAGTTCCATTTATCACGCCCTTAAATAGTTCATGCAGAAAGAAGAAATTTAGACGACTCTAGACAGAATAATGCGGTGGGTCCCATGGTCATCTTCACTCGTCCGATCACCCATCTCGATACAATCTCGTAGTACTCGTGGGATTCCACAAGTGGAAAGGGTGAGTTTTGCAACTCAAGAAGGATTCCCACCTCGGGGTAAAGACATGCATCAGTCAAAAGCATCACGAACATGCAAGATAGCAACATAATCAAGGGGTCCACAAAACCCGAGCTCCCGGGCGTAAAAGGGTTAGGAACCATGTCCAAGATCCACGCCACGCAGAGCGATCCCGAGGCCACAAACCAAAGACCTAAAGGCCAATAGAGACCACAAATCTCTAAGGCAACTGCGGGATACCGCTCCGGGCCGAGGATCCTCGCGAGTAGAGAAGCCCGGTAGCTAAGGGACCACAAATCCCACAGTCTCATACTCACGGTGAGGGTGGATCCAAAGACGCTCACCAAAGGGCCACAAACCCAACCACATACCGGAGAGCACCCTAGGCTACTAGTAAAATGCCGACAGGTGGCGTGAGCTGGTGGGCCAACCATCCACGGGAACCCGACGGCGAGGGACCACAAATCCCCCATCGAGAACGTGCCGGCCACAAACCATGCACATCCGCTTACTAGTATCCTCTATCCGGTCTCCGTGTCTCGTTTGCGTCCAAACGAAGCACCAAGCCGTGCATCAAACATCATGCAAGCCCCCAATGGGACACAAAGACTGTCATGCGAGACCGACTCTATCAATCAACATACAGTAGTTCATGCATGTCCATATAATCAACATAATCTACATGCTTGCCTTAACATGATATCAATCATATGTTTGCATGCTCTCAATATAATCAATGCAAGCACAAACAACACAGATTATGCCACATCAAACACGTAAGTGAATACAGTCAATCCAACACATGTAATAGCCACGAGCCTCGAGAAGGGGGTAACGGGTCCCTTACCCTACTGAACCTCCCAAACAACACTTTAGAATAACCTAGAAGCCCTCAAAAGTCAAACACAACTCCGAGCCTCAAACAAGCAAACCGGTCAAAACTAGCACCTTAAACCATTAAAAATGGATCCGGAAGGTCAAATTTAGCAATCAGTGAAGAACCTCGAAAACGCGTGCCTGGCGCCCTCCGGACTCACTCAAGAACGAGGAATCTCTTGGCAACTCGGTCAACATAAAGGTCAAACTGGTCAATACTTGCAATTTACCCAAACAAACACTATTAATCCTAACTTGATTAGCCATAAACCAACAACCAAACAAGCCTAAATCCACATTTAAATAACTTGAACTCGAACCAAACAAAATTTCTATTCCTCATTAGAATAGCCTTATCCCAACTTAAATAACACAACCCAACTTCCAAACACCCACCTTCTTCTTCATTTGGCCACCATTTTCACTCTAACTAAAAATAAGAGAAAGAAAGAAGAGAGAACCTTACCCACAACACTTGTAACGACCGGCGACGGTGACCGGCGACAAAGACGCGAACCTCACGGTGCCGACGCACACGCCGCGACCGCCACTCGACTCGACCGCTCATGACGTTCCTCGGTGCACACGCCGCGACGCGACCGACCACCGCGCACGCTCGCCGCGACGCCTCGCCGCTGCACACGCGCGACGCGCCGACCACGCACTGCACGCCGCTCGCACGACCCCGGTGCACACACACGCGCGTCCGACCGGCAGCAGCAGCTCCGCTCGCTCGCGCGGCCGCGCGCCGCTCCACGCGAGCCACTCGGCCGCACACACCCACACGCCGGCCGGCGGCCCCACCCCTGGTGCTGCTGCGCGCGACTACTACACTCGGCAAGGCAGAACCCCGAGTGAAACCCGGTGCTGCGACGAGCTCGCCTCCGACGATGGCGGTGTTGCTCGAAACGAACCCATGCGACCCCCGGCATGAAATCCTCAATGGAGAAGACGATGAACGAGACGCATGATGGGTTTAGGGATTTGGGGTTCTCAAAAGAAGCTTAAATATCTCCTTACAATTGACCAAAATGCCCTTTAACTTTAACTTAACTACAAGTGTGCCATAAGTCTTATTTCAAATACAAAACCTTGGGTTATTACAATATTCCCCCTTAGAAAACTTTCGTCCTCGAAAGTTGACTAAGGCTCAAATAACCCAAAACAACAAGAGTGCATAACCACCTCAACGATACTTTAACGAAAGCAACTCACCGATCCTCATACTTTACAATCTCGGTCTCAAAATCTCAACAAGTTTCTCTTCAAAAGCTAAGATCTCATTTAACCCCAAAGGCTCATGATCAACATGGAACAAGCCTAGCCCCCATATCGATGAAACAATGAAACATGCAATGACATAGGCATAGTTAACATCGCATTAATGCAACAACAACGGAAACAATCTGAACGACACATACCGCACTAACTCACTCAAGAAATTACAAGCAAGCAAACCACTCGTGCTCACTCTCTATTACCTCAAAACTCGCATTCCCCACAACGATGCCACTTTTTAAAACACAATCCTCGCTAATCTCAAGTTTTATATTTCTGCGACAAACGTCGCACAACTTTTCTAACGGCCCCGAGCTATAATCATTCTAGCATGGATCTCATGAATCTGCATCATCGGGCACTACAACAACTCGCACTCCTAACAACATTCTTTCTTCAACTTCATCCCAAGGGATGGGAGATCTACCACTTTTCAAACAAAGGCCTCAAACAGTCCCAATCGAACAATGGACTGATAATGGTACAAGCAAACTCCTCGAGATACATCCACTTGTATCATCCGCATAGAGAGAAAAACTCAACGGAACTCAACATATCTTCTAAGATCTTACCGACTCTCTCGGCACGATCATCTTTCTACAGATAAAAGTCATGACCGAACTTACGCTGGTAGTTTTTCTGCGCCTTCTGAAGGCTCTCCCAAAAGTGCGAAGTGGATCAATGCCTCTTTCTACAACAACGACACTGTCAGAACCCCATGCTACTTGAAAATCCTTCTCAAGTAAAACTATGCTCACTTCTCAACAGAACAATCCAACTTTCTTGGAATAAATTGTGCTACTAGTAAGACGATCCACAATCGCCAATATCATGGTGAAACCTCTCAGCGTCCTAGAAAGTCTTGAAATGAAACTCATAGAGACCTCGTTCCACTTTCACTGGGAACTAAGGGGCTGCAACAACCAAGCAAACTCACCGCTAAAAATTCAACCCCAAATGGAACTCCAACAATCTCATTGCTCGATAATCCATAGTCGCAGTAATCCTTTGACCTCCATAACTCTTGGTAACCTCGAGGTGCCAAGAAAACGATTTAACTATACACATCTAACAAGAACTCGGGCCTAATTTCAACATCAACAGACATACTGAGTTTCTAACTGAGCTGCCACTCACAATAGGAGCAACATATATCTGAGTGTGCTCTCCCGACTGCAATCTCGCTTGTAACTGACTGGCTACAAATCTCGGCCTCACAACAACCGCAGACCGATAACTAAACTAACGTCTTTCAATCAACACCACTCGTTTCTCGGCCGAGACAAGGCCCTAACAACAGAGAGAAACAACAAACTCCACTAAAAATGAAACTTCTACTTAGTGCAAGAGCAACCACAAGATCTTTACCATGGTAGTAAGGAACCTCGCAATCATAGTCTTACAAGCTTAAACAACCAGTGCTACCTCACAACAGCTCATTCTGGATGAAACAATACTTTAAATCTCTTAGGAACCACGAAAACTACAACTTCTCTCCAAACACGCAACGCATGTAGGATCTCCAAGCATATACCACAAATGCTAACTTCAGGACGTGAATCAAAGATCTGCTCATACGACTTAAGCTGTCGGGCCCACACGCTAGTACTATTCTCTATCTCAGCAAGGGCACAACACAGACCTTCTTAGAAGCATCACTGCAAGCCACAATCCCTCTAACCTCTCAGGTACTGACCAAATGGTGCTGAAATCAAACATCTTCTCAAAATACTGAATCAGTCTCGCACTCAACTGATCACACAACGCTCGGCTCTCTCTGGCGAACTGTGTCATTGGTCCTCTACAACTGATGTCAACCTGGTTCTAACTGCTCACTGCATTGGTCACAATAAGATCCACTGAAATTCCTTAACGAGAAATCACATGGCCTTAAAGAAGGCCATTGAATCCAACCAAAACTCACATTTAGAAACTTAGCAAACAAACCACTTCCCCGAAGTGCTAACAAAACTCATGTCCACTCATCGTGATCTGACTATAACTTAGCAAACCAAGATATCGATCATGTGCGAACACATACTTGCTCAAAAATCCTTAATACTCTATCCATCATGCCCATAACCGTTGCACGACAATTGACAATTCAATTGACATCACTAAGAAATACCAGTGACCGAAGCAAGATCTAAAAGTTGTCTTAGAGACGTCTCTTCCTTGATCCTCAATTGATGGAAGCCACAACCAAACAATCTGGATAACCACTATGACGCACTGATGTTGATCGAATGAGTATCCGAACTCAACTGATACCTTAACAAGCTTTACATAGCCAACACAAAGCTCATAGGTCCATCTTTCTCCTTAAGAAGCAGCCTAAGTGCTCCCACAATGACACACTTGGACGGACGAAACCACTATCAACTAATTCCTGAATCGAACCTTCAAGTTATTTTAACCCTACCGAGGTCATCCAAACGAAAATCTTGAGATGGGGTCGCTCCCACTCAAGTTCAACTTAAGAGAACACCGCTCGGGGCGGAGGCAATCTTGTCGATCCACAAGATATACATCGCGAACTTTATCACCACCGAACCGAACTAACACCCACTCAAAACTTCATACTTCTAATATCGATGTAATAAATCCCACACTTCCTTAGCTAATCGCTTCCTTACCTTCTTGGTCGAAATCGACGAAAGACTCTCTCTTACTTCTCGCTTTTGAGCTAACAAACTCACCTTCTAAGATGCCTAAAGAACACTTCCTTACATCGCTAGCAATCACAACATGGTTCTCTCGACAACCACCTCCAAACCAAGAATTGGATAAAACATACTTAGAGGCAACTCGGGACGGCATCTAACGATTCACCAAACACGACCCTCCAACCGGCTTGACCTCAAACCCATCGAATCTTTAAACTTGTCACGACTCCCAAACCTAGATGATTTGGTAGTCTCAACTTTCTCTCTTGCCAAACAACATGAGAGAGCTCCTTGGAAAAACTTGCAAGTCCAATTAGTTACATAAACCGACATCGCATCATTCTTTGAAAGAAGGAGAACCGAATCGACACCCTCTCGCTTATCAACCTTTGGCAAGCCAAACGGCTCTCGAGGTCAATGAACTCAAACGGTCGAACCCTCTAGGAAAAATCAGCATAGACCATTTCCGCACTTTTGTCTCAAACTCCCAAGTGAAACATCACGTTGAATCTCCTACCCCCATCGGGCAAACTTGGTGGTTGAAGATCATCTCGAACAATGACAACCACGCCTCGGCTACTAAATGGGTTTTAGACAATCCAACAAGGTGGTAGAGATCCCACTATTAAAACTCTCTTAAGACCTTTGAAAATTCTACTTTTTTTTTTTTTTTTTTTTTTTTTTTTTTTAATCATTGCTCAAATCCTCGAGCATTTGCAACCTGGTGTAGACACTGATCAACCTCCAACACACCTCAAGAGATCCTTGAAATTGTTTTCTAGCTTGCAAACAACCAACACCTAATCTTACACTCAATTTTGAACATCAAAGAACAACACCGAGTGCCTTTTGATCCAACTTTATGGTTACACCTCATCCCGACCTCTAGAAAATTGCACCTCTAGATCGGTGCTCCTCTTGAGCTCGAAAACTCAAGTCGCTCAACAATTTCTTAAACCTTTAACAAAGTTTCTAGTAACTCTACTAGGAATCTCCATGATTTATAACATACTTAGGGACATCTCAGTCCCCTCCAAAAGCTTTGGGCTAGCATGCAAGTATGATAATAAGAAATAACATACAATAAACAAACCGTGTTAATCATAACTAAGCATGCTGTAAAATCCTTAATCCACTACCAAGTTACTCGATGGAGATCGACACCAAGACCATGGGGACCAAAACAACAAACTCACGATGTAAGCTAGTCTACAGAATCTATGACTCGAGCTCGATACCAATCAGAAAGACCCGACCCAATCTAGGGTCTAAACCTAAGTCCTTAACTCACAATGCATGAAAATAGTATTCGCAATCTCGGGCATGTAAATTTAAAACAAAACTCCTTCAAAACAACTCGTAAGAACAAGGTTATAAGAGATAAATTCATTAAAATAGTCTTAGGGTACCCTAAAGTCAAAACATAAAAACTCGATAAAAACAGTTCCATTTATCACGCCTTAAATAGTTCATGAGAAAGAAGAAATTTAGACGACTCTAGACGCAGAATAATGCAATGGGTCCCATGGTCATCTTCACTCGTCCGATCACCCATCTCGATACAATCTCGTAGTACTGTGGGATTCCACGGTGGAAAGGGTGAGTTTTGCAACTCAAGAAGGATTCCCCACCGGGGTAAAGACATGCATCAGTCAAAAGCATCACGAACATGCAAGATAGCAACATAATCAAGGGGTCCACAAAACCCGAGCTCTCGGGCGAAAAGGGTTAGGAACCATGTCCAAGATCCACGCCACGCAGAGCGGTGTCCGAGGCCACAAACCAAAGACCTAAAGGCCAATAGAGACCACAAATCTCTAAGGCAACTGGGATACCGCTCCAGCCGAGGATCTGCGAGTAGAGAAGCTCAGTAGCTAAGGGACCACAAATCCCACTGTGTCTCATACTCACGGTGAGGGTGGATCCAAAGACGCTCACCAAAGGGCCACAAACCCAACCACATACACGGAGAGCACCCTAGGCTACTAGTAAAATGCCGACAGGGCCGTGAGCTGGTGGGCCAACCATCCACGGAACCCGACGGCGAGGGACCACAAATCCCCATCGAGAACGTGCGGCCACAAACCATGCACATCCGCTTACTAGTATCCTCTATCCGGTCTCCGTGTCTCGCTTTGCGCCCAAACGAAGCACCAAGCCGTGCATCAAACATCATGCAAGCCCCCAATGGGACACAAAGACTGTCATGCGAGACCGACTCTATCAATCAACATACAGTAGTTCATGCATGTCCATATAATCAACATAATCTACATGCTTGCCTTAACATGATATCAATCATATGTTTGCATGCTCTCAATATAATCAATGCAAGCACAAACAACACAGATTATGCCACATCAAACACGTAAGTGAATACAATCAATCCAACACATGTAATAGCCACGAGCCTCGAGAAGGGGGTAACGGGTCCCTTACCTCTATTTGAACCTCCCAAACAACACTTTAGAATAACCTAGAAGCCCTCAAAAGTCAAACACAACTCCGAGCCCTGAAACAAGCAAACCGGTCAAAACTAGCACCTTAAACCATTAAAAATGGATCCAGAAGGTCAAATTTAGCAATCGGTGAAGAACCTCGAAAAAGCGTGCCCTGGCGCCCTCCGGACTCGGCCAAGAAGCGAGGAATCTCTTTGGTCAACTCGGTCAACATAAAGGTCAAACTGGTCAATACTTGCAATTTACCCAAACAAACACTATTAATCCTAACTTGATTAGCCATAAACCAACAACCAAACAAGCCTAAATCCACATTTAAATAACTTGAACTCGAACCAAACAATTTCCTATTCCTCATTAGAATAGCCTTATCCCAACTTAAATAACACAACCCAACTTCCAAACACCCACCTTCTTCTTCATTTGGCCACCATTTTCACTCTAACTAAAAATAAGAGAAAGAAAGAAGAGAGAACCTTACCCACAACACTTGCAACGACCGGCGACGGTGACCGGCGGCGACAAAGACGCGAACCTCATAACAGACGCGACACGCGCCGCGACCGCCACGACTCGACCACCGCTCGCGACGTTCCTCGGTGCACGCAGCGACGCGCCACCGACCAGCCGCTACGCGCTCGCGACGCCCCTCGGCCGCACACGCGCGACGCGCCGACCACTCGCTACGCGCGCTCGCGGCGTCCTTCGGCCGACACACGCACGCGTCCGACCGGGCGGAGCAGCCCCGCTCCGCTCGCGCGGCCGCCCCCGCTCCACGCGAGCCACTCGGCCGCACACACACCACACGGCCGCCGACAGCAGCCCACGACCCTAAAGCTGCTGCGCGCGACCTACACCTCGCAAGGTAACCCCGAGTGAAACCGGTGCTGCGACGAGCTCGCGCCTCCGACGATGGCGGTCTTTGCTCGAAACGAACCCATGCGACCCACCCGGCGGGAAATCCTCAATGGAGAAGACGATGAACGAAGACGCATGATGGGTTTAGGGATTTGGGGTTCTCAAAAGAAGCTTAAATATCTCCTTACAATTGACCAAAATGCCCTTTAACTTTAACTTAACTACAAGTGTGCCATAAGTCTTATTTCAAATACAAAGATCTGTGTTGCTAACTATTTTGCATGTATACTAGTGTAAAGACCCGACCCGAATGGGGTGCTAAACTAGGCCTTTACCTCAATGCATGCTTTAAAAACTTAGAAACAATATGCAGGATTGAATTCCAGATTCTGAATGAAAACTAAAACATATGAACATCCATTTTAAAAGTCAACATTTAATTTCTGAAACCTGTCCATGTTTCCAAGTACCTATTTAAGCCAAATACATTTCCAAAACATGCTCTGATCAGAGACTTATTCAAATCATTCAAAACTTCAACGGTTTATAGCAGTGTCAGAATCCAGAAACAATCATTAAACACCCTAAGGGCTCCGTGCCCAACTACATGCATTCAGAGGATAATACAAACGTAAGACAACATAAACGTAAGACTCAGAGTAAACAGCTGGTTTCCATGATCAGCAGCTCCTCCTCTAGCCATCCTATCTCGCACCATGGTTACCTGTGGAAAACCACATAATAAGGGTGAGTACGAATTACTCAGTAAGAATCCCCAACCGAGGTACAATACGATATAACTGGTGATCTAGCAGGAATGTATGCAAGCTATGAATATAAACACAGAAGAGAGCACTTTACTTTAATCCACACATAAACCTCGGATGCCATCTCAGGGTCTTAATCTGGAAAATCTACCATGCGATACGATACTATACGAGAAACTAGTCTCGGCCTCAGCCTTCCTACTGTCGATACGAAAGGTGCACTGAACTCAAGATCCCGAGGAGCTCTCCAGTCGGTGTTGTAATGAGTGTAAGCGCGCACCGCATGCTGCTGCAAACCAGGGGGTGTTGGGTCTAGAGCAAGCTGCCCTGGTCCAGTACTCATGCCTAACAAATCTCTGGATCGGTGTCACTGAACATAGGGGTGTGAGACCAGAACACGTAAACTATGTCAGCCTGTACCACCGCACCTGAGGCTAAAGAACCGGTCGTGGTAGGCTTACACCAGGAAACGGTCCTTGCCCTATCAGGTGGCAATTCAAGGGCTATTGCCGACACGTTGAGAACGTGTCGACTGTCGGGGACAAGGCAATGTCTCGTCATTCCCCCTACCGTTGGGGCATTTAACAGTCTGCCACCCTCACCCAAGATTGCACTGGGCTGCCGTTAGGGTTAGCTAAACCCTAACGACGGATCAGGGACGGAGTAATGCCTCGTACGTCCCTGCCACGGATGCAAGTTACTTTATGCATCCTAGCCCGGATGATGCTACCTATCATAATTCTAAACTATAAACAGATACAGCAAACAATCCAACACGTGTTCAGCAGAGACAATTAACCTAGCATGATACTACGAAGCAAGAACAGATAACGAGCATGCCAGAACAGAACAACCTAGCATGGAACTAACATGAGAAACAACACGAGAATCTTGCCAGTCAGAAATCAGAACAGAGCACCTATCCACTAAACATGCTGATAAACATAAACAAGCACACAAACAGCAATCACAGAATATATCGCAGGGCCCGCACAACTCCGGTAAGAAATCCTTACTTTGGTCGGAAGGCAATGACACACTAAGGCCCTATGCTGCCAAAGAACCCCGAGCTAGCTATCGGGTAGCTATCGGGTACCTAACAAACAACAACTCATATGACAACCAATAGGCTTAAAATAACAAAACAAATAGGGTTCAGCTCGGGAGTAACTCACACGGAACGGCTGACGCGTGGACGGACAGGCTGCACGGTCGCTTGCTGCTGCTGGGCGTTCTGGTGCGACAGGGCTGCGCGCGCGGACACGGGCGTTGGGCTGCGATGCTAGGAGTGTAGGTGCGGCAAAGGGCTGCGCGCGCGCGGACGGGCTCTGGGGCGTGGGCGTGCAGACGCGGACGAACGCTGGGGCGCGAGAGAGAGCGGGCGGAGCGAGCGCTAGGCAAGCTCGCGCCGAGATCGCCGTGGGACGGCGGCGATCTTTGTTGGCGCGCTAAGCGCCTGCGAAGCGCGATGTTCTGGCCGCGACGCGACAAGGGTTGGGCGCGTCTAGGCGCGATACAGGTGATGCGATGGGCGTCTGGGCGCGATGCAGGGGCTGGCGATGGGCGTCTGGGCTACTCGGCAGTTGGTACGACGGGCAAGGGCTGCTGCTAGTGCGACGGGCACTGCAGGGCGATGAGCAGGGGCGATCTACGGCTCGATTGGGCTGCTGCTCGGCTGGGCTGCACAACACCAAGAAATCAACCTCTCCTTCTCTCGGCCAAGAAGAACATGTAAAGACCCGACCCAAAAGGGGCTCTAAATGGGCCTTTACCCCAATGCATGCATTCAAAGTAAAGACAATATACAAATATGATTTCGGATTCCAAGTAAAAATTAAAACATTCAAAGATTCAATCGTAAATCAAAAAGCATTTCATCAAACTCGCCCCTGTCTCCAAGCACCTGTTTTAAGACAAATACATTTCCAAAAGTTTACTCTGATCAGAGATTTATTAAAATCATTCAAACCTTCTCAGGTACAACAATGCTGGAATCCACAAAAAACATTGAGAAAATATCATCGGGCTCCGTGCCCGACTACATGCATTCAAGGGAAATAAAAAGACAAGAGTCATAATATAAAAAGGTCAGAGATGACAGCAGGTTCCCATGATCACAGCTCCTCCTTCAGCCATCTTGTCTCGCACCTTGGTTACCTGTGGAAAACCACAAAATAAGGGTGAGTAACGGATTACTCAGTAAGAATCCCCAACCGGGGTACAATACGATATACATGGTCATCTAGATGAATGTATGCAAGCCTATGAATATAAACACAGAACAGAGCACATAGCTTAAACCACATATAATCTTCGAATGCCAACTCAGGGTCTTAGTCCGGAAAATCCACATCACACAATACGCCCTATACGAGAAACAAGTCCCGGCCTCAGCCTGTCTACTGTCGATACGAAAGGTGCACTGGCTCACAATCCCGAGGAGCTCTCCAGTCGGCGCTGTAATGAGCGTAAGCGCGCACCGCATGCTACTGCAACTCTGGGGGTCGCCGGGTCTAATGGCAAGCTGCCCAAGTCCAGTCACCATGCCTAACTAAATCTCTGGATCGGTGTCACTGACATAGGGGTGTGAGACCTGGACACGTGAACTATGTCATCCTGAACCACCGCACTTTAGGCTAAGGAATCGGTCGTGGTAGGCTTACACCAGGAAGCCGTCTTTGCCCTAACAGGTGGCAATCAAGGGCTACGGCCGAACACGCTGAGGACGTGCCGACTGCCGGGGACGAGGCAATGCCAAGTCATCATCCCGACCGTTGGGGCATCGCGCAGACTACCACCTTCATCCAAGATTGCAGGGCCTACCGGTCGGGTTAGCTAAACCCTCACGGGGTCCAGGGACGGAGTACTACCTCGTACGCCCCTGTCATGGATGCAAGATACTTTATGCATCAGGCCCGGATGATGCTACCTACCTACACTCTAACCTATCATATCAATAACATACAATCCGATACAATTCAAAACGTGCTCAACGGATACAACGAACCTAGCATGGTACTACGAAGCAAGAACAGATATGAGCATGCCAGAATGGAACAACCTAGCATGGACTAACATGAGAAACAACATAAGAAATCATGCCAGTCGGGAATTCAGAACAGAGCACCTAACACTAAACATGCTGATAATCATAAACAGACATACAAACAGCAATCACATAAAATATCGCAGGGCCCACACAACTCCGGTAAGAAATCCTTACCTGGCCGGGAGGCAACTACACACAAAAACCTAAGCTGCGATCGAACCCGAGCTAGCTACCGAGAACCTAACAAAAACAATGATAATCACAATCCATATGCCTAAATATAATAAAATAAACAAGGCTTGGCTCGGGAGCAACTCACGCGGCGCCTACCGACACGCGGACGGGCGGCAAAGAGACAATGGGCCTTCTTGGCGCGACGGGCGTAGAGATAAGCGCAGCAGAGCCTGGCGCTGCACGGCGCTGGGGCACGGATGGCGTGGCGCTGCACGACGCTGGGCGCGGACGCGCGCGCGCAGACAGACAGGACACGGGCGGGCTAGCGGCTCAGCACGCTGGCGCTGGGCGCGGACGCGCTGGGACGGCGACGGGCGCGCGTGGGCGAGCAACGCGATGCGGCAGCTGCACTGTGGCGACGAGCACGCGCGGTGCGTGCGCGCGGCGACGGCTCTCGCTGGCGCACGGGCGGCTGCGACGGCTGGGCGCTGGCGCTGCGCACTTCCGCTTTGGCGCTGAAATTTCGCAGTGCGATCTGGCTGGCCGCTCGACCGGCCGCTCGGGCTGGGTTGCTTTGGCTGGCGAGAATGACACTCTGAGGACTCGGGAGAAGACTCACGCAAGATGGCTAGAGAGAAAAGGGTTGGGCGGCCATGGGGGTTTGGAGAATAAAACACAAAAGCCTAAATTTCCTTTCATTTAATCAAATGCACCAAAACCCGAAGAACTCAAGGCTAACTAGAATATGCTGTGGAGAAAGGAACAAAAACACCTGGTGGCTCAACTGGCCACACCACCCACCGACTTCCTGGACCACCGGGTTGAAACCCACCAAACACATCTTTACTCCACCATTTTTCTTTTGCATCTCACCATGCCCAAACACAACCACAAAGCCTAAAAACTTACAAAAATCCATCCAATAATTTTAGCAACTGGAAAAGACATAAACGGCCCTGACGGCCCGACCAAATTACCAAAATACCCCTAGGGCCTTCCTGGAAGACCGGGATGAAAACCTGGGCCGTTACAATATTCCCTCCTTTTTAAGACTTTCGTCCTCGAAAGTCCTTAAGATCAAAACAAAGACAGATATCGCAACCTCATCCGTCTTCCCGCTCACGAGCGCGCTTACTCAAATCGACTCCTCCACCGATGCATATCGAACGGATCTCACGCCACGCAACGTCTTCGCCTCAAATACGAATACTCACATGCTTCCTCGAAGCTCAAACACTCACTCACCGCAAAGGTTCAACGTCCATAATGAGCGATGGGTCCGACACATACCGCCCCAACATTGATACATAAAAACATCGCACACGGTTGACAATGATCGGGAAAAGTTAACCAATAAGCAACTCGCCAATCCTCTCGAGAATCTCCAAACGGACCAACAAACCGGGACTCAACTTCCTCGCTTACAAAACCTCAACACACCCAAAGCATCGATGCAACCTTAAAACATGAGTTGTCCAACCTCAAACTCTAAAGCTCGCTCGACGAACATCGGGCAGACTTTTTTCTCACTCGCTCCGAAGCTATCAACCTACTAGCTCGATACTCCGCACATCATCACCTCCGGTCAAATGCAAGAACTCGGGACCCCAACACAAAACCGATGGCCACCAACCTTTTCCGAGAACACTCAAAACCTACAACACTTACCAAACCACGCTCAACGAAACTAAAAGAACTAGGGAGGAACCGCTACCTAGGCAACCTCATAAAATCCAACACTGGTTTCCGCTGCCTAACTACGGAATAACCAACTCACAACAAGCTCCAACGGATCTGGCTCACTCCTCCGAGAAGACCATCGGTCAGAGGGTGAAAACACTACAGAAACTGCACACGGCGCATAAGCCTCTTAACAACGCTCTCCAGAACCACAGTTCATCCACGCACTGCCTAGAACAAACCTTTGTTGCCACACCCGTGACAACAACAACTCAAACTGAAACTAACATGACTCTACTTCATAAAAAAATGGCTCTCACACACGAAACGAGGTGCGAGCTCTAGCATCAAACCAATCCTCCAAGAATTTGAACTCACACAACAACCTCAACTAGCTGACAGCTCCCACACGGAAACTTACGATCCAACAACTTGAGTGCTACGAACTCGGAAGCTCAAACAACTACAAACTGCATAGCTATGCCAATCCACTCAACTCTAGCTCGACTCAAATCACTAGCTGGGCAAGACAGCCCGCAAACAACCAGGCCCCAAAGGGCTCCCTCCACTAAGCTTACCTCCATGCAAACAACGAAACCAAGTTCGTCCCCTTAAGAGACACATCTCACAAGTCCAAATGATAACACATACAGGCTTATACCCTCTAGATTAAGCTCATTGCTCCTACCCACTGAACTTCATAAACGGAACTCCACTACCTGGTCAACACCAAGTACCAAGAACAAGAATACCAACAGTGGTTGGCAGAGCACAAGTTACACTAACCAGCAAGGATCCCTCAATAGGTCAAGACCCTAATCCAGCCACAATGGTGCAACCTCATCCACAACTGAAACAAAGGGGCCTTCAATTACAAAGGTGCAACAGCTTCCAAGCCAACACACAAAACCTTAACCGACTAGGCCAAACACTCATAGGAGCAGAACAACCCTTACTACAACTTCCAGAACACCACTCAAGAGTCCTTTAATCGACAAACAATCGCTTCCAAGCAACCAACAACTTTTCCTTCTTGCTAGCACCACTACCACCAACTCCAAGACCAAGGAATAAGCTGACAACTCATAAGAGGAAACAGATCCTTACAAGCGGGCATCCGAAGGACGGAGAGCTCTACACACGCTCGCTGCCATGCTTAGCTAAAGCCACAACATCTAACTCTCACGGAGGCAACAACAAGGGGGGGGGGGTCAACCATTGACAGAACTGCCAACCACAAACTAGCCAAGACACACCTCCACACCAAATGAGGGCAACTCTCTACATCCTGGAAGTAGGAAACAACCGACAAGGACGAACCACTCGATCCACGAGCAACACAAACTTCTAGCAACTCAAAAACCACACCTTGGTCAACATCAAGCACCAACTTGCCACCACACAGGAACCAATCCGGACTCTACTTGAAACAAACTCTGGCTTGCTAGCCTACCAAAATCGCCCAAGAACTCACCAAGCTCGCAACCTACTCGACTCAAACACCAACTGAAACTCACTACTGGGCTCGACCGAGCTCGTGAGGCTCTCCACAACTAGGGTTCTTCGGCAACCTCGACACACACTTGTCGTCTAACGGCCTAATGACCCAACCGCTCGAACCAACAACTCCTTTTTCCAAAGATCACAACCATCTTTGGCTCGCTCCGAACCTCGAAACCAAAAGACCGTAAACGCCTGAATGTTTCATCCTCCTACTCAAAGCATCACCACATCGTAGCTTCCACCCGGTGGTAAAGATTCCGAGCAACACCCTTAGCAACTATGGTCAGGAACTACGCGGCTTCACTACAACCACCATTTGATCAGTACCATCTGAACTCCAACCATGAACATAAGAGGTTCCACCAACCAAGCTTAGGTTCCACTTAACAAACTTACCTAAGCAACAACCCAACTACGAGCACGGTATCCTTACAACCTCAACTAAAGCCATACAACATCCACCTGGAGTCCAACTACCCAAGAACTGAGCACCAGTTCTCCAATGCAAGCCCTACATGGTTCTGAAACTCTCGCCACCAGAACGAACTACACAAAACACACTTGTGTGCACAACTCTCAACCTTCCTTCAGAGATCCAAGACTAACAGGTGCTTTCCAAAAGGCAACACTAACTTTTGGCAGAGATACAATCAACCAAAGGAACACCAAAAGTTCCATCTCCACACGATACTCGAAGCTGGGGCAACCTTGCTCTACTAAAGCATTACAATGCCAAACCGAACTTACTTTATACCAAGCCCCTACCAAGTGTGCTTACACATAAGGTGTCCAACTCCTCTCATAAGGCATCCTACTCATCTCATAGGCATCCAACTCGCCTCATAGGCATCCAGCTCATCTCCTAGGCATCCAACTCGCCTCCTAGGCATCCAGCTCATCTCATAGGCATCCAACTCATCTCATAAGCATCCAACTCACGGCCCCTTAGCTGGGCCAACTCGCATCTACGATGCTCAACACTCCTCAGATTTAGGCACTCCAAGGTAGTTGACCGCACTACCAACCACAAAGATCTCTTGGCCTTAGCACTAGCGTGAGACTCACACGCACTAACACTTACCAACCGACAACCTGCTGACTTACTCAACCCCCAGTAACACTGGGAAGAGCGGCTCCTCTAGAACATCTTTTCGCTTGTAGTCCTTCGACTACCACTGAACTAGCCCTCTTGCACGACCTAAACAGGTGCAACTGCCATAAACGGATCCAAGGCTAAAGGAGTGCGCTGAACTTCGGACGGGATAGAATCGTCTGCTATACCCATGCCAAACTCAGCTCGAACTGGACTTAGTGCCAAAGCGGCACACCAACCAATGCACCTCAAGTGCCACTACTACCAAATCCACCTCTTACCACAAATGGGGCCAACAAGGTCACAACCTCAAGTGACAAAAACTAAGGCTAGGCATACAAGGGCTCAAAACGCAGACAACCCTGACTATGACATCTCATCTAACTGAAGTCTCACGGCCTACTCTTGCATCTCCACCTGATGCTCACCAAAACTCTGGTCGGCTCTCTCAACATGCAGCAGCTAGCCCTACTCTAGGGCTCACCAAAAGAAGAGTGCTCAACTCTATTGAACAACTGGGAAACCACCAACGGATCAAGTCTGATGGGTACACTGCTCGCTGCACCCTTGACCACAGAGTTCCGACTTACTGGCTACAAAACAACAACAAATACAAGAGCACAAATGTAAGGGACCGACCCGAATGGGGAACTAAATGGGCCCTTACCCCAATGCATGCAATCAAAATAAAGGACATTTAAACAGACATGATTTCAGATTCCAATTAAAACAAAACATTCAAAATAACCCCTTTAAAAACTAAACAATTTCCTGGAACTGTCCCCTGTTTCCAAGCACTGCTCCAAGATAAATACATTTCCAAAGTATACTCCGATCAGAGATTTCTTAAAATCATTCAAAACATGTCTAAATATAATAATCTTTGGAATCCACAACATATCGAGAGAAAACATCCTAGGGCTCGTGTGCCCGCTACATGCATTCGGGGAAAATAAAACATAAAGAGTCATAACACAAAATCGAGTTTGATGATTGAGCCCCATGATCACAGCTCCTCCTTGACCATCTTGTCTCGCAACTTGGTTACCGTGGAAAAACCACGATAAGGGTGAGTAACGAATTACTCAAGAAGAATCCCCAACCGGGGTACAATACGATATACATGGTCATCTCGATGAGCGTATGCAAGCTATGAATATAAACACGAATAGAGCACATAGCTTAGCCCACACTTGGGCCTCGGATGCGGCTTAGGGTCTTAGTCCGGAATAATATCACCACACACCCAATATATAAGTCGCCCTATACGAGAAACAAGTCCGGCCTTAGCACATCATCGTCGACGAAAGGTACACGCGCTCACAATCCCAAGGAGCTCTCGATCGGTCTTTGTAATGAGCGTAAGCATGCACCGCGTGCTCCGCGAGACTATGGGGTTGCCGGGTCCGGAGGCAAGTCGCCCATATCCGATCACCACGCCTAACTAAATCTTTGGATCGGTGTCACCGACATAGGGTTGTGAGACACGACACGTAAACTATGTCACTGAACCACCGCACTGGGACAAGGAACGGTCGTGGTAGGCTTACACCAGAAGCCGTCCTTGCCTTAACAGTGGCAATCGGGGCTCCGCCAAACATGCCGAGGACATGTACATGGCCGCCGGGACGAGGCAATGCCAAGTCATCATCCCGACCGTTGGGGCATTTAACGACCGCCACCCTCACCCAAGATTGCGGGGCCTACCGCTTGGGTTAGCTAATCCTCACGGGGTCCAGTGGACGGAATGACTTGCTCGACGTCCCCCGCCATGGATGCAAGGTTCTTTATGCATCGGCCGGATGATGCTATCTACCGCAATTCTAACCCGCCCTAGCAAGCAAACAAACAATTCCATAAAATCCAATACGTGCTCAATAAGAATACAACGAGCCTAGCATGATACTACGAAGCAAGGAACAGATACGAGCATGCTAGAGAGGAACAGCCTAGCATGGATTAACATGAGAATTAAATCAGGAAAAATCATGCTAATCGGGAATTCAGATTAGAGAACCTAGCTACACATGTCAATAAACACAAACAAGCAATCAATCAAGAATCACATATAATATCGCAGGTCCACACAACTCGGTAAGAAATCCTTACCTTGGCGGGGACAATTTGACACGAAAAACCTAAGCGCGAACGAACCCAAACTAGCTACCGAGAACCTATCAATCACAACAAAAATCACACAATAGGCCTAAATATAATAAAATAAACGAGGCTCGGCTGGGAGCAACTCACGAGGCACACGCATTTAACGACGAACGGGGCAAAGAACTGGCCGGGCCGGGCGCGAGGAGAGAGAAAGGGCTAGGCTGGCGCACTGTGCCTGCGCTGCTGGCGCGACGCCTTGCGCGCGAGACGAATGCCGGGCGAAGCAGGGCGCGAGGGAGGCGCGCGCGCGCGAGCGATGCAGCAGGCGCCAAGACGTTTGGCGTTGGGCGCGACGCGAGCGAGCGATGCGCGGCATGGCTCGCAGAGAGGCTCGTCATACACGGCGACGGGCGAGGCGATCTGGCGAGCTCGATGAACAGGGGCGAATAGAGCATCGGAGAGAACGAGCTCGATTCCAAGCGATAGGAGAGGATTCGACGCGCGATTTGTTGCTGGATCACATCCCCTACATTAGCTGCACAAAAACCACACGAATCTCCTCACTCCCACGGCCGGCAGAACGAAATCGGAACCAGGGGGAAAGAAATCGGATTTTTCGAAGGAAAGGAAGAAGAACTCGAATTTTCAAGGAGAAGAAGAAGAAGAAGAAGAAGAGAAGAGAAAGGGAGGGAGAACTCACCGGAGGAGATCGTTCGGTAGAGGGAGAAGCGGCGAGTCGCTGGTCGGCGAGAGGGGGACCGGTCGGTGAGGAGAATCGCGAAGGAGAGAAATGAGGAAGAAGAAGAAGAAGGTTCGGGCGATTTTTGGCTTTTAAATCAAAACTCAGACAAACGGGCTTATATACGCATCGATCGCGCGTTTAGAATCACAAAGACGCCCAGTGGCTCGACTGGCAGCGCCCTCTGCCTAGCACGCGACACGTCCCTGGCTCGAATCTCACTCGACGCGCTATTTAATTCCCTATTTAATTTTACTCTTTCCCAAGCCCAAATGCCTTCACCAAAAATCCCGATCCTATTCAAATTGACTCATAATTATTCCGGCAATTTTCTATTTCAAAACCGGCCCTGTCAGCCCGACCCAAAATTACCAAAAGGCCCAGGGAAGACCGGGATGAAATTTCCGGGCCGTTACAATACTCCCCCCTTATAAGACTTTCGTCCTCGAAAGTCACTTAAGATTGAAATAGCTCGGGATACTGCAATCTCATCTCATCCTCCCGCTCCCAAGTGGCTTCCTCTGAACTCTGACTCCTCCACTGAACCTTTACCAGCCGGATTTCACGATTACGCTGTGTCTTTGTCTCAAAAGCAAGAACCCCCACTGGTTTTTCCTCGAAGCTCAACTCCTCATTCAGCTGCAAAGGCTCAAAATCCACAATGTGCGATGGGTCGAAGCACATACCGCCTCAACATCGAAACATGAAAAACACTGTGTGCCCGACAATGACGGAGGTAGAGCCAACCGATAAGCGACTCTGCCAATCCTCTCCAGAATCTCAAATGGACCAACAAAACGGGGACTCCGCTTTCCACGCTTGCCAAACCTCAAAAACACCTCCATCGGTGCGACCTTTTAGGAATACATGTTGACCAACCTCAAACTCCAAATCCCGCGCGAACATCGGCATAACTCTTCTCGCCTCGCCTGAGTGTCAACATACGAGCTCTAATCTTACACGACGGCACCATTGGTCAATCTGCGACAACTCGGGACCCAAAACTCGCCTATCACCAACCTCTTCCTAGAACACGGGAGATCGGCAACGCTTACCATACAAAGCCTCGAATGGAGCCATCTCGAATCGTCGATCGATAAATCGTTGTTATATGCAAACTCCATCGATCTGAATATGGTCCCCAATCGCCGAAATCCAACACACAAGCCCCGAATCACGGTCGACACAATCCTCACAGCACACCGTGATAGCGAACAATCTGTTCCAAAAACAATCGCGCCATCGTTCCCACGGTATAAGTGTCTCTACAGGGAATGAAGTGTGCGCTCTTAGTCAATCGATCGACTATCACCCAAATCGAGAGAACTTTCTCGGAGTCCTCAAAGAAACCGTAAATAAAGTCCATAGAGATCTCTTCCCATTTCCACCGAGGCACACTCTCACACGCAATAAACTGGCTGGTCTCTGCTGGGTGCCTTCACTTGCCGACAAGTGAGACATCGATCGACAAACTCCGCAACATCTCTTTTCATACCCATCCACTAGAATGCCCGCTTAAGATCTCGATACATCTTGGTACCCCGGGTGCCAAGCAAATGGGGAATCGTGGGTCTCTCGAGAGCAACTCGTTTCGCAATCCCGCAACATCCGGAACACACAACCGCGGCCTCAGTCGTCGCACCCCACTATGCGGGAATACACAAAGTCAAAATCTCCATCAGCACTAACTCTGTCACCCAATTTCTTGAGCGCGGGGTCACTCAGCTGACTATTAATAATCCGCTGTAAACCACGAAACCACCTGTCCCCTCCGGGATCGCCAACACAGTCTTTGAAGTCAATCGCGCTTGAGCACGCAAAGCTCTCATCACACTTATTGTTTCCAAATAAACTCGACACCCTTCCTCGTCGGGACGAGTGAGGGGCGAGGCTATGGCGGAAAGATCCTTAACAAACCGACGGTAGTAACCTGCCAAACCCAGAAAGAAACAGCTCCTACGAGCAAACCACCGAAGGACAGAGAGCTCTACCTACTCTCACTATCTTGCTTTACTAAAGCACAAGATCAAAATCTCACGGGGTAGCAACAGGGGTTCACCACTGATGAACCTCCAAATACCAACGGGCAACTCTCAACTTTCCGGAAACAGAAGACAACCAACGAGGGCACGAACCATTCGCCCCACGAGCAAAGCCCGACTTCTAGCAATTCCAATCCACACCTTGGTCAACACCAAGCATCAACTTGTCACCATACCGGAACCAATCTAGACTCTTCTCCAAACAAATTTAACTTGCTAGGCTACCAAGACTGCCAGCAATTCCCCCGAGGCTACAAACTACACGACTTCAACTTGCCAACTGAAACTCACTATCAGGGCCTGATTGAGCTCTAGAGAGGCTCCCCACAACCTAGGGTTCTCGGCAACCTTTGACATCCATCGCCAACTAACGGCCCCAACCGCCTGCTGAACAAACAACAACTCCATTTTCCAAAGAACACAACCATGTGGCCAACTCCAACTCCTTGGGAATCAAGAGGACCCGAAACGCTACCGAATGTGTCATCCTCCTACTCAGACCTCAACCACAACATAACTCCTACCCAAGGAAGGATCCGAACAACTCTCTTAGTCATGACGATCAACAAGAAGATCCGCCAACCAAGCTTAGGTCCACTTAACAAATCTTACCTAAGCAACAACCTGACACTACGAGCATGGTATCCTTACCACCTCACTAAATCCTTACAACCTCCACCTGGAGTCCAACTTTTCCAAGAACTGAGCACCAGATCCCCAAAGCAAACCCTACATGGATCTGAAACTCTCGCCACAGAACGAACCACACAAAAGACACTTGTGTGCACAACTCCCAACCTTCCTCTAGAGATCCAAGATTAACAAATGCTTTTCTCCAAAAAAACACTAGCTCTGGCGGAGAGATACAACCAATCAACGGAACACCCAAATTTCCATCTCCGCACGATGCTCGAAGCTGTGGCAACCTTGCTCTACCAAAGCATAACCAGGCCAAACCAAACTTACTTTATGCCGTGCCTCTACCAAGGGTGCTTACCCATAAGGCATCCCATTCCTCTCACAAGGCATCCTACTCACCTTATAGACATCCAACTCATGGTCCCTCAGCTGGACCCAACTTGCTTCTACGATGCTCAACTCTCTTGAGGTTTAGGCACCCGAAGGTAGTTGACCGCACTACCAACCACAAAGATCTCTTGGCCTTAACACTAGCGTGAGATGCACGCGCACTACTAACACTTACCAACCGCCAACCCGCTTGACTTACTCAACCTCCGGTAACACTGGAAAAGGCTCGCTCCTCTCGAACATCCTTTCGCTTGAAGTCTTTCGATTACCACCGAACTAGCCCCTTTTGCACGACCTACACACAGTGCAACTACCATAAATGGATCCAAGGCTAAAGGAGTACGCTAAACTCCGAACGGCATAGAACCATCTGCTATGCCCATGCCAAACTCAGCTCGAACCAGATTTAGTGCCAAAGTGGCACACCAACCAATGCACCTCAAGTGCCACTACTACCAAATCCACATCTTACTACAACGGGGCCAACAAGGTCACAACCTCAAGTGACACGAACTCTGGCTCGGCATACAAGGGCTCAACTCCAACAACGATGCCTAAGGCATCTCATCGAGCTAAAGGCTCACGGCCTACTCTTGCATCTCCACATGATGCTCAACAAACTCGGCGGTTCTCTCATCATGCGACTAGCCCTACTCTAGGGCTTACTAAAAGAAGAGTGTTCAATTCTATCACACAACCGAGGAAACCACCAACGGATCCAAATCAAGAAGGAACACTCGCTTCTTTGCACCCTTAACTACTGTGGTTCCGCCACTCGCTACAACAACCACACTTCACAGAAACACAAAGATGCCTCATCAACCTCCTCGAAGGCTACCAGCTTTGCAACCACTCTCTGGGCAACCAAATAATCTAACAAGGCTCAAGATCAGCACTTGAGCTACCCAGGCTAGTCCACATGGGGACTCGCTCCACCAACATCCACATCAAAGACAACCACAGCTACCTTCTCTCTTGGAGTGGCATTCCAAGGCAAAGCACCTCCACCCTCTCACTAGGGGAAAACCATCAATTGGGCCACAGTTGGCCTATGGGAGTCCAATCTCTACCTTCCTCTAGAACGATGTCCCAGGGCATCCGAATCTACCTGGATACCACAACAAGCCACAACATACATCACACACTGCGGGAAGTTGGCATGATGGCGCTCTAAACCCAAACCAATAACGAGTCAGAACCTGCTCGTCTCCGCTCCACAACACTACACAAGGCATACACTAGATGACAGGTATTGTAAATTCTTAACCCTTTTTCTACAACAAATAGTAAACTTAGGCGCACTGATGGTAGCTTGAGTGCTAGTGATCATGGGAAAACGACCTACAACAAAAGGTCAATCTACAGAATTTATGACTCTGAGCTCTGATACCAACTGTAAGGGACCGACCCGAATGGTGCACTAAATGGGCCCTTACCCCAATGCATGCAATCAAAATAAAGGACATTTAAAGAGACATGATTTCGGATTCCAATTAAAACAAAACATTCAAAATAACCCCTTTAAAAAACCAAACAATTTCCCTGGAACCTGTCCCTGTTTCCAAGCACCTGTTCCAAGATAAATACATTTCCAAAGTATACTCCGATCAGAGATTTCTTAAAATCATTCAAAACATGTCTAAATATAATAATGTTGGAATCCACAACATATTTGAGAAAACATCCTAGGGCTCGTGTCTTGCCACATGCATTCAGGGGAAAATAAAACATAAAGAGTCATAACACAAAATCGAGTTTGATGATTGAGCCCCATGATCACAGCTCCTCCTTGACCATCTTGTCTATAACTTGGTTACTGTGGAAAAACCACAGATGGGTGAGTAACGAATTACTCAAGAAGAATCCCCAACCAAAATACAATACGATATACATGGTCATCTCGATGAGCGTATGCAAGCTATGAATATAAACACAGAATAGAGCACATAGCTTAGCCCACACTTGGGCCTCGGATGCGGCTTAGGGTCTTAGTCGGAATAATATCACAACACGATCCAATATATAAGTCGCCCTATACGAGAAACAAATCCGGCCCACTGCTGTCTCATCATCAACGAAAGGTACAGCGGCTCACAATCCCGAGGAGCTCTCTCGTGCGTTGTAATGAGCGTAAGCATGCACCGCGTGCTACTACTGCACTATGGGGTTGTCGGTCCGGAGGCAAGCGCCCATATCCGATCACCACGCCTAACTAAATCTTTGGATCGGTGTCACCGACATAGGGTGTGAGACACGGACACGTAAACTATGTCGGCTGAACCACCGCACTGGGACAAGGAACGGTCGTGGTAGGCTTACACCGAGAAGCCGTCCTTGCCTTAACAGTGGCAATCGGGGGCTCTACCGCCAAACATGCCGAGGACATGCCATTGTCGGGGACGAGGCAATGCCAAGTCATCATCCCGACCGTTGGGGCATTTAACGATCGCCACCCTCACCCAAGATTGCGGGGCCCTACCGCTTGGGTTAGCTAATCCCTCACGGGGTCCGGGGGCGGAATGACTTGCTCGACGTCCCCGCCATGGATGCAAGGTTCTTTATGCATCCGCCCGGATGATGCTATCTACCGCAATTCTAACTCGCCCTAGCAAGCGACAAACAATTCCATAAAATCCAATACGTGTTCAATAAGAATACAACGAGCCTAGCATGATACTACGAAGCAAAGGCAGATCACGAGCATGCTAGAGAGGAACGACCTAGCATGGATTAACATGAGAATTAAATCAGAAAAATCATGCTAATCGGGAATTCAGATTAGAGAACCTAAATTTGCACATGTCAATAAACACAAACAAGCAATCAATCGGCAATCACATATAATATCGCAGGTCCACACAACTCGGGTAAGAAATCCTTACCTTGGCGGGGACAATTTGACACGAAAACCTAAGCGCGAACGAACCCGAACTAGCTACGAGAACCTATCAATCACAACAAAAATCACACAATAGGCCTAAATATAATAAAATAAACGAGGCTCGGCCGGGAGCAACTCACGAGGCACGCATTTAACGCACGAAACGGGCCGATTGCACGAACGGGCAAAGAACGGGTGTTGGCTGGGCGCGGCTGGAGCGCGAGAATGGGCTAGCTGGTGTGCGGTGCGTGCGCTGGGCGCGTTGACGCGCGCGACTGATGGACGGGCGGGCGGCGGGCGCGAGGACGCTGGCGCGCGAGCGATGCAGAGGCGCGAGAACGCGGGTGTTGGGCGCGGATGCGCGAGCAATGTGCGGCGTGGCTCGGCGGAGGCTCTGCTTCTGCGCGCGGCGAAGGGCGAGGTGATCTGGCGAGCTCGACGAACAGGGGCGAACAGAGAATCGAAGAGAACGAGCTCGATTCCAGGCGATAGGAGAGGATTCAACGCGCGATTTGTTCTTTGGATCACATCCCTACATTAGGCGCACAAAAACCACACGAATCTCCTCACTCCCACGGCCGGCAGAACGAAATCGGAACCAGGGGGAAAGAAATCGGATTTTTCGAAGGAAAGGAAGAAGAACTCGAATTTTCAAGGAGAAGAAGAAGAAGAGAAGAGAAAGGGAGGGAGAACTCACCGGAGGAGATCGTTCGGTCGAGGGAGAAGCGGCGAGTCGCTGGTCGGCGAGAGGGAGAGCGGTCGGTGAGGAGAATCGCGAAGGAGAGAAATGAGGAAGAAGAAGAAGAAGGTTCGGGCGATTTTTGTCTTTTAAATCAAAACTCAGCACAAACGGGCTTATATACCAGATCGCGCATTTAGAATCACAAAGACGCCCAGTGGCTCGACTGGCAGCGCCCTCTGCCTAGCACGCAACACGTCCCTGGCTCAAATCTCACTCGACGCGCTATTTAATTCCCTATTTAATTTTACTCTTTCCCAAGCCCAAATGCCTTCACCAAAAATCCCGATCCTATTTAAATTGACTCATAATTATTCCGGCAATTTTCAATTTCAAAACCGGCCCTGTCGGCCCGACCCAAAATTACCAAAATGCCCCTGGGCCTCTTGGGAAGACCGGGATGAAATTTCCGGGCCGTTACAACAAAGATGTCTCTACCTCCTCCACAAAGGCCACTAACTCTGCAGCTACTCTCTGGGCGATCAAACAATCTGCTAAGGTTCAAGATCCACACCTGAACCACCCAGGCTAGCCCCCACTAGAACCTGTTCCACAAGCATCAACATGAGCAAAAGCCAAAGCTAATTCCTCTCTTGGAGTGGTACTCCAGGGCAAATCACCTCCACCCTCTCACTAGGGGAAAACCAACAACTGGGCCACACGTGGTCTACGGGAGTCTAACCTCTGCCTCCCTCTGGAACGATGTCCCAGCAGATCCGAATCTATCCGGATATCTCAACAAACCATAACATACACTCACACTCGCGGGAAGTTGGCATGATGGCGCTCTAAACCCAAACCAACAACGAGTGAGAACACCGCTTCGTCTCGCTCCACAACACTACACAAGGCATACACTAGATGAAAAGTATTGTAAATTCTTAACCCTTTTCTAAAAGCAGTAAACTTAGGCGCACTGATGGTATCCGAAGTCTTTGGTGATCATGGGGAAAACGACCTACAACAAAAGGTCGAGTCCTACAGAATCTATGACTCGAGCTCGATACCAATCAGTAAAGACCCGACCCAAAAGGGGGCTCTAAATGGGCCTTTACCCCAATGCATGCATTCAAAGTAAAGACAATATACAAATATGATTTCGGATTCCAAGTAAAAATTAAAACATTCAAACATTCAATCGTAAATCAAAAAAGCAGTTTACTAAAACACGTCCCTGTCTCCAAGCACCTGTTTCAAGACAAATACATTTCCAAAAGTTTACTCTGATCAGAGATTTATTAAAATCATTCAAACCTTCTCAGGTACAACAATGCTGGAATCCACAAAAACATTGAGAAAACATCCTAGGGCTCCGTGCCCGACTACATGCATTGTGGGAAATAAAAAGACAAGAGTCATAATATAAAAGGTCGAGAGATGACAAAGAGTTCCCATGATCATGCTTCTCCTTGACCATCTTGTCTCGCACCTTGGTTACTGTGGAAAACCACAAAATAAGGGTGAGTAACGAATTACTCAGTAAGAATCCCCAACCGGGGTACAATACGATATACATGGTCATCTAGATGAATGTATGCAAGCTATGAATATAAACACAGAACAGAGCACATAGCTTAAACCACATATAATCTTCAGATGCCAACTCAGGGTCTTAGTCTGGAAAATCCACATCACACAATACGCCCTATATGAGAAACAAGTCCCGGCCTCGGCCGTCTCATCTGTCGTCACGAAAGGTGCATCGCTCACAATCCCGAGGAGCTCTCGATCGGCGTTGTAATGAGCGTATCGCGCGCGCGCACCGCATGCTACTGCAGACTCGGAAGTGCCGTGTCTAGTGGCAAAGTCGCCGAGTCGATCACCATGCCTAACTAAATCTCTGGATCGGTGTCACTGACATAGGGGTGTGAGACCTGGACACGTGAACTATGTCAGCCTAAACCACCGCACATGAGGCTAAGGAATCGGTCGTGGTAGGCTTACACCAGGAAGTCGTCTTTTCCCTAACAGATGGCAATCAAGGGCTACGGCCGAACACGCTGAGGACGTGCCGACTGCCGGGGACGAGGCAATGCCAAGTCATCATCCC
The DNA here is from genome assembly GCA_036507275.1 of Sicyos edulis. NCBI lineage: Eukaryota > Viridiplantae > Streptophyta > Magnoliopsida > Cucurbitales > Cucurbitaceae > Sicyos > Sicyos edulis. The sequence goes on from CM071851.1 coordinate 13,250,677, forward strand.
TACCGTTGGGGCATCGCGCAGACTACCACCTTCACCCAAGATTGCAGGGCCTACCGGTCGGGTTAGCTAAACCCTCACGGGGTCCAGGGACGGAGTACTACCTCGTACGCCCCTGCCATGGATGCAATATACTTTATGCATCAGGCCCGGATGATGCTACCTACCTACACTCTAACCTATCATATCAATAACATACAATCCGATACAATCCAAAACGTGCTCAACGGATACAACGAACCTAGCATGGTACTACGAAGCAAGAACAGATATGAGCATGCCAGAATGGAACAACCTAGCATGGACTAACATGAGAAACAACATAAGAAATCATGCCAGTCGGGAATTCAGAACAGAGCACCTAACACTAAACATGCTGATAATCATAAACAGACATACAAACAGCAATCACATAAAATATCGCAGGGCCCACACAACTCCGATAAGAAATCCTTACCTGGCTGAGAGGCAACTACACACAAAAACCTAAGCTGCGATCGAACCCGAGCTAGCTACCGAGAACCTAACAAAAATAATGATAATCACAATCCATATGCCTAAATATAATAAAATAAACAAGGCTCGGCTCGGGACCAACTCATGCGGCTCGGCTGACACGCGACGGCAGAAAGACAAATGGCTCGGGTTTGTTGGGCGCGACGGCGCAATAGATAGGCAGCAGAGCTGGGCGCTGGCACGGCGCTGGGGGCACGGATGGGCGGATGCTGCCGGCAGCGGGCTGGCGAGAGCATGCGCGCAGACCGACAGACACGGGCGGCGAAGCGGCACAGCAGCTGTGCGGCTGGCGCTGGGCGCGGACGAGCTGGGACGGCGACGGGCGCGCGGGCGTGAACTCGGCTGGGCGATGGCGTCTGGCGCGAGGACGGGCTGGGCGCGCGTGGGCGAGCAACGCGATGCGGCGGCTGCGACGGCGATGGGCACGCGGTCTAGTTCGTGCGACGGCCTCTGCTGGGCGCCTGGGCGGCTGCGACGGCCTGGGCGCCTAGGCTGCGTCTTTCGCTATGAGCCTAGCGCGTCTGGCGACCTCTTCTTTGGGGCGGGGCTCTTTGGTGCGACTGGTGGTGCTAGACCGGGATGCTCGGCTGGGTTGCTTGGCTGGTCGGAATGACACTCGGAGGACTCTCGTAAGAAGACTCACGCAAGATGGCTAGAGAGAAGAGGGTTGGGCGGCCATGGGGGTTTGGAGAATAAAACACAAAAGCCTAAATTTCCTTTCATTTAATCAAATGCACCAAAACCCGAAGAACTCAAGGCTAACTAGAATATGTTGCGGAGAGAGGAACAAAAAAAACCTGGTGGCTCAACTGGCCACACCACCCACCTGACTTCCCAAACCACCTGGGTTCGAAACCCACAAAACACATCTTTACTCCACCATTTTTCTTTTGCATCTCACCATGCCCAAACACAACCACAAAGCCTAAAAAACTTACAAAAATCCATCCAATAATTTTAGCAACTGGAAAAGACATAAACGGCCCTGATGGCCCGACCAAATTACCAAAATACCCCTAGGGCCTTCCTGGAAGATCGGGATGAAAACCTGGGCCGTTACAGAACAGCACCCAAATGAAGAAGCAAGAGATCGAGACACTTACCCGGGACAACGAACGATCGACGGAGCTTGGCATGGGGAAGAAGAGCACGACAAACCCCAAAGACCCATAGCTAACCAAGACCTACCGCGGAATGAGCAACAAAAGCACCCAGTGGCACAACTGGCACACTACCCCTCTGACTTCCCGGTGACCCGAGTTCGAATCCCAATAACTACGTCATTAAATCTCTAATTTACTTTTGCATCTCACCATGCCCAAACACATCCACAAAGCATCAAAACCCTACACAAGACCAACCAATAATTTTAACAGCTGAAAAAGACATAAACGGCCCTGATGACCCGACCAAATTACCAAAATACCCCTAGGGCATCCCTGGAAGACCGGGATGAAAACCTAGGCCGTTACAACTAGGAAGCTAGATGACTGATGTATTGTATTGTACCCCGGTTGGGGATTCTTACTGAGTATGTTTATACTCACCCTTATTTCTGTGGCTTTCCACCAGGTAACTTGGGACAGTACCGGAATGGCTAATCATGGGAGCTACCGGCACTCTGTCTTTCCTTAATGCATTTTTATTATTCAGCATGTAGTTGGACATGGAGTCCATAGGGAAACTTGCTTATTTGTTGTTTAAAACTATTTGAATGTTTTGCTAAATACTGGTCAGGACTTGTTTTACTTTATTAGCTTTGTTATATTGAAATTGGTTGGAAGAGTTTTCTAATGTTCCCCGCTCGGTTGATTCTTTCAAAAAAATTAATTGGTGCTTTGAAATGATTTAAGTAAGGATACATGCATGTTGAGTGAGAACCTAGGTTTAGGACCACATTTTGGGTCGAGTTTTACAGTTGGTATCAGAGCACAGAGTCATAGATTCTATAGACTAACCTGCTTTGTAGGTTGTTGTCCCCATGATCATCAGCACTCCACGGCCGTTAGGTTTGTCTACGTTCATTAAGTTAAAGGTTTTATTCACAATACCGCATCTAGTATACATGAGTTACCCCTTTTGTTGGCAGTGAGAGTCTGAGAGTGGACTAACCCTTTGTGGTTTCCGTGTAGATCGCTAGTATGCCGGTTACACGCAGTGGTGCAGGCCCGTCCAGAACTGCGAATAGAGATGTTGCTGCGACTGCAACCAGGGTTGATTAGACCAGTAGGCCTCTTGTGGCCCTAGCTGTTAACTTGCCCAGTGAGGGGGTGAAGGCTGCTATGCCTCAAGGTGTAGCTCCAAGAGTAGAGTTTTCTGTTATGCGGGATATGATGATGGGCCTAATAGCCGAGTAGAGAGCTGAGACACAGGCGCAACTAGCAGTGCAGAGAGAGGAGTCTACGGCACAGATAGCCCAGTTGACACAGCTTATCCAGCAAGCACCTCCAGCAGCTCCAGTAGCCCCGGTAGTTCCCCTGGAAGGACAGGGTCAGTAGGACCAGACTGAAAATTTATATAGTGTTGAAGGAGTTGCCGAGTTTGGCAAGTGGCTTAAGGATTTTACCAAGTGGAAGCCAAAGGAGTTTGATGCTTTAGAAAATCTGCTGGTGGCGGTAAAGTGGTTGGCTAGGATGGAGTACATCTTCACGGTGATGGGATGCCCTGATGTTCAGAGGCCGAGATGTGCGGCCCATGTTTTCACAGACACAGTTGTATGGTGGTGGGAGTCCACAGATAGAGCTAGACCAGCTGGGGCTCTTTAGAACCAAGTTTCGAGCCAAGTATATTAATGATGAGGCTCAGCAGGAGATGGCAGAGGCCTCCTCAAATATGAAGCAGGGAATAGATAGTATAGCTCCATATGAAAAGAAGTTCTATGAGTACAATTATTTTGCCCTGGAGCTCATTACCACTGAGGAGCTCAAGACCAAGAAGTTTATTAGTGGGCTGAGAAAGGAGGTTTCTCAAGATGTACGAGCACTTACTTCTGCGACTTATGATAGAGCGGTGGAGTTAGCCACCATTTATAATCCCAAGTACTCGCCGGTGCAGGTTTCTGTTGCATCAGCTCAGCCTGTCCAGCAGTTTTCAGGGCATTAGAGGAAGTTTGAGTCTTCCAGTGGGTCCCACTCAGGTGCACAATAGACTCGCTGTCAGGGCCAGTTTAGAGGTCCAGATCAGCGCCGACCACAGAGTAGACCGCAAAACTGCTAGCAGGGTATAATTAGACAGCCGCCTCAGTGCCGTATGTGTGGCAGGGCGCATTTTGGTCTTTGTCGAGCATCTCCCCATGCTAGCTATAGATGTGGCAAGGAGGGACATTTCACCAGAGCTTGTACTCAGGATGTAGCAGCAATTAGACTGGCCCAGCAGCAGGCCCGAGTGTTTGCCACGACTCGCCAGGAGACGGAGCGTACTGATGCTGCAGTTGCAGATACGCTGCTTGTATTAGACCATTATGCACTTGTATTCTTTGATTCGGGCTCGACCCACTCGTTTGTTTCTGATGCATTTGTTAGACAAGCTTGTTTGGAACTCGAACCTTTAGGGTTTGAGCTGTGTGTTGCCACTTTTTCGGGAGTGAGTATGCTAGCTAGTAGTAGAGTTAAGAGTGGCCGGATACAGATATCCGAAGAGCTTTTAGTGGCTACCCTCATAGTCCTGCCTATGAGCGATTTCGATGTGATCCTTGGTATGGATTGGTTGGCTGAGAACCATGCTTTGATAGACTGCTATCGGAAAGAAGTCGTGTTTAGGCCGCCTCAGAAGCTGAACTTCAAGTTTCGCGGTGTCTAGGGCGGAGTGTGCCAGCCATTGATTTTAGTAGTGAAAGCCCGACGTCTGTAACCCGACTCTAAATGGTCACAAATGGTCCTTACAAAATGCCATGACTCATAAATTGAACTCAAAACATAGAAATAAAAGATTTAAGAAACATGCACTTCATAAAAATAATTCAATATTTAAAAAAATCAAAGTAGTTAAAACATAATCATTTAAAACCTTTAGCCTCTAGCCAGAGTATACAAAAGAATCTAAAACCCAACAAAATAAAATCTTTCTGAAAATAATGTGCAATGCAGAATAGAAGATGAATGGACTCGTCCCCATGATCAACCAGCTCCTCCACTAGCCACCTCGATGTTGTGCCAAGTTACCTGGTGGAAGAAACCACAGAAAGGGTGAGTACAATTGCATTCAGTAAGAATTCCCCAACCGGGGTACATTACGCAAGACAAATCATTTAGCATCCTAGTATACAAGCAACAACAATATTACATATAGGCAGTCTCATCAATAAGGGTCAACAAGTGACGAGCAGACGCACCACTGGGATGACAAGACAGGAGGGCAACCTAGGTGTCCTCGATCTCTGGAAAGTCTATCTCTAAGACTACTCTAAGTTAGCACGCAACTGGGCTAACTGGGACAGCACGCTTCTAGGCTTGTCCTAAACATAGTCGGGTGGCAACGCAACTGGGCCTAATCCTGGATTGGCAACGATGGCAAGGCAAGGCAGCGATGGAAGAAATGCGGCAAAGGCTAGGGGCAGCGATGGGGCTTGGCTTCGGCAGCTTGTGCGACGGTGGTGAAGGGCTGCAATAGGGCGAAGGAGATAGAGCTTGGTGTTTTTTGTGGAAAAGATGAAGGGTTAGGGAAGTGAAGAGTCGGCTAGGGCTTGGGGTAAACAAGTGTATTTTTTCCCCAATTTTCACTTAATTAATCCCTTGAAAATCCTCCAAATTCCACAAGTCAATTGAGGTTCCCCCTTCGAGACTTGGCAAGCTCACTTTTAATTTCCAATTTTCTGTTAAATCCCGAACGACCTCCAAACAACTCCCGGTCATGAATCCTGAAACCAGAACACAAATAACAACTCAACACAAGTCTGGGAATCAACCCTAAACCCTAATTACCAAAATTCCCCCGGAAGCCAAATGACCAAAATACCCCGGAAAGCTCAGAAAACCCTAACAACCCAACCAAACGACCGAATAAATAACCGAACATACCTGGAGACCCAGAATGAAAACCTGGGCCATTACATTGGGGCTTCTTGGCAAAGTTGTCAAGTGATAGTAGTATCGCGTTGTGGTCCCTGTAGTGCAGGAGTTTGCAAATGTTTTCCCTGAGGAGTTACCGAGCTTACCCCCGAAGAGAGAGGTAGATTTTACTATTGAGCTGGAGCTAGAGACTCTCCCTATTTCCAAAGCTCCGTATCGTATGGCGCCATCTGAGTTGAAAGAACTCAAAGTGCAGTTGCAGGAGATGCTTGACCGTGGATTCATCCGGCCGAGTGTGTCCCCGTGGGGAGCACCCATTCTGTTTGTTAAAAAGAAGAATGGATCAATGCGCCTGTGTATAGACTACAGAGAGTTGAATAAAGTTACCGTGAAGAATAAGTATCCCCTGCCGCGTATTGATGATTTTTTTGATCAACTTCAGATAGCTTCAGTGTTTTCTAAGATTAATTTGAGGTCAGGGTACCATCAGCTGAAGATTCAGGATGCAGACATCCCCAAGACAGCATTTAGATCGAGGTATGGTCATTATGAGTTCGTGGTTATGTCCTTCAGACTGACGAACGCCCCTGCAGCATTTATGGACATGATGGACAGGGTGTTCAAGGCATTCTTGGACAGTTTTGTCATTGTGTTCATAGACGATATGTTGATCTACTCCAAGACGAAGGAGGACCATGCTTCGCATTTGAGGCAGGTTTTGACAGCATTGCGAGATAATCAGTTGTATGCCAAGTTCTCTAAGTGTGACTTCTGGCTAGAGAAAGTAGCCTTTCTTAGACATATTGTATTCAGTGATGGTGTAGCGGTGGACCCCGCAAAGATAAAGGCAGTTAGTTCGTAGGCCAGACCGACGACGGTCGCCGAGATTCTCAACTTTCTGGGACTGGTAGGTTATTACCGGCGTTTTGTGAAGGACTTTTCTGCAAAGGCAGCACCCCTGACTTGATTGACAAGAAAGGGTGTTGACTTTGTTTGTCATGCTAGATGTGAAGAAAGTTTTGCCTAGCTTAAGCTCAGTTTGACGACAACACCAGTGTTGGCAGTTCTTGAGGGAATAGGTGGTTTCGTAGTCTATAGCGATGCTTCCAAGTATGGTTTAGGCTGTGTGTTGATGCAGTACGAGAAGGTGATTGCTTATGCTTCCCGACAATTAAAGCCTTATGAAAAGAATTATCCGACTCATGATATGGAGTTGGCAGCGATTGTGTTTGCATTAAATATTTGGAGGTACTATCGTATGGTGAAAAGATTCAGTTATTTACATATCACTAGAGCCTTAAGTATTTTTTCACTCAGAAGGAGTTAAATATGAGACAGAGAAGGTGGCTCGAGTTGGTGAAGGACTATGACTATGAGATCCTGTATCACCCAGGAAAGGCCAATGTTGTGGCTGATGCTTTGAGTAGGAAGACGTCGCATTCCGCAGCCTTGTTGAGCTCTCAGATTGAATTGCGAAAGAGTTTAAGCGAGCCGGTATCGTAGTTATGTTGGGAGAGGTTACCGCCAAGGTAGCCTAGCTAACAGTTCAGCCGTCGATTAAGCAGAGAATCATTGATGGCCAGCTGAGTGATCCTAAGATGAAAAGACTGATTGAGAGAGTCCAGGCAGATGGCGACTTTGATTTTGTCTTAGCACCAGACGGAGGTTTGAAATATAGAGGTCGTTTGTCCCTTCCGGATGACGCAGGGCTACGAGCTGAGTTGCTTACCGAGACTCATAGCTCCCCGTTTACTTGGCACCTAGGAGGTACCAAGATGTATCAGGATATCAAGCATACTTTTTGGTGGATGGGTATGAAGCGGGATATAGCTGAGTTTGTTAGTCGATGTCTCACTTGTCAGCAAGTGAAGGCTCCTAGAAAGAAACCGACAGGTTTATTGCAGCCGTTGAGCGTTCCACAGTGGAAATGGGATGAGATTACGATGGATTATATTTCTAGGTTGTCGAGGACATCGAGAGGGTTTACTCATATCTGGGAAGTTGTGGATCGGCTGACTAAGAGTGCACATTTTATCCCCGATAGAATTAATTATATCGTGAAACAGTGGGCACAGTTATTCTTGGAGCAGATCGTTCGGTACCATGGGGTACCAGCGAAGATTGTGTCGGATCAGGATTCTCGGTTCACTTCTCACTTCTGGAGAGCGCTCTAGAAGGGTTTGGGAACCAAGTTTAGTTTCAGCACTGCTTTTCACCCTCAGACAGATGGTCAGACTGAGAGGGTGAACCAGATTCTTGAGGATATGCTGAGAGCCTATGTGTTGGACTTTCCAGGCAGTTGGGATCAATACCTATATTTGATGGAGTTTGAGTATAACAATAGTTAGTTACCAGTCGACTATTCAGATGGCTCCATTCGAGGCTTTGAATGGTAAGAGATGTAGGTCCCCAGTGTTCTGTGAAGAGGTTGGTGATAAACAGGTTTTGGGTCCTGAGTTACTTCAAATGACAAACGACGCAGTGCAGAAGATCAGGGCTCGCATATTGATAGCTTAGAGTAGGCAGAAAAGTTACGCTGATGTTAGACGTAGGGATTTGGAGTTTGAGGTTGGTCAACATGTGTTTCTGAAGGTAGCATCGGTGCGCTGTGTGTTGAGGTTCGGTAAGCGAGGGAAGTTGAGCCCTAGGTTTGTTGGGCCTTTGGAGATCCTTGAGAGGATTGGAGCAGTGGCTTACCGTTTGGCATTGCCCCCGTCTTTGGCAGCAGTGCATAACATGTTTCACTTTTCTATTTTGAGACAGTATGTGGCACACCTGACACAAGTGGTTGATCACGAGCCCCTTGGAGTTGAATAAGGATCTGAGCTTCGAGGAGAAGCCTATGCAGATTTTGGCCAGGGAGCGCAAGACTCTGCGTAACCGAGAGATAAACTTAGTGAAAGTTCAATGGAGAAATCAGAGGGCAGGGGAAGCTACTTGGGCGTTAGAGGATGAGATGAGGACTCATTACCCGGAGTTGTTTCAGTCTTAGGACTTTCGGGGACGAAAGTCCTAAAAGGAAGGAGTATTGTAACAGCCCAGTTTTCCATTTTGGTTCCCCTAAGTGCTTTCGGTTCATTATTCGGTGGTTCGGTTGGGTCATTAAAGCTGTTTTGACCATTAGGGGAATTTTGGTCATTTACCCTCTGGACCGGCTTTGTGGATAATCAGGGATCCAAGGCTGTTTCTAAGACTTGGTCGGTTGTTGGGTGCAAGTTCTAAGAGTTTGTGTTGATTGTTCGAAAGTTTGGAGGTAGTTCGGTTTAATGTAGATTAGAGAAATTAAATGTGCTTCTGTTCGGATTCGAACCCTTGACCTGCAAGGGAGTTTGGAGGCTGGGTACAAAAAGGGATTAATTAAGAGGAAATTTATGTTGTGGCTGGGACTTGAAGGGGGAAAGCCCAAGGGTGGAATCGTCAAACCTTAAAGGAAAAGGAAAAGGGAAATCGTTGAATTTTTCCCATTCTTTCTTGCCGATTCTCCAAGAAGTCGAGCCAAGAACCATGAGGTAGGTCTTCTCCTTCATCTTCTTCTACTTCTTCTCTAAGTCGTGACCTTCAATTCCTGGTTGGTTGATCCCCCTAAACATTTTCTTCTTGCTTTGTGTGTCAAACCCTTAGCGCAAATTGCCCCAGTCGTTCACCCCAACAGCAAGCTTCGCCAGCCCTCCATCTCAGTACCTTGCCCCGCCCGCACACACAGCTAGTCACATCGCCTAGCCGTGCCTTACTTTTCGCTCTCGAAGCCGCACCGAAGATAGCCCATCTCCTCGACCGATCGCACCAGCATGCAAGTCGCCGCAGCAGCGAAGCCGCAGCCCAGCGTAGCTTCGCCTCGTTCATGCGAAACCACACGCTCTGCTCGACAGCCCTTCACGACGCCTCATGCCCACACTCAGCTGACGCCTCACCTCACCTCGCTCACGCAGAACCGCACGCTCTACAGCACCAATCTGCCAGCCTGTTCGCGCCAGCTGCACGTCACTTCGCCACAACGATGTGCACAGTAGCCCTTCTCGTCGCCCCCCACGCACCCTACCAAGCCAGCACCTATGCCGTGTGACTTGCCTTCGCCGAGGCTTTGCTGCCGAGGATTTTCCTTGTGTGGGTAGCTTTCTGAAAACCCCTTGTCTCCCGTGACTTAGTTATTTAGTTCAATAAATTAATGTGGGTTGTCTCCATTAAATTTACTAGGTTGTTCGGGTTGACTTTGCAGCTCAAGAGATGTCTTTTATTGCTGTGTTTATTTTCTGCATATTTTTAGGTAAGGATTTCTTACCGGGGTTATGTGGACCCTGCGATATTATCATGATTGTGCCTTGTATGCCTGTTGATTGTTATGATCATGTTAGTGGATAGGATTTCCTGTCTGATTAACTTCTGCTAGCATGTTTGCCCTATTCTACATGTTAGAGTCATGCTAGTTTTGTCCTTCCAGCATGTTCTATGATTCCTGCTTTAAGATTGTAGTATCATTCTAGGTTATGTGTTTATATTATTGAGCATGTTTGTTTAGCCATGAATCGTTGTTTTGGGATCTTAGATAGAACTGTTAGGATTGTCAACATCTAGAGGCTGAGAGCGGACATAACGTACTTTGTCCCCACCAGTCGTGATCCAGTGTGTAGCATAATGTACCTTGCTTCCACCCCGGCAGCCGATGCGGATTAGCTCCCACGTCGGTATAAGCCTACTTGTAGGCTGCTAGAGCGGAACCCAGTCAATGGTCTAAGCCTACCTTAGTCGGTTCTTAGCTTCAGGTCAGTGGTACAGGCTGCTACAGATGAGTGTCGAGGGCCTCGCACTACTGTATTCAGTGACACCGCTTCCGAGTCATTAGGCATGCGTACCTGGACCTCGTAGTTTGTCCCTAGGCCCCACATTTATGCCTGTTTGTAGCAGCATGCAGTGTGCACGCACACATGTTAGTTGCCAGTTCGGAGAGCTCCCCCGGGCTAATGTTCGTGAGTACACCACTTTCGTTCCAGTTTAGTGCCAGACTTTGGGCACTCTCCCATTTTTCAAGTAATGTCTAGTCGAGGGTAAGAGGCCCTAAAGGACACCTATTTGAGATTGGTTTTTTAGCTGATCATTTGGCCGAGGGAGAAGGAGCCTCGAGGGTGTCTGACATCTATTTGGGATCAGCTTTTGAGTTGGTCATTTGGCCTATGGAGAAAGACCCTCGAGGATGTCTTTTGGGATTGGTTAGAAGAGTCAATCATTAGGCCAGAAGTAGGAGACTTCCGAGGATTCCGAATTTGCCCCGTAGTACGTTGAGCAAAGATCTATGTTGGTAACTATTTTGCATGTATACTAGGACACTAGATAACTGATGTATCGTATTATACCCCGGTTGGGGATTCTTACTGAGTATGTTTATACTCACCCTTATTTTTGTGGTTTTTCCACCAGGTAACTTGGGACAACACCGGGATGGCTAGCAGAGGGAGCTGACTGATGATGAGAGCTGCCGGCACTCTATCTTTCCTTATTGCATTTTTATTATTCAGCATGTAGTTGGACATGGAGCCCATAGGGGAACTTGTTTATTTGTTGTTTAAAACTATTTGAATGTTTTGCTAAATACTGGCCAGGACTTGTTTTACTTTATTAGCTTTGTTATATGGAAATTGGTTGGAAGAGTTTTTTAATGTTCCCCTCTCGGTTGATTCTTTCAAAAAATTTAATTGGTGCTTTGAAATGATTTAAGTAAGGATACATGCATGATGAGTGAGAACCTAGGTTTAGGACCACATTGTGGGTTGGGTTTTTACAGTTGGTATCAGAGCACAGAGTCATAGATTCTATAGACTAACCTGCTTTGTAGGTTGTTGTCCCCATGATCATCAACACTCCACAGCCATCAGGTTTGTCTAAGTTCATTAAGTTAAGGGTTTTATTCACAATATCGCATCTAGTATACATGAGTTACCCCTTTTATCGGATGTGAGAGTCCGAGAGTGGACTAACCCTTTCTGGTTTTCGTGTAGATTGCCAATATGCCAGTTACACACAGTGGTGCAGGCCCGTCCGGAACTGAGAATAAAGATGTTGCTGAGACTGCAACCAGGGTTGATCAGACTCGTAGGTCGCCTGTGGGCCCAGCTGTTAACTTGCCCAAAGAAAGGGTGGAGGTTGCTATGCCTCAAGGTGCAGCTCCAAAAGTAGAGTTTTCTGCTATGCGGGATATGATGATGGGCCTAATGGCCAAGCAGAGAGCTGAGACTCAGGCACAGCTAGCAGCGCAGAGAGAGGAGTCTAGAGCACAGATAGCCCCGTTGACACAACTCATCCAGAAGGCACCTCCAGCAGCTCCAGTATCCCCGGTAGTTCCCCTGAGAGAACAGGGTCAGCAGGACCAGACTAATAATTTAGATAGTGTTGAAAGAGCTACCGAGTTTGGCATGTGGCTTAAGGATTTTACCAAGTGGAAGCCAAAGGAGTTTGATGCTTCAGAAAATCTGCTGATGGAGGTAAAGTGGTTGGCTAGGATGGAGTACATCTTCAGGGTGATGGGATGCCCTGATGTTCAGAGGCCGAGATGTGCGGCCCATGTTTTGATAGACACAGCTGTATGGTGGTGGGAGTCCACAGATAGAGCTAGACAAGTTGGGTCTTCACCAGCCACTTAGGAGTTCTTTAGAACCAAGTTTCGAGCCAAGTATGTTAATGATGAGGCTCAGTAGGAGATGGCGGAGGCCTTCTTGAATCTGAAGCAGGGAACAGATAGTATAGCTTCATATGAAAAGAAGTTCTCTGAGTACAGTTATTTTGCCCAGGAGCTCATTGCCACTAAGGAGCTCAAGACCAAGAAGTTTATTAGTGGCCTGAGAAAGGAGGTTTCTTAGGATGTACGAGCACTCGCTCCTGAGACTTAGGATAGAGCGGTGGAGTTAACCACCAATTATAGACCCAAGTACCCGCCGGTGCAGGTTCTTGTTGCATCAGCTCGACCTATGCAGCAGTTTTCAGGGCAGAAGTGGAAGTTTGAGTTTTCTAGTGGGTCCCACTCAGGTGCACAGCAGACTCGTCGTCAGGGCCAGTTTAGAGGTTGAGATCATCGCCGAGCATAAAGTAGACTATAGGACCGCCAGCAGGGCGTGATTAAACAGCCGCCTCAGTGCCATATGTGTGGTAGGGCGCATTTTAGTCTTTGTGGAACATCGCCCCAGTCTTGCTATAGATATGGCAATGAGGAACATTTGGCCAGAGCTTGTACTCAGGATGTAGCAATAGCTAGACCGGCCTAGCAGCAGGCCCGAGTGTTTGCCACGACTCTCCAGGAGGCGAAGCGTACTTATGCTGCAGTTGCAAATACGCTACTTGTCTTAGATCATTATGCAATTGTATTGTTTGATTCAAGATTGACCCACTTGTTTGTTTCTGCTGCATTTGTTAGACAAGCTTGTTTAGAACTCGAACCTTTAGGGTTTTAGCTGTGTGTTGCCACTCCTTCTAGAGTGAGTATGCTAGCTAGTAGTAGAGTTAAGAGTCGCCGGATACAGATATCTGAAGAGCTTTTAGTAGCTACCCTCATAGTCCTGCCTATGAGTGATTTTGATGTGATCCTTGGTATGGAATTGTTGGCAAAGAACCATGCTTTGATAGACTGCCGCCAGAAAGAAGTTGTGTTTAGGCCGCCTCAGTAGCCAAGCTCAAGTTTCGCGGTGTCTAGGGCGGAGTGTGCCCACCGTTGATTTTAGCAGTGAAAGCCCGACGTATGTTAGCTCGAGGAGCGTGGGGCTTCTTGGCAAAGTTGTCAGGTGATAGTAGTACCGTGTTGTCTGTTGACATGGTCCATGTAGTGTAGGAGTTTGCAGATGTTTTCCCTGAGGAGTTACCGGGCTTACCCCAAAGAGAGAGGTAGATTTTACTATTGAGCTGGAGTTAGGGACTCTCCCTATTTCCAAAGCGCTAGCTGAGTTGAAATAACTCAAAGTGCAGTTGCAGGAGATGTTTGACCGTGGATTCATCCGGCCGAGTGTGTCCCCGTGGGGAGCACCCGTTCTGTTTGTTAAAAAGAAGAATGGATCAATGCGCCTGTGTATAGACTACCGAGAGTTGTATAAAGTCATCGTGAAGAATAAGTATCCTCTGCAGCGTATTGATGATTTTTTTTTATCAACTTCGGGGAGCTTCGGCGTTTTCTAAGATTAATTTGAAGTCAGGGTACCATCAGCTGAAGATTCGGGATGCAGACATCCCCAAGACAACATTTAGATCGAGGTATGGTCATTATGAGTTCGTGGTCATGTCCTTCTATAACGGCACAGGTTTTCATCCTGGTCTTCCAGGTATGCCATAGGGGTATTTTGGTAATTTGGTCGGGCCGTCAGGGCCGTTAATGTCTTTTTCCAGTTGCTAAAATTATTGAATGGGTTTATGTAGGTTTTTTAGGCTTTGTGGATGGGTTTGAGCAAGGATAGATGCAAAAGTAAAAATAAAGGAAAATTTGTGTTGCAGCTAGGATTCGAACCCGGGTCTCTGGGAAAGCCTATAGAGATGCGTGCCAGTTGAGCTATGGAGAGCTCTTGTTGCTCTTTTCGCATCATATCTTGGTTAGCCTTGGATCTTTGGAGTTTTGGTGCATTTGGTTAAATGAAAAAGAAATTAGGTTTTTTGTTCTTCTTCTCCAAAACTCTCCTTGCCGTCCAAGCTTGTTCTCCCTAGCTCCCCAAGCCGATTTTCATCCCCTTTGCAGCTCCGTGGCTCGATCGTCTTTCCGGGTAAGTCTCTTCGTCTCTTCGTCTTCTCCGATTTGGATTCTTGCTGGCCGAATGTAAGTAAAAGAGTGTGGGTGTGTGTGTGTGTGTGTTTGATTGCAGCCAGCCGAGAGAAGCCCCAGCCAAGAAATTGACCACCGTCGCGACTCACCAGCAGAGCGGATCGCGCCAGATCACTTCTCGTCGCTCGCTCCAGAAAGCCAAGCGACCGCCGGAATGGCCTCTGCTCTTCGCTCCTCGCGCAGCGCAAAGCAGAGTGCTAGGCGCCCAGATCGCCCAAAGACTCTGTCGCGACTTCATCGCACGCCCAGCGCCCGCGCTCCCATCATCATGCTTTGCGCTCGCGTCGCACGACGCCCAGCGCCGCGCGTCCTCGCTCGCGTGCCGCTTGCTCGCGCCGGCCTCAGCCCGCCCGTCAGTGTGCGGCCCGCTCAAATAAGCAGTGCCATCCCTTGCCCAGTAGCGCGGCCAGCCGCACAGACTAGCACTAACAGTTAGCACAAGTTGGCGCCCAGCTCCATGTCACCATGCCGTGTGAGTGCCCCCGAGCCGAGCCTGCTTGTTTTATTATATTTTAGGCCTATGGTTGTGATTATTGCTATGTTTGTTAGGTTCTCTATAGCTAGCTCGGGAGTGATCGCAGCTTAGGATTTTGTGTGTAGAAGCCTCCCGACCAAGGTAAGGATTTCTTACCGGAGTTGTGTGGGCCCTGCAATATTATATGTGATTTCTGTTTGTATGCTTGTTTGTGATTATCAGCATGTTTAGTGTTAGGTGCTGCATTCAATTCCCGATCGCATGATTTCTTATGTTGTTTCTCATGTTAGCCCATGCTAGGTTGTTACTCGCTCGGCATGCTCGTTATCTGTTCTTGCTTCGTAGTATCATGCTAGGTTCGTTGTATCTGTTGAGCACGTATTGGATTGTTTGTTGTTGATGTTATAGCTTAGAGTCCAGATAGGTAGCATCATCCGGGCCAGAATGCATAAAGTATCTTGAATCCATGGCAGGGACGCACGAGGTAATACTCCGTCCCTAGACCCCGTTAGGGTTTAGCTAACCCTACCGGTAGGCCCTGCAATCTTGGGCGAGGGTGGCAGTCTGTGCGATGCCCCAACGGTCAGGATGATGACTTGGCAATGCCTAGTCCCCGGCAGCCAGCACGTCCTCAACGTGTTCGGCAGTAGCCCTTGATTGCCACCTGTTAGGGCAAGGACGGCTTCCTGGTGTAAGCCTACCACGACCGATTCCTTAGCCTCAGGTGCGGTGGTTCAGGCTGACATAGTTCACGTGTCCAGGTCTCACACCCCTATGTCAGTGACACCGACCCAGAGATTTAGTTAGGCATGGTGACTGGACCTGGGCAGCTTGCCACTAGACCCGGCACCCCCTAGAGTCTGCAGTAGCATGCGGTGCGCGCATACGCTCATTACAACGCCGACTGGAGGGCTCCTCGGGATTGTGAGCCAGTGTACCTTTCGTATCGACAGTAGACAGGCTGAGGCCGGGACTTGTTTCTCGTATAGGGCGTATTGTGTGGTGGAATTTCCGGACTAAGACCCTGAGTTGGCATCCGAGGTTTATAAGTGGATTTAAGCTATGTGCTCTAATCTGTGTTTATATTCATAGCTTGCATATCTTTTGGCTAGATGACCATGTATATCGTTTTGTACCCCGGTTGGGGATTCTTACTGAGTAATTCGTTACTCACCCTTATTTTGTGGTTTTCCACAGGTAACCAAGGTGCGAGACAGGATGGCTGAAGGTGGAGCTGTGATCATGGGAACTCTCTTTGTCATCTCTCGACCTTTTTATATTATGACTCTTGTCTTTTTATTTCCATCGAATGCATGTAGTCAGGGCACGGAGCCCTAGGATGTTTTCTCAATGTTTTTGTGGATTCCAGCATTGTTGTATCTGAGAAGGTTTTGAATGATTTTAATAAATCTCTGATCAGAGTAAACTTTTGGAAATGTATTTGTCTTGAAACAAGTGCTTGGAGAAAGGGACAGGTTTCAGTAAACTGTATTGATTTCTGATTGAATACTGAATGATTTAATTTTAATTGGAATCCGAAAGCATAATTGTATATTGTCCTTACTTTGAATGCATGCATTGGGGTAAAGGCCCATTTAGAGCCCCTTTTAGGTCGGGTCTTTACACATTCAGACTGACGAACGCCCCTGCAGCATTTATGGACATGATGGACAAGGTGTTCAAGGCATTCTTGGACAGTTTTGTCATTGTGTTCATAGACGATATTTTGATCTACTCCAAGACGAAGGAGGACCATGCTTCGCATTTGAGGCAGGTTTTGACAGCACTGCTAGAAAATCAGTTGTATGCCAAGTTCTCTAAGTGTGACTTCTGGCTAGAGAAAGTAGCCTTTCTTAGACATATTGTATTCAGTGATGGTGTAGCGGTGGACCCCGCAAAGATAGAGGCAGTTAGTTCGTAGGCCAGACCGACGACGGTCGCCGAGATTCTCAACTTTCTGGGACTGGCAGGTTATTACCGGCATTTTGTGAAGGACTTTTCTACAAAGGGAGCACCCTTGACTTGATTGACAAGAAAGAGTGTTGACTTTGTTTGTGATGCTAGATGTGAAGAAAGTTTTGCCCAGCTTAAGCTCAGTTTGAACTTATGAATTCAGTACCAAAGCAATAACAAAAAATACACGGTAAGGGAATCTATTATACTATGCTTACAAACTACCACTTCTACTTTCGCTCAACACCTAGCCCAGATTCTATTGTGACTAAATGTAATTGCAAACCACTCTAAGTATGTAATAGTTATGCATTTATTCTTAACCTACGATTTAAAGTGTCACAGCTGTAACACTGCCCAATAAACAAGCACGATAGACTTAGATCATTTTCTCTTTCGAATTACAATCTATTAGCTCGTGTGGATGGTCGGTCGACACTTACTATTTTAATGAAGTACCTATCTTACATGCTCGAGATTAAACCCTTCCAAACTTCTTCCTACAACATATTACTAAAATTCACGTTCTCCCAGTTTCACCTTAAGACAATTAGTTCATAATGAAAACAGAAAACACAATGCAAGATATTGGAAACATCATAGAATTGTATTATTGAAATAAAATGAGTCTAATGATGCGATATTTCGGTGCTGTATAAATAAGAAAATAATTAATTCTAAGAGTGAAACTAAGTTCTACACTTCGAATCGCATTAATACGCAATTTTACGCAGTCGAGTATGCAGCAAGTGATAAGTACTTATATTTTATCGTTCTCCACAGGGATTGATGTCTACAATTGGTTAATTAATCTAAGAGTCGTGCAAGAAAAGTAAAATAGAATGGTGTTGGGATTTTTGGTTTGTTTTATATCTAAATTCGAAAGTAAAAATAAAATGTAAAATGAACTAAGTAAGGCTCGGGTTAAGCTTATGGGGTGCATATAGTAATTCCTAAGATAAAATGCGCTAAGTAGTAATTGTCATAATTCGCCTAACAAACTACCACTTTCGCTTTCGTTCAGCATCAAGTCCGACTTTCGTCACAACTCGATGAAATGATAACACGACGCTACGTATGCAATAGTTACGTGTTTATTCCTAAACTCCGATTTAAAGTACTACAGTCGTAAAAATACAAACCTATTGAACATGTAAACTAGCCTTAGGTTATTTCCTCTTCTGATTTACAACTGATAACTCTCAAGAAGTGAAAGTTAAAGTAGGTAAAAATAATATATTTTTATAAGAATTTGCTAATATTTAATTAATTTAATATTGAATTTCGCCCCATCATACTAAAATTGTGCTTAAGCGAAACATCCTTTAGTTTTCTAATTAGAATGCATTTTCTAGGTTCGTTGCAGCGAAATAAGCTTGAATGTGTGCAAAGTTGTATGTGTTAAAAAAGAATTGATATTTTCTAGTTTGTCTGCAGCATTACCGATGGAGCGAAGCAAAATTCACATAAGAAGGAGTTTGCCTAAACTAACATCAGCCGATCAAGCATGCCTTGAAGATGTCCAACACAGCACCGGAGCTTGAAGAATTGCTAAAGGCTTCGCCAAAGCGAAGTGTCCAGTGAAAGAAGATGTTGTGAAGATAGCGAAGCTAAAGATGCTTTGACAACCGACAATGCAGATCGTGGAGCAGAAATGTCAGAATAGAGCAGTCCTTCTACTGAAAAGCGATCGTAGAGCAGCTTTATACATTGTCAAGATCATGGAGCAGGCTTTGTCGCTTGGAGCTGGAGTATAAATAGATGTCTTCTCCTTCAAAGCAAATTATCACCCACTCTAGGGTTGATCACTCTTTCTTAGTGAATTTTCTGTCAAGCTATTTTCGATCAACATTTCTTAGTTTAGCCTTAGTTTAGTCGTAGTTTAGTTGTTTTCCCGTATTTCCTTTTATTGCTTTCGTTTACTTCTGTAGTAGCACTAGTTTCAGTTAACATTGTTATTTGGTGTTTTAATAAAGTTGAACTATTGCTTTTACTTTGCTTTGCTTTTATTTATCTTTATGAGCAGCTAAGTTCATCATTGGAAGGATGTAGGCAAGTAGGAGCAGTTCGCCTAAGCGAAGCCTTAGCGAGATGTCAAACTATTATGAATGTTATGCTAATTCGAAATACATTACGTTTGATCCACTGCATGTATGTCTTTATTTCGCTTCGAGAGAATAGAAATAGAGTGATCTTGCATGTTTAACATTAGATTTGCCAAGTTTGCTTAGAGATAAGTTTACTTGCATCTAAATTGAACGCTTAGAGATAAGGTTCGCCTAGTGCTGTTTTGCTTAGTTTTAGCATCGTTTGAGTTCGAGAGGACCAAACCAAGAGCTCGAGAGAGCCAGCTTCTGAAACTCGAGAGAGTCAAGGAGAAAGCCTTCAGTTGTTGCTTCTTAGCTTTACTTAGTTTTGCATAAGCGAAACTCTCTGAAAATATCTTATTCCCTTCCGATGTATTGCACTTAGTTCATTTTATTTTACGTTTAGTTCGCTTAGCTTAATTTCAGCACAACAATTTCACCTGTTACTTTGACTCTCTTAATTTTGCTTAAACATGACATTAATCACTAATCCCTGTGGAGATGACCTTTACTTACATTAAAACTTGCTACAACAAGGACTATGTATACTTGCACAATCTTTGGGGAAATACCTTCACACTTTTCGCTTGAACTATAGTAAGGGCGAAATCTAAGACAAGCCACATCATCATTCCTCATAAATAATTATTTTTATAAATTGTGTGTTGATATTTCGAACAACAACGACCTATTAGCGCATGTGGATGATCGGTCGACATTTTCTATTTAATTAAGATCCTAATTTTACATGCTTTAATTAACAACTTCCTTTACTCTAGTACATGATTTCTACAACCTGCACCCTTAACCTTCGCCTAAAATGCTTAGCTAGACATGAAAGTAAGGGAAAGAATAAATAAGAATAAAATGAAGTCATTGCAAAAGAAAACTGAATTAATTCAAATGCAAGAAAAGTTCAAAGGGAAACAACGGTGCTGAAATAAAATAAGAATAAAAGAAATAAGAGAAGATAAACTAGAAAGCGGTAAATGGTGGCGACTTCTTGAAGAACAGGACTCCGTGTCAATAGAAACACGAACTTCGCTTCCGTACTTTCATCCCAAGTGTGGGAGAAGAACTTCGAAAATAGGCACTCTTTCACTCTTGGTTCTTCTCCTTTTTATAGACTTGAAATATTTTGGGACTAAGAAATCGTTTTGGAAGGCAAGGATTTGATTTGGACTTTTATTTTCTTTTATTCTATATCCATTGATTCTTGCGACAGATTTCCTCTGATTTTGTCAATCACATCTTTGCTGATTAAGGTATGAATCCCATGATTATTGCAATTTGTCTATTCTTCAATCTGATAGTTGGCATTAGCTAGGCATCCGATTCTTTCCTTATTGAAGCTTTTGAATCTAATCTGTTTTGCAACAGGTATTTGTCCATCGCAAATATTATTTGGGAGATCCTGCGGTCTGCAACCTCCAAAGCATCCGGATTTTGACCTTCCGCTTCTCCTTTGAATGTGATGATACCATGTTTCCAATTCTTGTAAATATAGCAATAAATTAGCACAACATAGAATCTTTGGCCTTTAATTATAAAAACCATTCAACATTCACATACTCTAAAATACGCTAATTTCCTTAACCTCTTATTTCTCAGCTTATAAATCATGCATGCATCGTATTTATATGAATTTTCCATCTTAATGTTATTATAACTCTAAAATTTATTCAATTAATGCACAAATACCTTTAGAATATATTACAATATTAGCCTAAATAATGCTATATTTGAGAGCTATCATCTAACAATACGAATTAACAAAACAATTGAACAGTAAATTGTAGCGTCAATCAAATCTCTAAATTACTCCTAGAAGAAGAACAGGGCAAAGATCCAACTCCCCTAGGGTTAATCCTGCGAAACAGAAATGGACATAAGCCTCTATGAAACCTATGCTAAACGCACTTCTTTGGTCATTTTTAGCACAATAACCAACATTTAGCATTTAACTCCGATAACATGCAAACATTAGCTAATTACACCTTTTTACTCCTAATTTGAGTTCACTGGCGCTTTATATAAATTAATCAATATGAATAATATTCCAAAGTTAGGCTAAAATCTGACTCTATTTTCGAGCCATCAAACCCCCAAACTTGAATCATTGCTCGTCCCGAGCGATGCTAATGCTGGTGTAATAGCCGCTAAGGTAATGTAGATCGTAATGCCACATTTTTTTTCTTCTGCTAAAAAAAATTGTTTTTTAAGTATTATTGCCTTGGTAAACCAATCGGTTACTCATTCCAAGTCATCATTTGCTAGGTTCCTAGCAATCTCATCTTAGATCTTCTCCTCATTCCCTTAGTCCCAAGTTCACTCTAGTTTGGAGACTTCTATTGTAGTGTAAGTCATTCTCCTCTATCAGCTAAGTTTGTTCAAAACATTTTGTCCACGACTTATTTGTTTTAGGTACCTATGAGTAAATGTTCTGCTTGCCGCTAAAACGGTTTTGTAGCAATGCTAGCAGAATACTTGGATCACCCACGTCTCATTCGCTCGTTTTTCCCTTTCTTTTACCCAGAATGCTTGAGGGTTATTTTATATTTTCTATTTTTTTATTTTTTTTATTGAAAACATCAAACGCATTCGCATATTTCATTTGTAACACAATGCTAATTAGCATTCTCAACCCCCCCCCCCCCCCCACCAACTAAGGCTTATCATTGTCCCCAATGATTGTCAGTTTTAATTCCCCCCAAATTTAAATGTTTCTATGGTTATTGAAATCCTTATTTTTGCTTAAACCATCTCCTCCCAAGGAATTGATTTAGGTCCTAAGTTCACAAGTGTCTGTCCCAAGATGATTAAATTATTGCTTCGCAAATGATGTCTTGGGGTAGCGTAAATATCAGCGTGTTAAAGGCAATGTTTTGAAAATGCGTAACTAAAAAGCAGACATTAAAAAAGTCAGCATTCGTCAAAACATTAACTTACCAGTGAGTAAAATGAAATATTTATTATAAGTAAGGGAAGCAGATAACAGAAAAATCAAAGGTAGGAACAACAGAGACAGAGACTTCTTTTATCACTCTTCATCTTCTGAATAAGAGTTGTCATAGTTGGTGGAGGAGTCAATATCTTGGATATCCAAGAGGATAGGTCTGCAGAGTTGTGGATCCAACAGAGTTCGGATGTCAAAGATGATGTTGTCTTGATTTCCTATGTAGTCCACAAGATTTTTCACATTTTTCTCTAGCAGACAAAGGCTGCGCCTAAATTTTTCTCTCATTGTCTACTTCATCTTCCTTGGTGGGCGAGTAGACACGTGGGCATGTGTAGAAGGTCCCACTTCATTTGGTAGCGATGCATTTTCATGACCGAACTCTACCATGAGGCACTAGATAACACAGTCACGGTTTTCTCCTAATGGTGTCAATCGGACTCTCTACCGTCTGGCGTTGCTTGCCTCAGCTTCCTCTCTTTTTCTACTTCGAAAAAGTCCCTTTGATATAGGATGTTCTCTTCTTCCACCTCGCTCCTCAACTAACATCTCTAACTTCTTCTTCTACATGAACTGCTGCAAACTTCCTCCAAGTCCTCTTTTCGTGGTGTAGAGGTAACAGCCATTTCTTCCCCAGGAACCGTCGAAGATTCCTCTACTACTGCGATACATTCTTCCATTCTTCCAGATGGAGCAGTCACTTGCCTTCCCACGGTTGGTCCAGCTTGTGACTGTCCGTTGTCACTGTGAACGAATGTTGCAGCCAATGGGTCAAGGTCTTCGTTGGGGTCTACTTCCCTTTGTTGTTTCATTCTTATTTGCCACATTCTTTGCTAAGTGGTTGCAAGTCTTCGCACCATGGTGAAGGTTATGGAAGAATTGTAAGGTAGAAATTGTTGGTTGAAAGGAATGGTTATATAGCAAATTTCTTGCAGGGTATTTATCAGTCGAAATGAAGGGTATAACGATCCAATTGCAATTGTTGCTTATGTCAGGGCGACGATTGGGCTTTTGGCCGTCATGTACTCTCCGCAAGGATCAAAATTCCTATGATTCTATTTCTCGGTATCCGTCCATAATTAATGATTGACATGATTATAATAGAGATTTACTGACTTATTGAAATTTAAAAATTGTAGTGAAAATAGAAAGCAAAAATAAAATAAAACATTAAATTCAGAGAATCTTCTAGCATAAATAGATAGGAAATATTAAAACTTATCATGCGTGGAGCGAAAATGAAAGGGTACTGATCGCTCTAGCTCCACTAGCATGCTTGCGTGCTTATTCCTCAGTCAATGTGAATGAAGATATTCCGCGTTGAACATCCTCATTCCAGTAATGATTTAATCTCTTGCCATTGACTGAAAATTCATTTCCAATGGCTTCGTTCTTGATCCAAACTGCTCCTCCAGCTTTTACCTGTGTAATATAAAATGGTCCAAGCCACTTGGATCTAAGCTTACCTGGAAACAAACAAAGTCTAGACTTGAACAATAACACTTGTTGTCCAACCTCAAAAGTTCGAGGAGTCAGTCGTTGATCATGCCATCTTTTGGTTTTCTCCTTGTATAGCTTTGCATTTTCGTACGAAAAGTGTCTATACTCTTCTAAGTTGAGCAGTTGTATCATCCTTACTGCGCTTTCTGAAGATCTAAATTTAATATTTTTAGCACCCAGAAAGCTTTATGTTCTAGCTTGATTGGAAAGTGACATGTTTTTCCTTCACTATCCTATAAAGTGACATGTTCAGCGGCATTGTCAATGTTGTTAGATAAGCCAAGAGTGCATCATCTAACCTCATAGAAGGCGATTCTTGATATTATATTTGTGTAACACGTGCGATATCGCTCTGTTAGGAAATGTGTTCCTTCGCCACTGATGATTGCTCATGGTGTTCCAAACCTTGTAAAAATGTTCCTATGAAGGAATTTTATAACAGTTCTCGCATCATTCTTAGGTGTAGCCACTGTTTCGATCCACTTTGACACATAATCAACCACTACCAAAATATACAAATTTTCGCATGAATGAGGAAATGAACCCATGAAATCGATTCCCCAAACATCGAATAATTCAACCTCTAAGATTGAAATCAGAGGCATTTCATCCTTTTTTCCTATGTTTACTTTCTGATGGCACTTATTGCATGTTTTCGCATAGTGATGCGCATCCTTAAATATGCTTGGCCAAAAGTAGCCTGATTGGAAAATCTTTGTTGTAGTTTGCATTCCTCTGAAATGTCCTTCGTACAGTGATGTGTGGCATGACTCCAGTATTGCATTTTTCTCATGCTTTGCTACACATTAGCGTATTATCCCGTCAACACATTGCCTATAAAGAAATGGTTCATCCCAGAAATAGAATTTTGCGTCATGGAAGAAGCGTTTTGCTTGCGGTTGCGTCATATGGGATGGAATGATATGGCTTGCTAAATAATTGGCAATGTCTACAAACCAAGGGGCCTTCCTTTCTTCTACTACTGTTAGCACAAATACTTGCTCATCAGGAAATTTTTTTGATATGCTAAACATGGTTGTGTCAAGATATGTGATCTCTAGTCGCGATAGGTGATCTGCCACAACATTCTCACACCCTTCTTGTCCTTGATTTTTATATCAAACTCTTGCAAGAGAAGGATCCATCTATTCAATCTTTGTTTTGCATTAGCCTTACTCATTAGATATCTTATAGGAGTTTGGTTAGTGAACACAGTTACCCTAGATCCGACTAGGTAAGAACGAAAATTTTCTAGCGCGTAGACTACTGCCAGAAACACTTTCTTCGTGGTTGTATAGTTCTGATGTGCTTCCGTCAAGGTTCTGCTTGCATAGTAAATGGGATGGATCATCTTTTCTCCCTTCTGGCCCAGAATAGCTCCTATTGCGTAATACTTGTGTCGCACATGAGTTCGAATGGTTTCTCCCAATTAGGTGTTATCATTATGAGTGCGGAAATTAGAGCCTTTTTTAATTGCTCAAACGCTTGCAGACAACATGCATCAAAATTAAATGTTTGATCAGTCTCCAAAAGCTCGCACATAGGTTTCGCTATTTTTGAATCGCCTGTAAAACCCAGCATGGAATTGCACTTTGCTAGAGATTTTGTGCTCAATAACAATTTCTTCCTTTACCATGAAATGGCATTTTTCTCAATTGAGCACCAAGTGCGTTTCTTCGCATCGGTTGAGCACTTTCTCTGGGTTTGCTAAACAATTATGGAAGGTGTGTTCGAACACTGTAAAATCGTCCATAAAGACTTCCATAACATCTTAGAGCATATCCGAGAAAATAGAAATCATACATCTTTGGAAGGTGGCGAGCATGTTACATAATCCAAACGGCATTCTTCTGAAGGCGAATGTTTCATAGAGGCAGGTGAACATAATTTTCTCATGATCTTTTGGATCTATCATGATTGGTTGTATCTTGAATATCCGTTCAGAAAATAGTAATACTTTTTTCCTGCAATTGCGATCTAACATTTGGTCGATATAAGGAAATGGAAAATGATCATTCCTTATTGCCTTGTTCAACTTGTGGTAGTCAATACATACTCTCCATCCTGTAACTGTTCGTGTGGCAATTGGCTCATTTTTCTCATTACCAACGACGATGGTGCCTTCTTTCTTAGGTACGCACTGAATTGGACTAACCCATTGACTCTCTGATATGAGATAGATGATCCCAGCGTCTAGCCATTTCAGAATTTTCTTTTTTACTACCTCCTTCATGGTTGATTTTAATCATCTTTGATGTTCTACTGATGCCTCTAGAATGATTTTGTGCATACAAAACGTGGGACTGATGCCCGTTATATCTGCTAGAGTCCATCCAATTATCGCCTTGTGTTGCACAAGGAGTGCTAGTAGCAACTACTTGTGCTCTATGGTTAATTGCGAAGATATGACAACTGGTATTGTCTCATTTTCTCCAAGGTAGACGTATTTTAAATGATCAGGGAGAGGTTTCAGATCTAGCGTAGGAGGTTCGTCTGTCGAGGGCTGCTGCGTAGAGCTACAGTTTGTCCCTACATTCAGTGCTTCATAATAATGCACTATGTTTGTTGTTTCCTCGATTACGTTATCCAACAAATCCTCTGTTTCCTCAATAGTCAGCCACTCCTGCTATCATGATTGCTTCATCTAACAGTACTTCCAAATGGCTGACGTCGAAATTATATTCTTTGTCAGGCTACTTCATTGAGTCGAATATGTTGTACTCAATCTGCTGATCATTCATTCTTAATATGATCATTCCTTCGTAGACATCTACCAATGTGCGCCCAGTCCTCAAGAATGGTCGTCCCAGAATGATTGGAACTTCAAGATCTGCTTCGTAGTCTAGAATGATAAAATCCGCTGGAAAGATGAACTTGTCGACCTGAACCGATATGTCTTCAATTTTTCCATTAGGACGAGTTATCGACCTATCTACAAGCTAAATTGTGACCGTGGTCGGTCTTGCTTCACCTTATCCGAATTCTTTTGTAAATTAATAGGGCATCAAATTTATGCTAGCACCTAAATGGCAAAGTGCTAGCCCAATGTGTGAACGCTAATTTTTACCGGAATGGTAAAATGCCCTTGGTCGACTTCTTTCTTGGGAATTTTATTTTGAATAATTGCACTACATTCCTCGTTCAATGCTACTATCTTGAATTCCTCGAATTTGCCCTTATCCTTAAGTGCGTCCTTCAAGAATTTCATAGAGTTTAGCATTTGTCGAAGCATCAACTAAAGGAATGTTAATGCAGATTTGTTTAAAAATATCCATGAATTTTTCAAAATTTGACTCGTTTCCTTTTCGTTTAAGCCTTTGAGGGTACGACAGTGGTGGTGGTTGGTAAATGGGTAATGGTTTCTCCACGTTCTCTCTTCCCTTTTTAGTTATGATGACCTCATCGACGTCCTTCAATGGCACTTTTGTTGTTGGTGGTTTAGTTGCGACTTTTGTTCCTTGAAAATTCATGATTTCCTCACTGTCTACCAAGGGTTTCCCACTTTGTAACTCAACCACATGAACTTGATCCTTACCACTCCGCCTAGATCCTTCTGTGTCTAACGCTAGTTGTCCCAGTGGTCTTGTTTTCAAATATGCTGCAATTTGTCCTTACTACAGCTCCAGCGCCCGAAGTGTAAAGACCCGACTCTAAATGGTCCAAATGGCCTTTACTTAATGATGCATTACAGTTTCACATGGCTTAAAACAAACAGATTTAAAACATCCATTTTATTAAATAATAAAGTTCCAAAATGCTTAAGTGAAAAACATTAAAAGTAGTTAGCCTCTGGCCAGAGTATAACAAAAACCATTACAAATTTTTCAGGTAAAACATTCCAACAAAAAAACTATGAAATGAAACGAGCAGATGCAACAGACTCTCCCATGATCATCCAGCTCCTCTTCTAGCCACCTTGATGTTGTGCCAAGTTACCTGCTGGAAAAACCACAGAAAGGGTGAGTACAATTGCACTCAGTAAGGATCCCCCAACCGAGGTACAATACGCAAGACAAATCCTCTAGCATCCTAGCATACAAGCATAGCACAATAAAGTAAATCAGTCTCAACACTAAGAGACATCAAGTGTCATACAGGATCAGCACACCACTAGGGTGACTAAACAGGAGGACAACCTAAATGACCTCAGTCTCAGGAGTTAACTAACTCTAAGACAAACTTGGTTAGCACGCCACTAGGCTAACCGGGACAACACGTAACTAGGTTTGTCCTAAACATGCTCGGGCAACACACAATTGGGCTAACCCTAATAACAGCTCACACCTGGTTGTTCATGGACTACACGCCACTAGGCTAGTCTAGAGCATACTTAGGTGGCACGCCGCTGGGCCAACCCTGGATCGACAATGCCACTGGGCTAACCCAGGATCAACTCACACCTGGAGGATTATAGACTACACCAGCTGGGCTAGTCTTGGACCACACGCCACTAGGCGAGTCCTGAGCCAAACCAGGCCAGCACACAACTGGGCCAAACTCGGGATAACCCTAACATGCTCTAACACATTGGAACACTCTAGAGCTAACAAGGATCAACAACTAACAGGGCATATACAAAGCAAGATTTCTCAAACATAATGAGCAGTTAGATGAACAAGAAAGTGCATTAAATAATGTACAGTATTCTACAGGCCAAGCCTTGTCAAGCGGAGCATACAGTCCCTATCCACTATCATGTTTAACCACAAACATACAAGGAACAGAGCATAAATAGTAGCATCATCCAGACAACCTGCACGAACCTATTCCACTAACAGATAATTCAGTCAGGCAGAGCAAAATAAACCTATACACTGGCATGCATATCAAATAGGACAAATAACCAGGAGCTATCAAAGCCATGCGCAGGGTCCACACAACCCTGGCAAGGAACCCTTACCTGAAAAATAGAGATACACAATCAACAGGAAAATGCTCCTCGACCTGCAGAATCAACCACGACAACCTAACATATAAATAATCACACCACAGTTAAAGCCTAAGCAACCAAACATAAAAATCGACACACAAAGCTTGGGAATTAGGGTTTTTTTACCCAAAGTCGAAAAGAGCTCAAAGCTCTTGGCAGCAAGAGCTCGGCACGGAAGAACACGCGGGCTCGCTCGACGAAACACGTGCGGGAGTGAGCGGTAGGAACACGGGCATGAGGCTGCGGCAAGAGCAATCGCGGTAGGGGAAAGTTGCTGCAGTCGGGCAACGGCTGTGCGGAGTGGGGTTGTGCACGCGTGCAGCTGCGTGAGCAAGGGCATATGCGAGGGGACGGCAGCTGGGCGTGAGGCTAAGGGCTGCTGCTTCGCGTTGCGTGGTTGTGTGCGAGGTTGCTTGGCTAGGTACCTCGGCGATGGGGCTTGGTGTGTAGGGTTGCACGGCTAAGAGCCTCAATGATTGAACTTGGTGTGTGGCAGCTTGTGCTCGGCGATGAGGCAATGAAGGTGGAGTTTGGGCCTTCGGCAATGGAGAAAGGAGAGAGGAGTTTTTGGTAAAGAGAGAATGGAGATGGGGGTCGGCTAGGGCAAATGGGAGAGCAAAATGTGATTTTCCTCCAATTTTCTTTTTAATAAACATTTGAAAATCTTCCGAATGCCAAGTGTCCTCAAGTGGTTCCCCCTTCGAGTCTAGCAACAACACATTATTTTCTTATTTTCTGTTTTAAATAGAACGAACTCCAAACCTCTCAACAGCAAATCTAGGACCTAGAATTTGAAATCAAAACATAAACACCAACACAGCACAAGTTTGGAAACAACCTGAAACCCTAGACAAACACCAAAAATACCCATGAAGACCAAATGACCAAATGCCCCTAAAAGCTCAAACTACCCTAACGGCTCAACCAAACAACCGAATAATCAACCGAACGTACCAGGAGAACCGAAAAAAATACCTAGGTCGTTACAATACTCCCTCAAACTACCTCTTTTTAAGACTTGAACAACTCTAGATAGTGTGTTCTCATCTCGTTCTCAAGCTTCCAACTCGCTACCTCTGCCCTCTGATTTCTCCACTGAATCTTGACTAAGATGATCTCCTGGTTATGCAAAGTTTTACACTCCCAGGCTACGATCTGCACGGGCTTCTCCTCGAAGCTCAAGTTCTTGTTCAGCTCCAACGGCTTATAATCGACAATGTGGGACGGGTCTGTAACATACTGATGTAGCATCGACACGTGGAATACATTATGCATGGATGCCAAAAATGGGGCCAAAGCCAATCGTTACGCCATTGGACCGATTCGCTCAAGGTTCTCAAAATGTCCCACAAACCTGGGGCTCAGCTTGCCTCGCTTGCCCACGCATCGGTGCTACCTTCAAGAAAACATGTTGTCCCACCTCAAACTCTAAGTCTCTACGCCTAACATCGGCGTAACTCTTTTGCCTGCTCTGTGCGGTCAACATACGAGCCTGAATCTTCTACACTGCATCATTAGTCATCTGAAGCAACTCAGGGCCCATAACCTGTCTATCACCAACCTCCTCCCAAAACACTGGAGATCTACAATGCTTACCATACAAAGCCTCAAACGGCGCCATCTGAATCGTTGCCTGATAACCGTTGTTGTATGCAAACTCCATTAGATACAAATACTGGTCCCAACTGCCCGAAAAGTCAAGTACACAGGCTCGCAACATATCCTCAAGGATCTGGTTCACCCTCTCAGTCTGGTTATCGGTCTGAGGGTGTAGTACTAAAACTTCACTCATTACCCAAACCTTTCTAGAGTGCCCTCTAAAATAGGAAGTGAAACAGGAATCTCGATCAGACACAATCTTATTTGGTACTTCATGATATCGAACAATCTGCTCCAAGAATATTTGTGCCCACTGTTACACGGTATAGGTGATCCTACTAGGGATGAAGTGCGCACTCTTAGTCAATCAGTCAATAATCACCCAAATCTGAGTAATCCCTTTTAGTGTCCTCAGTAATCCAGAGATGTAGTCTATGTAGATCTCCTCCCACTTCCACTGAGGCACGCTCAGTGGCTGCAACAAACCTGCAGGTTTCTGTCTAGGAGCCTTCACTTGCTGATAAGTGAGACACCGGCTAACAAACTCTACTATGTCCCTTTTTCATATTACTCCATTAGAAAGTCTGTTTGAGGTCCTGATACATCTTGATACCCCTGGGGTGCTAAGTAAATGGGGAACTGTGAGCCTCAATGAGCAGCTCAACTCGTAGTCCAGCGAAGGCTGGCACACAAAGGCGTCATTTAAACCTCAAACCACCGTCTGATGCTACCACAAAGTCAAAGCCTTCGTCGGCCTGAACCCTGGCAATCAGCTGGCTCAACTTGGGATCACTCAGTTGGCCAGCGAAAATCCTCTGTCTGATCGAAGGTTGAACAGACAACTAGGCAACCCTGGCGGTAACCTCTCTCCCAATAGCACTGCTATCCAACTCACTCCAACTCTTTCCACAATGGGATCTGTGAACTCAGTAAAGCTGCAGAATATGTAGTCTTCCAACTCAAAGCATCAGCCACAACGTTAGCCTCACCAGGATGGTACAAAATCAAGCAATCGTAGTCCTTCACCAACTCTAGCCATCTCATCTGCCTCATGTTCAACTTCTTCTGAGTGAAGAAGTATTTGAGGCTCTGGTGATCTATGAACATCTGAATCTTTTCTCCGTATAGGTAATGCCTCCAGATTTTCAAAGTAAAAACCACTGCTGCTAACTCCGTGTCATGCGTCGGGTAATTCTTCTCATATGGTTTCAGCTATCGCGAAGCATAAGCAATAACCTTACCGTGCTGCATCAAAACACAACCCAACCCAAATTTGGAAGCTTTACAGTATACCACAAAACCTCATGTTCCCTTTGGAATTGACAACACTGGGGCTGAAGTCAAACTGTGCTTCAACAGGGCAAAGCTATCCTCACAACTATCATCCCAAACAAACTCAACACCCTTTTCTCGTTAATCTAGTAAGAGGTGCTGCTATGGCGAAAAAGTCATTGACGAACCTGCTGTAGTAACTTGCCAGACCCAAAAAGTTGCTAATCTCTACGATCGTGGTCGGTCTGGCCCAAGAACTAACTGCATCAATCTTGGCAGGGTCCACTGCAATACCATCTCTCTAAATAACAGACCAAGAAAAGCCACTTGCTCCAACCAAAAGTCACAATTGGAGAACTTGGCATACAACTGATTTTCCCTCAAGGCTGTCAGTACTTATCTCAGATGCAAGGCATGATCCTCCCTGGTCCTAGAGTAAATCAGAATGTCATCGATGAATATGATGATAAAGCTGTCCAAGAATGCCTTGAACATTGTGTCCATCAAATCCATTAACGTTGTTGGGGCATTGGTCAGCCTGAAAGACATAACAACGAACTTGTAGTGGCCATACCTTGACCTGAAAGTTGTCTTAGGGATGTCTGCATCCCTGATCCTCAATTGATGGTAACCATATCTCAAATCCATCTTTGAGAAATAGAAGCTCCCTGAAGCTGATCGAACATATTATCAATACGAGGCAACAGGTACTTGTTCTTCCCTGAAGTCTATGCAGAGGCGCATCGAACCGTCTTTCTTTTCCACAAACAAAATTGGTGCTCCCCATGGGGACACACTAGGACGAATGAATTCTCGATCCAACATTTCTTGCAACTAGGCTTTCAACTCTTTCAATTCTGCTGGCGCTATCCTATAAAGAGCCTACGAGATAGGGAGAGTCTTAGGCTCGAGCTCTGTAGTGAAGTCTACCTCTATAACGGCCCAGAATTCTATTCCGATTCTCTAAGTATCTTCAGTTAGTTTTTCAGTTGTTCAGTTGCGCCGTTAGGGCAGTTTGAGCCTTTAGGGGCATTTTGGTCTTTTTGCCCTTAGGGCCGGTTTTGTAATTAACCAGGGTTTCAGGGTTATTTCTGTAATTGCTAAATTTAGTTGTTCCACGGTTTCAAGTGTCCAAAACAAGTTTTTCTTTTTGGGACGTTTGGAGGTCGTTCGATTAAAAAAGAAAATTAAGAGTTAAATTGTGTCCTTGCTGGGACTCGAATGATGGTAGAATTGAGAGTTTGGCTTTAAGTTAAAATAAGAGATTATTTGTGTGTTTTCTAGGACTCGAAGGTGTGTTCTTCAAGGTATTTGGAAGCTTATTGTAAGAACACGACCCAAATAGTGGTCTTAAACCCAGTTCTTACTTAGCATGCTTAAAATTTAAAACTTTTAAAATAACATTGAAACTTTCTAACCAGGGAAAACATTAAAAAAAAAAAACAAACAAACAAACAAACTTGCATAAATCATTCATTCAATAGTTTCCATAAATAGGTCCTGGCCAGTATTTAAAAACTTAACATTTAAAACAACTCCTCAAAGCAAAACAGTTTCCTCAGCATGCTAACAAAGAAAGTAAGACTCAACAAGACAATAAAAGACAGAGTAAACGCCGGTAGCTCCCATGATCAATCAGCCCTCTCCACTAGCCGTCCCATGCTGTTCCAAGTTACCTAGTGGAAAACCACAAAAAATAAGGGTAAGTACGAAGGTACTTAGTAAGAATCCCCAATCGGGGTACAATACTATACATCAATCATCTAGCATCCTAGTATACATGCAAATAGTTACCAACACAGATCTTTGCTCAACGAGCTAACAAGACAAGTCCAGAATCCTCAGAAATCTCCAACTTCTGGCCTAATGATTGACTCTCCTAACCAATCCCAAATGACATCCTCGAGGGTCTTTCTCCCTCGGCCAATCGATCAACTCAAAAGCTGATCCCAAATAGATGTCACCACCCTCGAGGGTCTTTCTCCCTCGGCCAAATGACCAACTCAAAAGCTGATCCCAAATAGGTGTCCTCGAGGGCCTCTTACCCTCGGCTAAACAATTCCTATGACAAACGGGAGGGTACCTGAAGTCTGGCTCTAAACTTGAACGAAAATGGTGTACTCATGAACATTAGCTCGGGGGAGCTCTCCAAACAGAAAACTAACGCGTGTGCGCGCACACCGCATGCTGCTGTAAACTGCGTAAATGTGGGGCCTAAAGACAAACTATGTCGGTCTATGTACGCATGCCTAAAGACTCAGAAGCGGTGTCACTGATCTACAGTAGTGCAAAGCCCTCGACACTCAACTGTAGCAGCTTGTACCACCGACCTGAAGCTAAGAAATGTCCCCAGGCAGGCTTGCACCCGTGACAAGTTTCGCTCTAGCAGGCTACAAATTAGGCTTATACCGATATGGGAGCTAATCTGCACAGGCTGCCGGGGTCAGAAGCAAAGCACGTTATGCTTCTCACTGATCCCGACCTATGGGGACAAGATACGTTATGCCCACTCTCAACCTCTAGATGAAGACAATCTAACTAAACTATCTAATATCACAAAGTAAACAATTCCTAACAGTTCGAATATGCTTAACAAGTATACAAATATAACCTAGCATGATACTACGAACTTAAAGCAAGAATCACAGAACATGCTAGAAGAACAAACCTAGCATGACACTAACATGTAGAAACAAAGGTAAACATGCTAGCATAGATAAACAACAAGGCAGACCTATCCACTAACATGCTCATAACAATCAACATATATAAAGAATGCACGACATATCGCAGGGTCCACACAACCCTGGTAAGGGATCTTTACCTGGAACAAGCAGAAAACAATAAACAAAGTGCTCATTGAGTTGCAGTGACTCACAACCTAACAATATCATAATACATACAAGTTAAACCTAGTTTGCTAACAACCAAACTAGGAACTAGAAGCAAGGGATTCGAGAAACTACCCCTACTTGCAACCTAGTGCTCTCGGCCAAGCACTAAGGAGGAACCCTAGGAGCTCTCGGCTTCCTCTTGCAACTTGGTCTCGGCTAGGGCACACCAAAATAAAAAATAAGCAAGTTAGTTCTCAACCAAGAGGAAAAACAACACCAACTCTAGCTACCATGTAGCTCTCGGCCAAAGGAAAAGTAACACCACCTAGCTACCATGTAGCTCTCAGCCAAAGGAAAAGCAACACCACTTAGCTACCATGTAGCTCTCGGCCAAACCAACACAATAAGCACAACAAGCTCACCTTGATGATTTCGGCAAAGACTCCAAGGATGCAAAGAGAGCTCGGCCAAGAAGAGATGCAAGCAAGATGGATTCGGCTAGGCTTGTAGATCTTAGCAATGGAACCCAATAGTGTTCTCGGCTAGGGCTAGTTTTGCACAAGGAGAAGAGCCTCGGTTAGATCTAAGCACCCACACAACAAATCAAAGCCAAAACATAACCAAACTCACCTTGAAGCTCTCGTCAATGGAGGTTAGAGGATGATGAGCTCTCGAATTTCCACCAACAAGGAGAAGTGCAAGAGATTTTGGATCCAAGCAACAAGAAGAGAGATCTAGGAGGAGCCCCTTGGCAAGGAATCTCTTGGCCAATTAGGAGAAGGAGCTTCTACAATGGAGTCTGAGAGAAACCAAGAGCTAGAGTTTGGATTTCGGCAACCAAGAAGATGATTCGCCCAAGAGGGAAAAGAAGGAGAAGGAAGCTTGAAGGAAAACTTGAGAGCTTGGCAATGGAGGAGGAGGATTCGGCCAAAGAGAAGAGAGAACAAGGAGGTGGTCTGCCAAGGGAAGGGAAGAAGAAAAGAGATGAAACCCTACTTTGATTTTTCTTGTTTTAAAATGATAAAATGCCACAAAAATCCGACCTTCAAATCCTAGCTTGAACACTTTTAAAATCCCTTTTATTTTTCCTTCATTTGGCTCAACTCCACCCACCAAACCACCATGGTTCAAATCCTAGCACCAACACAATTTATTCTTATTTTTTTCTTTTAACCGGAAAGCCTCCAAACTTCTCAAAAATGCATACCAACCATGGAAACCTGAAATTGAAGAATAACTGAAGTCAACAATGACAGAAACAGCCCTGAAACCCTGGTTAACTGTAAAACCGGCCGTGAGGGCAAAATGACCAAAATGCCCCTAAAAGCTCAAACAGCTCAAACATCCCAAACAACAAACTGAAAATCAACCGAACGTACCTGGAGGACCGGAAGGAAAACCTGGGTTGTTACACTTATCTTAGAAAGAACAAAAAAGAGGAAAAATAGGTCTTTTTGCTGGGACTTGAAGTCGGGTGGCCAGGGACACGTGGCTGTTAGGGGTCTTTTTGCAAAAAGAAAAGAAGGGATTTACGTTTGGCTTGCGATTCTTCGTCTAGAGGCCATAATGCAAATTACAATAGCAAATCATTCTCCCAAACCCAATCGTTTTCCTCTCTTCTCTCAATTTCTTCTTCTTCCCTTAGCCGACCATCACGCCGCAAGCACTCACTCGTTGTCGAGATTTCCCACATGCAACAACTCTGTCCCTTCACGTGAGCCAGCCCATTTGTCGCCCATTCGCAACCGCTTCTCCTAGTTGCATCGCTCTTACTATCGCAGCCCCATATCGCAGCCTTCGTCCACTGTCGCTCGCTCGCACATGCACCGCAAGCTGCCATACTGAGAACAGCCCCTTACTCATTCATCCGCACCCGCAGCCGCGAGCGTCTTTGCCATCGCCTCGCAACGCAACCTGTCACATGCCCGCGCTTTTGTCGCTCTCCCCGCAGTCGTGATCACCCAGCCTTGCAGCCGTGAGCCTCGCCCTCGCTAAACGGAGCCCTTTGTCGCTTCCGAGAACCCTATTTCACTGAGCCTCTTGGACTACCGAGAGTTGTTCTCCTCGATTTGGGTAGTTTTCGAGCCCTATGTCTTTTGTACCTAGTTGTTGGTTGGCTGTTGGTTTTAATATGTGTTGTCTATGTTATTTGCTAGGTTGTGTTGACTCTGCAGCTCAAGGAGCACTTAGATATTGTTATTGTTACTACTTGTTTTCCAAGTAAGGATTTCTTACTAGGGTTGTGTGGACCCTGCGTTGCATCATGATTGCATTCTGTTTACTTGTTATTTGTGTACGAGCATGCTTAGTGGATAGGATGTTTGTTTGTTGATTGCAAGGATGTAATTGAGGTTACAAGTTCTTCTAAAGCTGAAAATAATAGATATAAAACATGCAACATGAATGCTTTAAACACCAACAACAGAAACAGAACACAGGTAACGCTCTCAGCATTTAAACAGACAACAAGCCAATACAGAATGCTAATAATGCTTACGTAGAAATACTAAACGTAAATCCTAAAAACACGAGGGGGGGGGGTATCCAAATAAGATAATAGGTTTGGGTTAAGGGACTTTTGAGTGTGATTAACATGCAATCGAGGGTAAGGTTATGGTGAGAAGAGAACTTCGCACAACACGTGGTCTAATGCTCTCTTTCGAGATGCACTCATTCTCTTCGAGCTTGAGCTTTCGCACCTAATCCCTCTATCTTTCGAGATAAAGCGAAAAGCAAACATGAATGGATGATCAGTCGAAACATGTTATTACTTAAAATGCCTATTATGTCTTAATTCAACAAAACAGTCTTATCCATTAACATGCTCATAACAATCAACATGCATACAAGTCACAATCATGATATATCGCAGGGTCCACACAACCTCAGTAAGAAATCCTTACCTGGAACAATGAAAACAATAAACAAAGTGCTCCTTGAGCTGCAGCGTCTCAGAACCTAACAATATCATAAATACATACAATTAAACCTAGCTAGTTTGGTTGTTAGCTAGCTAGGTTTAAGCCTACCTTGGCTGGTTCTTAGCTTCAGGTCGATGGTACAGGCTGCTATAGTTGAGTGTCGAGGGCCTCGCACTATTTTAGATCAGTGACACCACTTCTGAGTATTTAGGCATGCGTACCTAGACTGCGTAGTTTGTCCCTAGGCCCCCACATTTACGCCGGTTTGCAGCAACATGCGGTGCGCGCGCACACACGTTAGTCATCGGTTTGGAGAGCTCCCTCCGGCTAATGTTCATGAGTACACCACTTCCGTTTCAGTTTAGAGCTAGACTTCGAGTACTCTCCTGTTAGTCAAGTAAATGTTAGCCGAGGGTAAGAGACCTTCGAGGACACCTATTTTGGGATCAGCTTTTGAGTTGGTCAATTGGCCAAGGGAGAAAGACCCTCGAGGGTGTCTGACATCTATTCGGGATCAGCTTTTGAGTTGGTCATTTGGCTGAGGGAGAAAGCTCTCGAGGATGTCATTTGGGATTGGTTAGGATAGCCAATCATTAGGCCAGAAGTAGGAGACTTCCGAGGATTCCGGACTTGCCCCGTTAGCTCGTTGAGCAAAGATCTGTGTTGGTAACTATTTGCATATATACTAGGATGCTAGATGATTAATGTATCGTATTGTACCCCGGTTGGGGATTCTTATTGAGTGCTTTGTACTCACCCTTATTTTTTGTGGTTTTTCCACCAGGTAACTTGGGATAGCCTCGGGACGGCTAGCGAAGGGAGATGATTGATCATGGGAGCTTCCGACGTTAATCTGTCTTTCTATTTTTCTTTCTGAGTCATAATTTCCTTGATAGCATGCTAGACAAACTGTTTTGTTTTGAGAAGTTGTTTTAATTATTGAGTTTTAAATACTGGTCATGACTTGTTTAATGATGTTTATTGAATGGATGCTTTTCTACAGATTTATTAAATGAGTTTTCTTGTTAAGCAGTTTCGAAGTTAATTTAAATGATTTTAAATTTTAAGCATGGTAAGTGAGAACCGGGTTTAGGACCACTGTTTGGGTCAGGTTCTTACATCTTTAATTAGCAAGCAATGCTTAACAATCCTAATGTCATACATGCAAGTTCGCTCTATTTTTATTCTCTTGAAGTGAACCAAGTTCATACAATTAGTTGTCAGACGAAATGTACATGAAATTTAAAGACAACATGCATAATAAGTTCTATTCGCTATCCTCTTCGCCCAAGCGAAATACCTTACTTCCCCATAACCCTTTGATAACAGATTTAGCTACTAATTTTTTAAAACAAACTCAAAAAAGCTAAAGAAATAACAACATGCTTAAAATAAGTCGTGCGGTAAGTAAATATGGAGATAAGGGATAAGAAAACTCTTGAAATCTTATATACTTGAAATGTCTCCGGTGAAACTCTGGTTATAAGCAAAACGTCTTCGAAAGAAGAAAAAAAAACTAGACCTAACAACTAAAGAACTAAAGCCCAGCGAAATCACTTTAATGGCTTAGACTCTAAACGGACATAAATTCTAGTCGGAATGGAGAAGAGGAACTCTGAAGAAAAAAAATGCTGAAGAAAATGCTCCAAAAATTGCAACTCTTTGATCCTGAGGAGACGCTTGCGTTATATAGGCTCCCCGACAACTTCTGCAAAGCCGCTGCTCCACGATCCCTACTCTGACATTCTCCTTCTCCACGATCCGCGATGTCGAGTGCGTAGGCACCGACAGCGTGGACGGCTGAGATTAATCGTAGGGCTTTGGATCTCTGCCACACGTCCCTTATATGAGATATTTTCCATCAACCCTTCCTTCGCTCTGCTCTTGCTTCGTTCCATCAAAATAGGTTGCTTCTAAACTTTTCTTATCGGTCTTTCTTTCAAGGCAAGACCTCCTCTTCCAATCTCCTTCACTTCCCCAAATTTAGCTGCAAACAAACTACAAGTATTGTTGGTTTATGTTAATTTTAGTAAAATTGTATTTCATCTTTTTAATTATTTATTCCTTTTAGGATTAGATTAAATATTATTTTCAATCTTTTCTTTTTATAACTAGGTAGAATATTTTCTTTTTATGATTAGATATTATATTTTTCTTTTTATAATTAGGTCATCTCTTGTATTCTATTTAAACCCAGTGTTGGGTTCATTATTAAAAGAAGAATTTAGAGAATTTGAATTTCCATATTTCAACAAGTATCAATTCTTTTTTAACACTTAACAATTTTTTTCTCATTCGTGCATTTTGTTGCAATAACTTCTACAATTTATCCTAAACAGAATACTATGGTATAGGTGGTACCATTTGGTGCCACAAAATTTTTACTTTTTGCTTAAATTTGATTAAAAAAAAAATTGTGGCACCAAATAGCGCTATCTATATCCTTAAGGAGGGAGCCCTCCTTATTCATGAGGATGGTTCCCTCCTTAAGGGTATAGGTGACATCATTTGGTGCTACAAAATTTTTACTTTTTGCCTTTTACTTTTTCCTTAAAATTGATTTTAAAAAATGGTGGCACCAAATAGTGCCACTTATATCCTTAAGGAGGGAGCTCTCCTTACATAAGGAGGGAAGTATTTATCTTTCACCTAAGCTTTGTTTTTAGTCTGTTGGGGCGAAGTTCTACATCTGAGCAATTAATTATAGCAAATTTTATCCATAAACATATTAATTTAAGCTATTTTAACTCTCAATTCTTGAGATTTATCAGTTACACAAAACTACAAAACTATGACAACTGAGAGAACAAAGATACTAACCCTTTCATTAGATTCACAACTTCAGCTATCTTGTTTGTACCAAAGGGTAAAGCTTAGTGATGTGATGAAGAGTAGACATATTCCGAGAATCTATGATGCTCTTAAAACATCGTTGTTCTAACAACTTTTGAGAACCTCAACTACGGCATAAAGGTGATAGAATATTCAAACATTTAACTTACCTAAGTGAATCCATGACGAGCACAGAGACCATTGGATTATGATTTCCACCTTTCACAGTTGGGTCAACCGTAAATAAGTAAAAATATGTCGAAACTTTTGCCCAAATGATATATTAACTTAGAAAAATGTTTGACTAAGTTTCTTAATTTTTTTTTCTTTGAAATCAAATACTTCATTAGATACATTTCTTAAGAAGATTGGTTAACCATTCCCTTGCATGGTTAAATTTTTATTTATGCCTCGAGTTAATGGGCATCTGGAGCATTATTGTCCACATACAACAAGACGTTGACCATGTCAGATTCATAATCAAGAAAACTATAGGACCAGCTTTTTTTTCTTTTTGAAACAATAGAACTAAGATAGTAATATAATATAGATTAAATCAAATGTTCAACATAAAGAAAAAAGTAATAAAGAAAATTTTACCTCAAATTAATTAAAAATTAATAGCTACCACCAAAGTTTGTTAAAAGAATAGGTATATGTCA
The DNA here is from genome assembly GCA_036507275.1 of Sicyos edulis. Lineage (NCBI taxonomy): Eukaryota > Viridiplantae > Streptophyta > Magnoliopsida > Cucurbitales > Cucurbitaceae > Sicyos > Sicyos edulis. Next base: position 13,291,002 of record CM071851.1, read on the forward strand.
AATATATAACTCTCAACAAATAATAAGCATCCAATGAAACTATACATTCTTTTTTATATTCGTGAGTGTCGGAATAGCTTGCAAGCACCTTGCTCGACAATTCCAATGAAACTATACATTAAAATGCAACCAATCAGATGAAGCTATTCTTGAACTTCCATGACTGAGAAAAGAATACTATCCATAAGTTTTTTTTTTTTTTGTCATTTTTTCTATTTTATTTTCTTTTCGTATTAACATATAAAAAAGAATTAAGAACTGAGCCATCAATGGGATCCAAAAAATGGGGAAACACAGACCATATTTTTGACAAGTTCGTATTATGTGCAATAAGAATGGCTCTGTTCTTCAGTGGATTGACTTTTTTTGTTCTTCTAAACTGATGTTTTTTGGGGTTTCTGCAACTTTTCTTCTCTATACAGCAGCCTCCTCTTGCTTGAGCTGTAACCTTGGTACTTGTATATGATGCTGTAAACGCATTGCCTCAGAGACTTAAGATCAAATGCCTCAATGAATTGAAGATCCGTCGTCCTCGATTTCATGCCTGCAAATTGCTTGTACTCCTCGAACACCGAAGCCAAGCACCAGTTCTGAAACTTTCTCAGACAGCCAACGAGTGAGCCTGTTCGATGCTGCAATGGGGATAAGAGAAGGCATATGAGCTTTAGAAAACAAGCTTCTTATTTCTAGATGACAATTTCAAAGCAACTTTCTTCTAATGACTCTTCTAGTTCTCCCTCTAAAGGAGCAAGGACTTAGAAAGTTACAACTTGAGCCCGTTTGATAACGTTTTTGTTCAATGCAAATACCCATTCGAACCATTGTTCTTTGTTTACAAAACTCAATGGTTACACTGGATTTTTTAAGCTCAATCCTAGCAAAACACAGCCAAAGGAATATGTCGTGTCTAAGGATTCATGATTTTGACATGATATCAATAAACAGCATTGAAAGGAGAGAATTAGAGATCATACCTTTCCACGCTTGCAGTGGATCAAAATAGGGTGATTCCTAACATCTGAAAATCAAAGATATAATACCAAACAATTTAAAAGATGTTCTATAAATCTTTTCGTATAAAAACAAAATCAAATTAGTATCAGGTGAAAATCTCAATACCAATCAGGATTTTCAGGGCCTCGAGGATTGCATCTTTCGGAATATCGAAAGGCTCCTATAAGTCGAGAGATTACTGATTATAACCAGAAAATTAATATGTAACAGGATCAAGTTTATCAACAGAACAACTCCTAGAATATCGAATGAGAAAATGACAGTACCTTTGTGCCTTCAATTTTGAATTGAAAAAGGTTGATGTTATTAGCTCTAAGAAACTCCAAATTCTCCTGTGGATAAGGCTCAGGACACAGATATCTGATTCAGAAAAGGCAGTCAAAATCAGATTAAACTAAAAGAACCAACCAAAACCATCACATTCTATTAAACGAAACAAATCTTGATTGATGATTATCAACAATCTCAATCTCAATCTCTAATTCACAATTCACAATTCAAAATGCGGTTATAAACAAATTCTACATCCACCAAGCCCCCAATCTTCATCAGAAACCAACAAACTCAATACAAATCTCCATGTCCTGTTAATCAATCTACAAATTACTAATGAACAGCCCAAAGCTACCCGAATCCATCTCCAATCTTTAATCAGCCAACAGAATCGCTTATAAACAAGATAAAACTGGGCCAAATTAAGCCTAATCTTGATCAAGTAACAGAAATCTTGTTATCCATGATCCTAATGAAACCAAATTGGGCAAGAAGAAAGAAACAGGAACCAAATGTAAAGGAAAAAGAAAGGCAGAATCGAGAGCACGAAGGGATTAGGGATACGAACATGATGGTGCGGAGATTGAGGCTCTCGAGGAAGGGGAAATTGGGAGGCTGAGGGAAACCGGATCGGAAAATGCCATCGTCGACGGTGGAGAAGTTGTGAGGCGGAACATGAACGACGTCGTCGTCGTCGCCGTCGTCCAGTTCAAGCCTCATTGGGAACGAACGGATTTAGGAGAAGAGAAATTGCAGCGAATCGAGAATTGGTGAAATCTTCCAAAACTTTGCGATAGATGGGAATTCGGAAAATCTAATGTATATATACGAAAATCTCTTGCATACTAAGAAACTTCACTATTCGGAACAATACGGTGTCGTTTCCAAGGGATTTTATTCTGATTCAAACTTCCACTTTTTCGGTTATTATTCATTTTCTTTTTCTGTTCAGAATTTGAGAATCGATTTTTTTTCTAGAGATTTTGGTTTATCCGAGATGATAAATCTATTTTGGTGAAATTTTCTTTTATCTTGACTTTTTTTCACCCACAATATTTGGAGGTCGAAAAATTTGCACGCGAGCACTTTAAATGGTCCTAAAAAATTTGCAAAGTTGAGAGTTGTAGCCAAAAAAATTTGTTTGGATGTTGTATGAACCTGGTGGGGCGAAATATCACACACAATTAAATTATGAATAAGGGATGGATGATGACGCTCAGGTTGAGCTTCGCTTACGCGAAGGGGTGAATTGGAATTAAGCGGGGTGTGTGTTGTATTTCGCCAAGTTGTGCAAGTATACACAGCCTTGTTGTAGCAAGTTTTACTAAGTAAAAGTCATTCTCCACAGGGACTTCTGGAGTGTTGAATTTGTTTTCATGCGAAAGTGGAAGTTAAACAATGTGATTAAAAAGATGATTGAAGGAAGTCGTGTACAATACTAACACAATTTACTATCAGGTTAAAAGTGTATCGGAAGGGTCGGGTTTCGGGGCTTCGCTTTGGCGAAGCAATTAGCGAAACACTTTGTTAACGGCGGGGCCTTAAGTTCTCTTGAACTTCAAAAGCGGCTCTCTCGAGCACTTAGTTCGCTCTCTCGAGTCAAACAATGGAAATGACCACCGTTAACTAGTTGCGATTCCTATCTCTAGTGTTCGTTGTTCGAGCCATGCATACAAGTTTCCTCTGTTCTTGTCTCTCGACTTAGCACAGAGTTCATGCAAAGATTTAGAAGTAAAATGAATGATCGGTGAAGCTCGCATGCAAAACTCTTACTCCGCTAATTACTTCGCTTACGCAAAGTCCCTATTTCCCTTTCCATCCGACAACAGGTTTAGCTACTCATTATTAAGAAGAAATGCATTGTAGAAATGAAATAAGACATGCGAAACATACTTCAGATATAAAACGAAGTTGTGAAACGAAAGTTCAAGAAAACAAGATGCTGAAATTACTATGAAGTCGATTACAGAAGAATTCGACAAACAACTTGAAATAAAAACAATAACGCTACACTATGCCCGACATAAACTGCTCAGACGGCGAAAAGGTGCTATGGATGAGGCAGTCGGAAGGTGATCGGAGTTTCTATTCCAGAGAGAATTCTTTGGAAGAAGGTTCTATTCGCCACTGAATTTGATGAAGAGGGTCGCCCTTTTTATAGTGTTCCCGACAAAATTCACTTTTCCTCTCTGCCATGCGATCCGATCCTGCCAAATGCTGCTCCACTATCTTCTCTGCCAAAAGCTGCTCTAAGCTCTGATTTGTCAGATGAACTCGGGCCGACAAGATGAACGGCCAAGATTGCTTTTAGAGCACGAATTCCTGCCATGCGTCCCTTTGGGGAGAGATATTTTCTCGATCAAGGTTGGATGCATTGCTTCGCTTGGGCGAAAAAGAGTTAGCGCCTTAGTCATCCCGTCGGGCTCTTCGTTCAGCTGGTACTTCCGCAACAGCGAGTATCCTCTTCAAATTCTGATCTTTCGCTTTGGTTTTCCTGCGCCAGAATACAAGTATCAATTCTTTTTTTAAACATAAACTCCATTTAACTCGTATTCGTTCTAGTTCGTTGTTTTTATGTTTGCCTTCGCTTTGTTAGACTTCTAACCAAATGTTCGCTTACGCACAACTTGAGTCTAACAACAACGAAACTTCTTGTGCAATTTATTTGTGATTTTCATAAAAAAAAATATCTTAATTAAAGCTACTTTAACTCTCAATTCTTGAGAGTTATCAGAACCCGACTCTAAATGGTCCTAAAAGTCCTTACTTAGCATTCATGAAAGTAAAACATACTTTAAAAGTGTCAAAAAAATTTCTAAGAAATCCATCATTCAAATATTAAGAAAGTCAAACCAATTCCAACATTATTGAAAACTAAAATACAGTTTAAGCCTCTGGCCAGAGTATAACAAAGCATTTTTAAAACAAATATTTAAAAACATCCCAACATGTTAAAGTCTATAAATGAAAGCAAAAGACAATGCAGCAGACTATCCCATGATCTGTCAGCTCCTCCTCTAACCACTTTGATGTTGTCCCAAGTTACCTAGTAGAAAAACCACATAAATGGTGATATTAAAGCACTCAATAAGAATCCCCAACCGGGGGTACAATACGCAAGTCACATCATCTAGCATCTTAGCATACAAACAATCTAAACAGCATAACAGGTAGTCTCATACAAGCTTAAATAATAGGATGCTCAAAACATCAAGAGTCTCTACTCTTGACTACCATGGTCAGCACACACTGGGCTGACTCTCCAAAGGGTTAACCATGTAACCTCAGAATATCGAGAGTCTCTAACTCTCAGCTAAACATGGTCAGTACACACTAGGCTAACCTTGGACCAACACACTCTGGTCTAATCTTGGACACTTGGGAGAGTACCCAAGTGTCGGGCTCTAGACGGAATAGAAAGGTGTACTGATACATTTAGCTTGAGTGAGCTCTCCTCCCGGCATCTAATGCACATACGCACACACCGCATGCTCCTGCAAATCGGATAAATGTAGGCCTTCATAAACTATGTCGGTCCAAGTGTGCATGTCTAAGACTCGGAAAGGTGTCCACTGATCCACAGTAGGCGGGAGGCCCTCGACACCATACTGTGGCAACCTGTTCACACCCAACGCCTGAAGTTAAGGTCGTCCTAAGGTAGGCTTACACCAAGGAAAGGACCTCGCTCTAGCAGGTCACAGACTAGGCTTATATCTGTGTAGTAGCTACTTCACACCCGGCCATCGGGGGTAAGGAATCTGTCCTCCAGCCTGACCTGTGGGGACTCATAAGTTTGTCCGCTCTCAACCTTTGGATGATGACAATCTAACAAGATCTATCTAAAATGAAGCACCCTAGAGCTAACAGAGTTCAACATCAATACATTACACAATCAAGTTAGAATATCAACAGTCATATCGAGAAATCACAGTAAACAAAGAAGTGCACACAACCAGGGTACATAATTCTACATGCCAAATCCTACCAAGCAAGCCATACAATCCTATCCACTATCATGCATGACAATCATGCATTAAACAAGCAAGGCCTATCCACTAGCAACATATTAATCAAACAACTTGCACTAGCCTATCCACTAGCAACATATCAATCATACATCAACAAGTAAAACCTATCCACTAGCATGCATTCAACAGGTAGCAAACAAGTAGGGCCTATCCACTAACATGCATAACAAACCGATAACACACAGCCGAGAAGCCATCAATGGCAAGCGCAGGGTTTACACAACCCCAACAAGGAACCCTTACCTATAAAACAAACAGAAAACACAATAGATAAACGGTGCTCCTCGAGCTGCAGAACCAACACTAACATAGGCATATACAAATAGCAAGCACAATTAAATAATATTATCTAAGTAGCTCAAAACCAAGTCGACTAAACACGAACAAGGCTCGAGAAGGAATTACCCTAAACCGAGAAGACAGGGGCTCTCGACACTCTAAGGGTCTCAGTAACTAGGCTCACGACAAGGGGCTATTTGACGACTCATGCATGCGACTCGACTGCGCGGTGCTGCAGGTGCGACGTGATTGCGGGCAGGAGAGAGGCGACGTGGAAATGAGGGTTGCGATGCTGGCATGTGCAAGGTGGCTTGGCTGCATTCGCGAGCGTGCATGTGGCTAGCGATAGGGCTGTTCGGCTGTGATGGTGATGGTGTTGCGGCGAACAAATGCCCTCGGCTAGGGTTTGGGCGAACGACAGCAAGGGAAAACTTGGCTAGGCTTGCAACGACAATGGGGGCTTGGCGAGCTCCTTGGCTAGGTGAAAAGAGAAGAAGTGCTTATCGGCTATGGTGGATTTGCGGCAAGGACCAAAGGAAGAGGGAGAGCTTCTCGGCAAGGAAACGGAGAAAGAAATCGGCAAGAACAAGAGGAATGAGAATGCCTAGTCTGTGATCTGCTAGAGCAGGGTCCTTTCATTGGTGCAAGCCTGCCTTGGGACGACCTTTAGCTTCAGGCGTCTGTGTGAACAGGTTGCCACAGTATGGTGTCGATGGCCTCCCGCCTGCTGTGGATCAATGGACACCTTTCTGAGTCATAAGCATGCGCACTTGGATCGACATAGTTTGTGTAGGCCTACATTTATCTGGTTTGCAGGAACATGCGGTGTGCGCGTATGTGCATTAGATGCTGGGAGGAGAGCTCCCTCGGGCTATCAATACACCTTTCCATTCCCTCTAAAGCCCGACCCTTAGGTACTCTCCCAATTGTCCTGGATCAACATAGTGAGCTGATCACTTTAGTCGAGAGTTAGAGACTCTCAAGATTCTAGGGGTTATATTGATAACCCATTTTGAGATCTGCAGTGGAACCTTAACCAAAAGTTAGAGACTTTCAAGATTTAAGTATAATGTTGATTGAACTTATTGTGCAAATGCTTATTTGGTTGTTTGGCTTGCTTGTATACTAGAATGCTCGATAATGTGATTTACCCCATTTAAAAAAAAAAAAATCTCAAACACCCGAGTGTATACAAACAAAGTAAAAGAAAAAAAAAAGTAAAAAAGAAAAAAGTGTGAAAGAAAGTAAGAAATGATTGGAGAATTATATTAAAGAAAGAGGCTGTTGGCAGAAGCGGTCGAAGGCGGGGTAAAGTTAAATCTGACGCTCAAGGGGGCGCGTGCGAAGCAGTGGCCTGGGTCATCCACCCACTTTGTTCATTCACTTCCCTTCCCACTCCCACCACCGAAAAAGGAAAAAAAAGACTAAAATGTTAGCAGGAATCTCTTGAACGTGGCGGATCCAAAGCGAGAGTTATTCCAAATCCTGTAATCCCGAGAGCCTTACAATCTTCGTCGTTCGTTTTTCCCCTCCAAAAATCGTCATCAACAATGGAGGGACGGATGTTTTGGGTGGTTTCGTTACTCTTTTCTCTCTCCTTGTAGTTTTTTTGTGTGGAGGGGAGAAGACAACGCCCTTTTCTCTCTTTTTCATTCTCTCTAAAAAAAACCCACTTACACAAATTCGTCAATCACTTTTCGTTTCATTCCTCTGTTTCCCCTTTTATTTGGTTCTGGGAAGGAAATTGGATTGTGGGTTTTTGATTTGATCGAAATTGGTGCTGTGGAAGTGGTGGAAATGGGGATTTGGGTGGGGGGGTTTTGATGGGGCTGTGATTTCAGGGCGATGTTCCTCTGCGATGGAATACGATTCTGGAATTCCGATGTCTGTGACGGAGGGACACTCATCTGCCCTCACGCCATCTTTTCGCCAAGGTTCTTTAGCTAATTTCGGTATCGTTTATTTATTCCCTTTCTCACTTTGCTTTTTGTTTACTCCGTTTTTTGTTGTTTGTTCGAGTGTGTGTTTGAGCGATCCATTTCGATGTGAATAATGTTCTCAATGATTGTTTTGTACACAAATTCTCTGCTTTGCCCATGTGCTGTCTTGAATTTTTCATTTCGATCTGTGCTGTAGGGTTCTTTTATGATACCTGTTTGTAACTGGGGTTTAAGTTTCTTACAGTTTACTGAGGGGGAGATTGAGTTATATCTCTGAAAATTTTCTGGTTCATATCTTTGTCGCCCTTCTTTTCCTCCTCGCAATCTACATTGAAGGCACAATAGTTGTTTTGATGATGGCATCCACCATATAGAATGGTATTTCGTAATTTGGGTTGTTCATTTTGTAATTTTTACGAAATTCATATGGAACAGAGCTTGCTGATTCATATCACACCCAATTGTTTTCCGTTTATGCTCTTTTGGGCAAACTTTTTGGTTTAATAGTTGGAGAATTGAGTTGCTTCCTTGAAATTAAGAGGTTCCTTTATGGCATTTAATGTGATTGAGAATCTTAAGAAGACAAACGAGTACGGCAGCATTCCCACGTCTCTTTAGATTTATACATTTTCTTGGGGGTGGAAATAAGGATCATTTTTTGAAGAAAGAAAATATATAAAACTAGAAAATTTGATATCTTTCTGAACAAAAATTCTTGGCCAAGTCCCCAAGGGGTGGCACAGTGGTTGAAGACGTGGGCTTTGAGGGTATGCTCCCCTCAAGGTCCTAGGTTCGAGACTCAGTTGTGACATTACTCCTTCGATATCTCTCGGTGCCTAGCCTAGGGATGGGCGTGGTTACTCTTGTTTCAAAAAAAAAAAAAAAAACTTGGCCAAAAAACTTTGGAGTAATAATTGATTCATAGATCTACAACCTTATGGTATTTTAAATGCCATGAGATGGAGGGGGTTCAAACCATTGCTTCAATGTGCCTTTTCGCTTATTTAAACGAATGTAGATTTTTTTCACTTATTTCATTCGACGTCCTTAATTTAATTGTAAGTTTATGGAGTTTTGGTTGGTAATGTTGAATGTTATTGTGGGCAGTTGTAACTCTGTCAACGAAACTTTGTTTGCCTCATCCTAAGTTTGCCTCATCCTAAAACCGACAAGGCTAGAAAGGTGGGGTGCCTTTAGACCTATTATTTTTGTTTTATCACTAGGATTTATAAAATCTTAGCCGAAGTCTTGACTAATAGATTAAGAAAAGTCCATTTCACTACGATTGCATAAGGCAACTGATACCCTTTCCACCAATAAATTTTCAAAATAAATACCAAACAAAAGAAATAATAAGAAAGCTGAAAATATGAATAGAAATTTCGACAACCAGCACAATACTTTGTCAGAAAGCTAAATATTTGGCCCTCTCACCTGCCAGACTCCTTTAACCAATCTCCATGCCGGAGAAAATATGGGACGATATATAAATGGACTTCATTAGCAGCCTCCCTAAATCTGAATCATTCACCACTATTTTTGTGGTTGTCGATCGCCTGCCAAAATAAGCACATTTCATATTGATTAAAAACCACTTCATGGCGGTGTCCATGGAATAAATATTTGTCCAAGAGATGGTTCGATTACATGGCTTCCTTAGAAGCATTGTATTAGATAGGGTTCCAACGTTCACAAGTTTGTTTTGGATTGATTTGTTTAAAGCTCAAGGTAGAAAGCTTAAATTTAGCATAACATATCACCTCCAAACTGACGGACAAACAAAATTGGTTAATTGAGGTGCGGAGACTTACTTGCATTGCTATGTGATGAATGGTTCGGAATTATGGGTTCATTAGTTACCTTGGGTGGAGTACATTCGAGGTTGAAGACTTCACCACTTGAGTTAGTTTATGGATGACCTCCTCCAGCTTTATTGTCGTATCAACCTTTTGGTTCCTAAACCAATTTGGTTGATTAGTCTCTACTTGAACGGGACATTCAATTATCCAAGATTAAGCACAATTTGCTACGAACAAAACGATATATGACTGAAGTAGCCAATGAGTAGAGTGACGTCACTTATTCGAGAGGGGATTGGGTTTACGCGAGACTAAACCCTATAGACAAGGAAGTTTGTACCATAACATTAATGCTAAGCTCTCTCCACGATATGTTGGCCATTTCAGATCAAGGGTATCGTTGGAAAAGTTTCTTATTGACTTGAGTTTCCAGATGGGTCAAGATTCACCTAGTTATTCGCACATCTCAGTTGCATTGAGCCTTAGGACCTATTTTCTCAGTAATACCAATACCAAACAATATTGCTTCAGATTTCTCTTTTGTTCTAGAACCGAAGGCTCTTTTGGGAGTTAGACGAGCAACTATAGATCTTGCAACATTTGAAGTATTGATTCAATGTAGAGGTGCTACTATTGCGATGCTACTTGAGAGTCTGTGGATGATAAATAAAAGCTGATTTTCTTTATTTCACCTTGAAGACAAGGTGCAAGTTTGGGGGCAGAGTGGCCTTGTCCATGTATATCAGCAATCTAATAGGCGCGGCTCTTAACCCATTTGTGTAACAGTCCTATTTGATGTTTTATGTTGTGTTGTATTTTGTTGAGAGGTTAGTTAAGTGTTTAAATAATATAGTTGTGTAAAAGATATGAATGAATGGATAAGTACTAAGAGAAGTATTAATTGAAGGACAAGTGTTTTGATTACTTGTGTATTTGCTGCAGACTCTCAAAGTGCCTTCATGGAGAGGAGGCAAATCCTCGATTAAGCCTTGATTGCTAATGAAGCTATAGACAATTTTCGATCGCGTAACCTCGAATGTGCGCTCTTCAAAATTACTTAGAAAAAAGCATTTGATCATGTGGACAGAGATTTTCTGGGCAAAGTTATGACTTAGAATGGTTTTGGGTACAAGTAGCGATATTGGATTTGGAGTTGTATATGCTCTGTTTGATTCTCCATTTTAGTGAACGATAAACCCTCGAGCTAAATCTCGGCCACTAGAGGTCTCCGTCAAGGGGATCTTCAGTCCCATTTCTCTTCCTTCTAATGGTGGATGTTCTAAGTAGGATTATTTCCTAAGGTATTGAAAGCAGATATTTTCATGATCGACAAAGACAACCAACCTCTTTCTCACCTCCAATTTGCAAATGATACAATATTCTTTGCTCAAGAAATGAGGCTTTATTTGAGAATCTTACGGAAATGAGGCTTTATTTGAGAATCTTACGGAAATGAGGCTTTATTTGAGAATCTTAACAACCTTTTGTCATTCCTTGAGGAAGTGTCAAGTTGAAAGATCAATTGAGGTAAAAATCAATTATTATGCATGAATTGTAATCTTGAGAAGCTCCAGAGGTGGGTCGATTGGGTGGGTTGTGAGATGGGTCTTATCAGTATTTTCAAAGTGCAAGGCGCAATGGAAGGCAACACTCTCCTCAATCACCTTAAGGCGAGAGGCGATAAAAAGGCGAGGCTTGGGTGAAGCGAGTCCCAACAAGTAAATGCATAATTAAATAATACATCGAGCATAAATTCATATAGAAACATACTTTTATCCTCATAAAATTTCGAATTCTTACCTAATAATTCTAAATAATAGAATCATGAAAATAAAGTGATCAAGATAAACCCAAAAAAAAAATGTCAAATATCAAATTTCATTAAAATATATATGAATAAAAGTCTACTGTAAGTTTAGAAAATGCTACAAAATTTAAAACAAAATGTTTTACATATTCTTAAGTAAAAGATAAATAATAATAAAATTTAAGGCCCCATTTAGAAGTAAAAGATACCATTTGCACAATATTCAAAAGTAATAAAAAATTAAAATTAAATTGGATGTACAGTACATACAATTAAAGTCAACTAGTACATACAATCAATAAGTAAACTACAACTAAATTTTACTTGAAACTAAATTTTCGAAGGACAGTATTTTTGCTTTGTTTTGAACATAACTCAAAATTAATGATAAAAGAATTGAACTTTTTGTCTTGTCTTGTCTTTTCACTTTTGAATAGAATGTTTTTTTTTTATTCAAAGGTTATTGTCTTGTTTCACAATCATCTAACACATCTCACGATGAAGACGAAGTTTGAAGATGAAGTTAGAAAAAAAATTCAAGCGCACGCCTCCGATAACGGCGTAGGTAGGCGAAGCCAGGTGAGCGGCTGACTAAAGGCGCTTGCCCCGACTGTTTGAGAGGCGCATGACCCCCAAGTCGCCTCGTCTCTCGCCATAGGCGAGCACCTAGGTGTGCCTAAAAAACACTAGGTCTTGTTCCATTTTCTTACCTTGGTCTTTCTCTAGGCTATATGCCTAAAGCCCCGTACTTCTGAGATTTTGTAGTGTGTAAAATTCACAAACACCTTTCCTCTAGGAAGAAATGTTTCTTTTCTATTGGGGGGATGTTAACTCTCATTTTTCTCTTTGTTGGTTTATGTTTATTTTAGTATTTTCATCTTTTTAATTATTTGTTCTTTTTAGGATTAGATTAAATATTATTTTTTATCTTTTCCTTTTATGACCAGGTAGTATCTTTTCCTTTTATTATTAGGTCATTTTTTCCTTTTATGATTGAGTTGCATCTTTTCCTTTTATACTTGGGTCATCTCTTGTAGTTTATTTAAACCCAATTGTGAGTTCATTATTAAATGAAGAATTTGAATAATTTGAATTCTATCTTTGAACATGGTATCAGACTTCAGATTTTTCTTTTCCATTCGGGTTAATCTTTTCTCTTATCCTCCTTCACTTTCTTTCTTCATCATCTTCTTCCTCTTTTCTTAAAAAAGAAAAAGCTTATCCTCTTCCTCCTATTATCCTTCTCCTCTTCTCTTCATCATCAAAAAAAAAAAAAAACAAACAAAAAATTAGCCAAATTTTTTCTTTCAAAGGCGTCAATGAATAGCCCGCAACCGAAAAAATCATCCTGGTACCAAACTAGTATTCTCGATTGGCCCTGACAGTGTTTTAAAAGACATGTGCCTAGGCGCAAGGCGCCACCCCTAGCGACTCGCCTGGGAAAGTCGAGGTGCAGTTAATAAAGCACGCGCCTTTTGGCGCCTTACATAAAGCCCCGGGATCCAAAAGGCACGCGCCTTGTGAGCTTTTGTGTTTCCTTAGGGTTTTTAGGGTTTATGCCTCAAATGTTTAGACCCCTGTCCCGTACTAGTCATTCGAAGCGCAAGACAACTTTTTTTTTTTGAAACAAGGGTAACCATGCCCGTCCCTAGGCCAGACACCGGGAGACATCGAAGGAGTAATGCCACGAATCTCGAACTTGGGACCTTGAGGGGAATATACCCTCAAAGCCCAAGTCTTCAATTTAAGTAGAATCAATTTAATGTACGAAGTTCGTATGAAAATATGTTGTTTTAATGTATGAAGTTCACTTTAGATATACATCTTCGTAGCTTTGTTTTTGGTTTTACCCAAAACACCTCACACCAATGGAAATGGTTGTCATCACTTACATACCCTTTATCTTCCCCTCCTCTAACCAATGTGGGACAACTTTGTTTGTATCCCAACACTTTGTTTCTAGGTTAGAGACCATTTTTATATTTTTATAAGGTCTTCAATTTTTATGGGCTCCCGGTTTTGCATTCCCCTTTTATTGTTTTTGTACTATTTTTAATCATTTTCTCAATGAAAGCAAGACATAAAAAAGGTGGTGAATTGAGAAAGAATAAGTTGTGGCAAAACTCTTGATTATTATTTATATGGTGAGTGTCCGAATTAGCTTCATGCATCTCGGACTAATCTCACAAGACAACCATCAGACTTTAGCAGTGTGCTTTGCTTGGAAGAATAAGTTTACCAATTTGTTGGCAAGCTCTTATAATGCCGTGTTTCCTTTTAAGCTACACTGGAGCTTGTATAAACATGATAGGGTTGGGTCTTAGTAGAAATATGAATAATATAAGGTAAGTTGCAATTACTTGGGGAGTAAGTTAGAGTATTTTACTATAAATAGAGAGAGTTAGGGTAGGGTTTAGGCATCCAAAATATTGAGTGAAATAGTGTAGGGCTCATAGAGAGTATTCTCTTGCGATGGGAGGTTCCAAGACTTATCAAATCTTGGTTTATCTTGTATTCTTTCACCACCATTGCTGCCGTCACCACTGCCACCGCCGCTGCCTCCACCCCCACTGCCACTGCCCCCATCACCGCCACCACCGCTGCTGCCACCGATGCACCACTGCCGCCACTACCACTACCGCCTTCGTAGCCGCTGCCTCCACAAAAAAAAGAAAAGAAAGAAACTCAGAATTTTATCTTAGTTATATACTTACCAACACCTTGAGGACAAAGTGTATTTTTTTAGGGGCAGGTGGTGATAGGGTTGGGTCTTAGTAGAAATAGGAATAATATAAAGGTATGTTAGCAATTACTTGGGGAGTAAGTTAGGGTATTTTATTATAAATAGAGAGGGTTAGGGTAGAGTTTAAGCATCCAATTATTGAGCGATTATTGAATGATTATTTTGTAGGGCTCATAGAGAGTATTCTCTTGAGAGGGGAGGTTTCAAGACCTATCAAATCTTGGTTTATCCTGTATTGTTTACCTTTTTATATAATCTAGATCCTGGATCATATCAAAACATTCATTTGTGCATTTTCTCTAATCATAGTTAAAAGAATGTGTAAAAATGAAATTGAAATATTGGCGTTAATATCAAATATTGGGATGGTTGATTGGAATGATTGTTTTTCGTTTTCCTTTGCTACTTTACGTTCTTTATTTTCCAGATTCAGTTTTCCTATCTATTTTTCTTCTTAATGATGGGTGACTTGCATATTTAATACTGTATCAGATGCATTGTGGACAATGAACTTGGGATCAGGTGAAATAATGGGATCGGGTTCTTACCCCATACGACCTGGAGAGCCAGACTGTTCTTATTACATCAGAACTGGCCTATGTAGATTTGGAGCTACATGTAGATTTAATCATCCACCTAATAGAGAGCTGGTAATAAGCAAAAATGTGATCAATTCAGTTACTTATGTTACCACTGTTTTTTTTTAATTGGAAACACTAACTTTAATTGATGGATGAAAAGATACAAAATGGATAAAGGCATGTTAATTACAAAATGGATAAAGGCATGTTAATTACAAAAACTTTTCGAATGAGACAAAAGTAAAAGAGCAGATAAACTATAATCGTTGTGGGGGGTTGAAGACTTGAGCTTTGAGGGTATGCTCCCCTCAAGGTCCCAAATTCGAGACTCAGTTGTGACATTACTCCTTCGATGTCTCCCGGTGCCTAGCTTAGGGACGGGCGTGGTTACCCCTGTTTCAAAAAAAAAAAAAATCATTGGGCGGGGGGGGGGGGGAGGTTAGTGTGAGCCTATGTAATAGCTAAAATAGTAATGTTTTCTTCGATCTATTGATCCTCCGTAAAAATCAATGCATTTCTAGCCCTCTATATAGTCCACCAAAATGCCGTAAGGAAGATGCACAAAGAGCTTTCTTTTCTCCTTTGAATGGGTGTCCAATGTATGCGAAAAGAATGAGATCTTGTATGTTGCCCGGTGTCGCCATTTTCCAGTTGAAAGAGTTAAGCAGGAAGGTCCAGATTTTGTTTGCAACCGGGCATGTTTTAAAAAGGTGGTAGTGAGTCTCATGTTCAGAAAAACATATACAAGTTAAAGAGAAAAAAAAAAGAAACATTGGCAAAGAAAAACAAAAAAAGATTTGAAGCTGATAACACCAAAAGAGAAAAACCAAACATCCTGACAAAAAGAACAAAACGCCTGAAGCATAAACAAAACAAATTCTAGAAACATGAAACTCCAAGAGAAGGGCTTCGATGCGTATGAAATATTTTGCAAGCGCTCGCCTATGGCGAGGGGGGATGCGACTTGGGGTATGCTCACCTTGCACACCTTTGGGGCGAGCGACTTCAAGGAAGCGCTCGCCTCTTCGCACCTGAAGCGCTCGCCTCTGGGGCAACTTGTTGATTTTTTTTCCTCATCCAAAAAAGAATATTTGATATTTTTTTACATTTTACTTTTTAGTATTATTTGGTAAGATTTTAAATTTTATGTTTATGAGAATACTATTTTTAATTCTATTTATGATATATCTATATATATATATATTATGTATTAATTCGTTGCACCTTGCTTCACTCGGGCCTTGCCTTTTTGTCGCATCTCACCTTGAGGCGATCAAGGTGAGTGTCGCCTTGCATTGTGCCTTGCGCTTTGAAAACACTGGCGTTAACTTCTGATCTTGAATTCATGTCTTCATGGTGTAAAGTAAGCTTCTTTTAAGTCTTTGGGGAAGACTTCCTCTCCATGAGGATTGCTATCATCGAGAATAGAGGAACCAAAGGAGCTAGCACCTGAATATCGATTCATCATCTGAATCGTGAATAATCTTCAACTTGAGAACAACTGAGGCATAGGTTTGAAATGGATGAGTAAGCCCAACCTGATTTTTGTCAAATGCACCAGCCAGTAAAGCAACACTACGATCATGTAAGTGATCTGGGTTTATGAATTTGGTTGAGTTCTTATAATGATCACAATTAGAGTAATCATAAGGAAGCTCTTTGATTGAGATTTGAGAGTTTAAGGTTAGAGTTCTTGATGGGTCTAGTCATGGGAATAGGAGGAAAAAGTTGATGGTTTAGATATACTGGTATTTGGAGCTGTGTTCAATTAGGTCATTAAAAACAGAGGAAAAAAGACCTTGTGATGGTTCTGATTGTGGGGAAGTTGTTGGCGGGCTCGGTATGAAGGGAAGATGATTCATGTTGGGGTGGATTCTCACCATCAACAAGGTTAGGGGGTTGAGGGACTCAAATATAGAAGGTATGGCGGGGGTTTGATCGGTCGTGGATAGCTTCCTCATCAAGAGCATCTGGGGGAGGGTGCACTCACTTTTGGATTGGCTGGCAATTCAATGTTGGTTGGATTTGGTCTTCAATCAATGAAAAATGATTCCAGCACGGATGTGGCATGCTTTGGGGAAAATTTGATGAGTAGCACGCCATGCCTTGAACACTAGTATCAATACCTTCATTACCTACAACACTTTTAAGCCTTATGAGGTCTAAAGGGTTCATAAAGTCCTTCATACATAAAGCACCGTGCTCAAAAGGAGGGGGTCCAAATTAAAGTATCACCAAAATGAAGCAAGGTGCTACCCCCGTGTCAATGTGTAATTTCAATGGTAGCAGGTTGGAATCCACAAACTCCTTCCATAACACACAACCGACTATGATGAGCAACATTTCATTTTTCAATGATTAAATGAGAGGGGAACTATCTTCTTCCCCGAAATGTGAAGATACTATGTTCTTCTAGGTTAGGTTCATGTAGAATTGTATTGGCCTCTTTCTTTTGTTCTGTACATGCTAACTGAACTGCTACTGAGCTTACCTAAAGTTGATTATTCTTGGCGTTTGAGAAATGAGAGGGGAACTAAAAATAATTAAATTTATTATGACCTTAACTTGATAGACCTAATTGTCCCTTCATTCACTCACCTTGTACTGTGCAAACCTGAAGTTAAAGATGGGAGAATCATTTTATTTGCTGAACTGTTTTGTCCTTCTGCATTCAGTCCTTTTATTTGTTTGATTATGCGCTAAACTTAAGGTATCAGAAAGTTCTCCCAGAAATAATGCGCTTGCTCCATTTAACCTAGAAACAAACAGATTACTTTTGCTTGTTATTTCCAATTGCTATTTGAAGCCAACATGGAGACATCTATAGTAGTTAAGAATCTCTACTTGGAAGTTCTGTAAGTCAGCTTGTGATGGAGTCTTCTGTGATTTACTACTTCACTTTCAGGCTATTGCCACCGCAAGAATGAAGGGGGAGTTCCCGGAAAGAATTGGACAACCAGAATGTCAGGCATGTACTTATTTAATTATATTTACTTCTGTAACATCAATATATTACATTGTACTTTTATTCATTATTAATCTACATATCAACATTGCCTTTTCTTTAGCTTTTTTAGATGTTTTATTGTGCAAACAAAAACGAAGGTTTTTTTGTGAAACAATTTTCCTTTCACGAGAGAGGGGGAAAAACTATTTTTTACTTCCCAAAATGAGGAAAATTAAAGATAAGACATCCTTACACACTTAACTCCAAAGGAGACCACAAAATTACTCCCATTTACGTTTTTCAAAGGAGATTAATTACCAAAATTCTTTTCTATGTGGGCTACAAAACAGAGAACAATAACCTATCACTTCCGTGAAAAGTTCTTCCATTTTTTTTCTTTTCATCCTTTTCCCTTTTGATATGAAACAACCAAATCTCCATCTATCCAAAAGAAGATTACAATAAGGTGGTGAGAAATATCACTGGTGAGCCCCTCCCCTGCTTTATCTATACGATATAGGGGAGAGAGAGATCGCAATGGTGTATCAGAGAAATAAGAAATTAAGTGGTAGCTAGAGCTGCCCTCTGCATAATTTCGATATGTAGTGTACTCTCAGAATCTGATTTAATTTTAGATGACTCTTGGAAAAGGTTGACGAGATACATGACAAAAGCTAGAGTCACATTGAGTTTGAGAGAATGCTGAGTTAATGTGAGAGTACTTGTATAATAGTGCAAGGCATAGTGGTAAGCAGTGACGGTACCTTAGTTATATAAGTAAGGAGGTTAGGGACCTTAGAAAGGAGTAGATCATTTTAGTAGAATAGTCCATTTGGGTACCTTAGTTATAAATAAGGAGGGTTAGGGACCTTACAAAGGTGTGGATCATTTTAGTAGAATATTCTATTTGGGGATTTGAGATAGAGAGATAGAAACCCCTCTCGAAAGGCTATTATTATATTCCAGTCTCTTCATTGATATTGCAATATAGTGATACGATTCGGCCTTGGCATTTTAGGAATATTAGTATTTATTAATTATTAGTTAATTGCTATTTTAAATGTATTTGGCTTGGGCCTATTATTAGTCTTTTATTAATTAGGTCAAATTAGGGTTTAGGGTTATCAATAGGAGTTGTTAGGTCATTGTCAAGCATTGAATTAAGTTATCATCTTTGTACTCTGGCTCTCTGAGAGATCCTCTTGAGAGATTTATCGTAGTTAATAAAATAGTGTGGTAGATTCTATCATTTTGGTATCAGAGTCATTTGCCGATCCGGGAATGGTTACTACTAAGATGGAATCCAGGATGCAAGAATGTGAAGAAGGAACGGCCGACTTGGCAAGAAAGTTACAAGAAACTAATGCGAAGATGGAAGCGATGGAAGAACGATTGGGAAAAAGGTTGGATTCACAAGATTTGAAAATCGAGAGCATCAACCGGAATCTAGAGTTGTTGATGGAGTCGTTCCAAGCAGACAAAGGGAAGGGTTTATTAATCGACGCTTCAGCAGAAGGGTCGGAAGGCCGCTGCTGGTTTGGCGGAGGCAGCGGCGCCGCAGGGAGCGACGACGGTCTCGATAGGGGGGGCGAGGCGAGCGGGAACAGGCGCGGGGACATAGACGAGTGCGGACGGGCGCAGGGGCGCGAGGGTGCAGATGGGCGTGTCGGCGTGGGGGCGTGGAGCTCCGAGGGTGCGCGCGGGGCGTTGGCTGGGGAGCAGAACGAGGACCAGGTGCTGGGCTGGGCTGGGGTGCAGAGCATGGGCCGGGCGGTGTCGGGCTGGGCTGGGGCAAGCCGGGAGAGGGCGGCGCGGGTGGTCCGGGCAGAGGCTGGGGCAAGTCTGGCTCGAGCGGGCTGAGTCGGGGTGGGCTGGTCGGACTGGGTCGGGTTGGCCAATCGGGTTGGATCGGAGGGTGGAATTTCAAGGGAATTTTGATGGGGACACTTGCACGGGGCTGGATTTTGGTCGACGAGAAGAACCTAGGAACGACCGGGGAAACGGGTTTCCGGAGGAGAGGAGAGTGCGCGTTGGTTTCGACAGACCGATAGCGCATGACGGTTGGAACGATCGGGGCTGAAATTGGGTTGACGATTTACCGGGACCGGAGCGCGATCCGTAAACTACGACCAGTGGGCATTGAAGAGAAAATGTTTATGGCCCAAGTGATTGAGGATGATTTTGCTTTTCAGGCTGCCCATAACGAGGGAAGTACTTCTGCAACAGTCAAGGCTAAAGCAGGAACGAGTGTATCGGGAACTGGAAGCACAGAGATTTTGTCCCACAGGACTACAACCGTTCACCCAACGTCTTGTAAAAAACTCACTGAAGCCGAAATTCGAGCTAGGAAGGACAAAGGGTTATGCTTCCGCTGCGATGAACAATTTGTCCCGGGACATCGTTGTCAGAAGAAGGAGCTCCAAAACTTGGATGTGTGGGTCGTTCGAGATGCGCACGAGTGCCAGGGTGCTGATGTGACAGACTTTTTGCCAGAAGACGGGGCTGTAAAAGATGGCATCAGAGATGGAACACCTTGAGGACAAGGTGGCTCTTGGGGGGGAAAGTATTGATACGATCCGACCTTGGCATTTTAGGAATATTAGTATTTATTAATTATTAGTTAATTGCTATTTTAAATGTATTGGGCTTGAGCCTATTATTAGTCTTTTCTTA
The DNA here is from genome assembly GCA_036507275.1 of Sicyos edulis. Lineage (NCBI taxonomy): Eukaryota > Viridiplantae > Streptophyta > Magnoliopsida > Cucurbitales > Cucurbitaceae > Sicyos > Sicyos edulis. Next base: position 13,311,086 of record CM071851.1, read on the forward strand.
ATTAGGTCAAATTAGGGTTTAGAGTTATAAATAGAAATTGTTAGGTCATTGTCAAGCATTGAATTAAGTTATCATCTTTGTACTCTGACTCTTTGAGAGATCCTCTCGAGAGATTTATCGTAGTTAATAAAATAGTGTGGTAGATTCTATCATATACTTTTTTTTTGTATAGCCTTATTTGCATTGATATTGCAATAAGCTCTATTTTTGTGTATAATTTGATTTTGTTTTGGTTGTATTATAAGTTGGAACAGTTAAAGAACCTTGAAAAATTCAGCCAACAAGATGCGAGACCCCTAATAGCTCATAGGTATTTTAGAAATGGTAATTCGGGTATTTCTAATCGGACAGTTAGTTGAGGGTCGAGGGGAGTGTTCTCTTGTATGGAGGGAAGAAATTGGAGTATAAATAAGAGAAGTCTGTAGAGAGGAGGGTAGGTTTTTAAGTAGTAGAAGTCTGAGGACTTGGGAGGAGAACGGTGCTCTTGAAACACCGGTTAGCTCGCTCCTTTATCGTTTTATTATAATTTTCGTTTATCTTGTAATTTCTCTTTTGTAACTTGTGAATGAAGTGTTCTACTAGTTATTTACTAGCTGTTCTACTAGTCGTATTGTTATTATTCTCTATATTGTATTTGGAATTCTGCTCCCAGATTGTTACAGAACATTAGGATAGGAGTCCTAACAATGTGGTATCAGGAAAATCGACCATAAGGGAGGGAGAGGTGCAAATGAGAGTTTTGACAGATACATGGAGAAAATGGAAGAAAAGCACCCGATTCTTTGTTTTTAAACAAGAAATTATTAGGCTCGATGGTAAATGAAAACCTCCGGATTTTTTGAAACAGGAAACAAAGATTTCATTAAAAAAATGAAAAGAAGCAAAGCTTTAGATACAACTCAAGAGGGAGAAAAAGATAGGACAAACCTCTAAAAGAGGAAAGAAAACAAAAGATATAACAAGAAACAATGAAATAAAAAACATAATAGAAAACTAAAACAAGAGAAACTAATACAAGAGAAAGGATTAAAAGAGAAAACACAAGCCACTAGGTGTCATAAAAGACTCGAAAGAGAACAACAGCTTCAAGCCAAAACCGACGATCCCCAATCCTAGGCTGCAAAATGCAAATCCAAAACAAGAGCTACAAAGATTGGTAGTAACAAGAGTTGAAAACCAAAACTGCAAAAATTCGGACGAGTGAAGCACCAAAAGTCACGATCTTAAACTAAAAACCCATAAGCAAATGGTCCAACCACATTCAGATGCAAATAGCTCAAACCATAAAAACTCAAAATCCTGAATCTGAAAACACTGGAAAAAGATCACGCCACAAGAAACGACCAGGCAGAACAATGCAAGCAAGAAGACTTGAGACGGATAGCCAAATTGCCAAACTAGAGAAAACATCTACCTAGAAGAACTTTGACATTCCTTTAGTTGAAGGCCACAAAGATTGTCTATGCTAGCAAATTTTACAAGAACTTCAACTAGCTGAGCACACTGCTGGTTTGGAGAGGGGAGCTCAAGAGAAAAAATGGCTTGATCAGCAAAGCCAGAAGGAGAAACAAACTCTTTAGAGGGTCCAACTTCATCAAGAAAATTGATTGTGGAATCAATGCTACTGACGCTTACATCATCATTCGAGTCCAATTCAGAGTGAGGGGGTTGGAGCATGATTGATGACCCCGTGGATCATAGAGATATTAAGGTTTGTTAAAGGAATGTCAGGCTGGAAAGAGTGAGCAAAAGAAGACTGGATAGTGGAGGGGCATGAGGAAGAGTTAGAAAGAAGAGAGGAGTTGTGGGTTTCAATACAGTCAGGGTTCAAAATTTGATTTCTTTCCAGGAGGGACGATAACTTACCCCTTTTAGAATAATGGAGAGGAAAAGGGGAAATAACAGAAGATGGAGATTTAGGGTTTTTGGAGGGGGTAGAAGGAAGAGGAGGAGAGTGAAGATTTGAAGGAGGGATAAGAGAGGGGGAAATGATAGAGAAAAGAGGAGATGGGGCAGGAGGATGGGGAGGATCTGGGCAAAGAGGAAGCGTTGGAGAAGTAAGGATGTTAGAAGAGGGATGATCTATAACAATTTGAGAATAAAGTTCAATAGACTGAGGGGTAATATGATAAGAACCAAATAAATATTTAAATAAAAGGACAATAAACATACTAATTAACCCAAGTGTTAAAGGTACTTGGACTCTCCCGATCTTGAGATCACTCTCAAGCCCTAGATACTCAATATCTCAATACTTCTCAATGTCCCCTTACTCCTATCCTCTCTTATTTATAGTCTAATATGTTTATCCTACTTCTAATAGGATTGGTCATTCCTTATCCTACTCCTAACAGGATTGACCATTCTTTATCCTACTTCTAAACGCGCCTTATCATTACCCGACCCCCAAAATACACCTTGTCCTCAAGGTGTTTATTACAAAAAAATAAAAAAACAAAAGGAAACAATAAAAAAAAAACCGTGATCGGAGGTGGCGCTGGCGGTGGTGGCGGGTGATCAAAGGTGGCGATAGTGGCCATTTGACATTCTTGATCCTTCTTTGTCATGAGCTTATGTCGCTTCTTTCATTTCCTCACTCGTCGAATGAATTTAATTTTTCTCGCCCATAATTGTATTCTTTGGTGGTTTCGCATTTGTTCATTCTTTCTTTTCTTCATTGACCAACTCATTCTTCTTCGTAGGGGTGATTTCGGTTCAATTTTGTCGAATTTGTACCAAACCGATAACCGATCCGTTATCTTCGGTTTTCAAAAAATAGATCCGATCCAATGATGTCCAATAAAGTGTAGAACCATTGGTTCGGTTTACAATTGGTTCGGTTCGATTTTGCATCAGATCCAATATCCAATCTTTTTAATATATCAAAACAACATTTCTCATTAACATTTTCCAAAGTCCACAATAATACAAAGAAATTATCAACTCAGGGAGATGTGTTACAATAATTTCATTCAATCTACATACACGAAGGAAATAGCCATAATCTCTTCCAATTATTGTGGGAAAATACATGGTAACAAAATCTCAATGGAAAGGGTCTTCCAGATAATGCTCAAATTTTTCGAATGAATAGCAGCACAATTATAAAATTGTGAGAATTATTGAGACTTAATGCTGTTGTAGCTCTCCTCAATTATTGCAAAACTTTGATATGAAATCGAATTAAACCCAAAGCAATCAAACACCACCAACAAATGGGCACCGACAACAAAAGAGGAATAAAGAACCTAAGATGAGTCGGAGAGATCCCAGTAACAATGAACATAGCGGCGAGCTAAGTCCATAGCCTCCCTAACTCAATCTTCAGAGATTAAACATCACAAATTTAGTTTCCAAATCTCAGATTTAGTAGAATCTTCGAGACAAATTCTATTTTCAATTTCCTCTATAAATAAAGGTGATTTCGGTAGAATTAACACAATAATTTTTCATTGAAGTGCTTGTGCCTGTTTATAGTTTGGGGCATCACTTTTGCGAAGACGAAGAATAAATTAAGATAAAGCAAAAGAGGGAATGAATGAACGAACCTGTATCCATGAAATTGCTCTCAAATGGTGAGAACTTCGGGGTCAAAGTAGCTAAATTACATAGAGGAAGAGTAGAAGGCCGGAGTTTCCGCGGAGAAAGTCGTTGATCGATGATGAAAATGAAGAAGAGGAGCTATGGAGTCGATTAAAAATGAAGCAGAGAAGATCGTTGAGTAGCGCAAGAGAATGAATCAGGAAAATAGGGTTTTTAAAATTTGTAATTTATAGTAATGGTTCGGTTCTGTTTTTTATTGGTTTTTATGTACTAAACCGAACCGAACCAAATAAACTCTAAAGAGACAAAGGCAACAACTTCATCTTCTTTTAGGCTTCTTCTGAATTCAATTTTCCAAGATAAGGAAGTGTGATCCCAACAAGAGTTGATTGAGCCATTTTTGTTCAAAGATAAAGAGAACAAATTTGGGTAGGATTGTTTTAGAGATGAATCTCCCCTCTTTTTTCTCTAAAGATTTGTTATTTACCCTTGTAATGCATTGTTTGAATATGATTTTCTGCTTTTCTTGATATTTCTTTTCCAACATGATGATTTCTTGACTTGATTTCCTCACCTCATTCTCTTTCTTAGACTTTGCCACTAATACTGCTTTGTTATCTTCATATTCAGCCTCAACGATTTCTTTCCTTGCCCTTCTTTCCTCTTCCTCTCCTTGAAATTATCCTTAATCAAGGATTCTTGCACCATTATATTTTCTTTTTCGTATTGTTTATCTTTTTGATCTTTCTTGCCCAAGCAAGTGGATTGTTGATTCAATTTCTTCTCTTTCTCTTCTTTCTCTATAGCTTCTTGTCTTTTGTTTTCAGTTAAATATTCCTCCCGTTCTTCCTTCATTTTAAAACTATCTTGTAGAGGTTGGAATGCCAAATCCCATGTTGCTTCCTTTTCTTTCTTTTTCTTATCCCAAGATTTCGTAAATGCCTCTATAACTTTTTGAGTAATTGATTCAATAAAAATTTTGTCACTTAATTTTTTGATCATCGCGTCAAGATACGAGTCCCGATCCATGGATCGAAATGCTTTGATACCAAATTGATAAGAACCAAATATATATTTAAATAAAAGGATAATAAAGATACTAATTAACCTAAGTGTTCGAGGTACTTGGACCTTCCCGATCTTGAGATCACTCTCAAGCCCTAGGTACTCAATATCTCAATACTTCTCAATGCCCCCTTACTTTCCTATCCTCTCTTATTTATAGTCTAATATGTTTATCCTACTCCTAATAGGATTGGTCATTTCTTATCCTACTCCTAATAGGATTGACCATTCATTATCCTACTTCTCAACGGGCCTTATCATAATAGGAGGAGAAGAGAAATCAATAAGAGGAGGAAGAGTGTCTTTAGCCGAGGGAGAGGGGAGAATTGACGGAGGAAGGCTTGGGAAAGAGAGTGATAAAGGGAACACCCAAGTTGAAGTCAAAGCCTTGCAGGATAGGGTCAATACCTTCATCAATCATGACTTGATTAAGCCATGAAAGATCAATGGAGTTGGAAAAATCTTTCATAAACAAGTTTTCTGTTAATGAGAAAGGTGGATCCAAGGCAATAATATCTCCAAAATGTAAGAAGACACTTCCTTTTAAGCTGTGATTAATCTCAGTAGTTGTAGGCATCAAACCAGAAAGATTTCTCTTCACTTTTATTAAGGCATGAGATCATTAATCAAGTTTAGGGTGTCGGAGCTTATCTCTTCTAATCCCCCAAAACGACTATCAATAGCCTCGAAAGAGCCCTGAATCCAAAATTCCAAAGGCAAGTTGGAGATACCATAACCTTTAATAAAATGAGGACGACTATGAGAGATGAGTTCCACCTTTCTATAATAAGGTGATGAGTACCGTATGATGCCCACTTTCCAGGAGAGGAAATAAAGCTAGAAATATCATTTCCAGCCTTCCAGGTAAAGAAATGAGACCCTTGTCCGCATGAAGAGTATTGATAACTACATTTGTTTTGAATACCTTCGTGAGAGATTCAACAATTTCTGTCGAGTCATCGTGAGCAAATAATTTGGTGACAACCCATAAGTTATCGAAGTCGAGCTTCAAAACATCTAAATTCCTTTTAACCCAATAAGAAATTTTGAACTAATTTTTCATAGGCTTATCAACAATAGGCTTGTCGTTGTCAGCGGTAGGCTTGTCAATAATATCAATAGGCTTATCAGGAGAAGCATCACCGATAAAGGCATCTGAATTTAAAGAAGGTTAAGAGCATTCCTTGGAGCATGTAAAAGCGGAGTAGAGATGTTGATCAGATCCCTAAAAACTAGAAGTCTTTGATCATCTTCACCAAAAGGAATATGAATGAAATATCGACCCCCTTTCTTAGGTCAAACAACCAAATGGCAGAACACACCATTTGAATAATGAAACTTGCTTATTCTTAATGACCCAAAAGAATCAGAGAAGTTAACAGGAAAGAACTTCTTGGAGGGGAGGTTTAGGAGATGAGATATGGATCTTCTCATACTATTAAAGAGAGGGATAGAAAGAGGAATGGATTTAGCAAAGGTGGAGTCCTCGACCTAATAGAGGGAATCCTCTTGTCAAATACAAAAAGGATCCCCAAGAATGGAGCTCCTAACGAGTTCCATGAAGAGAAAGTCTCGGGACAAAAACTAGCACAGAGAAGGAAGAAAAGAAAAATGACGAAACCAACTCGATGAAGAAACAAAGATAAGGCCGACTCAAAAAGAAATGAAGATAAAGAAGACAAGCTGCTGAAAAAATAACCGAAACGACGGAGATTTGGAGATGGGTGGGAAAAGCAGACGAGATTCTGAGAGTAACATACCTCGAGAGAAAACCCAAAACAAAAACGACACAAAAAGGGACAAAGATGGGTGGTCGGAGAATAGAAGCAAGTGGCAGCAAGAGCGACGGTGACTAAAGATCGTCAGATTTTGAGGAAACGAAACTAAAACGTGGATAGATAAATACGGGGAGAACGACTAAAGAACGTAGCTCAGCGAGAAAAGATGAAAGATGGTCGGAGAAGAGTAGCAGACAGCGGCGAAGGAGGTTTTGGAGGGTGGTGACTATTTGACTTCTCCCTCATAACACATACATTAATTAGCTAGAAAATCAATCTCTCTCAAATATAATATTTACAGTGAAAACCTCTGGATTTTGAAACAACTACTCAAGTCAATAAATTTTGAGGAGAACTAGAAGATTCCTGAAAGAGAGATCCTATAACTTAGTTAGAGAAAGAAAGTGAAGACGGTCCCCAAGGGGAAGCACAGTTGATCGAAGGCCCAGGCTTCGAGGGTATGTGCCTTTTGATGTCTTGGGTTTGAGACCCACTTGTTACATTAATTTGTAGACGCCCCCAGGTCTCCTTTCCATTGATGTATCCCGATGCCAGTTTAGGGACGGGCCAGTGGTGCCTCAGGCATATGGGAGCGAAACTCCAACTTTTAGTCATAAAAAAAAGAATAAAAAAAGAAAGTGAAGACGATGGGAACAATTCAAGAAAATTTGAGGAGAAAAAAAACATAGAACCTAAGCAAGCTTGTTTGTTATGAGTTTGAAAGGGTAGAAGATAATATCAAATTTCATCCACTGAAGTATTTGCCAGCCACAGTAACACACGAGGAACTATAAGTTGTAGGAAGAATTCGACAATCAAGGTGGCAATCACGAGCACATAGGTAGAGCAGTCACAATTGCAAATGGTGGAAAAGAAAATCGAAATAGACTGATGAGAGTGCAAAAACAGTATTGGTGATCTCAACCGAGGAAGAATGCTTGACACCAACGTAATGCGAACATAAAATCGAGAGGATTAGAGATTGGAGGAAGAATGAAGAAGAGAAGGGAAAGAGATATGCAAGGGAAATTCAATAACTGAAAGCATTTTGCACATACTCGAATTCGCAAATGCCTTGAAATGAAGCTATGGGAAGGATATAAACATTGGAATTAGAAGAAAACCAAAACAATAAAGATTACCCTGTGATTGGTGTGGCTGAAGAAGAAGTCGACAAAATGATTGGCGAGTAATTGACAAAAACGGGAGCGGTATGAGCAAAAAAATATAAAATAGGAGTTGCCAGAGAAAAAAAGATGAAAGTGTTTGATATTTTGGCTGGATTCAAAGAGAGTGATACAATTGATAGAGGAGCGTATATGGACAGGCACAGTTTTGACACAATATGGTCAAAGAGGAGGTGGCTGAAAACTCAACCAAGTTTACCCTAAATTATAAAAATAATGGGATTTTCATCAAGATTCACGAGGGAGTTATTGGACCTGATTTGGTCAAATTTTGTGGGACCCACATTAAGGTGAGGAACGACAACAAGAAAAAGTGGGAGCCTGGACATAGCGGGCTCCAAAGAATGCAAATGGGTCAATTTGGCTTAAAATTTAAATTAAAAGCCCGGTGATAACCTAGATTGGCTATGTTGAATTATGTTAAGCCACCAATCAATCCAAAAGTCTAAGCTGATGGATTGAGGTAAATTTAATTATATTAACCAACACTCCCCTCACTTGTGGGCTTTGAAATTTGAGAAATGCCCTACAAGTGAAATTTAATTTTAATTTGGGAGGAAACGACTTGGCAGGGAATCGAACTCATGACCTCCTGCTTTGGTACCATGTGGAATTATGTTAAACCACCAATCAATCCAAAAGCCTAAGCTGATGGATTGAGGTAAATTTAATTATATTAACCAACACTCCTCCTCAATTGTGGGCTTTGAAATTTGAGAAATGCTCTACAAGTGGAATTTAATTTTAATTGGGGAGGAAACGACTTGGCAAAGATTCGAACTCATGATCTTCTGCTCTGATACCTTGTGGAATTATGTTAAACCACCAATCAATTCAAAAGCCTAAGCTGATGGATTGAGGTAAATTTAATTATATTAACCAACAGGCCACGTGAAATATGATTGGGAGATGAGAGTTTTTGGGTCTGGTTTAATGAGACAAAGGCCAAAAGTTAGTTGTTCAACTCCTTAAGAGATCAAGTATTTTTTTTTTGGAAATCAAAAAATTGGAGGTTTACTCTACTATACCAGGAGTAATCACGCTCGTCCTAGGATAAGCACCGGAAGATATCGAAGGAATGGAGACACGAGAGATGTTTACAATCACAAGTGAGTCTCGAACCTGTGATCTTGAGGGGAGCACATCTTCAAATTCCATGTCTTCGACCACAGCGCCACTATTGTATTTATTGTATTATTTCATTGTACAAAAGACTTAGAACTTGGCCCACAACCTTTGCACCAGTTTCATCATTATCAATGAAATTTCTTTCATATCTTATAAAAAAAAATCTTCATCACATTGTGATATGAAAGATGGCTAATTCACACTGAACCCATCACATATATAGCTATATGGAATGTTATTTTTTGTGGTATAGTTTTGGTTAATTAGAGTAACGAGGTCTCTTGTTTATAACGATCCTTCATTTTTAAGGACTTAGTTATTATATTGTTTTACTTCTGCCCGGTCTAGATTTCATCTTTGATTACATTATATTGTTTTACATTCCTTAGTTTCTTTAATATACAGACACTAATAGGTTGAAGTGTAGAATGCTTTATTAATTGTTGACTATTAAAATAACATTTTTCATTTACACATAATCCAGTACTATTTGAAGACAGGAACTTGCAAGTTTGGGGCTACGTGCAAGTTTCATCATCCTAGAGACAAGGCTGGGGTTACTGGAAGAGTTGCCTTAAATATTTTAGGCTATCCACTTCGCTCGGTTAGGATATTAACTACTCCCTTTTATTCATAGCATGATTTTTGCAATTTGTAAGTTTTTGTATATTCTTGATCTCTCTCATGCATATATGTATATCAGCATTTGTAAATATAAGAAGCACATATGTTCATGAAAAGTTACAAGGAAAGAGAAGACTAGAAAACTATTTCAATTCGTTTTAGCTTTGAAGAATTTATAAAATACCCAATCAGTCATACATAACTAAAGATAAATTAGGAAAATAAGAGAACTTTTTGGTGAAAATATGCCTTTAACTACGAATGAATATATGAAATTGGTATCTAATCTCGGCTTTATGAAGAGCTAATAGAAAACTTCTTTGAAAGAGACTGAAGACCTTCCCACTGTGCTCAGCTTAAGAGAATTAAGAAACTAGCCCAATCAGTCATGACTCTGTAAGGATACTAATCTTACAAGAACTGGATCTATATATTATTGATGAAAACGGAAGATATACAAAGTACCCCCTAGGTATGAATCCTAGAAACTCCATCCTCTTTAGTATTCTAACTCAAGCCCTAAATTCTCTCAAATCGATAACTTTCTGATATGATCCAGGATCTAGATTATATCAAAAGATAAAAGAATAAAGATAAACAAGTTTTGATAGGAACTTGGAACCTCCCTTCTCAAGAGAATGTCTTGAGCCCTTACAATAAATCACTCAATAACCCATTTAACAATTGGATGCCTAAACTCTAACCTAACCCACTCTATTTATAACAAAATACTAACTTATTCTCCAAGTAATGGCTAAATAGAGCCCTAGGCCCAATCGAGCCCTAGGCCCAACCTTATCAATACCCGCCCCTTTAAAGCACCTTGTCCTCAAGGTGGGCATAAACAAAAATAGATTTTTTTTTTTTTTTTTTTTCCGGCGGCAGCAGCGGCGCGTCGGTGGTGGAGGCAGCAGTGACAGAGGTGGTGGTGATGACGATGAGCGGCAACAACGTGGTGGTGGTGGCGCGGCGGTGTCGGAGGTGGTGACGGTGGAGATGGCGGCGGCGATGTTAGAAGTGGTGGCGGCGATGGTGGTGGCGGCGGCGGCAGCGCGCGCAGGTGGGGTTGGTGATGGTGGCGGAGGTAGGGGCAACGGCGGCAGAAGCAACGACGGGGGAGGCGGAGGCGGCAACAGAGGAGGCGGTGGTGGCGGGTCAAAACCCTAGCCGTCATTGTTTTTTCCAACCTAATTTCCTCCCTAAAACATCGTTTTAGGTCATTGAAAACTCTCCTTTAGGTCTTCTCTAATTTCTTTTTAGAGAGAGAAGCTACCTCTTCTCTCGAGGTCTTTTTCAAGTCCACCATCAAACTTTGCAACTTTTCTTGAATGAAACGAAGAACCTCGTGATCCATCTCTACAACCAAGAATCGAACGGCTCTGATACCAATTGATATGATCCAGGATCTAGATTATATCAAAAGATAAAAGAATAAAGATAAACAAGTTTTGATAGGAACTTGGAACCTCCCTTCTCAAGAGAATGTCTTGAGCCCTTACAATAAATCACTCAATAACCCATTTAACAATTGGATGCCTAAACTCTAACCTAACCCACTCTATTTATAACAAAATACTAACTTATTCTCCAAGTAATGGCTAAATAGAGCCCTAGGCCCAACCTTATCACTTTCCCTCACCCCTTTCACTCTATTTATAACCTTGCCCCTAACTAACTCCTTGACATATTAGTTTATTACTATTATGCTCCTACTAATACCTTTATTACCAATCTCCCTAAGCTGGTACATAAAAGATTTGTATCAAATTACCAATGTCCCTAAGCTAGTACCTTACAAACTTGTACCATACGATAAAAATGAAGACTCTCTGGCAATAATTTATGTCTTTAACCAAAAATGGATTTGAGAAACTAGCACCTAATCACAGCTTATGGAATAGCACATAGAAATTAAGAACACAGCTTAACTTGCTAAGTTCAGATCTTCCTTTGTGACCTGGTTTTTTTTTTTTTGGGTAGATAAGAAACAATTTTACTGCTGTTTGAAAATTTGTCAACTTGTTCTTTTTTGCTAAAAATATTTATTTTTTCATTGTTTCCTCCACACCCTAATTTTGCAGAGTGAAACTGAATGTTCTTATTATTTAAGAACTGGGCAATGTAAGTTTGGAAGTACATGTAAATTCCACCATCCTCAGCCGACTAATATGATGGTCTCACTGCGTGGTTCTCCTATTTACCCAACTGTACAATCACCAACTCCTGGTCAGCCCTCATATCCAGGAGGAAGCCCAAATTGGTCAAGGGCTTCCTTTATTCCCAGTCCACGATGGCAAGGCCCTTCAAGTTATGCATCTTTAATTTTACCACAGGGAGTTCTCTCTGTTCCAGGCTGGAATACATTCAATGTAAGTTCTATTTTTTTTTCACACTGTATATGTTATCCACGTTTGCTTACTCTATTTTTATCAAGGCATGAGTGTTGTGGAATATGAGGTAATGAAAATGTTTGTTTTTGAGAAGAAAATTAGTTTACTTTTCCTCCAGAATTTGCGATGATTGTGTTGAAAGAAATATAACATTCTTATTGTGAATGTTTCAATGATTAATGTCTTCCCAGACATCTTGCATTGTTTAAGTTGCATTATTTCCTGGAAACTTGCAAGCTTAATGATGGTAGAAAAAGTGAGTAAATATTCCTTTATCAGAAACCCAGAAGGAATCAAATAAACATGGAAAGTGATAGAAGTTAATGGAAAGTCTTTTCTTGATTTGCATTATTTGTCATGCTGTAGACAGTAGACATTTGGATCTCTTCATCACCATTTTCAAAATCAATTTATGATTAATTAAAAATTAAAATTTTTATATATGCAACTAATTTTAAAAGATATAATGGTTGTAATTACTGAATTGAAAATCAAATTTCTAAGTAACTTCGAAAATAAAGCTATCTGTACAAGTGCTGAAAAAGTAGGACCTATTAGCAAGACAACCTAAAGGGGGAAGGGGGACAAGAGGAATGAAAATGTTGCGTGGACTGTGGTATAAACTCTGATAAAGCGAAAGGAGAATTGCCTGTATCTTATGATGTAATTAGTGAAGAAAGTGGTTATCTATAAATCTATTTTGAAGAAAATAGAAATTGTTTGCTTTGCAAATCAAATGTTATTAATGAAAATTTGCTTTAGAGTAGTGTAGAACCAATGTTAAATATAGAATGCAAACTGACACAATCTATAGGCTTTATTTTTTCTAGTTCTGATTTTGGAGATAGGAATCATGGCTTATCTTCATTACAGTATCATATTTTATGAGTAGTTTTGTAGGTAATTTTCTCTCATGTGGGGGTTTTATCAAACTGCCATATTCTGATGAAGTATTATTATACATTAGTTTTGTGGAAGTAGGATAGATTGTTCAGTTTTGTACTTATCTTTGCTGTACATCCTTATATTGCTTCTTTTTACACAAGTTTTTTTTTTCTCGTAATTCCTGAGCCCTTTGCAGGCAAGTTACTTATAAGATGGTGATTTTCACAGGATCAGCTAGGATCAGCTTCATCTGCAGAAAGTCCACAACAAACGGTGGGGACATAGTCGATATACGAAGCTTTAACACCAGAGTGAATGATTTGATGCAGGATCTGTTACTGTAGCAGTATCTTCTCTGGTATGTTCTAATTGTCCTTTTTGGGTTTTGCCTTTGCAGAGGGAGAATGTATTTCCTGAGAGGCCCGGCCAGCCTGAGTGTCAATTTTACATGAAGACTGGAGATTGCAAGTTTGGTGCCATCTGTCGGTTTCATCATCCCAGACAACGAGTAATTCCTGCTCCAGATTGTGTCTTGAGTCCAATAGGCTTGCCATTACGTCCGGTGAGTTGTGCTGAAATAGTTCATTTTCATGTTCTAATTCTGTAGGTTTTATGATTAATAAAACCTCTCTCTAAAAAAGCTCTCAACACAAATTCTAACCCAAATCACTTCTCGTCCTCCTTCAGCACCGCTCTTCGTCGGTGTCGGAGGACCACCGAAAACACCACTCCCACTACGTCGCCCCTCTTCTTCCTCATTTTTGGGTGAAGCTCACATTTTCGGCCCGTTCGTGGGCTCTAGCATTATGAGAATTGTGGGTTCTGGCATACTGTTTCTTTCCTTTTATGATCATAAGTTGGATGTTCAACTTTCCAAGTTTAGACTTGTTTCCTTTCCGTGTTATCTCTGGATAAAAAACTAAATAAAATAGCCCTTTTCCTCTTCGAGACACTTTATTTTTATAAGATTTTTTCGTTTCCTATAATAAAATAGCCCTAACATATTGTCACCATTTTAAGATTTTTTGAGGTGTATATGCTGGTTTAAACAATCACGAATATAAAAATAATAATATATTGCCACTAAGGAAATCAAATTGCTTGCTCCTTGCAGATCGGATAGGTGGAGTTGTCACCGTTGTTTAAGAGCTGCATTAATTTTGTATTATTATTAGAAATTAATTATTATTAGTATTATTTGATTGTTATGAATTAACTGTATAACTTAAAATCGGTGAAAGTATTATCATCAGCATTAGTTGCATTAGTTCATCTTCTTTTACTTGCCATATAAAAATTTACTTTTTCTATGTTAATATGTCATGCTGCCTTAACTTTGAACTTTCTCTCTAAACTCTCCCTCCACTACTTAAGCCTAAAAGTTCAGAACCTTCTTCCTCTGGCACACGAATACAGTGGGGGGTGGAGACCTCCACCGCTCTCTTCTTTGTGGATCACTCATTTCTGCACTGAACGGATGCTTCTTTGAGCAACCCTTTGCTGGGGTGGGACAATGCTAATGTACTCGGATATGAGATTGCACTCAGTATCGGAGTATAGCACCGATCAATTTTTTTTTCAAGGTCATTGATCACATGCTCTAGATTTATTCTCCCCTTGTAACTTTGTAACTTTTTCATTCTATCAATGAAACGATTTTCCTTTCCTATCCCCCCCCAAAAAAAAAGGAAATAAAGATTGTATTAAGTTTTGTTTATATTATGTAGCATCTTCCTGTGTTTTGGAAAATAATAGGTTGGCTCAAAATCTAAAGTTGAATTATGTACTTGTTTGTACCTCAAAGAAGGTTCACGTGGCAACAATTAGTGGGATGAGGGAGCACTGCCCAGGTGAGTGCTTAACTCCGACAATTTGGACATACGGCAGAAGGAAGAGAAGGGCGCGCGTTGCGAGTGGAGCAGGGGAGCCAAGTCAAGGGGGGACCACGGAAGAATATGGTATATAAAGGAGGAAACCTAGGAGAAAAGGGGAGGAATTTTGAAGGGAAGAAGACCCAAGTAGTAGGAGGCTACCATCCTTCTGGATTTTCTTTACTTTGTTGTTTCTAGTCCTTAGCCGCCATGGGAGTTCATTTCTGTAATCATTCTAGTTCAAAATCAATAGAACCGTTGTTTCCTTTTATCACTCTTGAATAGAACTCGAATCCTTTCTTGGATACCTAACAAATTGGTATAGAGCACGTTACGAATTTGGGTCAAAAAGAGGAATGGAAGCAAGAATGGTGAAAATAGAGGAAAAGGCAGATGACCTTTACCGAGAGCTCGAGAAGGCGAAGAAACTTCTCGATCAATTGGCGGCTCAACTCAAGGCTACCTATCAGGAGAGTTCTGAAGCACTAGAGGAATCAACGGACACACCAGTAGAAGATAAACAAGTTCTAACCATGAGCTCTACCCTTGCCATCTAAGGAGAAGGACTAGAGGGTGAAACAGAGAATCTTCCTCCGAAGTTTGCAGGCATCAACTTGGTACTTGGATCGCGGAGTTTGAAGCATACTCAGGAAGATCGACCGTAAAGGAATTGAAATGTGCGAGCTACTAGCAACCAACTTCATGGAGGGACCATTTGAATGGCTCAATTGGATGCGGCAACAGAAGCTGGAGATGACCTGGATAGTGTTCGCGGTAGCACTACAGTCCCGATTTCAAAGGGCTCCAACCCAAGAGCAGAAACCGCCAGAGAAGGCGCATCGACATGAGAAGGGCACAAAAGAGCTGCATAGGATGAACCGAGAAAGAGGGCTCGAACACGGGAAGTGCAAAAATACGAGGAAAATTGGAAGAGACAACAGAAAAGGGGAATGTCAGATCCCGAGGGAAAGTGACACGTGCACAAAAGGGGCATGTGGAAAATGAAAGAATACGATCTGAAACGAATGCTGACGTGTACCAGCGGCCAATGTTTTAAAAGGCTTAAGGCGGCCTCGAGGCAGTATGAGGCGTAAGCCTCATTTTTAGATTAAAAAATATATATTTAAGTCATAAAACATAAAACCTTTTGTATTCATAACCATGTAACACTTCTTAAAATTATAGAAAAAAAAAAACTCAATATAAATTTGATTATATAAAACAGAAAAAATAAATTATTGTAAATAAATATGATAAAAAAAAGATAGTAAATGGCTATTCTAAAATATATAAAATTCTTAATAATAAATAAATATATCTAATCTAATAATAAACAAATTAAAAAATTAGAATAATCAAAAGAAAAAAATATAGTAAATAGACTGGTAATAGAGTAATAATAAAACATAAAAAAAAACTATAAAAAGAAAAAAAAAACTCATAATAATATTATAATAACATTAATTTAATAATAAGAATAGTTCACAATATCAAAACATAATAATAATACGGTAATAGTAAAATGTTCAAATTTAGAGCAGCAAATTGTTGGTAAATTATTTATGAGTTTGAACATTTAGTAAAAAAAAACAAATTTAACAACAATAAAAACCATAGATTTAAAGAATGTGAAAAGTTAATTGCCTTGAGCCACCCAAATGTCAGTACAAATTTAATTCAAATATTATTTTAGCTTTCTTTTTCAGTTTTCTATGTATGTCTTCATTTTACAATTTTTTTTCCTTTTTATATTAATTATTCTTTCAAACAACCTTTTCATTTTACGACTTTCTTCTTCTTCCCTCTTCTTTTCTCTTTCTCCTTCATCTCTGGTTTTATCACACTACTCTTCTCCTCCAATTGTTTCTAAACGAAGCTTATCAAACGTCTCAGGTTTGTGCGTTTTTTAAAAAAAATTGTTTTACTAAATCAAATCGCTGCCTCCACAAAGTGAAAAATCAAGGCGTACACCTTAAAGCCTATGAGGCGGTAGCTCCAAGGCTTACGCCTTTGTTCCAAGAGGCGTAAGCCTCATTTCTCACTCTCAAGGCGTAAGCCTTGAGGCATTTTAGTTCTGCCTCGCCTTGAGGCGCGCCTCAATGCGTACGCCTCTTTTGATTAAAACACTGCTAGCGGCGGAAGGCTCTCAAGTGCAACAACGGAGACTGTAAACGTCAGACTAAGTCATGGGTACTTTGTTTGAAGCGTCATCAAGATGATACCATGCAAAAGGCCCAAGCTATAAAACTCATGAATGAAGGGGAGGATAGAAGGGGACAAATCAAGAGCATTACAAGCGAGCGAGCACCAAAGCAAAGCCAGATATCTGGAGCTGATAACACCAAGAAAAGAAAAGGAAGGACACTCAATCTTCATGGAACACATTGGAGCAAGTGAAAATATGAGCAAGACAGTAGTGATGCCCAACAAAAAGCGGCCGACAGGGACGAAAAAACGAAAGAATCGGAAGGGGCTGACCATGACCAACATCGACGACTTACCAAGAGAAGAAGCGAGCGAGCACCAGTAAATGAGGGGAGAAAAAGGGACAAATAAGGAGATTTACAAGAGAGTGAGCACTAGAGCAAAGCCAGATATCCGGAGCCGATAACACCAAGAGAAGAAGAGGAAGGACACTCGATCTTTATGGAACATATTGGAGCAAGTGAAAATACGAGCAAGAGAGTAGTGATGCCTAATAAGAGGCAGTTGGCAAGGACGACAGAACAAAAGAACTAGAGGGAGCTTGCCATGACCATCATCGACGACTTACAACCTCGGCAAGACTGCAATAGTAATGTTGATTGATCGGGAAAGCTTGTATTGCCACTTGGTAGCAATCCTCCCAAGACCAACTCATAGTGAAGGCCATCAACCAGGAAGCAGTTTGCCTCCACGGGCTACCAAGGGTCATTATCACCGACCACCCGTACCCTAGCCTAAAAGCAGTATGGAATACCTTATTTCGAGCACATGAAACAACATGGAGTGTCACGAAGGAAAAGCAAAGGGGGAGGAACTAGTGGAAAGTGACTTTGAGGAAGTTAGAGATAACTACGTAAGAGCCATGTGTCAAGAATATCCACGGGAGTGGAGTCAGTGGCTACATGGGCCGAATTGGGACTTACTCATTACAAAATCGAATGTGGCCTTATCCTTTCTTTCGTCTATATCGACAAACAAAGGAACCCGTCGTCCGAGAAAATGATGAAGACGTGAATGAATGGGAAGGTATGTGGCCCTACTTACTCGAGCAACTTCATATTGTTCAGGACAAAATTAATCGGCAAAAGGAGAAAATGAGAACACTCGCCAAATTTCAACTCTAGTCTTCCTGAAAATCAAACCTCAGTGCATGTGGACCTCGATCAAGGGAAGAAAGGAACGACTGAATCCCCAGTATTTAGGCTCCTTTAGCATCAAATAGTCGGTAGGACGGGCCTACGAGTTAGACTTGCCCGCACATTATCTATTTCACAGAACCTTTTCAGCAGTACATCTTAAAACCACAATCAATATTTGGTTGCGGGTCCACGATGATATGGATATGCTGACAGAAGAGTTAGCATGGAAAAATGAACCCGAAGAAATAATTCGGCAAAAGGAAGTTGCACGATCAAAAAGACTCGATTGGCTGGTGGATTGGAAGAGGGACCCCCTATGGTCGAACCTACTTGGCAGTGAGAACGAAACATGAAGACAATATTTCTAGATCACCACCTTGAGGACAAGGTGTGTTCTTGGCCGGGAAGAGTTATGAGGACCTCAAAGAAGGTCTACATGGCAACAGGTAGTGGGATGAGGGAGCACTGCCCAGGCGAGCGCTCAACTCCGACAATTCGGACGTATGCCAGAAGGAACAGAAGGGCGCGTGTTGCGAATGAAGCACGGGAACCAGGCCAAGGGGGACCATAGAAGATGGGGTATAAAATGGGGGGAATCCTAGTGGAAAAGGGGAGGAATTTTGAAGGCAAGAAGTCCCAAGTAGTAGAAGGTTACTATCCCTCTGTACTCTCTTTACTTTGTTGTTTCTAGTCCTTAGCCGCCGTAGGAGTTCATTTTTGTAATCATTCTATTTCAAAATCAATAGAATCGTTGTTTCATTTGTTCACTCTTGAATAGATATCGAATCCGTTCTTGGATCATCGTCATTTGGTGATGTTGTAATTTTCAAGCATCATGATCATGTAGCATAGTTTTTGCTAGCTATTATCTAGTATTTCTTAATCCAAAAAGGACTTTGTGATTTCTTTTTACGAGGAAAGCTGTAAATTTACCAATTTTGGTTTGGATTAACAGGGAGAACCTTTGTGTATCTTTTATTCTCGTTATGGGATCTGTAAGTTTGGTCCAAGCTGCAAGTTTGATCATCCTATGGGAATCTTCACATACAATCTCTCTGCAGCATCATCAACGAATGCAGCGGTTCAGCATTTGTTCGGGACAAGTTCAGGAACAACTGCACTGAACTTGTCATCTGAAGGGCTAGTTGAAGGAGCATCTTCAAAGCCAAGGCGACTATCGCTCAAGGAGGCTCGAGAGTTGCTGTCTGATGATGATAATATCGATGCAGATGACTGAAGGTTGCAAATCATTTTTACCCCTTTTACAATCTTTTGGAAGATAAAGAAGCGAGCTATTTGTAAATTCATTATGTTTGGCTGGAAAAAAGATGTACAGGTGGGTTCATGTAAAGTTGATCCTGTTTTTCTGAAAATGCATTTCAGATATCAGCAGATTAATTCTTCTGAATTTTATGTTTCTGCATTGCATAAAAAGATCTGCAGAGAATGTCAGTTTTTCTTCTCATTTGGCAAACAACAATTTATGAACAGCTTCTCATTTGTCTCAAAGATTTCTGAAAAATTGGGATTTTAAATTCTTGTACAGTACTCTTGCTATTGCCCCTAAATTTGGATGACCTGTTTGGCTCTTCAATGAATTAATAACCATGTTCATGATGGGTTTCAAAAATTAAAATCTGTAATACAATGACAAGGTTTTCTCTCTTTTCTAGATTTTGCTTCTGTTGTCAACTATCGCGAGTCTTGGCAGTGCTAGAGCAGAATGCCATGGCTTTTCTTCTCTAGTGATTTGAAGAGCCGAAACCAAGCGACGAAGTGCCTTCTTACGGTAGAATTCCGACCACGAATCATCACACGTCAAAAGTTTCTAGTGATGTTAGTTCTGTTTTGGTTTTGATTATTGCTTAAGGGGTATACAAAAAAATAAAAAAACTGGCAATTCTACCAAACCAAACTATCCAATCCAAGGCAAAAATGTGTAGAATTTCACACCAAATTGATAAGGGCTACTTCAACAAAATTGTCCCTGATGAAAAATATACAAGATAATACAACTATGATGAAAGTTTGGAGGCGCTAAAATAACTTAGCTTACTTCGATTATTTGGAAAAATCAACATTACATAATATTTATGATAGGATGGTAAAAGAATTGCATATATTAGAAACAACAATTCTATGACCCAATCCAACTCGAAAACTTGAGTAGGGTTGCTCTAATAAATAGGATTGGACGGGTTGATGAATTAACAAATTTGAAAACTTGAGTTGATCCAAAAAAATTCTTTTATTCCAATTCCACTTATGTACACCTTTAACTTTACATTATAAGTTTTGAAATCAATAGTCATTCAAGAAAAAGAGTTTTAACTTTACATGTAGAATAAGGAGAAAACTACTTTCATCCATCCCTATTTAGAAAAGGGTTTAGCCTGATGATAGACCTGCCTTCAAACGTGTGTATGAACGCAGGAACAGGAACAAGGACGAGAGTGGCGGCTCAAGGGCAGTTCCATAAATTGTGAAGTATCGGTGTTTAATGCAGTCTTTGTAATAGGAGCATAATAGCTACTTTTGTCTTTAGTTTTATTTTGATTATTAGTTAAGCTTTTGAGGATTTTCCACAACGTTGGAGTCCAGTGGGAGAGAACCACCCTCTCGAAAGGTGGCTGAACTCGGTGTTACTTTTGTGTTCAATCAATCTAAATCGACCTTGTTAATTCTCGAAGTATTGGTTCTAGGCTATAATTAGTGATTACAGTCGTAGAAGGAGATAAAGTTCTATCAAGTGGTATAAGAGCATGAACACTGGGACGATCACAGAGTTCCGTTAGGGCGGGAAGGAGTGGTAGAGGAAGAATGGAAAGGACTGAACAATCGTCGCATAGTGGTGGTAGCGAGGATACGACCATGGCAGATGCATCCTTACAGCAACTCAGAAGGTCGGTAAAATAGCTTTTTGAGGGCGTTGAAAACAACCGCCTAGCCAATATGACGAACCAGAAGGCAATCGAAACTCTGGCGAGAGGGTCCTCGAGAATTGAAGGGGAAACGACAGGAAAAAGAAATTGTGGAGAAGAGGGGGACAGAGTCGTCAGAAGGGGACGTGATGGTTAAACAAAAATTCAAAAAGGTGGAGATACCGACCTTCGACGGGGATCAACTCGATGACTGGATTTTCAGGATGGAAAGGTATTTCGACATCAACCATTTAACGAACGCGGAAAAAGTGACGGTCACGACTATTAGTTTCTCAAGCAGAGTACTGCATTGGTTAAGGTGGGAAGAAGAAAGAACTCCGTTCAAGGGGTGGCCGGAGCGAGAATTTTGAACCGATTTAGACCATCGGATGAAGGATATTTATGTGCAAGGTTTTTGGCAATCAGGTAGGAAACAACCGTAGAAGAATTCTGACATCGGTTTGAGACGATGGCGACGTATCTTCCAGAGGAAGTTTTCGAATCCATTTTTTTGAACGGCTTAGATGAATTCGTACGAGCGGAATTAATGTGCCTAGAACCGATTGGACTTGAGGCTATGATGAGACTAGCTCAGAAGATAGAGGATCGAAGGATAAAGGACAAAAAGAAAAATGGGTTGGGCCTGGATCGGCCTAAAACGACGGGGTTCACGTTGGGAACAATAGTAGGGGCCCAAAAGGCAGGTCAAGTGATCCCAATCAATGGCAGGGAAAAAATGGGCCGCGACTGTTGGAAGCAAGCCCGATGAAAATGTGACGATTGCAGACCCGTCTCACATGGCGTCACCAAACTCGATGAGGTTACCAACTCCCAAGGATGCAAAGTTTTTATGGTTGACGGACTCCGAATTACAAAGTAAGAGAGAGAAAGCCTTTGCTACCGATGTGATGAAATTTTTTTTGTTGGTCATAAGTGCAAAAGTTGAGCTCAAGTTAATACTGGTGAGCGACGAGACGGAGGAAGCCGAAACGACAGAGGACACAGAAGAGGCGAAAATTGCAGAGATGGAAACCACGACCGAACTATCATTGAATACGATGGTGGGTTTTTTCCTCACTCGGCACCATCAAGTTGAAGGGGATATTGGGGGGGCGAAGAGGTTATCGTCCTAATTGATTGTGGAGCCACCCACAATTTAATCGTAGAGCGGTTAGTGAAGAAGTTGGGGTTGTCGCTGACGGGGGATAGACACTTCGGCGTCATACTGGGAACGGGAGAGGCAATCTGCGACAGGGGCATTTGCAAGCAGATAATGATAGAACTAGAAGCGCTGGAAGTAAGACATGACTTTCTTCCCCTAGAGCTCGGAAGCATAGATGCGATATTGGGCATGCAATGGCTAAAAACTTTAGGAGTCATGGAAGTCGATTGGAATGCCTTGAGGATGACCATAGGAAGTGGGGAACACCGGATAGTCTTACAGGGAGACCCATCATTGACATGGGCTGAAGTGACCCTAAAACAACTAGGTCAGACATGGCAGACGAATGACAAGAGGTTCTGGGTCGAGTTACGGGTACTGGATGCCGAAGTCGCAGATAACTTTGACATGCCGCCGGACGAGGAGAAAGTCGAAGGGCCGCTTGAACTGCGACAAGCCATAGAGGATTACATGGATATCTTTACCCCGGCCAACGACTTATCCCTAAGGCAAGGGACCGATCACGTTATAGTTCTCAAGGAGGGAATCAAACAGATCAATGTGAGGCTCTACCGTTACTCGCATGCTCAAAAGACCGAGATAGAGCGGTTGATGATGGAAATGATACATGCAAGGGTGATTAGGCCGAGCCATAGCCCGTTCTCAAGCCCGGTCCTACTGGTAAAGAAAAAAACGGCAGTTGGAGGTTCTGCGTAGACTATAGGGCTCTTAATAACGTGACGGTGTCAGACAAATTTCTGATTCCGGTAATTAAAGAGCTCTTAGACGAGCTGCACGGGTCAATGTACTTTACCAAACTCGACCTTAAGTCAGGGTATCACCAGATACGCATGAAGGAGAGTGACATTTCGAAAATCGCTTTCAGAATGCATGAAGGACATTACGAGTTCTTGGTGAAGTCGTTTGGGCTGACTAATGCCTCGGCCACGTTCCAAGCCCTCATGAACCAGATTTTTCGACAGGTACTCCAAAAATTTGTCCTTGTCTTCTTTGATGACATTCTGATATATATAGCCCAGATTGGGAGACACACCTTAGGCATCTTCGGGTGGTTTTTGACCTCCTCTGATCCCATGGATTGGTGGTCAACTACAAGAAATGCGCCTTTGGACAGAAAAGAATAGGGTACTTGGGGCATTGGGTATCAGTCAGCAGAGTAGAAGCTGATTCCGACTAAGTTAGAGCTATGTTGGCATGGCCGGAACCTAGAAATGTGAGAGAGCTACGTGGGTTTTTAGGACTAATCGGATACTACAGGAAATTTATGGCCAATTACGGGCCGACAGCGGCACCATTGCAAATACTGACTTGGAGAGACTCGTTATAGAAGCGGCATAACGTGCTTTTGATGAGCTCAAGAACACCATGTCAACACTACCGATTTTAGCGTTGCCTGACTTTTCCTAAGCTTTCGTGGTCGAAACTGATGCCTCAGGGACAGGGTTGGGAGCCGTCTTATCTCAGAACTAGAAACCCATAGCTTATTTCAGCCACATGTTGTGAGCGAGGGCGAGAGCCACCTCCGTATATGAAAGAGAACTGATGGCTGTGGTCATGACGGTCCAAAAATGGGGGCTTTACCTCCTTGGGAAAAGATTTATAGTAAGAACGGACCAACAGGCCTTACGGCACCTCATCGGCCAACGGGAAGTCCAGCTTGAGTACCAAAATTGGTTGTACAAATTGTTGAAATTTTTCTTTGAGATCCAATAGAAACTGGGGCTCAAGAATAAAGGCGCCAATGCACTATCTCGGATGCTAGAAGTGGCACACCTGGCTAACCTAGAAGGATGCCCCTTACTCGATTTGGATAGAATGCGACAGGTTAGTGACAATGACCCGTACATGTGATAGTTACGAAACGATATCATCAACGACCCCTAATCAAGGCCCCCATACTCTTTGGTACAAGGCAAAAGGTTGTACAAAAACCGGTTGGCAATTCTCGATTCCCCACAAATCAAAGAAGCGGTCTTACACGCCTACCATTACTCGGTTATAGGAGGTCACTCAAGGTTCTTTAAGACATACAAGAGAATATCCAGGGAACTATATTGGGTAGTCCTGAAGGGGGATGTCATGAGACACGTGGGTAAATGCCAGATCTGCCAAACGAGCAAATACTCGACCCTGATACCCGTCGGACTACTGCAGCCCTTGCCCATCCCTAACCAGGTTTGAGAAAATCTATCGATGGATTTCATAGAAAGATTGCCTAACTCTGATAGAAAAGAAACGATCATGGTGGTAGTGGACCGACTCAGTAAATTCACCCACTTCATCCCTCTAGCCCATCCCTTTTCGGCAAAAATAGTCGCAGCAGAGTTTGTGAAGGAGATTATTCGCCTCCATGGGTTCCCAAGGTCGATCGTATAAGATAGGGACAAGATATTCCTCAGCCACTTTTGGTCGGAGCTGTTTCGCCTATAAGGAACCATGTTGCACCAGAGCACCGCCTATCACTCGCAGACCGACAGGCAGATGAAAGTGGTCAATCGTTGCCTAGAGACCTATCTCAGATGTTTCTGCAGCGAAAACCCAACAAAATGGAGCGGGTGGATGCATTGGGCTGAATACTAGTATAACACCTCTTTCCACTCGGCAACGAAGATGGCCCCATTCCAAATGGTATATAGGCGTCCCCCACCCCCACTGCTGTTCTATGGGGATAAAAAAACATCAAATGCAACTCTAGACGAAGAACTGAAGGAATGAGATATCATGATCGAAAGGTTGAAGGAACAACTGAGCATGACAGAGGGCAGGATGAAGAAACAGGCGGATCAAGAAAGAAGGGATGTGGAATACGATGTGGGTTCCTGGTTGTTCTTGAAACCAAGGCCCTACAAACAAATGCCAATGGCCAAACGAAGAAATCAGAATTTAGGGCCCAATTTTTTTGTTCCTTTTCTGGTAATAGAGAGTATAGTCAAGGTAGCCTATAGATTGCAGCTGCCTGAGGGTTCGAACGTGCACCCAGTGTTCCACGTGTCCCAACTGAAAGGCATGATAGGAGAGCATCATGAATACTTGTGAAGACCACCTGTCCTCACTGAGGACTATGAATGGGAGGTCCAACCTTGTAACACTGGCACCGCATTGGTGCCCATCAGGGACTTACCCAAGCGGGACCTAAGCTAGAACCCCTACAATCTCCTACACTATACATCACCTGTCTATCCCTAGCATGGAACTAACAGAATACAACATGAAACATGGATATGCCAGGATAGGAAGACCCTAGCATGGAACTAACAGGATACAACAGGAAACATAGATATGCCAGGATAAGAAAAACCTAGCATGGAACTAACAGAATACAAGCATAACACAAAACTGAAATCAAGAGAAAACATGAATCCTATCCACTAGAAGTTTCATACAGTTACAAGATACGACATGCTATCAAGTATTCGCAGGGTCCACACAACCCCGGTAAGAAATCCTTACCTGGAAGCAAGCAGAAAATAATGACCACAACCAACAAGCGACCCTCAAGCTTCTAAGTGAACCCGAGCAACCTAAGCAAACAATAAAATAAATCATCCTAATTAACCAAACAACAGCTAGCATCTTAAGGCCCAAAAGAGTAGAGGTTCGGGAACTACCAATCGAGAAGCACTAGGTCTCAGCCCAACCCTCTCGGCAGAACAGGCCCTCGGTGGCAGGGGCAGGCAGGTCGTGTGACAGAGGCTAGCAGACTGGGCGCTGCAGGGGATGCGCGCGCGAGAGCTGGGCGCTGGGCATGCAGACGCGGACGGACAATGCGGCAAGCTCGGTCTGGGACGGCTTGCGGGCGATTGGAGCGAAGCGGCGCTGGCTGCGCGCGGTGCAAGTGACGACACGCGGGCGCTGGGCGCGATGCAGGCGATGGCGTGCGGCTCGGCGGGCTGGCTGCGTTCACTGCGATGGAAATTGCTGCAGGCGGGGCGTGAACGCTGTGCGGCGCAGAGGTGGGCTACGATGCAGGCGCGCGCAAGGGTGGCTCGGTCGGTCGTGGCTGGCCGGGTGTGGCGGCGTGCTTGATGCAGGCGATGCAAGGGCTGGTGCGATGGCTAGATTCGGCTGGGCAGAAACACACACACAAGCTCCCAGTTCTTGATTCTTGGAGGTCGGCAATGGTGAGAAGGAGAGGGTGAGGGGGCGTGCGGCAAGGGCTAGGGTGAAATCTTGATCTTTTTTTTTTTTTTTTTCTTTTTCCTAAATTAAATAGGCTTTGGGGATTCCAAAATCCCTTCTCAAGGCTTCCCTCCTTCGAGTCCTAGCTGACGCGTTTATTTTCCTTAATTAAATCCAAGCTTTCAAACCCCTTTTGAGGCCAAGGGTTCGAGTCCTCCAAATAACATCTTTTAAAATTTATTTTACATTTAACCGAAATCCGGGCTGTTACATCTACTGTCACTCGTGGGTATAATCAAGCCCTAAAAATAGAACATGCATAAATACAGTAACCAGGAGACAGGGCAAGTAAACAACATACAAGCATATAAGACAGGTGTATAGGATATCTCAGCATACGATCAACATGCACAACCTATTCCACTAACAATTTCATAATAACATGCAGAACACACAACTAGGAGTCTATCAAAACCGTGCGTAGGGTCCACCAACCCCGAAAAGGAATCCTTACCTAAATAGTGGAAAACATTGGCAAACGAGAAGCGGTCTAGGGCTGCAGGAACCCACAAATTCACCTAACAATAACATGGCACAACATACAATTAAATCTAAGCAACACTCCAACAAATGACAATAAATAGCCTCGGGAAAAGTGCCTTACCCAAAACTGAAGGCACAAGCACAGCTAGGCTCGGTGGCAAGGCAGCGAGTGGCGTGTCTCGGCAGGCGTGGTCGATGAGGCTCGACAGGTGTGCAGCAGGCCTCGACAAAGACACAGCGAGGGTTGCGGCAGAAATGGCAGCACGGCGAGGCGAGCAGGGCGTGCAGACGCGAGCGATGCTGCAGGCTTCGCTGGGGCGAAGCGTCTCGGCAACGGGAAAATGCTGCAGCTATTCTTCGTGTGGCGAGCGAAGGCGATGCAGGCCAGGCAAAGGCCACGCGGGCTAAGCGAATAGGCGAGGTTCAGTTAAGATGCGGACGGACGACGAAGCGGCTGCGCTACTCCGGGCCTGAGCGTGTAGTGCGATAGCGCATGAGGGGTTGTGCTCTCGGCGAAGTGGGGATGTGAGGCGTGAGCTAGATTCGACGCTGGCGATGGAGCTGCAATGGGCGATGGTGGCGAGGGCTTGCGACAGACTAATCTATTTAATTCCAAACGGCCTACAAACACCACCTGGTCCTGAAACCTGAAACCAGAACACAACCACAACACAATACAATCTTGAGAAACAACCCAAAACCCTAGAAAATTACCAGAATGCCCCCGGTGGCCAAATGAACAAAATGCCCCTAGGAGCTTAGAAAACCCTAACGGCCCAACCAACCGACCGAATAAATAACCGAACATACCTGGAGATCTGGAATGAAAAACCTTGGCCGTTATAGTATTCCCTCCTTTTAAGACTTTCATCCTCGAAAGTTCTAAGACTCCGGGTAGTGCATCCTCATCTCGTCCTCAAGTTCCCAGGTTGCTTCCTCTGCCCTCTAATTTCTCCACTGAACTTTGACCAGGTTGATCTCTCAGTTACGCAAATCCATGTGCTCCCAGTCCAAAATCTGCACAGGCCTCTCCTCGAAGCTCAAGTCCTGGTTCAACTCCAACTGCTCGTAATCAATAATGTGGGATGGGTCTACAACATACTGACATAGCATCGACACGTGGAATACGTTATGCACAGATGCCAACGATGGGGACAACGCTAATCGGTACGCCACTGGACCGATCCGCTGAAGAATCTCAAAAGGCCCCACAAACCTAGGACTCAGCTTGCCTCACTTTCCAAACCTCAGTACTCCACTCATCGGTGCCACCTTTAGGAAAACATGTTATCCCACATCAAACTCCAAGTCCCTACGCCTAACATCGGCGTAGCTCTTCTACCTACTCTAGGTAGTCAACATAAGAGCTCGGATCTTCTGCACTACATCATTAGTCAACTGAATCAACTCGAGACCCAGAACCTGTCTGTCACCAACCTCCTCTCAGAACACTGGAGACCTACAACATTTACCATACAAAGCCTCGAACGGTGCCATCCAAATTGTCGCCTGATAACTATTGTTGTAAGCGAACTCCATCAA
This sequence comes from Sicyos edulis, assembly GCA_036507275.1. Lineage (NCBI taxonomy): Eukaryota > Viridiplantae > Streptophyta > Magnoliopsida > Cucurbitales > Cucurbitaceae > Sicyos > Sicyos edulis. The sequence continues at coordinate 13,339,209 of CM071851.1, forward strand.
ATACAAATACTGGTCCCAGCTACCCGATAAGTCTAGCACACAGGCTCTCAGCATATCTTCCAAAATCTGGTTCACCCTCTCAGTCTGCCCATTTGTCTGAGGGTGAAACACTGTGCTAAAACTGCACTCAGCACCCAAACCCTTCTAGAGCGCCCTAAAAAAATGAGAAGTGAAACGGGAGTCTTTGTCAGACACAATCTTAACAGGTACCCCATGGTACCGAACAATCTGCTCTAAAAACAATTGTGCCCACTGCTCCACGGTATAAGTGATCTTACCGGGGATGAAGTGCGCACTCTTGGTCAAACGATCTACTATCACCCAGATCTGAGTAAACCCTCTCGGTGTCCTCGGAAAATCAGAGATATAATCAATGGAAATCTCTTCCCACTTCCACTGAGGCACACTCAGTGGCTTCAACAACCCTGCGGGTTTCTGCCTGGGAGCCTTCACTTGCTGACAAGTGAGACACCGGCTAACGAACTCTGCAATGTCTCTTTTCATGTTGTTCCACCAGAAAGTCTGCTTAAGGTCCTGATACATCTTGGTGCCCCCTGGGTGCCAAGTGAACGGGGAACTGTGAGCCTCAGTAAGCAACTCAGCTTGCAATCCAGCGTCCGCCGGCACGCAAAGGCATCCTTTATATTTCAAACCACCATCTGGTGCCACAACAAAATCAAAGTCTCCGTCGGCCTGCACTCTGGCAATCAGTCGGTTCAACTCAGGATCACTCAGCTGTCTATCAATAATCCTCTGTCTGATGGAAGGCTGTACATTCAACTGGGCTACCCTGGCGGTAACCTCTCCCAACAACACTGCTATACCAGCTCGCTCCAACTCTTTCCACAACGAGATTTGTGAACTTAGTAAGGCTGCAAAATGTGAAGTTTTCCTACTCAAGGCATCTGCCACAACGTTTGCCTTGCCCGGATGATACAGGATCTCACAGTCATAATCCTTCACCAACTTCAGGCATCTCTTCTGCCTCATGTTCAACTCCTTCTGAGTGAAGAAGTATTTGAGGCTCTGGTGGTCTGTAAACATCTGAATCCTCTCTCCATACAGGTAATGCCTCCAGACTTTTAAAGCAAACACCACCGCTGCTAACTCCAGGTCGTGCGTCGGGTAGTTCTTCTAGTACGTTTTCAACTATCTTGAAGCATATGCAATAAATTTTCCATGCTGCATCAGAACACAACCCAACCCAAACTTAGAAGCATCACTGTATACTACGAAGCCACTGGTTCCCTCTAGAACTGACAACACCGGAGCTGAAGTCAAACTGTGCTTCAGAACAGCAAAACTCTCTTCACACTTATTATCCCAAACAAAGTCAACACCCTTTTTAGTCAACCTGGTCAAAGGCACTGCTTTGGCGGAAAATTCCTTAACGAACCTACGGTAGTAGCTTGCCAGACCTAGAGAGCTGCGTATCTCTACGACCGTGGTCAGTCTAGCCCAATAACTCACTGCATCAATCTTGGTGGGGTCCACTGCAATGCCATCTCTGGATACTACATGTCCAAGAAAAGCAACCTGTTCCAACAAGAAGTCACATTTGGAGAACTTGGCATACAACTAGTTCTCCCTCAGAGCTGTCAGAACTTGTCTCAAGTATGTAGCATGGTCCTCTCTGGTCTTAGAGTATATCAAAATTTCATCGTTGAATATGATGACAAAGCTGTCCAAGAATGCCTTGAACACTCTGTCCATCATATCCATGAAAGCTGTTAGGGCATTGGTTAGGCCGAAAGACATTACCACGAACTCGTAGTGGCCATACCTCGACCTGAAAGCTGTCTTGGGGATGTCTGCATCCCTGATCCTCAACTGATGGTAGCCAGACCTCAAATCTATCTTCGAGAAAATAGATGCTCCATGAAGCTGATCGAACAAGTCATCAATACGGGGCAACGGGTACTTGTTCTTTATTGTAACCTTGTTCAGTTCTTTGTAGTCTATGCAGAGGCACATCGAACCATCTTTCTTTTTCACAAATAACACGGGTGCCCCCCACGGGGACACACTGGGTAGGATGAAACCTTGGTCTAACACTCCTGCAATTGAACCTTCAGCTCATTCAACTCTGCTGGTGCCATCCTGTAGGGAGCTTTCGAGATAGGGAGAGTCCCCGGGTCAAGCTCAATGGTGAAATCAACCTTCTACTGAGGTGGCAACCCAGGAAACTCTTCTGGAAACACATCTGCATACTCATGTACAACTGGCACCTGATCAACTGACAACGGAGGACGGTCTCCTACGGACAACTTTGCCAAAAATTCCTAAGCTCCTCAAGCTAACAAACGCTGGGCTTTCACTACAGAAATCAACGGCGGACACACTCCGCTCTGGACACCACAAAATTTGAAACTCTGATTCTTGGGCGGCCTAAACACCACTTCCTTCTGGCGGCAGTCAATTAGTGCACGATGCTCCACTAGCCAATCCATCCCTAGGATCACATCGAACCCACTCATAGGCAACACTATGAGGGTAGCTGCTAAAGATTCTCCAGACACTAGGATCCTACCGTCTCTAACCTTGTCACTAGCCAACATACTAACTCCCGAAGGAGTGGCAACACACAATTCAAACCCTAAAGGTTCCAACACTAAACAAGCTTGACTAGCAAACAATGTAGAGATAAAAGAATGGGTCGAGCCCGAATCAAACAGTAGTGCAAAAAATTTGAAACTCTGATTCTTGGGCGGCCTAAACACCACTTCCTTCTGGCGACAGTCAATTAGTGCACGATGCTCTGCTAGCCAATCCATCCCTAGGATCACATCAAACCCACTCATAGGCAACACTATGAGGGTAGCTGCTAAAGATTCTCCAGACACTAGGATCCTACCGTCTCTAACCTTGTCACTAGCCAATATACTAACTCCCGAAGGAGTGGCAACACACAATTCGAACCCTAAAGGTTCCAACACTAAACAAGCTTGACTAGCAAACTATGTAGAGATAAAAGAATGGGTCGAGCCCGAATCAAACAGTACATAAGCGTAGTGGTCAAGAACGGGTAAAGTACCAGCCACAGCTACATTAGTCTTCTCGGCCTCCTGCCAGAGTCGTCTTTGAATACTCGGTACATTCTTTGGCCGAGTCTAGGCCTCTTTGTCTCACCATGAGGGCACGCTCTGGCCAAGTGCCCTTCCTTACCACATCTGAAGCAAGCTCTAGGTGACGAACCACGCATCCCAAAGTGATTCTTTCCACAAGTCCGGCAATAAGGCGGCTGGCGACCCTAATCTCTCTGCGAGAAATGGCTCACGGCGCGCTTCTTGACCCCTCGATCGAATTTCCTCTTACGCCTGAATCGCTCTTGACTCTGTCACCGCTGCGGCAACCTTCTCACGGGAGTACTTCCTATTGTAAATCTTGGCCAGCGCCACAGTCCTGAGCCCTCTGACGAACTTCTTAATCTTAAGTTCCTCGGTGGCAACTAGCTCTGGGGCAAAGTGACTGTGCTCAGAAAACTTCCTCTCATATTCCTCTATGGAGTCATCTCCCTGCTTCAGGCTATTGAATGCCTTAACCATCTCTTGCTGGGCTTCCTCACTGATATACTGAACCTTGAATGCAACCCTGAAGAATTCCTAAGTAAGGGGTGGGGATCCTGCAGGTCTGCCTCGAAGTGTGGACTCCCACCACCACACTGCTGTGTCAGCAAGAACATGCATGTCACACAACGATCTCTGAGTGTCTGGGCAATCCATTGCCTGGAAGATGTATTCCATCCTGGCCAACCATCTCGATGCCTTCAGCGGACCCTCAGTCGCATTGAACTCCTTAGGCTTCCACTTGCAAAAATATTTGAGCTAGTGGCCATTCTAGGTGGCTCCATTTCCTACAGCAGCCTCGATAACTACAGGCCCCTGGCGTCCCTAAGGGTTCACTGGGGCTGCAGGTGCAACTGGCGGCGCCTCTCGGAAGCTGTTCTACAAGTTGTGCTGAAAACTACCTGTGACTAGGCCCTCTGCTCAACCATCATGAACATCATCTCTTGCATCATCGATGCCAGCTCTGCTCCAAGAGCTTCAGTTTGGGGTTGTGAGGTCTCTCCCCCAACTCGGGGCATATCGGCAACTGGGGCAACAGGCGGCCTACGGGTCTGATTCAGTCCTAACGCTACCTCATCAGTCGTTATCTCAATGACAACACCTCAGTTGGCTGCACCAGAAGATCCTGCTCCACGTCGGGTAATCGTCATACTAGCGATCTGTACCCAAAACACTAAGTTAGTCCCAGCTCGGACCAACACTGCCATCAACAAAACATGGCTAGTATGCTAGATGCAAGTAATGTAAACTTAACCCTTAAATAAGCTTAAACACATACCTGGCGGCTGTTGGAGTGCTGATGATCATGGGACACAAAGACCTAACTCAGTAGGTCTGTCTACAGAATCTATGACTCTGAGCTCTAATACCAACTGTAAAAACCCGACCCTAAATGGCCTCAATGGTCCTCACTACAGGCCTTATCCCATGAGTTAAAAAAAACATATACTAAAAATAAAACTTGAACAAACATGCACTTATAATTTGTTTCAATGTTTCAGAAAATCAATTGTTAAAACATGATTCTTAAAAATCCTTAGCCTCTGGCCAGAGTTTACAAAAGCACATTAAAAACCAACATAATAAAAGTCTTTCAACCAAAAGTGCAAATGCAAGACAGAAGATGCAACGGACTCGTCCCCATGATCCATCAGCTCCTCCTCTAGCCACCTCGATGCTGTGCCAAGTTACCTGGTGGAAGAAACCACAGAAAAGGGTGAGTACAATTGCACTCAGTAAGAATTCCCCCAATCGGGGTACATTACGCAAGATAAATCATTTAGCATCCTAGCATACAGGCGCACAACGATATCACAATAAGGCAGTCTCAATATCAAGGGTCAACAAGTGACGATCAGGGTCAGCACAACTCTGGGCTGACTAAACAGGATGCCAATCTCCAAGACAACTAGGTTAGCAGTCAACTGGCTAACTAGGGACAGCACGCTGCTGGCCTTGTCCTAACTACACCGGGCAGCACACAACTAGGCTTAACCCTAACACTAATCGAGCCAGCACGCAACTCGACAGTCACTCGGGGCACAACGAGCTAGCACGGAACTCGACTGTCACGTGGGAAATAAGCCAGCACGTAACTCGACTGTCGCTCATGGGTATAACCGAGCCCTAACAACAGAACATGCACAAATACAATAACTAGGAGACAGGGCAAGTAAACGCATACAAGGATACAAGACAAGGGTACAAGATAGTTCAGCATACGATCAACCTACATAACCGATTCCACTAACAATTTCATAATAACATGTAGAACACACAACTAGGAATCTATTAAAATCGTGCGCAAGGTCTACACAACCCCTGCAAGGAACCCTTACCTGAACAGTGGAAAACTTTGGCAAACGAGAAGTGGTCTCGGGCTGCAGGAACCCACGAATTCACCTAACAATAACATGGTACAACATACAATTAAACCTAAGCATCAATCCAACAAATGACAACAAACAGTCTCAAGAAAAGTGTCTTACCCAAAACCGAAGGCACAAGCTCGACAGCTAGGCTCGGTGGCAAGGAAGCCAGCGGCGTGTCTAGACAGGCGTGGTCGGCGAGGCTCGGTAGGTGTGCAGGAAGCCTCGGCAAAGACACGGCGATGGCTGCCGTAGAAATGGCAACATGACAAGGAGAGCAGGGCGTGTAGACGCGAGAGATGCTGCAGGCTTCGCTGGGGCGAAGCGTCTCGGCGCGGGCGAAGGCTGCGGCTGTGCTTCGTGCGGTGAGCGAAGGCAATGGGGGTGAGGCGAAGGTGACGCGGGCGAAGCCAACATGAGAGGTTCTGCTGCGCTGCAGACGAACGGCGATGCGGCTGAGCTGCTCCAGGCCTGAGCATGTGGTGCGATCACGCGTGCGGGGCTGCTCTTTCGGTAACGTGGGGTTGTGCGGCCTGAACTGGATTCGACGCTGGCAATGTAGCTGTAATGGGCGATGGTGGTGAGGGCTTGCGACGGGGCTGATTTATCTTGCAGCTAGGCTCGACTATGGTGATGAGAGGAAGAAAATGAAGAAGGTGAAGGGTTCGGCTAGGTCAAATGAGGGAAGAAAGGGTTTTTCTCCTATTTTTCACATTATAAAACTCTTGAAAATCCTCCAAATGCCACATGTCATAAGAGGTTCCCCCTTCGAGTCCTGGCAAGCTCACGTTTTAAAACTAATTTTCTATTTAATTCCGAACGACCCCCAAACACCCCCCGGTCCTGAAACCTGTAGCCAGAACACAACCACAACACAACACAATCTTGAGAAACAACCCAGAACCCTGGAAAATTGCCAGAATGCCCCCCGGTGGCCAAATGACCAAAATGCCCCTAGGAGCTCAAAAAGCCCTAACGGCCCAACCAACCGACCGAATAAATAACCGAACATACCTGGAGATCCGAAATGAAAATCCTGGGCCATTACAGGGGACTTCTCTCTTACCGCAAAACCAAAACCCAAGAACCTGAGAGATCCACCTTGTTGTTCTAGTTGAGAGCTCCCTTTGCCGCACAACACACCCTAACCGAGGAGCACCTTTGCCGTAAGCCAAGACTTAAGCTTAACCAAGCACACACCCTTACTGCCAAGAGCATCACCTTAGCCATATCCCTTGTGCATTGCTGAGAGCACACCTTGCTGGCCGAGAGCAGCTTTGGACCTTGCCAGGTGTACTTGTCTCTATCGGTTGGGCAACCTTCCCGAGCCTTGTTTATGTTTAGTCGATCTGATCTTCGAGATGTTTAGATAGTATTACTTATATGTGTTGTTATTTTATAAATGCTAGGTTCGGTTTGACTCTGCAGCTCAAGGAGCACTTAGTATTGTTGTGTGTTTTTTGCTTGTTTTCCAGGTAAGGATTTCTTATCGGGGTTGTGTGGGCCCTGCGTTACATCCCCTATTGCTTTCTGTTTACTTGTTAACTGTTTGCGAGCATGTTTAGTTGATAGGATGATTGTATGTTGTTGCAAGAATGTTTAGTGGATAAGTTCTATTTCTCGTTCTATTTCTAGCTAGCATGTATATTTCCTATTGACATGTTAGTACCATGCTAGGTTGTTCTTCAAGCATGTATCCTGATATTTATGATGAGCTATTAGTATCCTGCTAGGCCGTTTGTATTGAACATGTTTGAACTGTTAGGAACGAGATGTGAATTCCTAGATATAACTTGTCAAGTTGTCATAATTCAGAGGCTGAGAGCTGACATAACGCTTTTCCCCACAAGTCGGGATTAGGCTGCTATTGTTAAGTTCTGAGGGTCTCTCACTACTATAGATCAGTGAAACCGCTTACGAGTCTTTAGGCATCTATACTTGGACCGGTGTAGTTTGTCCTTAGATCCCCACATTTAAGTGGTTTACAGCTGCATGCAGTGTGGGAGCACACGCGTTATGCGCCGGGAGGAGAGCTCCCTCGGGCTAATGTTCGTGAGTGCACCACTTCCGTTCCAGGTGAAAGCCAGACATCGGGTACTCTCCTGTTTGTCATAGGAACAGTTTGGCCGAGGGTAAGAGGTCCTCGAGGACATCTAGTTGGGATCAGCTTTTGAGTTGATCATTTGGCCGAGGGAGAAAGACCCTCGAGGATGTTTGACATCTAGTTGGGATCAACTTGTGAGTTGGTCATTTGGCCGAGCGATAAAGACCTTCAAGGATATCATTTGGGATCGGTTAGGAGAGCCAATCATTAGGCCAGAAGTAAGAGACTTTTGAGGATTTTGGACTTGCACCATTAGCTCATGAGCAAAGATCTGTGTTGGTAACTGTTTGCATGTATACTAGGATGCCAGATGATTTGATGTTTCGTACTATACCTCGATTGGGGATTCTTACTGACTGCTTTGTACTCACCCTTATTTTTTGTGGTTTTTCCATCAGGCAACTTAGGACAGCACCAGTACAGTTAGTGGAGGGAGTGAATGATCATGAGAGCTGCCAGCACTCTGTTTATGTTTTGTCTTGTTATTCAGCATGTAGTTGGACACGGAGTTCATATGGGAACTTTGTCATTATGATGTTTAAACTATTTATGGATCTTTTTATTAAATCACTGGCCAGGACATGTTTTGTTTTAACAGGTTTTCTGTATGAATGTTTACTTGAAATAAAGAAGTTTATTGTTCCCCGTTGTATCATTATTTAAAGTCTTTAACAAGGATTTTGAAATGATTGTTTTATTTACATGCATGCTGAGTAAGAACGCCTAGGTTTAAGACCACATTTTGGGTAGGGTTCTTACAGCGAACTTGGGACTAAGGGAATGAGGAGAAGATCTGAGGTGGGATTACTAGGAACCTAGTGAATGATGATTTGGAATGAGTAAGCGATCGTTTTACCAAGGCAATGATATTCAAAGAATAAATTATTTTTAGCAGGAGAAAAAAATTGAGGCATTATGATTTACGTTAACTTAGAAGTTATTACACCAGCATTTGCATCCCTTGGGACAAGCAATGATTTAAGTCAGATTTTAGCCTAAATTTGGATCATATTGCATGTTATTCAATTCATATTAAGTGTCCACAAAGACAAAAAGTGTGTGCTAAAGGGTGTAATTCGCTAATGTTGTGCATTAGTGGAGTTGAATGCTAAATATCGGGTATCATGCAGAATAAAGATAAAAAAAAAGCGTAGTTAGCATCAAGTTCGTGGAAACTTATGACTATTTCTATTTTGCAGGATCAACACTAAGGAAGCGTCGCCATGATGGAAATCAAAGCGCACGAGCATGACTACCTAAGCTCGGGAGATCTAGTGTAACAACCCAGTTTCCTATTCCAGTTTTCGAGGTGCCTTCGGGTCAAGATTCGGTTGTTGGTTGGGTCATTAGAGCGGTTTGGACCCTTGGGGGTATTTTGGTCTTTTGGCTCCCCGGGCAGGATTTGTGGTTTTCAGGGCTTCGAGGTAGCTCCTGCCTTTGTCGAGGCTTGTTTGTTGGTGGCTGCGAGTCCCGAGGTGTTTGGGCTAGTCAGTTGGATGCTCGGTTGTGGTTTGGGCTTTGGCAAAGTGATGGTTGGTTGTGTGCTTCCTTTGGATTCGAGCTCGGGCCCTTATTGTTGATTTGGGAGTTGGATTTAAGTGAGTTTTATTTATTGGAAAAGATTGCTTCGGTCGGGTCTCGAAGGAGGAAGTCGGGAAATGGGATTTTGAGGTTTTAAAAGTGGATAAGGATGGATTTTATGGATAAAATCCCATTTATTTCCTTTTTCCCATTTTACCTTTTATTTCCCATTTCCTTTTATTTTTTTTCCCAAAATCTCTTTTCTCTCTCTCTCTCTCTCTCCCCGAGCCCCCCCACCTAGCCGAGCAGCCCCTTTGGTCGCCCAACCCTGCCAGCCCGCGCTCGCCCAGCCAGCCCGAGCGCCCTCGCCCTGCCAAGGTCGCGCCGTCGCCCTGCCAAGGTCGCACCGTCGCCCAGCCCAGCTCGCCGAGCCCTCGCTCGCGTCGCACAGTGTCGCCTAGTGCCAGGTCGCTAGCCCGAGCCCTCGCCCAGGCCGTCTCGTCTGCGCATTGTGCCGAGCCGCGCACAGTGCCGCGTCACGTCTCCCGTGTTGGCAAGATCGCACGTTCTGTAGCCGTGCGTTGTGTCGCTCGCTCCCACGCGCCGTCTCTGTGAAGAGCCGCGCCGCGCGTCGCGCCAGCCGAAGCTAAGCGCCGCGCTCGCGTTCCCAATGTCGCCGCGCGCCCGTCATGCGCAGCAGCCAGCAGCAGAGCAGCGCGCCGGCGCCAGCTCTGCGCCCAGTAGCGCCAGCCACCCCTTTTCGCAACCTCGCCGTGCGGTGGCTCTGTTCGCATGTCAGCCGCGCCTCGTGAGTTGCTCCCGAGCCGAGCCCTGTTTATTTTATTGTATTTAGGGCTATTTTATGATTATTGATGTGTTTGCTTGGCTCGTTATAGGTTGCTCGGGTTCGATCGCAGTTGGGTTTGTTGTGTGTTGTTGCCTTAGACCGTGTAAGGATTTCTTCACGAATTGTGTGGGCCTGCGATATATTATGTGATTCTTGATTGTATGCTTGTTGTGTTTATTGACATGTTTGATGATAAGTGCTCTATTCGAATTCAGTGGCATGATTTCCTATGTTGTTTCTCATGTTAGTCCATGCTAGGTTGTTCCTTTACGGCATGCTCGTATACATTCTTGCTTCGTAGTATCATGCTAGGTTCGTTGTATTCTTTTGAGCACGTATTGGATTGATTTGATTGTTTCTTGATTGCTATGACGAGTTAGAGTTCAGGTAGATAGCATCATCCGGGCCGGGTGCATAAAGTACCTTGCATCCCCGACAGGGACGTACGAGATTGAGCTCCGTCCCTGATCCCGTTAGGGACTAGCTAACCCTAACGGCGGGCCCCACAATCTTGGGTGAGGGTGGCAGACTGTTAAATGCCCCAACGGTCGGGTGGATGACTTGGCATTGCCTTGTCCCCGACAGCCGGCACGTCCTCAGCGTGTTTCGGCGGTAGCCCTTGAGTTGCCACCTAATAGGGCAAGGACGGTTTTCTGGTGTAAGCCTACCACGACCCGTGCCTTAGCCTCAGTGCGGTGGTTCAGCCGACATAGTTCACGTGTCCAGTCTCACACCCTATGCGGTGACACCGATCCATAGATTTAGTTAGGCGTGGTGACTGGACATGGGCAGCTTGCCACTAGACCCGGCACCCCCCATAGTCTGCAGTAGCACGCGGTGCGCGCGCACGCTCATTATAGCGCCGACCGGAGAGCTCCTCGGGATCTTGAGCCAGTGCACCTTTCGTCGTCAATAGACAGGCTGAGGCCGAGACTTGTTTCTCGTATAGGGCGTATTGTGTGATGAGTTATTTCCGGACTAAGACCTTGAGTTGGCATCCGAGGCTCAAGTGTGGGCTAAGCTATGTGCTCTATTCTGTGTTTATATTCATAGCTTGCATACCTTTCTGCTAGATGACCATGTATATCGTATTGTACCCCGGTTGGGGATTCTTACTGAGTAATTCGTTACTCACCCTTATTATGTGGTTTTCCACAGGTAGCCATGGTGCGAGACAGGATGGCTGGAGGAGGAGCTGTGATCATGGAAACCCGTTGTTCAACTCTGAGTTTTATGTTTATGATTTAAATGTTCTCTGAATGCATGTAGTTGGGCACGGAGCCCTAGGGTGTTTTCTGAATGTATTTCCGGATTCTAGCATTGTCGTAAAGTTTGTATGATTTAAATAAATTTCTGATCAGAGTAAGTTTTGTAAATTTATTTGTCTTGGAACAGGTGCTTGGAAACAGGGACAGATTCCAAGAATTGATGTTGATTTTAAATGGATGTTTTATGTTTTAGTTTTACTTAGAATCCGAACACCATTTTGCAAATTTTCTGTAGATTTGTAATGCATGCATTGAGGTAACGGCCTATTTTAAAACCCTTTCGGGTCGGGTCTTTACATCTAGGCCAGATGCACAATAAGTAAATAAAGAAGGAAGAATCTGCCAGAGAGAAGTTGACTAACCAGACAATTAAGAGACGGTTTGCTGAAATCACGGGATTCCTGCCTTAGACATATCAACACATATGGCAAGAAATTAATAGGAAAAATCTTCGTGCAAATTGATTTCCACCATTCTGGAACCTTTGGAGGCTCGACGATCTAGCTCTATAAAGGGACGTGTTGTAATTGAGAAAGGGGAGCTGGATCCTTGCCCTGTTCTTCTTCTCGGAGAATTGCAGAGAATTGATCTATGTTACAATTTTACTGTTGTTTTGTTTTATTTTATTTGTTTTGTTTTAATGTATTGTTAGACTTATTTCAATTCAGTAATACAATTCTATGATGTTTGCTACATCGTGTATTGTGTTCTCAATTGTCATTATGAACTAATTTCTGTAAGATGAAACTGGGGGAATGTGAGTTTTAGTAGCATGTTATAGGAAGAAATTGGAAGGGTTTAATCTAAAGCATGTAAGATAGGAACTTCATTAAAACAATAAGTGTTGACTGGCCATCCACATAAGCTAATAGATAGTGTTGCGACTGCAACATTTTAAATCGGAGTTTAGGAATAAACATGAAAAACTATTACATACTTAGCGCGGTTTTAAATGCACTTAGTCGCAGCAGAATCTGGGCTAAGTGCTGAACGAAAGCGGAAGCACTAGTTTGTAAGCGTAGTATGATAGATTCCCTTACCGCATATTCCTTGCTATCGCATTGCTGCTGTACTCACAAGTATCCTAGTTTAGCCTTAACTTGTTAAAACTGTTTTATCGTTAGTATTTCTTTTTTGCAAAATCCCAAAATCTTATCAATAACACTTTTACATGCAATTTATTTTTCAATTCTAAACATTACCACAAATAATTTTGCAGTCCTTGTGGAGAAGGATAATTTACTTATTACTTGCTACAGACCACGTATACTTGCATGCCGTGGGATCAAGTCACACTAATCATAACCACATTCGTAACACAGGTCCTAGCGTCCCATATGGACGCACGAGTCAAGGAATTTCTACAAGAGTAGGGTTTTTCAAAGGCAATGCTCGATGACGATATCAAAGAAACTATCACGATGCTAGGTTGGGATGATTTTTGCAGACCGAGCATTGACGCAAACTCGATTTGGGTAAAGAATTTTGATGAAAACAAAACTAGAGACGAAAGTTGCATCCCAACAGTTGTAGGACACACAATTGATTGGATTTCAGAAGTTTGGAATGAATTGTTCGGATTTCGAGGATATGAAGAATTAGCACAAATCGATAGACTAATAAGGGAGACTACTCCAGCAGATTTGGAAGCATGTTTATGAACAGTGACTCTACCAGACATAGAATGAGGAAGGAATAAACAAATTCCACTCTCCAGCCTCAACTTCCAGGGACATCACTGGAATAACTTCATCAAAACCAGCATCATGCCAACAACGCATGACACAACACTATCTCAGACAAGGATGCTTTTAATATATGCTGACTGTGCAGGATTAACAATCGACATAGGGTGAATCATCAAAGAGGAAGTACGGAAGCATATGTGAAGCAGGTCAAACAGAAAGTTCTTCCCACATTCAATCACGACGCTATGCCTTCACCAAGGGTTGCGCTGTGACCGAAGGGAGCAGACACTAAAGGTTCGAGGAGTTTTCCAATTGGCAAAGAACAAGCGCGGATTGAAGGAAACAATGAGTACAGAAATGTTAGTGAAATTATCTACTGAAATCCAGCAAAGAAAAAGGAAACAGCGGGTACGACAAATACCGCAAATAATGCCTCCTACCCTGACGCAAGTAACTCCTCAAGCAGCATTTCAACAGCCTAGCGACAATAGTGAGCCAGACACTGTTGCCATCTAGTCACTAATAAGAAGAAGGAAGGCAACAAGAAATGTCGAAGAAGTAAGTATTGCCTCGCTACAAGAGCATCCGGAACCTATAGAGCAGCCTGGCGAGCAACCAGCACAGTAGACACCTGTTGAGAAAAAGGGGAAATCTTCGCCCAGAATTTCAGAAAATGTAGACTCAATGCTGCCAGAAAAGCAAGCGAAAGCATCTACGCAAAGAACCCCAAGCATATTAGACGATGCATTGAAAAGGCTAACAAGCATATTCAAGGCCGTAGAACAGCGGAATGAGGATTTCCAAAGTCAAATGTTGCACTTTGCGAGGCAAGCACGAGCCTCATGGACATATATGCTGACACGGGATCGTAGCATCAGAAGAGAGCTTCAAAGGAGGAACCCAGCTTTCTACCTTCCTTTTTTTCCAATAGAAGTGCTACAGGAATGGATACCACTGTCAGACTCACTCGCAGACATTGTAGGCTCAGAGAGCTAAAGGAAGTATTTAACTTTTTGGGTACTCGCATTAAATATTTTTCTCTCAGTCTTTTCTAACTAAGCTCTACTTAGCTCGCGCATATACTTACATTGGTAGAAGATTTCATTACTTTAAAATGTGTAATCCGTTGGGTACTATTTTATAGCTAAAAAACGGCATAAGGTAAATCAGAAGTATTGGGAAAGCGGGTTCTCTAGTAACAGCGATGGAATAGCAATAGCGGGTGCTATGAGTAGGAAAAATGATAGAACGTTTCAAGAAAGAATTTTGAAAGCTAAAAGCAATAAAATAAGTTTAGGGGAACTAGAGCTCACCGTCATTGGGACAATGAAGAATTTAAGTTAAGGGGTGAGAGGTGCACGTGCGTGCAGAAGTAAAGAAAAAAAATACTCAAAACATTTTGGGTAAAAGAAATGGTGAACCGAGGGAATGAGCCATGGGAGATCCAAGTATTCTGCTAGCACTTCTCTACAACCTTTAGCGACAAACAAAACAATTTACTCAGAGGAACCAAAAACAAATAAGTCGTGGAAAGAATGTTTTGAGTAGATTTAGCTGATAAATGATTAAGCATTCCTTAGTCGTATCGTATCCTAGTAAACTTAGAAAAACTGAAAAACAAATTGAAGAGAATGCTTTGCACTCGTAGGCAAGAATTCTTGAGATGTCTGATCTTTCGGCCAAAAGTAGAGGAAACTAGCGCTAATAAAATAAGCACACTAGTTTACCCTGTGATTCTATGCACCAATGAGAAACTTGATGCTCTATTTCAAAGTAAAACATCGACTAATGGATTGCTATTTTTCAAATTTGGGAAATTATTTCTTATTCCTGTATTTCTTTGGGCGAGCAATATGTAAGTTTGGGGATTTAATAAAGCTAAATAATATCACTATTTAGTCCTTAAAACCGCGCGCTAACAAAGAAAGGCAAAGCAAATGAAGAGCATAATGCGGAAAGAAAGCGCAAACAACCATTTTATCTGGTCATGCGTGCTATCATCATCGCAGGACGTCATCTTTTCGAAAAACGTTATTTAAGCTATGAAACACGCATATAAGAGTGAGAATAAAGTGATCAAGCAGAAACTGCTGACGTGTCCTATTTTTGTAAAAATTTGCCGCACAGAAGAACATAAAAGGAAGGAAATAATTGATAATCAAGTCTTGTCGCACAGAAAAGAATGATTAAGAAGGAAAAGATGATTGAAAATCAAATCAAGCAATCAACGCAAATAAAATGGAAATTCATAAAGAAGAATATTCGAGAAGGAAGTGGTCGACATGGAACCTTGGGCGGCTATAAAAAGAAGAAGAATCGAAAGAGAAGGTGTGCCAATTTGGAGAGGAAGTTATCGATTGATGAGCGTCTGAGACGCTGGGGTCTCATTGGAGATCCTGGCAGCCTCTATTCATCTGTAGACCTCGAAGAATTACGTAACAACATGGTGCCATAGATGAAGACACCATTAGCAACAATGACGATTGACTTTGTACACCATAGATAGCTAGTTTAGTTGTTATTTCATTTCATTTTCGCATCTAGTTGTTCATGACATAATTGTCACTTTCTTGAAATAAATCTACAAGTACTATGTTTAGAATTGATCTCTTGTAACTTGTTATGCATGGGTTAATTAAGAGAAGGTAGGGAAGTTAAAGTATTCTAACCATGAGTCTAAAGTCAAGATTAGGGGGGGTTAAAGAATAAGAACAATGGTTGATTTATTTACTCTAAGTCTATTGACAATCCACTTGAAGGTGCTTTGCATCAACCTAGAAAAAGGGAATGCTAAGGGATTAAACCCACCGTCATCACTAGGTAAGTTTTATACTTACTCTAAGCACTTGTTAGAAGGGAGTTAGGAATAACCCTTTCACTAGCTACATCTGTAAGACTGGTGCTTAGCGGCTAACCTATGGGCATTGTACGGGTAGGTTGTAGTCAAGTACTCTGGAAAGGGGGCTTGAAGGATAGTCCAACATGCATTCATTTTCTCTTGACAACTCATTTTGCTTAGATTAATCGTCAGCATATCTCTTTCCATTGTTTGCATTCATGTAAAATTAAGGAGCATGTTTAACTGGAATTAAGACAAACTCGCATGTGGGTGATCGAATTTATAATGTTGTATTTAAAAATAAGTGTACATCGGCTCACTACCCACGTCTGCTAGCCTCCAGCTTACTCGGAAGAGGAACTTGGCGAATGGCCTAGTAGGTTATGTTAGTATTGCACGAAGACTCTTCGCGCTACGAAATGGAGTTACAAAGTAACTCCGCCAATGCATGCGAAACCCTGAGCATAACCTTGTAGCGCTGCAGCGGAAGCTGAGTTCTACACCCATGAATGCAGAAGCATTTGTGCGATTGGGTAGCATGATTTTTGCATCACCAAGCAACACATTGTGTTATGTTCTAATTTTTATTTAAATGAAGTAACTTTGGTTTACAATAGTGTCAGCATCTGCATTAGCATGAGTGTCAACATTTTTTACATTACTAATTTAATTCCTGCATAAACCAACTCAACTCTATCAAACCTATTCTTATCATTTACATTTTTTACCCTTAATATTTATCATTGCGCTCAAATTCTCTATGGGATTGATAAATTTATATACTTATTACTTGCTGCAATTCTGGACCGCGTATACTTGCGCGTAAGTGATTCCGAGTGTACTTAGCATAAGTGAAATTAGAATTAATTATATTCAGTATATTAGCATTGAAATCGCAACCCATCAAGTTTTTGGCCTCGTTGTCGGGGAATTTGGCAAGCAATTTGGTACATATTAAGGGTGGTTTCAAAAGAGAAAGACTAACTTGTTAATTTTACACACATGAACACGATGAAGCAGAAGCAACATCACTGAGACTACGTGAAAAAGAGGAAGTAGACTTTCACATCCACTATATCTGGACAATACAAGTACCAGGTAAAGAGTAGAAAACAATACATTGCTTTCAAGTGCTGAATGCTAAAATTAGAAAGAAAAAAAAAGAATTGAATAGCGAAAGCGCATTCCTTGAATGCGGAAGAAATTGTGGTAGCACATGTGATTGCCTTGCTTAGCAAGAAGTGAATTGGTTTGAACTCTCCATGAAAGTGCACGCGGATGCATATCTCTTACTAAGAAATTCTATGTTTACGAAAATTCTTTAAATCTTTCTAAAACCCAAGCAATCGAAGCGATCAATTCATTTCTTGATTTCATAATATTTTCTCTGTTGTTTTGTTTCTTTTGTTTTCAAACTAACATTGCAGGAATGAAATTGATGGCATCAAACAACAATGACCGGACAATTCCACTACTAGTATATTGAATAGTAACTAATTCTTATGCGAAACGCAATTAGAATCACTTACGAGCAAGTATAAGCGGTCAAGAATTGCAGCAAGTAATAAGTATATAATTTTATTGATCCCACAGAGATTGATGTCTAGAGTGAATACCACTTAAGTCAGAGTCATGCGAAAAAGTTAATAAGCATATATGTTGAGTGGTTTTGTTTTGTTTAATAAGATAAAATAAAATGTAGAAATAAAGTAAATTGCATGCAATGAGTAATGCTAACTATGTATTCCTAGAAAATGCTAAGAGCGCGGACTAGCCTGTAAGGACCCGAATCTAGATGGTCATAAATGGCCCTTACTAAATGCCTTATGTCAAAATTCATTAAAAAAAAGCCATAAAGATTTAAGAAAACATGCATCTTATTTAAAACATTTTAATCCCAAACACTAGTAAAGTCAAAACCACTTAGCCTCTGGCTAGAGTATATAAAAACCATTACAACTTAAAACAATGTTTCCAGAAATAAATATGCAAATGAAATCAGCAGATGCACCGGACTCATCCCCATGACCAACCAGCTCCTCCTCTAGCCACCTCGATGATGTGCTAATTACCTGGTGGAAGAAACCACAGAAAGGGTTAGTACAATTCCACTCAGTAAGAATTCCCCAACCAGTGTAAATTACGCAAGACAAATCATTTAGCATCCTAGCATACAAGCAAACAACAATTAACATAATGGAAGTCTCAACAGTAAAGGACAACAAGTGTCGAGCAAGGTCAGCATACCACTGGGCAGACTAGACAGGAGGACAACCTAGGTGACCTCGGTCTCTGTAAAGTCTATTTATAAGACTACACTAAGTTAGCACGCAACTAGGCTAACTGGGACAACATGCTTCTAGGCTTGTCCTGGACAGCACGCAACTGGGCTTGTCCTTACTATGACAGGTAGCACGCAACTGGGCTCAACCCTGATACATCTCAAACTTGGTTGTCAATGGACAACACGCCACTGGGCTAGTCCTAAGCATAGTTGGGTGGAAACGAAACTGGGCCAAACCCTAGATTGGCAACGCAAGTGGGCCAATCTGGATCGACAATGCAACTAGGTCGATTAGGGACCGCATGCAACTGAGCGAGTCCGAAAGGAGGCTAGGGTGGCAACGCAACTCGGCCAAACCCTAGATCAACTAAAACCTGGAAGATCCTGAACTGCACCCAACTAGGCAAGTCCTGAGCTTAACCGAGCCAGCACGTAACTGAATTGACACTCTAGAAACGAGCCAGCACGCAACTCAACTGACACTCGTGAACGAGCCAGCATGCAACTCGACTGACACTCGTGACTCCCTATTGATCTCTAGCACTCAAGGCAGCCTAGAGCTAACATGATCCGATAATCCACAAAGTCCATAACCAACAGAATAATTGCAGACAATGGGACAGTACTAAGCAGGGGAGTACAACATTGATTCACAGCAAAATACATGCCAAGCCCTAAAAGACAGAACATGCATAAACACAGTAATCGAGAAATAGGGCATACCAGACAGATCATATGTAACAGCCTAGGTTTTCCTTCCGGTTCTTTAGGTTTGTTCGGTTGATTTTCCAGTTAGTTGTTTGGGCTGTTAGGGCTGTTTTAGTCTCCAGGGGTATTTTGGTCATTTTGCCTCCAGGTCGGTTTTACAGCTAACCAAGGTTTCAGGACTGTCTCTGTTATTTGTGGACTTCAGTTATTATTCAGTTTCAAGTTCAGGGTAAGTGTTGCAATTCTGAGGAGTTTGGAGGCTTTTCGGTTAAAAGAGAAAAATAAGAAAAATAAAGTGTTGGAGCTAGGATTCGAACCATGGTTGTTTGGAAGTTGGTTTTGAGCCAAATGTAGAGAAAATAAAAAAGGGTTTTTAAAAGTGCAGTTAGTGGGATTTGAAAGTGGGATTTTTGGGGGTATTTTATTAATAAAATAATAGGAGAAAATGCTTAGGGTTTTGTCTTATTCTCCCCATCTCTTCCTTTGGCCGAACCATCCCTCTCCCCTCTCTTCTTCTTGGCCGAAATCTCACACCCCTCCATAGCTCTCCAACCTCCAAGCTCTAGAGTGCATCTCCATAGCACATCTCCTACATCTTGCTTCAAGGAAAGTTCGTGCAAATCTCTTCTCCTCTTTTCCTTGTCTTGGCCGAGAGCTAGCTCCAACTCAAAGGAGTTCTTTTTCCTCTTCTCCTTGTAGATTCGAACATCCTTGCTTGGGAGTGGAAGATCTCACTTGTTCTTCCCCTAGTTGGTGATGATCCGAAAATTCCCACTCAAGCTTTCCTTGCCGAGGTCTCCAAGGGTAAGTGTTGTTGTGTTTTGTGTGTGTATTTGTAGATCTAGCCGAGGAAACCCTTGGTTGAGTGGTTTGGCTTCTAACCTTAAGTTCTTCCCTTGTCTTGCAACCTAGCCTAGCCGAGAACGCTTTGAGTGTTTGTGGAGTGTAGCCACCGAGACTCCTTGGGCTACCTCCTTAGCCGAGACTACAAGGTGAGCATTTGTGTTGTGGTGTTTGGTTCTTGCACTTTTTCCTCTTGATGGCTGAGAGCACCATGGTGAAGTTTTGGCTTGTGTGCTGTGTTGTAAGTGATGTTAATTCATGCTTTGTGTTGTGTGTTGCCCTAGCCGAGCTTAGGAGGAAAGGATCTTGGAGTTGCATCGTTGTTGTTGTTTGACAAGCTTGGTCTAGACACCCCTTTGTGAGTTGAAGATTTGCCTGGGTTTCGGGTAGCTTGTGTGGTGATCTGCAGCTCACGGAGCATTTGCACTGTTTGATTTTTCTGCTTGTTCCAAGTAAGGGTTCCTTGTCGGGGTTGTGTGGACCCTGCGCGCCTCAATGATAGCTTCTGGTTGTTTGATTATATATATTCTGAACTATTAGTGGATAGGTTTCTGCAGGTACCTTGATTTACTGTTAGTGGATAGGTTTCTGCAGGTTCCTTGATTTACTGTTAGTGGATAGGTTCTTGCAGGTACCTTGGATGCTGTCTGGATACTGGTTATGTGTACCCCTACTTGTCTGTTGATATGTACTTGTATGTTGTATGTTTTTTATCATGTGCTGTGATGTAGCATGTTAATATTCTTCTTCAAGTGTTCTAATGTAAGCATGTTGATGTTCTCATTCATGTGTTGTGATGTAAGCATGTTAATGTCCTTATTCATGTGTTGTGATGCAAGCATGTTAATGTTCTTATCCATGCGTTGTGATGTAAGCACATTAGTGGACAGGTTTCCTGGATTGTTGTTAGGGCTTGCATGTAGAATGACAAACACTATTTATTCCTTATTGCTACAACTCTTAATTGTTGATACTGATCTATGCTAGCTCTAGGTTGTATAGCCATAGCTGTTCTGCTTAAGTTTACCCAGGACTAGCCCAGTGTGTGCTGTCCAAGGTTGGCCCAGTGTGTTGCCAATCGGGTTTGCTCAGGGCTAGCCCAGTCTGTTGTTGTCCCCTGTTGGCCCAGTGTGTTGCTGGTATGTAAGAGCCGGACTAGCCCAGTGTGTGTTGTCCCTTTGTTGGCCCAGTGTGAGCTGACCAGGTTTCAGGATTGGCCCAGTGTGTTGATATCCCCTGTTTGCCCAGTGTGTTGCTAATCAGGTATGAGTCTAGGACTAGCCCAGGGTGTTGCAGTCCAGGACTAGCCTAGTGTGTTGCTGTCCCCTGTTAGCCAATTGTGTTGCTAACCAAGTATGAGCCAGACTGCCAAGTGTGTTGCAGTCCAAGACTAGCCTAGTGTGTTGCTGTCCTTAGTTAGCCCATTGTGTGCTAACCTTGCTTGTTGTACTGTTATAGCATCTGAGATACTTAGTTGTTTCTCCTGCTTGTTAGCCTAGTGTGAGCTAACCCTGTCTAGCTTTGAGCTTAGACCTTGATGTTGCTCTTTCTACTTTGTATACTGTTGAGACTGCCATGTTCTTATTTAATGCCTGTATGCTAGGATGCTAGAGGATGTGTTGTGCGTATTGTACCCGGGTCGGGGATCCTTATTGAGTGCTTTTGTACTGACCCTTTCTGTGGTTTTCTCCACCAGGTAACTTGGCACATCATCGAGGTGGCTAGAGGAGGAGCTGATGGATCATGGGAAAGGGCGCTGCATGTCTTGAGTCATTTCCATTCTAGTCATGAAAGTGTCTTTAGAGAACTTGATTGGTTTTATCGGAAGTGTGTAACTGTTTTAAATTAACTCTGGCTAGAGGCTCATGTGGTTTTGTTCTTTTTCGTACTATACTTGTAATGTTTTAAACTTTGAAAGTTTTAATAAAAGATGTTGAATTTCTATTCCACTATTTGCTTGAAATTGCATCTAAAGTAAAGACTATTTAGGGCCATTTTGTGTCGGGTCTTTACAGTTGGTATGAGAGGTCAGAGTCATAGATTCTGTAGACTGACCTACTGAGTTAGGTCGTTGTGTCCCATGATCATCAATACTTCAAGAGCTGTCAGATATGTGTTCAAGTTCATTTTAAGGGTTTAAGATTACAATACCTGCATCTAGCATACTTGTTTCGGTTTGTTGTTGGCAGTAAGGGTCCAAGCGTGGACTAGCTCTTAGTGGTTGAGTGTGGATCGCCAGTGTGCCGATCACACATGGAGAAGCAGTGACGTCAAGTGTTGCCAACCAAGGAGTTGGTGCTGAGTCAGTTGTAGATGAGGCGACGTCCAGGGTGACCAGACTTGTAGGCCACCAGTGGCCTAGTTGCTAGTTGCCGAAAGGTGGAGTAGAGACTGTCCTGCCTCCGAGCGTTACTCCCAAAGCAGAGTCTGCAGCAACCATGAGGGTTATGGTTAGATCGTTACTCGCTGAGCACCGAGCAGAGTTTCAAGAGAACATCTTGAGCATGTCTGACAGTCGAGATGGCAAGGACTAGATTGATGAGTTTGGGAGTCCCTGTACGAGTTGTTGGTGTTGCTGTCACATGAGGAAGCGACCTTGTCGACCTGTTTGTAGCACGACCTAGAGTTTGGTTTTAGTAGCACTTCGTGAAGTGGTTGGAGAATGAACGGTTAGCACCAAGCTTGGGTGCAGGCCTAGGTTCAGGCCCAGTTCGCACTAGTAGTGCCAGTGGTTCCACCTGTTGAGATAGACAAGTGACTTAGTTAGTGGTAGACAGATGGCCACGAGAGAAAAGATGGGCTTAGGATGATTGGGAGTAACATTCCCTAAGTTTACTCGAGAGTTGAGTAAAAGTTAAAGTTAGAGTGTGTGGAGTGAACCCTTAGAGTTCATTTGTTGGTTGTGACTCGGATGGGAGGGGTATGTTATCATCTCTATGAGAGTAAATTAGACTTTGGTTTCTCGTGATGATTAGTCTTTGTATCCTTATGTAAGGACCCGGCCTGAAATACGGTCCTAAACCTAGGTCCTCACTCAGCATGCAAGTTAAATATTTCAGCAAGCGGTTTAGTGCTCATATTTAAAACTTTTCAAACATTTGGAAACGGGGAACACTTAAAACATAACCAACAATTTTCATAAAGCAAATCCATCAAGGTAAAACAAGCCTGGCCAGTATTTATAAAAGAACATTTAAAACAGTTTAAACAACTTTAACATCATTCCCCTAGGACTCTTGTCCATCTACATGCTGAATAAATAATGCAAACATTAAACGACAGAGTGCCGGCAGTTCCCATGATCAATCAGCTCCCTCCGCTAGCCGTCCCGGTGCTGTCCCAAGTTTCCTGGTGGAAAAACCACAGAAATAAGGGTGAGTATAAACATACTCAGCAAGAATCCCCAACCGGGGTACAATACGATACATCAATCATCTAGCACCCTAGTATATATGGAAACAGTACGAGCTCAGAAGCAACAAGTTGTCTCAGGCTAATTACCGGTCTAGAAATTGCCTATTCAAGGACTTACAACCACAACCTACACTAGGTTCCACAACTTGATACCCATCGGGGTCTTACACAACCTAGGACGCGATGATGCCCATCTGGGTCTTACACATAAGGATGCCCATCGGGGGCTTACATGTAACGGCCCAGGTTTTCATCCTGGTCTTCCAGGTATGACCTAGGGGTATTTTGGTAATTTGGTCGGGCCGTCAGGGCCGTTTATGTCTTTTTCAGTTGTTAAAATTATTGGATGGACTTAAGTAGGATTTTTGATACATTGTGGATGTGTTTGGGCATGGAGAGATGAAAAAGAAAAATAGGGATTTGATGTTGCAGCAGCTAGGATTCGAGCCAGGGTGGCCTTGCGTGCTAGAGCAAGGCCTTGCCAGTTGAGCCACCAAGTGATCTTGTTGCTTTGTCAGCAACATATTTTAGTTAGCCTTGAGTTCTTGGGGTTTTGGTGCATTTGATTAAAATGAAAGGAAATTTAGGTTTTTGTGTTTTATTCTCCAAACCCCCATGGCCGCCCAACCCTCTCTCTCAGAGCCATCTTGCGTGAGTCTTCTCCGAGAGTCCACCGAGTGTTATTCGGCCAGCCAAGCAACCCAACCCGAAAGCGGCCCAGCCCAGATCGCACAGCAGAAATTTCAGCGCCAAAGAAGACGCTGCAGCCGAGCGCCAGCCGTCGCAGCCGCCAGCGCCGTAGAGGCCGTCGCCGACGCACGATCCGCGTGCCCGTCGCCGTCGCGGCCGCCGCATCACGTTGCTCGCCACGCGCGCGGCGCCCGTCCGCGACGCCGAGACGCCATCGCCCGGCCGAGCTCGCGCCGCGCCGTGTCTGCTTGTCCGCGAAGCGCGCGCGCGCCAGCCGTGCTGTGCCAGCCGCGCCATCCCGTGCCCCAGTAGCCGTGCGTGCGCCGCCAGCGCAGCGTCTTCGCACGTCTGTCTGTCGTCCGCGTAGCGTCGGCCGTGCGCGTGAGTTGCTCTCGGTGAGCCCTCATTTATTTTATTATATTTAGGCCTATGGATTGTGATAATTATTATGCTTGTTAGGTTCTCATTAGCTAGCTCGGGATCGGTCGCAGCTTAGGATTCTTGTGTAACTGCCTTCCGACCTGGTAAGGGTTTCTTACCGAGGTTGTGTGGACCCTACGAATAATTGATAGTATGCCATATCTTGTGATTATATGAAATTCTAGTGGATAGGTTACATGTTTTCTCTTGCTTCCGGGTTTGTGTTGTACTGGTGTTCCTTTTATATTAGTTACAGGCTAGGGTCTTTTATCTTGGCATATTCTTGTTCCTGTTATATTCTGATAGTTCCATGTTAGTGCCAGGCAGGTGATCCATAATGTAGGTAATTCCCCGTTGGGCACTGCACTGTTCCCTTGTGTGTAAGCCCACGATGGGCATCATAAGGCCGCTTAATATAAGACCCCGATGGGCATCTCAGTGATCCTAGCTGGAGTAAGACCTCGATGGGCATCCTAGATGTGTAAGACCCCGTCGGGCAGCATTGATAGCTAGAGGTGTAAGACCCCGATGGGCATCCGTAGGTGTAAGACCCCGATGGGCATCCGTATGTGTAAGACCCCGATGGGCATCATTGTGATCCTAGCTGGTGTAAGACCACGATGGGCATCCTAGATGTGTAAGACCCCGTTGGGCAGCATTGATAGCTAGAGGTGTAAGACCCCGATGGGCATCCGTAGGTGTAAGACCCCGATGGGCATCCGTATATGTAAGACCCCGATGGGCATCATTGATTGAGGTGTAAGACCCCGATGGGCATCCGTATGTGTAAGACCCCGATGGGCATCATTGATTGAGGTGTAAGACCCCGATGGGCATCCGTATGTGTAAGACCCCGATGGGCATCATTGTTTGTAGGTGTAAGACCCCGATGGGCATCCTTGTGTGCAAGTCCCCGATGGGCATCATTGTGTCATTGTATCCTAGGTTGTGTAAGACCCCGATGGGCATCCAGGTGTAGAACCTAGGATAGGCTATAGTTGAAAGCCCTTGTTAGGCTAGCTCTAGTGTTAGCACATAGCCTAAACCTACCGTTTTGCTCTAAGTCATTGTATGGTTGCATGTTGGTGTGCTAAATGAGATGTTTTCGTATTGTACCCCGGTTGGGGATTCTTACTGAGTAATTCGTTACTCACCCTTATTTTGTGGTTTTCCACAGGTAACCATGGTGCGGGACAGGATAGCTGGAGGAGGAGCTGTGATCATGGAAACCCGTTGTTCAACTCTGAGTCTTGTATTTATGTTTTGATGTTTTAAAGGTCCTCTGAATGCATGTAGTTGGGCACGGAGCCCTAGGTTGTTTTCGAATGTATTTACGGATTCTAGCCCTATTGTAACCATTGGAAAGTTTGAATGTTTTAAATAAATCTACGATCGTGAGTGAGTATTGGAAATGTATTTGTCTTGGAGCAGTGCTTGGAAACAGGGACAGGTTTCAAGAATTTTATGTTGACTTTTAAATGAATGTTTATGTTTTAGTTTTTACTTAGAATCCGAAACACCATTTTGCATTTTGATTTTAGCTTTGAATGCATGCATTGAGGTAAAGGCCTATTTTAGAACCCCATTCGGGTCGGGTTTTTACAGTTGGTATCAGAGCTCAGAGTCATAGATTCTGTAGACTTACCTTTTGTTGTAGGTCGTTTTTCCATGATCATCGGCACTCACAAACCATCATCAGTACGCCTAAGTTTCTGATTTTAGAAAAGGGTTAAGAATTTACAATACTTTTCATCTAGTGTATGCCTTGTGTAGTGTTGTGGAGCGGAGACGAAAGCGAGGTTCGGCTCGTTGTTGGTTTGGGTTTAGAGCGCCATCATGCCAACTTCCCGCATGTGTGTGAGTGTATGTTGTGGTTTGTTGAGATATCCAGATAGATTCGGATACATCACCGGGACATCGTTCCGAGGGAGGCAGAGGTTAGATTCCCGTAGGCCACGTGTGGCCTAGTTGTTGGTTTTCCCCTAGTGAGAGGGTGGAGGTGATTTTCCCTGGAGTACCACTCTAGGAGAGGAGTTAGCTATGGCTTTGCTTATGTGGATGCTTGTGGAGCAGGTCTCCGTGTGGACTAGCCTGGGTAGCTCAAGTGTTGATCTTGAGCCTTAGCAGATTGTTTGATTGCCCAGTGAGTAGCTGCAGAGTTGGTAGCCTTCGAGGAGGTTGATGAGGCATCTTTGTGCTATTGTAAAGTGTTGTTGTTTGCAGCCAGTAAGCCGGAACCCTGTGGTTAAGAGTGCAGTGAGCAGTGCCCCCTTCGTACTTGATCCGTTGGTGGTTTTCTCAGTTGTTTTGTAGAGTTGAGCACTCTTCTTTTGGTGAGCCCTAGAGTAGAGCTAGCTGCTGCATGTTGAGAGAGCCGGCCAGAGTTTCGTTGAGCATCATGTGGAGATGCAAGAGTAGGCCGTGAGCCTTCAGTTTGATGAGATGCCATAGTCTGGTTGTTTGAGTTTTGAGCCCTTGTATGCCTAGCCATAGTTTTTGTCACTTGAGGTTGTGACCTTACGAGCCCCATTTGTAGTAAGATGTGGATTTGGTAGTAGTGGCACTTGAGGTGCATTGGTTGGTGTGCCGCTTTGGCACTAAGTCTGGTTCAGGCCTGAGTTTGGCATGGGTATAGCGGATGGTTCTATGACCCGTCCGGAGTTCAGCACACTTCTTTAGCCGTTGGATCCGTTTATGGCAGTTGCACCTGTTTAGGTCGTGCAAGAGGGCTAGTTCAGTGGTAGTCGAAGGACTACAAGTGAACGGATGTTCAAGTGGAGCTGGAGCCTCTTCCCAGTGTTACTGGGGGTTGAGTAAGTCAGCAGGTTGACGGTTGGTAAGTGTTAGTGCGTGCGAGTCCCACGCTATGGCTGAGGCCAAGAGATCTTTGTGGTTGGTAGTGCGGTTCACTACCTTCGGGTGCCTAAACCTGAGTTGAGTGAGCATTGTAGATGCGAGTCCGGTCCAGCAGAGGGACCATGAGTTGGATGCCCGTGAGATGAGTTGGATGCTTATGAGATGAGTTGATCGCCTTATGTGTAAGCACATTTGGTATAAAGTAAGTTTGGTTGGGCATTGTTATGCTTTAGTAGAGCAAGGTTGCCGCAGCTTCGAGTATCGTGTGGAGATGGAACTTTTGGTGTTCCTTTGGTTGATTGTATCTCTGCAAGAAGTTAGTGTTTCCTTTTGGAAAGCACCTGTTAGCCTTGGATCTCTGAAGAAAGGTTGAGAGTTGTGCACACAAGTGTGTTTTGTGTAGTTCGTTCTGGTGGCGAGAGTTTCCGAACCATGTAGGGTTTGCATTGGAGAACTGGTGCTCAGTTCTTGGAGTAGTTGGACTCCAGGTGGATGTTGTAAGGCCTTAGTTGAGGTTGTAAGGATACCATGCTCGTAGTTGGGTTGTTGCTTAGGCAAGTTTGGTTAGGTTGGCCCTAAGCTTGGTTGGTGGAACCTCTTGTTGTTCATGGTTGGAGTTCAGATGGTACTGAACTAATGGTAGGTTGTAGAAAAGTCGCGTAGTTCCTGACCGTAGTTGCTAAGGGTGTTGCTCGGAATCCTTACCCTGGGTGGAAGCTACGATGTGGCTGATGCTTTGAGTAGGAGGATGACACATTCTGTAGCGTTTCGGGTCGTCTTGGTTTCCAAGGAGTTGGAGTTGGCCAGCATGGTTGAGATGCTGGAGAGAGTTGTGCCCGTGTAGGCAGTTGGCTGTTAGTTCGTTAGTCGACAGTGTGTGTCGAGGGTTGCCGAAAAACCCTAGGTTGTGGAGAGCCTCTCCAGAGCTCAGTCAGGCCCAGGTAGTGAGTTTCAGTTGGCAAGCCGGAGTCGTGTAGGTTGTAGACCTCGGGTGAGTTGCTGGTAGATTTGGTAGGCTAGCAAGCTGGAGTTTGTTGAAGTAGAGTCTGGATTGGTTCCGGTGTGGTGGCAAGTTGGTGCTTGGTGTTGACCAAGGTGTGGTTTGAGTTGCTAGAAGTTAGTTTTGCTCGTGGGGCGAGTGGTTCGTGCCCTGTCTGTTATTTTTCCTGTTTCCAGGATGTCGAGAGTTGCCTCTTTGGCTTTTGGAGGTGAGTCTTGGCTAGTGTGTGGTTGGAGGTTCAGTGTGTGGTGGACCCCTGTTGTTGCCTCCGTGAGACTTCGTGTTGTGCTTTAGCTGAGCAAGACAGCGAGCGTGTGTGGAGCTCTTTGTCCTTCGGATGTCCGCTTGTAAGGATCTGTTTCTCCTTGGAAGTTGTCTGGTTATTCCTTGGTCTTGGAATTGGTGGTAGTGGTGCTAGTAGGAGGAAAAGTTTGTTGGCTGCTTGGAAGCAGTTGTTTGTCCAAGTTAAGCGAACTCTTGAGTGGTGTTCTGGAAGTTGCGGTAAGGGTTGTTCTGCCTCCTATGAGTGTTTGGCCTAGTCGATTAAGGTTTTTTGTGTGTTTGGCCTGGGAGCTGTTGCACCTTTGTAGTTGAGGACCCCTTTGTATCAGTTGTGGGTTGAGGTTGCACCATTGTGGTTGGATTAGGGTCTTGACCTTTTGAGGGATCCTTGCTGGTTAGTGTGGCTTGTGCTCTGCCAGCCATTTTTGGTATTCTGGTTCTCGGTAGTTGGTGTTGATCGAGTGGTGGAGTCCTGTTTGTGAAGTATTCGGTGGAAGGTGCATTAAGCCTAAGCTAGAGGGTTAAGCCTGTATGTGTTGTCGTTTGGACTTGTGAGATGTGTTTCATATTTGAGGCAAGCTTCGTTCCGTTGCTTGCATGGAGGTAGGTTTGGTGGAGGGAGCCCTCTAGGGCCCGGTTGTTGGCAGGCTGACTTGTCCAGCCAGTGATTTGAGCCAAGCTAGAGTTGAGTGGATTGGCATAGCTATGCAGTTTGTAGTTGTGTGAGCTTCTGGGTGCGTAGCACTCAAGTTGTTGGTTTGAAGGAGTCCGTGTGGAAGCTGGCAGCTGGTTGAGGTTGTTGTGTGAGTTCGGATTTTTGGTGGATTAGTTTCAGTAGCTAGAGCTCGCACCTCGCCCAGGTGGAGATGTTTTTACTGTGGAGTAGTGGCATGGCAGTTTCAGGCTAGAGTTGTTGGCACCAGGGTGTGGCAACAAAGGTTTATTCTAGGCAGTACGTTGACGAACCGTGGTTCTGGAGAGCGTTGTTGAGAGGCTTAGGAGCCAAGTGCAGTTTCTGTAGTGCTTTCACCCTCTGACCGATGGTCTTCTGGGAGGAGTGAGCCAGATCCGTTGGAGCTTGTTGTGAGTTGGTGTTTCCGTAGTTAGGCAAATGGAAACCGGTGTTGGATTTTATGAGGTTGCCTCGGCAGCGATTCCATTTGCTAGTTCTTTTGGTTTCGTTGAAGCGTGGTTTGGTAAGTGTTGTAGGTTTTCAGTGTTCTGGGAAAAGGTTGGTGGCCATCAGTTTTGTGTTGGGGTCCTGAGTTGCTGCATTTGACCAGAGGTGATGTGCAGGAGTATCGAGCTAGTAGGTTGATAGCTCAGAGTAGGAAGAAAAGTTACGCCGATGTTCGGCGTCGAGCTTTAGAGTTTGAGGTTGGACAGCTCATGTTTTAAGGTTGCATCGATGCTGAGTGTGTTGAGGTTTTGTAAGCGAGGGAAGTTGAGTCCCAGTTTGTTGATCCGTTTGGAGATTCTCGAGAGGATTGGTAGACTTGCTTATTGGTTAACTTTTCCGAGTCATTGTCAACCGTGTGCAGTGTTTTTATGTATCGATGTTGGGGGCAGTATGTGTCGGACCCATCGCTCATTATGGACGTTGAGCCTTTGCAGCTGAGTGAGTGTTTGAGCTTCGAGGGGAAGCATGTGAGTATTCTGGTCTTTGAGGCAAAGACGTTGTGTAATCGTGAGATCCGTTTGGTAAATGTTCAGTGGAGGAGTTAGAGCTCTGAGGAGGCCGCTCGTGAGCGGGGAGGACGGGATGAGATTGCAGTATCCTGAGCTGTTTTAGTCTTAAGGACTTTCGAGGACGAAAATCATAAAAAGGAGGGAATATTGTAACGACCCAGGTTTTCATCTCGGTCTTCCAGGTATGCCCTAGGGGTATTTTGGTAATTTGTTCGGGCCGTCAGGGCCGTTTATGTCTTTTTTAGTTGTTAAAATTATTGGATGGACTTAAGTAGGATTTTTGATACATTGTGGATGTGTTTAAGCATGGAGAGATGCAAAAGAAAAACAGGGATTTAATGTTGCAACAGCTAGGATTCGAGCCACGGTGGCCTTGTGTGCTAGAGCAAGGCCTTGCCAGTTGAGCCACCAAGTAATCTTGTTGCTCTGTCAGCAACATATTTTAGTTAGCCTTGAGTTCTTGGGGTTTTGGTGCATTTGATTAAAATGAAAGGAAATTTAGGTTTTTGTGTTTTATTCTCCAAACCCCCCATGGCCGCCCAACCCTCTTCTCTCTAGCCATCTTGCGTGAGTCTTCTCCCGAGAGTCCTCCGAGTGTCATTCCGGCCAGCCAAGCAACCCAGCCGAGCAGCCCGATCGAGCAGCCCAGCCAGATCGCACCAGCAGCCCCAGGCGCCCAGCAACACTCAGCCTAGGGGCCCGGCCGCGTCGCGGCCGCCCGGCGCGCTAGCAGAGGCCGTCGCCGACGCATCGATCGGCCGCGTGCCCGCCACCGTCGCGCGGCGCGCATCGCGTTTCGCCCGCCGCGCGCGCGCGCCGCCAGCCCGCCCGCGCGCTAGACGCCATCGCCAAGCCGAGCTCGCGCCCGCGCGCCTAACGCCTTCCCAGCGCGTCTGCGCCAGCCGCTGGCGTCGTGCAGCCGCGCTTCGCCCGCCCGTGTCCTGCTGTCGCGCGCAAGTCATCTGCGCGCCAATGGCGTGCGTGCAGCTCGCCCATCCGTATCCGTGCCCTCGTGCGCTGCGCGCCGCCACTGCCGCCCATCGCCAAAGGCAGCCGACCCACGCGCGCGGCTGTCCGTCTGTCTGCATAGCGTCGGCCGTGCGCGTGAGTTGCTCCCAGTGAGCCCCATTTATTTTATTATATTTAGGCCTATGGATTGTGATAATTATTATGCTTGTTAGGTTCTCATTAGCTAGCTCGGGATCAGTCGCAGCTTAGGATTCTTGTGTAACTGCCTTCCGACCAGGTAAGGGTTTCTTACCGAGGTTGTGTGGACCCTACGAATAATTGATAGTATGCCATATCTTGTGATTATATGAAATTCTAGTGGATAGGTTACATGTTTTCTCTTGCTTCCGGGTTTGTGTTGTACTGGTGTTCCTGTTATATTAGTTACATGCTAGGGTCTTTTATCTTGGCATATTCTTGTTCCTGTTATATTCTGATAGTTCCATGTTAGTGCCAGGCAGGTGATCCATAATGTAGGTAAGTCCCCGATGGGCTTTGCACTGCCCCTTGTGTGTAAGCCCCCGATGGGCATCATAAGGCCGCTTAAGAGTATAAGACCCCGATGGGCATCTCAGTGATCCTAGCTGGAGTAAGACCCCGATGAGCATCCTAGATGTGTAAGACCTAGTCGGGCAACATTGATAGCTAGAGGTGTAAGACCCCGATGGGCATGCTAGATGTGTAAGACCCCGTTGGGCAGCATTGATAGCTAGAGGTGTAAGACCCCGATGGGCATCCGTAGGTGTAAGACCCCGATGGGCATCCGTATGTGTAAGACCCCGATGGGCATCATTGATTGAGGTGTAAGACCCCAATGGGCATCCGTAGGTGTAAGACCCCGATGGGCATCCGTATGTGTAAGACCCCGATGGGCATCATTGATTGAGGTGTAAGACCCCGATGGGCATCCGTATGTGTAAGACCCCGATGGGCATCATTGTTTGTAGGTGTAAGACCCCGATGGGCATCCTTGTGTGTAAGTCCCCGATGGGCATCATTGTGTCATTGTATCCTAGGTTGTGTAAGACCCCGATGGGCATCCAGGTGTAGAACCTAGGATAGGCTGTAGTTGAAAGCCCTTGTTAGGTTATCTCTAGTGTTAGCACATAGCCTAAACCTACCGTTTTGCTCTAAGTCATTGTATGGTTGCATGTCGATGTGCTAAATGAGATGTTTTCGTATTGTACCCCGGTTGGGGATTCTTACTGAGTAATTCGTTACTCACCCTTATTTTGTTGTTTTCCACAAGTAACCATGTTGCGGGACAAGATGGCTGGAGGAGAAGCTGTGATCATGGAAACCCGTTGTTCAAATCTGAGTCTTGTATTTATGTTTTGATGTTTTAAAGGTCCTCTGAATGCATGTAGTTGGGCACGGAGCCCTAGGTTGTTTTCTGAATGTATTTCTGGATTCTAGCCCTATTGTAACCATTGGAAAGTTTGAATGTTTTAAATAAATCTCTGATCAGAGTGAGTATTGGAAATGTATTTGTCTTTGAACAGGTGCTTGGAAACAGGGACACGTTTCAAGAATTTTATGTTGACTTTTAAATGAATGTTTATGTTTTAGTTTTTACTTAGAATCCGAAACACCATTTTGCATTTTGATTTTAGATTTGAATGCATGCATTGAGGTAAAGGCCTATTTTAGAACCCCATTCGGGTCGGGTCTTTACATTACACCTGCTAGACTCAGTGATGCCCATCGGGGACTTACACACAAGGATGCCCATCGGGGTCTTACTCCACAAATCAATGATGCCCATCGGGGTCTTACACATACGGATGCCCATCGGGGTCTTACACCTCTAGCTATCAATGCTGCCCAACGGGGTCTTACACATCTAGGATGCCCATCGGGGTCTTACTCCAGCTATCAATGATGCCTATCGAGGTCTTACACATACGGATGCCCATCGGGGTCTTACACCTCAAATCAATGATGCCCATCAGGGTCTTACACCTCTAGCCATCAATGCTGCCCAACGGGGTCTTACACATCGAGGATGCCCATCGGGGTCTTACTTCAGCTAGGATCACAGAGATGGCCATCGGGGTCTTACACTCCCTAGCAACCTTATGACGCCCATCGGGGACTTACACATATGCCAACAGTGTAGTGCCCATCGGGGACTTACATACACTAGCAACGCATTGGTGCCCATCGGGACTTACCCAAGCACAACCTAAACTAACAACCCCTAACAGTCTCCTAAGTACAAGGACACAAACTAGCTTAACAATCAGACAATCAACATTACCTGTCTAGCCCTAGCAAGAAACCAACAGAATGCGAGCAGGAAACATGGATATGCCATGGTAAGGAAAGTCCCTAGCGTGATACTACGAACTCAAACAGGAATCAAAAGCATGCTGGAAGAACAAACCTAGCATGGCACTAACATGAACAACAAGCAAACATGTTTGCAAGATTTCAAACACAAGCTGTCCTATAGCTAACATGCTCATAACAGTATCCAAGCATACAAGGCACAATCATGATACATCGCAGGGTCCACACAACCCCGGTAAGAAACCCTTACCTGGAAGCAAGCAGAGAATATCAATCACACCCAACAAGTGACCCTCGAGCTTCCAAGTGAACCCGAGCAACCTAAGCAAGTAATAAAATCACCCTAATTAAACAATCAGCAGCTATTATCTTAAGGTCCAAAGAGTGGAGGCTCGAGAATTACCAACCGAGAAGACACTGTGCTCGCATACCAAGTTGTCTCGGTAGGCGGAGCTCACGGTAAAGGCTGCGCGGCGATAGAGGCAAGCGAGGCGGCGGCGCTCTGGGGGCGGCGCTGGCGCAATCGTGCGACAGACGCGCTGCGTTAGAAGCGCTGTCGTCGCGACGCGGGCGCGACGAGCGAGCGCGCGCGAGCTCGCTACTGGGGACGCGCGAGAAGATGGGCGGAGCGATGCGGCGCCGGATGCGCACGATGGAGGCGACGTCGCGCGGAGGCTTTCGCGATGCAGGCGATGGCGTGCGGCTTTGCGTGCTGGCTGCGACCGCTGCTGTGGAGCTGTTGCAGGGCTGTTCGGTGCGGTCTGAGGCTGGGGCTGCGCGCGGTGAGGCAGGGGGCTGGGCGACGGCGGCAATGGTGAGAGGGAGAGGGTGGTGCGGCAAAGCTAGGGTTCTTTTTCTCTTTTTTTTTTTCCTTATTTTCCTTTTTCCTAAATTAAATAGGTTTTGGGGATCTCAAAATCCCTTCCCAAGGCTTCCCTCCTTCGAGTCCTAGCTGACGCTTTATTTTTTCTTAATTAAATCCAAGCTTCCAAATTCCTTAGGTCCAGGGTTCGAATCTCCCAAAGAGTACCTTTTAAAATTCCTATTTTACACCTGACCAATAAACCTCAAGAAACCTTAATAAATCCAACTGCTCCTGGAAACACTTCTTAAAAACCTTATTTCACAATTAACAAAAATCCAGGCTGTTACACCTTATGTGTACCTGTGAGTAGTTTGTTCCCGGTGCGGGTGGTTACCGAAAGTCACGTTAGCGCTGATTCGCTTGAAGTGGAAATGTGCTCAGTTTTTGGATAAGTTGGCCTTTCAGTTAAAGGATACTACCTTGAAAAGTGACCCGAGCTTGAGTTTGTGGATGTAGTTAGCTTGTCGGTGGATTGCATGTCGTCAGACAAGAGTTGTTAGTTTAGAACGTGACCCTGGATGGTAAGAATCCTAGTTGTCGTTTTGTTAGGCCAGTTAGGACCGAGCGAGTTGTGCTTGACTAGAAACCATGTAGTGGTTGACTGGTGTCGTTAAGGGTATGGTAGAGGTCTTTACTTGGAGTATAGCTACGAGGTGGCTGATGCTTTGAGTAAGAGGACGACATATTCTGCAGCGTGTCTGGTCTTCTCGCCCTTGTATAGAGATAGTTGGAGTTAGCAAATGCTGATGTTTTAAAGATGGGGGTTTCTTCTTGTTTAAACCGTTGGCTGGTAGACCGTATTTACGGCAGTGTGTGTCTGAGGGTCGTCAGAAGGACCCTAAGCTCATGGAGATCCGTACCAGAGCTCAGTCAAACTCGATCGGTGTGTTTCCAATTGCTCGGTTGGAGTTTTGTTGTTAGTTGCCAAGTCAGGGTTAGTGTCGTGGTGACCTTTGAGTTGCCTTTGGAGTTTCGGCACAAGTTGAGGTTTCTGTGTATCTGAGGTTTGCTTTTAAGAT
The DNA here is from genome assembly GCA_036507275.1 of Sicyos edulis. Classification (NCBI taxonomy): domain Eukaryota; kingdom Viridiplantae; phylum Streptophyta; class Magnoliopsida; order Cucurbitales; family Cucurbitaceae; genus Sicyos; species Sicyos edulis. Next base: position 13,374,280 of record CM071851.1, read on the forward strand.
GATTGTATGTTTTGGAGGTAGCAGATGGTTAGTTCAACAGCTTTTTGCTACCTTGCCAAAGGTTGCACTACTACAATTTGTAGAATAGATGGCGGGTTTAAAATTTGGTTTTTAAAAACACAGAGGAAACAATGGCGGACAAAAATGACCGCTATTGAAAGGTTTCGATGGCGTGCAGTAAAAGCACATCGATGGCGATCTTTTACGCCTGCCGTAGAATACAATCGATGGCGGGCATTGCCCGCCATCGATTGTGCCTGCCATTGATTAAACATAATCAAAACGCGCGGGCTAGCTCTTCCAAAAAAATTTCATTTCCTCTCTCTCGACAAAAACCTCCGAAACCCTCACCCTCTTTCTCTATTCTCACCGACGCCGGTGTTGACTAACCTACTGCCGTGACTAACCTACCACCGCGACTAACCCACCGCTGCCGACTAACCCTCCTTTCTCTTTGAAGCTCAGAAGGTAAAAAATTTCGAATTTTCTTTAACTTTAGGCATCTGACCTTCACAAATTGGGTAACTCTTTTTAAACTCTTTTTTATCTTATTTCTTTCTTTAATGCATGTTGTAACCTTTTAAATTTCATCATCTTAGGTCACAAATTTCAACATTTTTCAACTTGGGAAGTCTCTTCACAAATTGGTAATTTTATTGCTCCCTAACTCTTTTTAGTCTCTTGTTATCTTATTTCTTCACAAATACATGTTGTTAAACTTTCAAATTTGTGCATTTTCTTAAAGTCATTGTTTGTTTGATTTGATCATTTGATTGAATTGTGCATTTGTTGTTTTGATAGCCATTTTCACTTGGAAAGCTCACTTTTGTAATGAAAATGGCTATGAAAACAACAAATGCACAATTTTTATTGTAGCTTGATTCAAAGTTACCTTATATTAGCTCAAAATTGTATTGTAGCTTGATTCAATGCATGATTTGAATTCTATATTTTGATTATGGAGTTAGCTAGATTTTTTTTCTTTTTTCTTATTTAAGTTGAGTTATATATGTGACTAGATTCTACTTTGTTTAAAAAAATTTGTAGGTTAAGTTTCTCCTAGTTGACTATGGATAAGTCGTGGATGTTTAAGGATCGGATGTCACCAGAATACGGTTTTGGAGTTGAGATATTTATAAGCAATGCAATGCGACATTCAAAAGGTTTAAATGTCGTTTGTTGTCCATGTTTGAAATGTGTGAACGCCAAGTACCAAAGTGTGAATGTCATCAAAGACCTTTTATTTTTTCATGGGTTCGATCAAAGTTATAATACATGGATTTGGCATGGAGAATCAGTATCAAAGACAAGAAACATGGAAAGTGTTCCAATAGATGATGAAAATTTGGATGACCTAGATGACCCAATAGGGATGTTTGAGGCTGCACAAAATTACTTTAACGAAAATTCTTCTATATTTGAGGAAGCTTTAGAGGGTGCCAAGAAAAGATTATACCCTAATTGTAAAGATTTTACCAAGATATCAGCGTTTATTAAACTTTTTAATTTGAAAGCAAAGCATGGATGGAGCGATAAAAGCTTCTCAGAGCTGTTACAATTCTTGACCGCTTTATTGCCTAGTCCTAATGAAATTCTGATATCTACCTATTATGCGAAAAGATACCTAGGTACCTTGGGAATGAAGTATGAAAAGATCCATGCGTGCATCAATGACTGTTGTTTGTATCGAAAAGAACTTGTCGATACAGAACTGTGTTCTACATGTGGAACATCGAGATGGAAGGTTAAGAAGAATATGAAAGAAGGAGTGAAAAATATTCCAGTAAAAGTCATGTAACGGCCCAGGTTTTCATCCCGGTCTTCGAGGTATGCCCTAGGGGTATTTTGGTAATTTGGTCGGGCCGTTTATGTCTTTTTCCAGTTGCTAAAATTATTGGATGGGTTTATGTAGGTTTTTGAGGCTTTATGGATGGGTTTGAGCAAGGATAGATGCAAAAGTAAAAATAAAAGAAAATTGTGTTGCAGCTGGGTTTCGAACCTGGGGTACTAGGAAGTCAGATGAGTGGTGTGGCCAGTTGAGCCATAGGAGGATCTTGTTATTCTTTCAGCAGCATATCTTGGTTAGCCTTGATTTTTGGGATTTTGGTGCATTTGATTAAATGAAAGGAAATAGGGTTTTGTGTTTTCTTCTCCAAATCTCCATGGCGCCCACCCTCTTCTCTCCCAAGTCCCCTTGCCGTGATTTTCTTCCCTTGCGGCCCAGCGCTGTTCCGACAAGCTAAGCGACCCACCGTAAACGGCCCGGTCGAGCGGCCCAACCAGATCGCACCAGCGGCCCAGCGCCCAGACGCCCAAAGAAGACGTAGCCCAGCGCCTAAGGCGTCGCAGCCGCCCAGCGCCAGCCGTCTGTCGCCAGTCGCCGCGCGCGCCGTCGTCAAGCCATAGCAGCGCGCTTCGCGCGTCGCGCGTCGCAGCTCCAGCGCCAGCGCCCGTTCGCGCCCGTCAAAGACGTCCGCGCCAGCGCCAGCGCGTGCCGCCCACCGCCGCCCATCTACGCTCGGCCAGCGCCCAGCGCCGACCCCCTCTCGCCCGCCAGCGCCCAGCAGCCTCGCCATGTCGTCGCCCGCGTCAGCGTGTAAGCCGCGCCGCGTGAGTTGCTCCCGAGCCGAGCCTTGTTTATTTTATTATATTTAGGCCTATGGATTGTGATTATTATTGTGTTTATTAGGTTCTCGTTAGCTAGCTCGGGATCGATCGCAGCTTAGGATTTTGTGTGTAGTTGCCTCCCGGCCAAGGTAAGGATTTCTTACCAGAGTTGTGTGGACCCTGCGATGTTCTATGTGATTGTTGTTTGTGTGTTTGTTTGTGATTATCAGCATGTATAGTTTAGGTGCTCGGTTCTGAATTCCTGACTAGCATGACTTCGTATGTTGTTCTCTCATGTTAGTCCATGCTAGGTTGTTCCATTCTGGCATGCTCATATCTTTTCTTGCTTCATAGTACCATGCTAGGTTCGTTGTATCTGTTGAGCACGTTTTGGATTGTATTGGATTGTATGTTATTGTTATGATAGGTTAGAGTGTAGGTAGGTAGCATCATCCAGGCCTGATGCATAAAGTATCTTGCATCCATGGCAGGGACGTACGAGGTAATACTCCGTCCCTAGACCCTGTGAGGGTTTAGCTAACCCGACCGATAGGCCCTGCAATCTTGGGTGAGGGTGGTAGTCTGCGCGATGCCCCAACGGTCGGGATGATGACTTGGCATTGCCTCGTCCCCGGCGGCAGCCGCACGCCCCTCGCGTTCGGCAAGAGCCCCGATTGCCACTGTTAGGGCAAGGGCGGCTTCTGGTGTAAGCCTACCACGACCGATTCCTTAGCCTCAGTGCGGTGGTTCAGCCGACATAGTTCACGTGTCCGAGTCTCACACCCCTATGTCGGTGACACCGATCCGAGAGATTTAGTTAGGCATGGTGGATCGGACACGGGCGGCTTGCCACTAGACCGGCAACCCCGAGTTGCAAAGTAGCATGCGCGGCGCGATACGCTCATTACTGGCGCCGATCGAGAGCTCCTCGGGATTGTGAGCCAGTGCACCTTTCGTATCGACAGTAGACAGGCTGAGGCCGAGACTTGTTTCTCGTATAGGGCGTATTGTGTGGTGTGATTTATTTCCGGACTAAGACCCTGAGTTGGCATCCGAGGTCCAAGTGTGGACTTAAGCTATGTGCTCTATTCTGTGTTTATATTCATAGCTTGCATACACTCACCTAGATGACCATGTGCATCGTATTGTACCCCGGTTGGGGATTCTTACTGAGTAATTCGTTACTCACCCTTATTTTGTGGTTTTCCACAGGTAACCAAGGGGCGAGACAGGATGGCTGAAGGAGGAGCTGTGATCATGGGAACTCGCTTTGCCGCCTCTCGACTTTTTATTTCTATGACTCTTGTCTTTTTATTTTCCCCTAAATGCATGTAGCCGGGCACGGAGCCCTAGGATATTTTCTGAATGTTTTTGTGGATTCCCGCTTTGTTGAATTTGAGGATGTTTCAAATGTTTTATGAAATCTCTGATCAGAGTGTACGTTTTGGAAATGTATTTGCCTTGAAACAGGTGCTTGGAGACAGGGATGAGTTTTAAACAAACTATCTTTATTTCTGATTGAACCTTGATTGTTTTGTTTTAATTGGGAATCCGAAAATTTATTTGCATGTTGTCCTTTACTTTGAATGCATGCATTGGGGTAAAGGCCTATTTAGAGCCCTTTTTGGGTCGGGTCTTTACAGTTGGTATCAGAGCTCAGAGTCATAGATTCTGTAGACTAACCTTTTGTTGTAGGTCGTTTTCCCCATGATCACCAGCACTCCGACAGTCATCAGGTACGCCTAAGTTTACTGTTTTTAGAAAAGGGTTAAGAATTTACAATACCTTATCATCTAGTGTATGCCTTGTTTAGTGTTGTGGAGCGGAGACGAGCAGGTTCTGACTCGTTGTTGGTTTGGGTCATGAGCACCATCATGCCAACTTCCCGTAGTGTAAGATGTATGTTTGCAGCTTGTCAGGGTATCCAGATAGATTCAGATGCCGCTGAGACATCGTTCCAGAGGGAGGCAGAGATTAGACTCCCGTAGGCCGTTGTGGTGTGGCCCAGTTGTTAGTTTTCCCTAGAGAGAGGGTGGAGGTGTTTTGCCCTGGAGTACCACTCCAGGAGAGGAGTTAGCTTTGGATTTGCTCGTGTTGATGCTTATGGAGCAGGTCCTAGTGTGGACTAGCCTGGGTAGTTCAGGTGTGGATCTTGAACCTTAGAAGATTGTTGCTTGCCCAGTGAGTAGCTGCAGAGTTGGTAGCCTTCGAGGAGATTGCTGAGACATCTTTGTGCTCTTGTAATTTGTTGTTGTTTTGCAGCCAGTAAGTCAGAACCCTGTGGTTAAGGGTGCAGCCAGCAGTGATCCCATCGGACGTGATCCGTTGGTGGTTTCCCAGTTGTTTAGTAGAGTTGAGCACTCTTCTTTTGGTGAGCCCTAGAGTAGGGCTAGCTGTTGTATGTTGAGAGAGCCGGCCAGAGTTTTGTTGAGCATCATGTGGAGATGCAAGAGTAGGCCGTGAGCCTCCACTTTGATGAGATGCCATAGCCTGGTTGTTTGAGTTTTGAGCCCTTGTATGCCTAGCCATAGTTTTTGTCACTTGAGGTTGTGACCTTGCGGGCCCCATCTGTAGTAAGATGTGGATTTGGTAGTAGTGGCACTTGAGGTGCATTGGTTGGTGTGCCGCTTTGGCACTAAGTCTGGTTAAGGCTTGAGTTTGGCTTGGGCATAGCAGATGGTTCTATGCCGTCCGGAGTTCAGCGCACTTCTTTAGCCTTGGATCCGTTTATGGCAGTGGCACCTGTTTAGGTCGTGCCAGAGGGCTAGTTCAGTGGTAGTCGATGGACTACAAGCGAAAGGATGTTCGAGAGGAGTCGGAGCCTTTTCGGTGTTCTTTGGAGGTTGAGTAAGTCAGCAGGTTGGCAGTTGGTAAGTGTTGGTGCGCGTGAGTCTCGCGCTAGTGTTAAGGCCAAGAGATTTCTTTGTGGTTGGTAGTGCGGTCAACTACCTTCGAGTGCCTAAATCTGAGGTGAGTGAGCATTGTAGATGCAAGTTCGGTCCAGCAGAGGGACCGTGAGTTGGATGCTTATGAGATGAGTTGGATGCTTATGAGATGAGTTTGGTGCTTATGAGATGAGTTGGATGCCTTATGAAATGAGTAGGTTGCCTTATGTGTAAAGCACACTTGGTAGAGTCTTGGTATAAAGTAAGTTTGGTTTGGCATCGTTATGTTTTAGCAGAGCAAGGTTGCCACTGCTTCGAGTATCGTGTGGAGATGGAACTTTTGGTGTTCCTTGGGTTGATTGTATCTCTGCCAGAAGTTAGTGTTGCCTTATGGAAAAGCACCTGTTAGTCTTGGATCTCTGAAGGAAGGTTGAGAGTTGTGCACTCAAGTGTGTTCGTTCTGGTGGCGATAGTTTCAGAACCATGTAGGGTTTGCATTGGAGAACTGGTGCTCAGTTCTTGGAGAAGTTGGACTCCAGGTGGATGTTGTAAGGCTTTAGTTGAGGTTGTAAGGATACCGTGCTCGTAGTTGGGTTGTTGCTTAGGCAAGTTTGTTAAGTTGAACCTAAGCTTGGTTGGTGGAACCTCTTGTGTTCATGGTTGGTGTTCAGATGGTGCTGAACAAATGGTGGTTGTAGTGAAACCGCGTAGTTCCTGATCGCAGTTGCTAAGAGTGTTGCTCGGAATCCTTACCCTCGGTGGAAGCTACATTGTGGCTGATGCTTTGAGGAGGAGGATGACACATGCAAGCGTTTCGGTCTTTTTGGTTTCGAGGTTCGAGCGAGCCAAAGCATGGTTGAGATTTGGAAAAAGGAGTTGTTTGTTCAGCAATTGGCTGTTAGACCGTTTGACGACAGTGTGTGTCGAGGGTAGCTGAAGAACCCTAGTTGTGGAGAGCCTCACCAGAGCTCAGTCAGACCTTGGTAGTGAGTTTCAGTTGGCAAGCCGGAGTCGAGTAGGATGTAGGCTTCGGGTGAGTTGCTGGCAGTTTTGGTAAGCTAGCAAGCCAGAGCTTGTTTCAAGTAGAGTCCGGATTGGTTCCGGTGTGGTGGCAAGTTGGTGCTTGATGTTGACCAAGGTGTGGTTTTTGAGTTGCTAGAAGTTAGCTTTGCTCGTGGGGCAAGTGGTTTTGCCCTGGCGGATGTCTTTCCTACTTCTAGAGTTTGAGAGTTGCCCTTATTTGGTGTTTGGGGGCGAGTCTTCTCTTGCCCGTGGTTGGCCGTCCAGTCTGTGGTGGACCCCTTGTTGTTGCCTCTGGGAGAGTTGGATGTTGTGCTTAGCAGAGCAAGACAGCGAGCGGTTGTGAAGCTCTCTGTCCTTCGGATGTTCGCTTGTAAGGATCTGTTTCTCCTTGGAAGTTGTCAGGTTATTCCTTGGTCTTGGAATTAGTGGTAGTGGTGCTAGTAGGAGGAAAAGTTTGTTAGCTGCTTGGAAGCAGTTGTTTGTCCTGTTAAGCGGACTCGTGAGGGGTGTTCTGGAAGTTGCAGTAAGGGTTGTTCTGCCTCCTATGAGTGTTTGGCCTAGTTGGTTAAGGTTTTGTGTGTTGGCTTGGAAGCTGTTGCACCTTTGTAGTTGAAGGCCCCTTTGTTTCGATTGTGGATGAGGTTGCACCTTTGTGGTTTGGATTAGGTCCGGACCTATTGAGGGATCCTTGCTGGTTAGTGTAGCTTGCACTCTGCCAGCCATTGTTGGTATTCTTGTTCTTGGTAGTTGGTGTTGACTAGGTAGTGGAGTTCCGTTTATGAAGTTTCGGTGGGAAGGTGCATTAAGCCTAAGCTTGAGGGTTAAGCTTGTATGTGTTATCATTTGGACTTGTGAGATGTGTTACATATTTGAGGCGAGCTTTGTTCCGTTGTTTGCATGGAGGTAAGTTTAGTGGATGGAGCCCTCTAGGGCCTGGTTGTTTGCGGGTTGTCTTGCCCAGCTAGTGATTTGAGTCGAGCTAGAGATGAGTGGATTGGCATAGCTATGCAGTTTGTAGTTGTTTGAGCTTCCGAGTTCGTAGCACTCAAGTTGTTGGATTGTAAGTTTCCGTGTGGGAGCTGTCAGTTAGTTGAGGTTGTTGTGCGAGAATAGATTTTTTTTGAAAGATTGGTTTCAGTAGCTAGAGCTCGCACCTCGTTTCGTGTGCAGTTGCCATTTATATGGAGTAGAGTCATGTCGCTTTCAGTTGGAGTTGTTGTCACGGTGTGGCAACAAAGGTTTGTTCTAGGCGGTCGCGTGGATGAGCCGTGGTTCTGGAGAGCGTGGTTAAGAGGCTTATGAGTCGAGTGCAGTTTCTGTAGTGTTTTCACCCTCTGACCGATGGTATTTTGGAGGATTGAGCCAGATCCGTTGGAGCTTGTTGTGAGTTGGTGTTTCCTTGGTTAGGCAGCGGAAACCAGTGTTGGATTTTATGAGGTGGCCTCGGATAGCAGTTCCCGGCTGCTAGTTCTTTTGGTTCTGTTGAAGCATGGTAAGGTAAATGTTGCAGGTCTCTAGTGCTGTGAGAAAAGGTTGGTGGCCGTCAGTTTTGTTTTGGGTCCTGAGTTGCTGCAGTTGACCAGAGGTGTTGTGCAGGAGTTTGAGCTCGTTTGTGGTTAGCTCAGAGCAGGCAGAAAAGTTACGCCGATGTTCGGCGTCGAGTTTTAGAGTTTGAGGTTGGACAGCTCATGTTTTAAGGTTGCATCGATGCTAGGTGTGTTGAGGTTTGTAAGTAATGTTGGGGTTTTGTAAGCGAGGGAAGTTGAGTCCCCGGTTGTTGGTCCGTTTTGAGATTCTCGAGAAGATTGGCAGAGTTGCTTATCGGTTAGCTTTTGTAAGGAGAAGCCTATGAGTATATGAGTATTCTGGTCTTGAGTCGAAGACGTTGCGTAGCAGTGAGATCCGTTTGGTAAAAGATCAGCGGAGGAGTTGGAGTTCTGAAGAAGCCGCTCGTGAGCGGGGAGGTCGGGTTGAGTTTGCAGTATCCTGAGCTGTTTCGGTCTTAAGGACTTTCGAGGATGAAAGTCATAAAAAGGAGGGAATATTGTAACGGCCAAGGTTTTCATCCCGGTCTTCGAGGTATGCCCTAGGGGTATTTTGGTAATTTGGTCGGGCCGTTTATGTCTTTTTCCTGTTGCTAAAATTATTGGATGGGTTTATGTAGGTTTTTGAGGCTTTGTGGATGGGTTTGAGCAAGGATAGATGCAAAAGTAAAAATAAAGGAAAATTATGTTGCAGCTAGGTTTCAAACCTGGGGTACTAGGAAGTCAGGTGAGTGGTGTGGCCAGTTGAGCCACAGGAGGATCTTGTTATTCTTTCAGCAGCATATCTTGGTTAGCCTTGAGTTTTGGGATTTTGGTGCATTTGATTAAATGAAAGGAAATAGGGTTTTGTGTTTTCTTCTCCAAATCTCCATGGCCGCCCAACCCTCTTCTCTCCCAAGCCCCTTGCCGTGATTTTCTTCCTCCCTTAGCGCTGGCCTTAGCAGCGCGTGCGACCCACCAAGCGACCAGATCGAAAGCCGTCAGCGGCCAGCAGATCGCACTAAAGAAATTTCAGCGCCAAAGAAGACGCAGGCGGCGCCAGTTGTCGCAGCCGCCAGCGCCACCGCAAGGCCGCGCCAGTTCTGCTGCTGCGCGCTGCCGTCATCGCGGCCAAGAACGCCGCTCGCCGCGTCCGCGTCGCAGCACCAGCGCCCGTCGCCGTCCCGCCCGTCCGCGCCCAGCGCCGGCGTGCCGGTTGCTGCCCGCCGCCGCGTCGGCTTGTCGCGCCCATGCGCTGCCGGCGGCCACCGGCCCGTCATGCGGCAGCGCGCGCCCACCTCTGCCGCCCATCTGCGCCCTTCAGCGCCCGACCCCTGCCGCCCATCTGCGCCCGTCAGCGCCCAGGGCCCGACCTCTGCCGCCCAGCGCCAAAGCAGCAGCCTCGCCATCTTTGTCGCCCGTCCGCGTGTCAGCCGCGCCTTGTGAATTGCTCCCGAGCCGAGCCTTGTTTATTTTATTATATTTAGGCCTATGGATTGTGATTATTATTATGTTTGTTAGGTTCTCGTTAGCTAGCTCGGGATCGATCGCAGCTTAGGATTTTGTGTGTAGTTGCCTCCCGGCCAAGGTAAGGATTTCTTACCGGAGTTGTGTGGACCCTGCGATGTTCTATGTGATTGTTGTTTGTGTGTTTGTTTGTGATTATCGCATGTATAGTTTAGGTGCTCGTTTCAATTCTCGACTAGCATGACTTCGTATGTTGTTCTCTCATGTTAGTCCATGCTAGGTTGTTCCGATTCGCATGCTCATATCATTCTTGCTTCATAGTACCATGCTAGGTTCGTTGTATCTGTTGAGCACGTTTTGGATTGTATTGGATTGTATGTTATTGTTATGATAGGTTAGAGTGTAGGTAGGTAGCATCATCCGGGCCTAATGCATAAAGTATCTTGCATCCATGGCAGGGACGTACGAGGTAATACTCCGTCCCTGGACCCCGTGAGGGTTTAGCTAACCCGACCGGTAGGCCTTGCAATCTTGGGTGAGGGTGGTAGTCTACGCGATGCCCCAACGGTCGGGATGATGACTTGACATTGCCTCGTCCCCAGCAGCCGGCAAGTCCTCAGCGTGTTCGGTAGTAGCCCCTGATTGCCACCTGTTAGGGCAAGGACGGCTTCCTGGTGTAAGCCTACCACGACCGATTCTTTAGCCTCAAGTGCGGTGGTTCAGGCTGACATAGTTCACGTGTCCAGGTCTCACACCCCTATGTCAGTGACACCGATCCAGAGATTTAGTTAGGCATGGTGACTGGACCTGGGCAGCTTGCCACTAGACCCGGCAACCCCCAGAGTTGCAGTAGTGTAACGGCCTAGGTTTTCATCCTGGTTTTCCAGGTGTGCCCTAAGGGTATTTTTGTAATTTGGTCGGGCCGTCAGGGCCGTTTATGTCTTTTTCAGTTGCTAAAATTATTGAATGGATTTTTGTGGGTTTTTAAGGCCTTGTGGATTGGTTTGAGCTTGAGTTGGTGCAAAAGTAAAAATAAAGGAAAATTGTGTTGCAGCCGGGATTCGAACCAGGGTGGCCTTGTGTGCTAGAGGAGAGTCTTGCCAAGTGAGCCATTAGGTGTTATTGTTACTCTTTCCGCGTCATATCTTAGTTACCCTTGGATCCTTGGAGTTTTGTGCATTTGGTTAAATGAAAAGAAATTAGGTTTTTGTTCTTTCTTCTCCAAAACACTCCTAGCCGTCCAAGCTTGTTCTCCCTAGCTCCCAAGCCGTTTTTCATCCCCTTTGCAGCCCCGAGGTTCAATCATCATTCCGGGTAAGTCTTCATCCTCTTCATCTTCTCGATTGGGTGTTCTTGTTGGCCGAAGGTAAGGAGAAGAGCTTGTGTGTGTGTGTGTTCGTGCAGGCTACCCAGCATGCCCAGATCTGCCCAAGCAAGCCCAGCCGCCCAGATCGCCTAGCAGAAGCAAGCCCAGGCCGCTCAGATCGCGGCAGAAGAAGAGCACTGAGCCGCCCGCACCACCGCCCGTCGTCGCGGCCGTCGCGCGCACCAGAAGAGCAGCCGCAGACCGCGCATCGCGTCACCGCCTCGCTCCAATAGCGCTCGTCATCCGTCCGCGCGCCTCGCCGTCCGCTTGCCGCGCCGTGCGCTGCGCCCGGCCCAGCCCGCCGCGCGCGCGCGCACGCGCCGCCTCCCGCCGCCTACCGCCGTCGGCGCCCGGTGTGCGGCCGCCTATCGCCTCTTCTTCATACCTGCGCGCGTCAGAAGTTAGCCGATCCCGCCGTCTTCGCAAGTCCGCGTGTTAGCCGAGCCGCGTGAGTTGCTCCCGAGCCGAGCCTTGTTTATTTTATTATATTTAGGCTTATGGATTATGATTATCATTGTTTTTGTTAGGTTCTCGGTAGCTAGCTCGGGTTCGATCGCGACTTAGGTTTTGTGTGTAGTTGCCCGGCCGGTAAGGATTTCTTCCAGGAGTTGTGTGGACCTGCGATGTTCTATGTGATTGTTTTTGTATGTTTGTTTGTGATTATCGCATGTATAGTTTAGGTGCTCATTTCGAATTCACGACTAGCATGACTTCGTATGTTGTTCTCTCATGTTAGTCCATGCTAGGTTGTTCCGTTCTGGCATGCTCATATCTGTTCTTGCTTCATAGTACCATGCTAGGTTCGTTGTATCTGTTGAGCACGTTTTGGATTGTATTGGATTGTATGTTATTGTTATGATAGGTTAGAGTGTAGGTAGGTAGCATCATCCGGCCCGATGCATAAAGTATCTTGCATCCATGGCGGGGGACGTACGAGGTAATACTCCGTCCCTAGACCCCGTGAGGGTTTAGCTAACCCGATCGGTAGGCCCTGCAATCTTGGGTGAGGGTGGTAGTCTGCGCGATGCCCCAACGGTCGGGATGATGACTTGGCATTGCCTCGTCCCCGGCGGTAAATGCACGTCCTCGGCGTGTTCGGCAATAGCCCCGATTGCCACTGTTAGGGCAAGGACGGCTTCTGGTGTAAGCCTACCACGACCGATTCCTTAGCCTCGGTGCGGTGGTTCAGCCGACATAGTTCACGTGTCGTGTCTCACACCCCTATGTCGGTGACACCGATCCAGAGATTTAGTTAGGCATGGTGGATGGACACGGGCGGCTTGCCACTAGACCCGCAACCCCCGAGTTGCGAAGAGCATGCGTGGCGCGTGATACGCTCATTACACAGCGCCGACGGAGAGCTCCTCGGGATTGTGAGCTGTGCACCTTTCGTATCGACGATGAGAGCAGCCGAGGCCGAGACTTGTTTCTCATATAGGGCGTATTGTGTGGTGATTTATTTCGGACTAAGACCACGAGTTGGCATCCGAGGTCCAAGTGTGGACTAAAGCTATGTGCTCTATCTCGTGTTTATATTCATAGCTTGCATACACTCATCTAGATGACCATGTGCATCGTATTGTACCCCGGTTGGGGATTCTTCTTGAGTAATTCGTTACTCACCCTTATTTTGTGGTTTTCCACGGTGTAACCAAGGAGAGACAGGATGGTGAAGGAGGAGCCTGTGATCATGGGAAACTGCCATCGCTCTCGACTTTTTATTTCTATGACTTTTGTCTTTATTTTCCCCCGAATGCATGTAGTCGGGCACTGAGCCCTAGGATGTTTTTCGAATGTTTTTGTGGATTCCCGCTTTATTGAATTTGAGGATGTTTCAAATGTTTTAATAAATCTCTGATCGAGTGTACGTTTTGGAAATGTATTTGCCTTGAAACAGTGCTTGGAGACAGGGACGAGTTTCAAGCAAACTATATTGATTTCTGATTGAACCTTGATTGTTTTGTTTTAATTGGGAATCCGAAAATTTATTTGCATATTGTCCTTTACTTTGAATGCATGCATTGGGGTAAAGGCCTATTTAGAGCCCTTTTTGGGTCGGGTCTTTACAAGTAGCATGCGGTGCGCGCATACGCTCATTACAGCGCCGACTGGAGAGCTCCTCGGGATTGTGAGCCAGTGCACCTTTCGTATCGACAGTAGACAAGCTGAGGCCTAGACTTGTTTCTCGTATACGGCGTATTGTGTGGTGTGATTTATTTCCAGACTATGACCTTGAGTTGGCATCCGAGGTCCAAGTGTGGACTTAAGCTATGTGCTCTATTCTGTGTTTATATTCATAGCTTGCATACACTCACCTAGATGACCATGTGCATCGTATTGTACCCCGGTTGGGGATTCTTACTGAGTAATTCGTTACTCACCCTTATTTTGTGGTTTTCCACAGGTAACCAAGGGGCGAGACAGGATGGCTGAAGGAGGAGCTGTGATCATGAGAACCTAATGTCGTCTCTGACTTTTTATTTCTATGACTCTTGTCTTTTTATTTTCCCCTGAATGCATGTAGCCGGGTACGGAGCCCTAGTATATTTTCTGAATGTTTTTGTGGATTCCCGCTTTGTTGAATTTGAGGATGTTTCAAATGTTTTAAGAAATCTCTGATCAGAGTGTATGTTTTGGAAATGTATTTGCCTTGAAACAGGTGCTTGGAGACGAGGATGAGTTTCAAACAAACTATCTTTATTTCTGATTGAACCTTGATTGTTTTGTTTTAATTGGGAATCCGAAAATTTATTTGCATGTTGTCCTTTACTTTGAATGCATGCATTGGGGTAAAGGCCTATTTAGAGCCCTTTTTGGGTCGGGTCTTTACAAGTCATGTGGTATTTCTCTCCTATTCCAAGATTTGAACGAATGTTTCGAAGTAAAGAAACTTCAAAATTATTGACGTGGCATGCGACTGACCGCGAGGTTGATGGGTGTATACGACATCCAGCCGACACACTGTCATGGAAAAAAATTGATGAAAGGTGTCCTGATTTTAGTTTAGAAATGAAAAACCTTCGTCTAGCCCTATCAACAGATGGAGTCAACCCCCACGATGACCAAAGTACTAGATATAGTTGTTGGCCAGTTATGTTGGTGACTCACAAACTACCTCCATGGTTGTGCATGAAGCGTAAGTTCTTGATGCTAACTTCATTAATCTCAGGACCCAAACAACCTGGAAATGACATAGATGTCTATTTAAGTCCATTAGTCGACGATATGAAAATGTTATGGAACACGGGCATTGAACGTTTTGACGCACATTGGCAAGAACGCTTCACCCTGAATGCTATTTTTTGTGGACCATTAATGATTTTCCAGCATATGGTGGTAACCTATGTGGGTGTACGATAAAAGGTTATAAAGCATGTCCGATTTGTGCAGAGAAAACATCATCAATGTTTTTTTCCCATAGGAGGGAAGAATGTATTTCTCGGACATCGAAAATATCTACCAATGGGTACACATTTAGAAGAAAAAAAAAGCATTCAATGGAGAACAAGAATTTGGAGTCGCCCCTAAACTGCTAAGTGGTGAAGAGATTCTAACACAATTAAATAGTCTTCAATTTACATATGGCAAGGGATCACAACAGCGCCCTACAGACTCTTATTGGAAGAAAAAATTGATCTTTTTCGAATTGGAGTATTGGAAACAATTTCACGTGAGTCATTGTTTAGATGTCATGCACATTGAGAAGAACGTGTGTTCCAATATTATTGGAACCCTACTTGACATTCCTGACAAAACAAAAGATGGAATAAAAACTCGTGAAGACTTGGCTAAATTAAGACCTGAGTTAGCCCCAATTAAGAAGGGGGACAAAAAGATATTCTTTCCTCCAACATGTTACACACTATATAGAAAAGAGATGATGAGTGTGTGTAAGAGCTTATCTGAAGTTAAAGTGCCTGAAGGTTATTCATCCAACATAAGCAAATTAGTGTCGCTTACTGATTTAAAACTATACGGGCTTAAATCGTATGACCATCACGTTTTGATGCAACAATTGCTACCTTTAGCCATTCGTGGTGTTTTGCCTAAACATGTTAGATATGCGATCATTCGCCTGTGTTTCTTCTTCAGAGCTATATGTAGTAAGTCGATTGATACATCTAAGTTGAAGGACTTGCAGGATGATGTAGTTGTCACTTTATGTCTATTAGAGAAGTATTTTCCACCAACCTTTTTCACAATCATGGTTCACCTTGTGGTGCATCTTGTAAGGGAGATTGCATTTTGTGGACCAGTTTATTTGAGGTGGATGTATCCTTTTGAAAGGTATATGAAAGTTTTGAAAGGTTATGTTCGTAATAGAAATCGTCCAGAAGGATGCATTGGTGAAAATTACATATTAGAAGAGTCGATAGAGTTTTGTTCTGAATTTTTGCAAGGAGTTGAATCTGTGGGGTTGCGATCTTCGAACAAAATAAAGGATTCAAATATCGATCGACCATTATCTGCCGCGATTTATAAAACACCAACTAAAGATAAGATGGATGAAGCTCATATGTATGTACTTCATAACGTTGATGAAGTGCTCCGGTACGTAGATCAGCACATGGAAATGTTGTGTAAAGTGAATCCTGCCAAGTCTAAGAATAAAAAGTGGCTTCAAGATGAACATAATCGCACATTTAGTAGTTGGTTGCGTGATCGGGTTGGGCTAGCTTTAGGGCTTCAAAAAGATTTTGTATCATCTACGTTAAGGTGGATATCAAATGGTTCTCATTCAGAAGTTACTACTTACAATAGTTAGAAGGTTAATGGTATTCAATATCACACCAAAGAACGTGATGATCTTAGAAGTGTGCAAAATAGTGGAGTTATGATAACAGCTCAAACTATGCAAATTTCTAGTTCAAAGGACAAAAATCCAATCATGTCGGACATGACCTTTTATGGCATAGTTCAAGAATTTTGGGAGCTCGATTACAATACTTTTCAAATCGTCCTATTCAAATGTGATTGGGTGGAAAGCAATGGTGGAATTAAAGTAGACGACATGGGATTTACGACCATAGACCTTAATCGCATTGGACATCAATCCGACTCTTTCATTTTAGCCAACCAAGCCAAGCAGGTGTTCTACATAAAAGATCCAATTAATCCTCATTGGTATGTTGTTCTAACGCCTTCACAAAGAGTAGTTGTAGAAGACGGACATGATGTACTTGATAATGACCAAGATTGTGGGTACGAAGTCATAGAATCCTTACCTAATGTTGTCGATGATGACTCGGTCTCATATATTAGAAGTGATTGTGAGGGTATATGGATTAATAAATAGGTTAGTGTTATAGGTAACATATATCATTTTGTAAATTTCTAACTCATTTTCAATTTATCCGTCTTTTCTATTTGTTATTAACTAATATTCTTCCTTATATGCATGCAGACTGACATCATGTCTGGATCCGGTAGATCTGACGAAGCTGATGTTCCCAGGGACCGCAGCCGCAGACGTGCTAGAAATAGGAATACAAGTGGCGTGACAGTCTTGCATGAGCTTGCGCAAGACCAGATGGCTGGAGAACGACACGTAGTTCAATATAACTCGATGGGTCAACATATTGGCGAAGCTGGAGTAAAATTGAGCACGTATATTGGTTTGTGTGTGAGAAACCATATACCCATCACATATCATAAGTGGTCAGATGTCCATCGGCATCTAAAAGAGATGATTTGGGATTCTATAGAGGTAAAAGTAAATTATTAACTAAGTTTTATCATGTATTTTCACACTTAATTAGTAATCTAACTTATTCTATTTTTATCAGATGACATTTCAATTGGATCCTATGACAAAACACAATATCATAAAGTCCATGTCCACCGCATTTAGGACATCAGATACAATCTTAACAAAGACTACATCAGGCCATTTCAGGAACAACCTAAGATATTAAGAACTCCACCCACTGAATACGCTTTCATAACTCAAAAGCAATGGGATCAATTTGTGGACGTCAGACTGTCAGAAGAGTTTCAGGTAACTACTTTTTCTTGTATTAGTTTAATAGTTACAACCTATTGTTAATCTAATTATATATATCTTATACAAAAAATTAGTGAGGAGAAGAAAGAGTTGCAAGATAAACAAAAGTGTCCTCATCATATGGCTCGAAAAGGATATGCTCAGCTCGCTTATGACCTAGTAAAGAACTCTGAACTAAACTATAAGGATATTATATATTTGTACTTTATACTAACGCATATGTGTGACAAATTGAAATTGTAGAATATAGATATAAAAGAACATCCCGCAGCCCATGCAGATCTATGGAAAGAAGGTCGAAAGAAGAAGTGTCATGATCCGAATGGGAAGAGTAAAGAGTACGTTGACGAAAGCACAATTAAAGTGGCTAGCCAAATTGTAAGTTGCAGCTACACATTTTTCGTGTTAATCTCTTTTATGGTTTAATTTTAAATATTTGGGTGTTAATTATCTAATAATCTTTTTGCTACAGGATCAATTGCAAAGTACGAATGAAGGTCAAGACGTATTGATTGATGCATTGGGAGCGCCAGAACATCGAGGGTGTGTCAGGGGAGTGGGACGATTTGTAACTCCATCATTTTTCTTTAAGATGGGTAATCTGAAGTCCCAAATGGACCAACAACGAGAAAAACAAGTCGATCCCTCTCAACCATTAGACTCTCCTTGTGAATGGAGTACTAGAGATGCCTCAAGGGAAAAGCAACAGGACCAATTCGCCGTCATTGGAGAACTCGATGGTCATTCTGATGTCCCAATCGATTTAGGAGAAGTAAGTGTCACACACATTCTTTAATTGAAGAATACATTTCAATGAATGTACACTAACTATGATTTATTATTTCTTTAAAGGGTATGCCATGTGAGCTTGCTGTTGAATATGGAGGTCCAGTTGTTGCCGTTGGTAGCGTGTTTGAATCGAGTGGTTCATCCAATACGGTACACGGTCATCTCTTAGGGAAACACAACTTGCGCGTCTCGGTCGATATGGTCTTTATAGGCAATGTTGACTTAGACCTACCAATTCCCATAAACGAGGAACTTCAATTCCTTGGACAAGCTATTAAATCTTTTGTGCCATGGCCAAGATCATTGATCGGGACACCTACAACATCTAAGAAGGTATATAATTGCACATTATACCTTTTTAATTTAGTGATTAATGATTCATGCTAAAAATAAAATGTTTATTGACATGATAGACGCACTATGAACCGATGAAAACCACTAGTAAGAAGGATGTATCAGATTCACACTCTCGCCATTCAAACACATCAGTTCCAAACATCATCAGGATGTTACATACTTATGCTGAAACTAAACTGGGTGTTGGTGGCACAGCTTATACCAATTCCAAGAAAATTGTTAGGTAGTGCAGTGCCCGAGTACTGTTTTCTTCCTCAAGATGACATTTTGGAATATTGTAGTATGGAAGAAATAGGCCATCCTCCCGTATTTTGTTACATCTGGTAAGTTCACATTGTTTTTTGCAACTATTATTTGTTTGTCTGGTTTTATAACATCTAAACAATCGATTTCAGTTACTTATGGTCCACTTACGATAAAGAGACGCTGGATAACTACTTACTAATAGATGGTTATGAGTTTGCATCTGCTTTTACTAATAAGAATGAAGAAGTTCGGGTTTCAATTATAGCCAATAGGTTAGACGAGTTGACTAATCTTAATCAACGAGTTTTCTTTCCCTTTAATAGCGGGTACATGTTCCAAATTTTGCATTTTTTATACCCTATATTAATTATGTCTATACTAGTATTTGAATATTTGTTAAATTGTATAAGAACCACTGGATTTTGACCATCATAATTCCAGCTGAAAATACATTGTATGTATTCAACTCACTCGGTCAAAATCCATTCAACGAGACTTTAGTTCGTACCATCAATCAGTAAGTTTCTAAATTAATGAACTTTGGAACTTCGAATTTATTTTATCAATTTGAATTACAACTTTCAACTTCATTAATATAGTGCCTACCGAGTATGGCAATTGAGACACAAGTCAAAGGCAGTAAAATTAAAATGGAAAACTGTGAAGGTAAACTTGATTCCATATTCTTTTAATAATTTTTTGGTCATTTTTTGTCATTATTATTTATATATATGTATCATACTAATTAAGTATGTAACTATTTTGTTTCACTAGTGCCCTGAACAAGGTAGTGGAACAATATTATGTGGATTTTACGTCCAACTGTTCATGCGGAAGATGATATACAACACATCCACGCACGTATCGAAACTTGTAAGTTTTGTTTTATACATTTTGTTTAGATAAAATCATGTATATAAGATACACTAGCTAATTTGGGTGTTCTTAATTATATGTCTTTAAATTTGTAGTACATTGCTGGTCCGACCACATTCACTCAAGCCGAGATTGATGAGGTACGAGTAGAATGGGCCGAATTCATAGGTAGACATTTGATGCAGAATTAGTGTATGTAGTTTAGTTTTTTGTTTAGATCTTTGTTTAGGTATATTGGAGATCGTTGTAGTCTAGTTATTTGTTTAGAAAAGAAACAAAGTTGTTTAGGTATGGAGAAAGAATGAGTTACTCTGACTGAACTGAATTTTGTATTCTGCATTATATACAGGTAATTGTTGAATATAACAGGTACTGAATTTTTTGGGAATCGCATTATTGTGCTATTATGCTATTCAAATGTTTGGTGCACATAATGCAATATCATGTGTAGACAAAGTAAATTAGATGTTTAGGATTTCATGCAGGAGTTAGTGGTCATTAGATATTTTGTAAGAAAAGTTTCATTTGGTACTCAGGGTGGTTAGATATCATTTGAAGACATTAATTCTATTTTATTTTATAAAGTAGAATGAATTTTATTGGCGGGCATAATATATATGCCATTGTGCCTGTTTTTATAATTAAGTGATAACGTATTTTAATGGCGGGCCCAAAACAGAGGACCATTTTTCAAAAAATAGGCCATTTTTCTGGATTTGTTTTAAAAAAAAACACAAAAGCGCTCATGGCAGACAGGATGCACTCCATTATAAAGTTTACATGGTAGGTGGGCGCGCGCGATGGAATATTTTTTATGGCGGGGACAACGTGCGCTATGAAAACGATTTAATGGCAATTTTTTTCAGCCATGGATTTTGATAAATTAATGGCGGGCGTTGTCCGCCATTGATTGCACGCGCGCCATCGTTGTTTTTAGATGTCAGCGGTATTGATGGCCGGTTCGCGTCCGCCATTAATGTTATATAATGGCGAGATATGCTCGCCATTGATGCTTGATTTTCTACTAGTGTTGTTTGACCTTTTGAGGTTTTGGAGGTCCTGTTATTTCAATCAAAGTTTGTTGTTGCTTAAGGCGTGTCGTTCCCAAGTCTTGGTTGGTGAGAGAGCCCAGCTTGCTGTGTCACACCTAACCCTAGTGATTCGCTGAATTAAGATTGGTGTTTTGACAGCTTGTTAATGTTGGGTTAAGGTGCTTCTATTTGATGCATATGATTTCATGTTACTTTAAGCTGTAAAAAGGACAAAGTCCTTTGGGTTAAGGGTCTTGCTTGATTACAACACGGTTTGTCGTTAGCCGGTTTGGCAGTTCCAAAGGGAATAGGTGGTTTTGTTGTGCGTTGATGCATCATGGTAAGGTGGTGATGATTGCTTTGAGAATCTGGAGGCACCATTTGTACGATTAGTGGACACAAGAGTTTATAGGCCATTGGAACCCGTAAGTGCTTCTTCACTCAGAAGGAGTTAGACATGAGGTAGGGAAGATGGCTGGGGTAGGTTACGAGCTTTGGCAGTGAGATTGTGTGTCATCTAGAAAAGGCCAATGTTGTGATCGATGCTTTGAGTAACAAGTTGTCGCACTTCACAGTCTTGTGTGTTCTCAGGTTCTTTTGTGAAAGAGTTTGAGCGAGCCAGTTTTGCAGTATTGTTGAGAGGGGTCACCGCCATGGTGGTTTAGTTGACTGTACAGCCTTCCATCAGGCAGAGGATCTTTGATAGCTCGTTGAGTGATCCCGAGTTGCTCAAGATTTTATGGAACAGCATGAGGTGGATTTTGCAGAGTTTGTTAGTCTGTGTCTCACTTATCAGCAAGTGAAGGCTCCTAGTTAGAAAACCCGTAAGGTTGTTGCAGTCGTTGAGCCTGCATTAGTGGAAATGGGAAGAGATCTCCTTGGACTTCGTTTCTGGATTGTCGTGGACACCGAGAGGGTTTACTCAGATTTGAGTGATTGTAGATCGTCTTACCAAATGTGCACACTTCATTCCTAGTAAGATCACTTATACAGTGGAACAGTGGGCACAGTTGTTTCTGGATAAGATTGTTCGATACCATGGGGTACTAGTTAAGCAGGTGTCTGGTCGAGACTCCTGCTCCACTTCCCGTTTCTGGAGAGCACTCCAGAAAGGTTTGGGTACTGAGTGCAGTTTCACTACGGCGTTTCACCCTCAGACTGATGGACAGACTGAGAGGGTGAATCAGATCATTGAGGTTATGTTGAGAGCCTGTGCGCTTGACTTCCTGGGCAGTCGGGACCAATATTTGTATATGATGGAGTTTGCTTATAACAAAGGTTATCAGGCAACGATTCAGATGGGGCTGTTTGAGGCTTTGTTTGGTAAGCCTTGTAGGTCTCCAGTGTTCTGGGAAGTGGTTGGTGACAGACAGGTTTTGGGTCCCGCGCTGTTTCAGTTATCTAAGGTTGCAGTGCAGAAGATCCGAGCTCGTATGTTGACTGCTCAGAGTATGCAGAAGAGCTACGCCGATGTTAGGCTTTGGAGCTTAGAGTTTGAGGTGGGACAACATGTCTTTCTGAAGGTAGCACCGATGCGTGGCGTACTGAGGTTTTGTAAGCGGGGCAGGCTGAGTCCCAGGTTTGTGAGACCTTTGAGATCCTTGAGCGAATTGTTCCAGCGGCGTATCGATTAGCTTTGCCTCTATCATTGGCATATGTGCGCAGCTTATTCCACGTATTGATGATACGTCAGTGCATTGTGGACTGTAAGGACCCGACTCTAATGGTCTCAATGATCCTTACTACATGTCTTAACTCATGAATTAAAAAACAAACATAGTCTTAAAAGAAAACTTGGATAAACATGCACTTATAAATTATTTTCATGTTCCAGAAAAACAATTAA
This sequence comes from Sicyos edulis, assembly GCA_036507275.1. Lineage (NCBI taxonomy): Eukaryota > Viridiplantae > Streptophyta > Magnoliopsida > Cucurbitales > Cucurbitaceae > Sicyos > Sicyos edulis. The sequence goes on from CM071851.1 coordinate 13,396,300, forward strand.
AACATAATCTTAAAAATCCTTAGCCTCTGGCCAGAGTTTACAAAAGCACATAAAAAACCAACATAATAGAAGTCTTTCAAATTAAAAGTGCAAATGCAAGACGAGAGATGCAACAGACTCGTCCCCATAATCAACCAGCTCCTCCTCTTGCCACCTTGATGCTATGCCAAGTTACCTGGTGGAAGAAACCATATAAAGGGTGAGTACAATTGCACTCAGTAAGAATTCCCCAACCGGGGTACATTACGCAAGGTAAATCATTTAGCATCCAAGCATACAAGCATACAACTACAATACATAAATGCAGTCTCAAGATCAAGGGTCAACTAGTGACGAGCAAGGTCAGCACACCTTTGGGCTGACTAAACGAGAGGGCATCCTAAATGTCCTCGGTCTCTGGATGTCTATCTCTAAGACAACTAGGTTAGCACTCAACTAGGCTAACTAAGGACAGCACACCATTGGGCTTGTCCTAACTACATCGGGTAGTACATAACTGGGCTTAACCTTAACACTAATCGAGCCAGCACGCAATTCGACTATCACTCGGGGCCAAAACGAGCCAGCACGCAGCTCGAATGTCACTCGGGAATCATCCAAGCCAGCACGCAACTCGACTGTCACTTGGGAAACAAGCCAGAACACAACTCGATTGTCACTCGTGGGTCATCCAAGCTAGCAAGCAACTCGACTGTCACTTGGGTCATCCAAGCCAGCACGCAACTCGACTGTCACTTGGGAAATGAGCCAGCACGCAACTCGACTGTTACTGGTGGGTATAATCGAGCTAGCACGCAACTTGATTGTCACTCGGGGCTCCCTATCAAGCACCACTACAATAAACAACCTAGGCTAACAGTGTCTGACAATCAACATGGCTTTTAATCAACAGAACCTGAGTAAGCAGATCAAGACACTAATAAATCAAGGGAGTGCTACAGTAAATCTCAGGATCTACATGTCAAGCCCTAACAACAGTACGTGCATAAACGATAACAAGGAAACAAGCAAGTAAACAGGCACACAAGGCATACAAGTCAGGCATACAACATAGATCCAACACATAATCAACCTGCACAACCCTATCCACTAGCAACTTATAAGACATGCAGAAAGTACAACTAGGAGACTATCGAAACCATGCGTAGGGTCCACACAAATCCGGCAAGGAACCCTTACCTGAACAGTGGGAAAAGGTCGGCAAGAGAGAAGTGATCCCGGGCTACAAGAATGCACGAATTCACCTAACATTAACATGGCACAACATAAAATTAATCCTAATAAAAACAATCCAACAAATGACAAAAAACTGCCTCGAGAAGAGTGTCTTACCCAAAACCGAAGGCACCAGCTCGGCAGCTAGGCTCGGTGGTTCAGGTAGCATGTCTCGGTAGGCATGGGCGGTGAAGCTCGGTAGGCGTGCAGTAGGCCTCGACAAGGACACGGGCGAGGAGTCTGCATGCGGATGCGTGGGCGAAGGTGGCTAGGCGAGCGACCAACTTTGCTGTGGGCGAAGCGGATCGACGAGGATGCAAGCGAGGGCAAAACTTACTGAGGCCACGACACGGTCATGCTGCAGCGACTGAGGGAAAGCGTGCGGGATCACGAGGCAGCGAGTGAACGGTTGCTGCTGTGCTGGGGTGTGCGGCTTGCGATGGCGATCTGCACAACAAGCGGTAGGGTGATGATCGCGTGCGAGGGGCTGCTGCTGGCGGGCGGTTAGCTTGACAACGTGGGGCTGTGCGACTGGTGATGGTGACCTATTCGGCGATAGTGGAGATGGCTTGCGATGGAGAAGATGGAGAGTGTGGGGAGTGTGGTTCTCGGCCAAAAAGAGGTGAAGTGATGAGAAGGGAGATGGGAAATTCGGCTAGGGCTTAGGGGAAGACAAATTGTATTTTCCCTTCCAATTTTCCCAATTAAAAGGCTCAAAAAATCCTCCAAGTGCCAAGTGTCCTTGGAGGTTCCCCTTTCGAGTCCTGGCAAGCTCACTTTTTAATTCCAATTTTCAGTTAAATCCCGAATGACCTCCAAACACCCCCCAGCCCTGAAACCTAAAAACAGAACACAACCATAACACATCACAAATTTGAGAAACAACCCTAAACCCCAAAAAATGACCAGAATGCCCCCATAGGCCAAATGACCAGAATGCCCCTAGGAGCTCAGAAAGCCCTAATGGCCCAACCTTACGACCGAATAAATAACCGAACATACCTGGAGATCCGGAATGAAAACCTGGGCCGTTACACAAACCCATCCCACTTTATTTTTTTAGACCCGTTAGAGCTGAACAAGGATTTGAGCTTTGAGGAACAGCCTGTGCAGATCCTAGCTCAGGAGCGCAAGGTTTTGCTTAACCGGGAGATCAGTTTAGTCAGAGTTCAGTGGAGAAATCAGAGGGCAGAGGAAGCATCGTGGGAGCTTGAGGACGAGTTGAGGACGCATTACCCAAAGTTGTTCCAGTCTTAGGACTTTTTGGGACGAAAGTCTTAAAAGGAGGGAATATTGTAGCAGCTCAGGTTTTCCTTCCGGTTCTCCAGGTTTGTTCAGTTGATTTTCCTATTAGTTGTCTGGGCTGTTAGGGCTGTTTCAGTCTCTAGAGGTGTAAGGACTCGATAATAAACAGCCCTAATGGCCCTTACTCAACACGTAAAATTCAGTGAAAATCGTTCAAGGGCTGGAAAGTACATCTTTATTAAAAACAATGGAAACCTAAAATCTATTTAGAAATTCTTCAAAGGAAAACAATAAACACTCTCTGGCCAGAGTTTACAAAATATTACAAATAACAAAAAATATAAATCCAAGTTCAACAGTACAAAGTTCCCAAAACACTTTCAAGATGCATTATAAAGACTCACACTATGCAGCGGCCTACCCATGGTCCATCAGCTCCCTCCTCTAGCCACCTCGATGTTGTGCCAAGTTACCTGGTGGAGAAAGCCACAGAAAGGGTGAGTACAAATTGCACTCAGTAAGGATCCCCCAACCGGGGTACAATACGCACAATAAATCACCTAACACCCTAGCATACAAATAATAGAACATAACATGGCAGTCTTAAACAGTACAGGAAGATAATCATCAACATGGTCTAAGCTAACAACCAGACAAGGTTAGCACACACTGGGCTAACTAACAGGAGTACAATTCAAGTAATTCTCAAGCTAAGACAACACAGTAAACAAGATTAGCACACCCTGGGCTAACTAAGGACAACAACACACTGGGCTAGTCCTGGCTGCAACACACTAGGCAGCCCAGAACTGCAACGCACTGGGTAGTTCTGCTAAACCTGATTAGCAACACCCTGGGCTAATAGGGACAGCACCCACTGGGCTAGTCCTGGAGCAACATGGGTAGCAACACACTGGGCTATCCCAGGATCAGCAACACACTGGGCCAATCCTAGCAATTAGTTAGCACTCCCTGGGCCAACAAGGGACTGCTCACACTGGGCTAGTCCTGGACTGCAACACACTGGGCAGTCCTAAGCAAACCGAGCCAGCACACAACTCGACTGACACTCGGGACTCCCTAATGACTCTAACACACTATTACAGTCATGGTATAATAATTACTATGTTCAGGATATAAGAATGTAAAGCGGGCAGATAAACACTCAATAGGTAGAGAAGCACATAAAGAGAATATATTCTACGTGCCAACCCTAACAATAATCCAAGAAGAACCTAGCTACAATCATGCTAAAGCATACATCACCACAGAACATATACAACATACAATTCCATTTTACACACAAGAGAGAATAAACAGGGCTAAGCATCTACAAGAACAAACTCTTCCGAGTACTGCAAAAAGCCTATCCACTAACGCTTTTATATTTTCCGGACAACCCGCATGTGAAGCCTAATCCACTAACAGTTATAAAGTCCAGACAACCTGCATAAAAGCCTATCCACTAACAGTTTATATTTTCTAGACAACCTGCACAGAAGCCTAATCCACTAACAGCTCAAAACAACACATAACTAGGAGTTATCAATGAGGTGCGCAGAGCCCACACAACCTTGGCAAGGAACCCTTACCTGTCAACAGTAGAATCCCAAATCCCGAAATGAATCCACAAGCTGAAGAACACCACACTGTTAACCTAACAATAGAACAATCAAGTCACAACCAAACCACAACAACCAAACACCAGAAGTTAGGGCTTTACCGGAACCTGAGCAAGACCTCAACCTCCAAGGGTGGTCTCGGCCAAGGGAGTCCAACAACACACAAGAGAATTTCAAGCCCTTCCCTCTTCACTCTCGGTTAGAGCAAACAACACAACACCAAGCATAGGTTAGTTTTGCCTACACACAACACACAAGCCAAACCCTTCCACATGGTGCTCTCGGCCACCAAGGGGATTTAGGGAAAAATTCAGACATCAACATCACACCAACTCACCTTGTAGTCTCGGCCAAGGAGAGAAGACAAGAGGTCTCGGCAACACACCACAAGCTTGAGATTTCGGCTAGGTTTCAACTTACACAAACAAGAAGAACACTTGAGTGAACCAACCTCCAACCATTTGGACAACAAAAACAAGAGCAAAGATACAACACACTCACCTTTAGGATCTCGACCAAGGAAGTATTGCAAGAGCAAGGGAGATCTCGGCTAGGCTATGCAAAAACAACAATAAAGGCTTGGTTAGAACACACACACCCAACAATGGTGTCTCTCGGCTAGATCTACTCTTCAAGCAAGCAAAACCAAACAAACACCTACCTTGAGGTCTCGACAATGGAGGAGGATTGAAGATGGAGATCTTGAGCTTGGCTAAATCCAACACAATGGAGAAGATGAATCCCTTCGGATCTACACTAGCAAGAGAAAAAGGGAGATGCAACTAGCTTGGAACAACAATGGAGATGGGGGATTGCTTGCTCGGCCAAGAGAGGAAAAAGAAGAAGACAAAGAGAGAGAGAGGTGAGGTGGTCGGCTAGGGTTGGGAAAGGGAAGGAGAAAAGGCTAATTTTCTTATTTTAAAATCCTAAAAAATCCCTCCATTTGACAAGTGTCAAATGAGGTTCCCCCTTCGAGTCCCAACTCCAACACCTTTTAAAAACGTTTTATTTTCCCTCTACACTTGCCTCCAATTCGACCACCACACACCAAGGATCAAATCCTAGCTCAACCCCAATTTATTTTAATTTACTCCTCTTTCCCGGGAGACCACCAAACTTTCCTAAAATGGAACTCTTGCCTTGGAAAACCAAAACCGGAGGAAACTTAAGTCCAAAACCCACATAGACATTCCTGAAACCCTGAGAAACTGTGAAAACAACCTGGAGGGCAAAAATAAACAATACCCTTGGAGGGTAAAATGACCAAAATACCCCTGGAAGCACAAAAGACCTAACAGCCCAACAACTCACTGGAAGAACAGCCTGTCATGCCTGGAGAGCCGGAAGGAAAACTTGGGCTGTTACAAGAGGTATTTTGGTTATTTTGCCTCCCGGACAGTTTTATAGCTAACCAAGGTTTCAGAACTGTCTCTGTTATTTGTGGACTTCAGTTATTATTCGGTTTCAATTCAAGGGCAAGTGTTGCAATTCTGAGAAGTTTGGAGGCTTTCCGGTTAAAAGAGAAAAATAAGAAAAATAAAGTGTTGGAGCTAGGATTCGAACCATGGTGGTTTGGAAGTTGGTTTTGAGCCAAATGTAGAGAAAATAAAAAAGGTTTTTTAAAAGTGCACTTGGTGGGATTTGAAGGTGGGATTTTTTGGCGTATTTCATTAATAAAATAATATGAGAAAATGGTTAGGGTTTTGTCTTATTCTCCCCATTCCTTCCCTTTGCCGAACCATCCTTCTCCCATCTCTTCTTCTTGGCCGAAATCTCACACCACTCCATAGCTCTCCAACCTCCAAGCTCTTGAGTGCATCTCCATAGCTCATCTCCTACATCTTGCTTCAAGGTAAATTCGTGAAAATCTCTTCTCCTCTTTTCCTTGTCTTGGCCAAGAGCTAGATCCAATTCAAGGGAGTTCTTTTTCCTCTTCTCCTTGTAGATTCGAACATTCTTGCTTAGGAGTGGAAGATTTCACTTGTTCTTCCCCTAGTTGGTGAAGATCCAAAAGTTCCCACTCAAGCTTTCCTTGTCGTGGTCTCCAAGGGTAAGTGTTGTTGTGTTTTGTGTATGTATTTGTAGATCTAGCCGAGGATACCCTTGGTTGAGTGGTTTGGCTTCTAACCTTAAGTTCTTCCCTTGTCTTGCAACCTAGCCTAGCCGAGAACGCTTTGGATGCTTGTGGAGTGTACTAGCCGAGACTCTTTGGGCTACCTCTTTGGCCGAGACTACAAGGTGAGAATTTGTGTTGTGGTGTTTGGTTCTTGCACTTTTTCCTCTTGATGGCAGAGAGCACCATGGTGAAGTTTTGGCTTGTGGGTTGTGTTACAAGTGATGTTAATTCATGCTTTGTGTTGTGTGTTGCCCTAGCCGAGCTTAGGAGGAAAGGATCTTGGAGTTGCATCGTTGTTGTGGTGGTTTGGCAAGCTTGGCCAAGACCCCCCTTTGGGAGTTGGACATTTTCTAGGGTTTTGGGTAGCTTGTGTGGTGATCTGCAGCTCATGGAGCATTTGCTGTGTTTGATTTTTCTGCTTGTTCCAAGTAAGGGTTCCTTACCGGGGTTGTGTGGACCCTGCGCGCCTCAATGATAGCTTCTGGTTGTTTGATTATATATATTCTGAACTGTTAGTGGATAGGTTTCTGCAGGTTTTTTGATTTACTGTTAGTGGATATGTGTAAAGACCCGACCCAAAAGGGGCTCTAAATGGGCCTTTACCCCAATGCATGTATTCAAAATAAAAGACATTATGAAAAATAAGTTTCGGATCCCAAGTAAAAACAGAAACATTCAACAATCAAAACATACATTTCTAAAAGCATACTCGATCGTGAGATTTATTTAAACCATTTAAACATTCCACAAGTACAAATATCTTTGGAATCCATAAAACGTGAGAAAACATCCTAGGGCTCGTGTGCCCGTCTACATGCATTCAGGGAATAACAAAAGTCAAGAGTCATGATATAATAAAATGGTCGGAGATGACAAAGCAGGATTCCATGATCACGGCTCCTTCTTGACCATCCTGTCTCGCGCCTTGGTTACCCGTGGAAAACCACAGAATAAGGGTGAGTAACGAATTACTCAAGTAAGAATCCCCAACAGGGTACAATACGATATACATGATCATCTAGAAGAATGTATGCAAGCTATGAATATAAACACAGAGCGGAGCACATAGCTAAGTCCACACTTGGACCTCGGATGCCAACTCGGGGTCTTAGTCGGAAATACCACAACACACTATACGCCATATACGAGGAACAAGTCCCGGCCTCGGCACTGTCTCATCGTCGTCACGAAAGGTGCGGCGCTCAAGATCCCGAGGAGCTCTCGGTCGGTATTGTAATGAGCGTAAGCGCGCCGCGCATGCTACCGCAAACTCGAAGGGTGCCGGGTCCAGTGGCAATTTGCGCCGAGTTCGATCACCATGCCTAACTAAATCTACGGATCGGTGTCACCGACATAGGGTGTGAGACTTGGACACGTGAACTATGTCACTGTACCACCGCACTTTGAGGCTAAGGAACCGGTCGTGGTAGGCTTACACCAGAAGCGGTCCTTGCCCTAACAGTGGCAATCAAGGGCTACGGCCGAACACGCCGAGGACGTGCCGATCGCCGAGGACGAGGCAATGCCATGTCATCATCCCGACCGTTGGGGCATTTAACGATGCCACCCTCACCCAAGATTGCGAGGCGGCCGTTAGGGTTAGCTAAACCCTAACGGGATCGGGGACGGAGTACCATCTCGTCACGTCCTGTCGCGGGGATGCAAGTTACGTTATGCATCCGGCCGGATGATGCTACCTACGAACTCTAAACCATAGCAATAATAACAATTCATTCAATGCGGTCCAATACGTGCTCAGCGGATACAAGGAACCTAGCATGATACTACAAAGCAAGAACAGATATCGAACATGCGAATGGAACAACCTAGCATGGGCTAACATGAGAAACAATACAAGAGTTCATGCGATCGAGAATTGGAACAGAGCACCTAGGGCTAAACATGCTAATAATCATACGAGGCATACAAAACAACAATCACAAATATACGCGCAGGCTCACACAACTCCGGTGAAGAAATCCTTACCTTGGTGGGAGGCTTCTACACACAAATCCTAAGGCTGCGGAACAATCCCGAGCTAGCGGCGGGAACCTAGCAAACCAATAATAATCAGCATCTAAAACGTCTAAACAACAATAGAAGAAAGCAAGCTCGGCGCCGGGGCACTCACGCGCGACGCGGCGACACGAACTTGGAGTTCTTTGGCGGTAGCCGGCAGGCGCGCTGGCGCGTCTGCTGCGGATGGGCGCTGGGCGCGTTGCGCGCGACGAGACGACGGACTCGGCGCAGCGAAGCGGCACGCGCGCGCGCGACGCGCGCGCGGGCGCTGGCGTCGCGATCTCACGGCGAAGCGGCCGCTCAGCGGACGCGCGCGAGGGCGAACGTCTGGGCGCGGCGGGCGAGCGGCTCGGCAAGCGACACAGGTGAAGGCGCGGGGCGTCGAGCGTCTCTTCGCTGCGCGCGATCTGGCGTGACGCCGGTGGCGATGGCGCAGCGGTGGGCCGATTCTGCATCGCGAGATCCGGGCGCGCGCGGGGCCGTGGACGGCAAGGGCGTCTGGTGCGACGGCAGCGAGGCGTCTGAGGCTGCTGCTTTGGCGCGACCGGGCGTCTTGGTGGCCGCGGTGGGCGTCGCGACGATGGCGACGATCTTGGGCAGGGCTTCTCTCGGTGGTTGCAATCAACACAAACACACACAACACTCCTCTATTCACTTGGCCAAACAACACACCAAGCGGATGAGAAGAAGAAGAGGAGATCGATACCTACCGGAATGATGATGAACGATCCAAGGGAGCTGCAAGGATGAAGAATTCGGCAAGGCAATGGAGAGCAAAGCTTGGGCGGCCACACACTTTGGAGAAGAAGATGGACAAACCTAATTTCTATTTCATTTAACCAAATGCACCAAACACCAAAGATCCAAGGTTAACTAAGATGTGATGCAGAAAGAGCAACAAGAGCAACTAATGGCTCAATTGGCACACATCCCCACAAGCTTTTCAGAGACCAGGTTCAAACCCCAGTGCGGCACAATTTCCTTTATTTTTACTTTTGCATCAAACCTTGCTCAAACCAAACCACAAATCCTCCAAAACCTACATAAATTCATCCAATAATTTTTTGTAATGGAAAAGACACAAAAGCCTCGACGACGGCCCGACCAAATTACCAAATTACCCCTAGGGCATACCTGGAAGACCGGGATGAAAAACCTGGGTCGTTACAATATTCCCTCCTTTTTATGACTTTCGTCCTCGAAAGTCCTTAAGACTGAAACAGCTCAGGATAATGCAATCTCATCTCGTCTTCCCGCTCCCAAGTGGCTTCCTCGTAACCACGACTCTTCCATCGAACCTTTACCAAACGAATCTCGCGACACGCAAGCGTCTTGGTCTCAAAGGCAAGGATCCTCACTGGCATCTCCTCGAAGCTCAAATCCTCATTCATTTGCAAAGGCTCAAAGTCCACAATGTGCGCGACGGGTCCGGCACATCTTGCCTCAACATCGATACATGAAAAACACTATGCACCGATAGTGACGGAGGTAGGGCTAACCGGTAAGCAACTCTGCCAATCCTCTCTAGGATCTCAAATGAACCAACAAAGCGGGGACTCAACTTCCCACGCTTACCAAACCTCAAAACACCTCGCATCGGAGCAACCTTAAGGAACACATCCGACCAACCTCAAACTCCAAATCCCGGCGCGAACATCGGCATAACTCTCTCTGCTGCTCCGAAGTTGTCAACATACGAGCTCTAATCTTCTACATCGCACCATTGGTCAAGCTGCAGAACTCGAGACCCAAAACACGTCTATCACCAACCTCTTCCCGAACACGGGGGACCGATAACGCTTACCATACAAAGCCTCGAATGGAGCCATCGAATCGTCGATCGATAAGCTGTTGTTATAGGCAAACTCCATCAAGTCTGAATCTGGTCCCAAGCTGCACGGGAAATCCAACACACAAGCCCTCAACATATCCTCGAGAATCGATTCACTCTCTCGGTCGACCATCCGTCTCGAGGGTGAAAAGGTGTCTTTAAAGCGCACTCTGTGCCCAAACCATACGGGCGCTCTCGAAGCGAGAAGTGAACCGCGAGTCTCGGTCGGACACAATCCTCACGGGCACACCATGGTAACGGATGATCTGCTCCAAAAACAATTGCGCCCCTTTGTTCCACGGTATAAGTGTCTCTACAGGGAATGAAGTGTGCGCTCTTGGTCAAACGGTCGACTATCACCCAAATCTGAGAGAACTTCCTCTGAGTCCTTGGCAAACCAGAGATAAAGTCCATGGAGATCTCTTCCCATTTCCACTGGGGCACACTCGATGGTTGCAACAAACGGTGGCCTCTGCAGGTGCCTTCACTTGGCGACAAGTGAGACACCGCCGACAAACTCTGCCACATCTCTCTTCATTCCCATCCACCGGAAGGTCTACTTAAGGTCTGATACATCTTGGTACCCACTGGGATGCCAAGCAAATGGGGAAGCTGTGGGCCTCTCGAGAGCAACTCTGCTCGCAATCCTGCAATGTCCGGAACACACAACGGCCTCTATAAGTCAACCCTTTGTCTAGTGAATATACAAAGTCGAAGTCTCGTCGAACTAACTCTGTCAACTAATCTCTTAAGTGTGGGGTCACCCAACTGGCCATCTATAATCCATTTGCCTAATCGACGGTGAGCAGTCAATCGAGCTACTCAGCGGTAACCTCACCCAACAACACTTTGCAACCTCGGCCCGCTCGAACTCTCTCCGCAAACTAAGCTGGGAACTCAACAACGCCTCGGAGTGCAACGTCTTTCTACTCAAAGCATCGGCCACTACATTGGCTTTACCCGGATGGTACAAAATCTCGCATGATCATAATCCTTTACCAACTCTAACCATCTCTCTGCCTCATATTCAACTCCTTACGAGTAAAGCAGATACTTGAGGCTCGGTGATCGGTAAACATCCGAATCCGCTCACCATACGTGTAATGCCTCCGGATCTTGGTGCAAACACCACCGCCGCCAACTCCATATCGTGAGTCGGGTAGTTTCGCTCATACGGCTTAAGGCGGCGGGAAGCATAGGCAATGACCTTCCGTCTTTGCATCAACACACAACCTAAACCAAACTTGGAAGCATCATGTTTGAGACTACGAAACCACTGTCCCTCCGGATCGCCAACACGTGCCGACGTCAAACTACGCTGAGCACGGCAAAGCTCTCATCACACTTATCGTTTCCAAACGAACTCGACACCTTCCTCTCGCCGACGAGTGAGGGGCGAGGCTATGGCGGAAAAGTCCTTAACGAATCGACGGTAGTAAACGCCAAACCCGAAAAGCTGCGAATCTCGGCAGAATCGAAGTCGGCTTGGCCCACGAACTCACGGCCTCAATCTTCGTGGGGTCCACGGCTATACCATCTCTCGAAACCACGTGGCCTAGGAAGGCCACCGCTCCAAACAGAAATCACATTTGGAAAACTTCGCATAAAGTGGTTTTCCCTCAAAGTCGCCGATACTCGCCTCAAATGCTCTGCATGGTCCTCCTTAGACCTTGAATAAATCGAATATCGTCAATGAACACAATGACGAAGTTGTCCAAAAATGATTTGAACACCCTATCCATCATGTCCATGAACGCGGTGGGGCATTGGTCAACCCAAACGACATAACCACAAACTCATAGTGACCATATCTGGACACGAAAGTCGTCTTAGGAATGTCGGCATCACGATCCGCAACCGATGGTAACCGAATCTCGAGATCTATCTTGGAGAACACGAAGCTCCACGAAGGTGATCGAACAAATCATCGATCACGGGCAGCGGTACTTATTCTTCATCATCACCTTATTAAGCTCGCGATAATCAATACATAAGCGCATAGAACCATCCTTCTTTTTCACAAAGCAGAATCTGGTGCTCCCCACGGGACACACTCGGACGGATGAACCCTCGATCTAACATCTCCTGCGCTGAATCTTGATTCGCCTTTAATCACTGGCGCCATGCGTCACGGAGCCTTCGAGATAGGGAGGGTCACGGCTCGAGCTCAATAGTGAAGTCAACCTCTCTCTTGGGGCAACCCCAGTAACTCCTCAGAAACACATCCGCGAACTCTGCACGACCGGCACACGATCAGCGATCGGCAGGGCGGCTCTCCTGAACAACTTGGCGGGTAACCCCAAGCTCCATGAGCTAGCAAACGACGAGCTTTCATAGCCGACACCATTGGCAAGGCGGACTCCACCTTGGACTCCACGAAACTTAAAGTCAACGGCCGACGGCGGCCTGAACACTACTTCTTTCCGGTGGCGGTCAATCAACGCGTGGTTAGCGACTAACCACTCCATACCAAGAATCACATCAAAACCGCTGATAGGCGGAACTATGAGCGTAGCCACAAGCAACTCTCCGGATATCTCGATCCGGCCATCCCTAATCTTATCTCTAGCCAACATATTAACTCCCGAAGGAGTTGCAATAGATAACTCGAAACCTAGAGGCTCTAGTCTTAACTTAGCATGCTCAAGGCCAAACAACACAGATACAAATGAATGCGTAGAACCAGAATCAAACAAGACAAATGCGCGATGATCTAAAACAAGAAAGCACTCGCCACAGCGGCATCCGTGACGCTCGGCCTCCCGACGGTCGTAGCAAAACACTCGACCTACCTGCTGCACATTGGAGCCGCCATAATCGGTGATCACAAAAGCGGGCCATGTGCCCTCTCTACCACAACGAAAGCACAATCTAGGTCGGTCGACAAGCTCCAGCGTGGACTTTCCCACAAGTAGCACATGCGGGAACCTTTCCCGGGTCCTCCTCGCTGTTTGCCGGTGGAAACGGGTGGAGCTCTCCGCCGATCTCTTTTCGAATCGCCCTTGCGCGGCGGCCGCCGCCTCGAAAATCAAACTTCCTCTCTTCGCCCCCATTTCCGGCTGGGACAGAATGCCGAACAGAGCGGCAACAACCCGCTCAGCAGGATACTTCCCATTATAGATCGTGGCTAATCGGGACAGCCCTAGCATAAGTGTCGGGGCCGAGCCACGACATCCCGAGAAACACACCGCCTCAATCCGGATATGAACTTGAGAATCTTCACTGCGGGGTGGCTATCAACCGAGGAGCAAAATATCCATACTCCGAGAACTTCCTCTCATATTCCTCAATGGAATCGTAACCCGCTTTGAGTTACGGAAGAGCTCCACCATCTTCTCTTGAGCCTCATCACTTATGAACTTTACCTTGAACTCGGCCTTGAAGAACTCCCAAGTAGCGGGTGGAGACCCAGTGGTCTCTCGCTCAAGGTGGACTCCCACCACCATCTCATTTGTGCCTCCTAGCACATGAGCCGCACACCTCGGCCTCTGAATATCGGGGCACACCATGATCAAGAAGGTGTACTCCAAATGGGCAATCCACTGGTGCCGCTAACGCATCACCGGTGGCATCAAACTTCTCGAGCTTCCACTTCACAAAATCCTTCACCACCTACCCAACTCCTCGGCACCCTCCGCCATATCTCGCCTCTGGGCTACTTGCTCTGTGGAGTGGAGGTGCTCTTGTGCTCTCTTTGAACCAATCGAGTCACCGCTCAAACTGGGCTCGGGACTCTTCCCAGCTGCATACGCCAACAAGGCACAGGTCTCTCGCCTCTGGTCACTCAACATGCCGACCATAAAAGCCCTCATAGACTCAGCAAATTACGCTCCGGGGAGCGATCTCACGGCGCTCGATCGCCTCAACGCCCGCTCTAGGCGTAACGGGAGGAGCTCGCTGGTGGAATGCCATCGATCTCGGCTTGGGACGATGTCCTGCGATGTCGAGATCCGATCCACGATACCTCGACCGCTCTCGAACCTCCTCTCCGGTATGGGTGGTCGCATCTTTGGCGATCTACATCCAAACCAACAACGAATCAAAACACCACTGTCACCACTCCACAACACCAAACAAGGCATACACTAGATGAAAGGTATTGTAAATTCTTAAACCTTTTTTTTTTTCTTTCTAAAACAATAAACCTAGGCGTACACGATGGTATTGAGTCTTTGGTGATCATGGAAGGACGACCTACAACAAAAAGGTCGGTCTACGAGAATCTATGACTCGAGCTCGATACCAATCTGTAAAGACCCGACCCAAAAGGGGGCTCTAAATGGGCCTTTACCCCAATGCATGTATTCAAAATAAAAGACATTATGAAAAATAAGTTTTGGATCCCAAGTAAAACAGAAACATTCAACAATCAAAACATACATTTCTAAAAGCATACTACGATCGAGATTTATTTAAACCATTTAAACATTCCACAAGTACAAATATCTTTGGAATCCATAAAACGTGAGAAAACATCCTAGGGCTCGTGCCCGTCTACATGCATTCGGGGAATAACAAAAGTCAAGAGTCATGATATAATAAAATGGTCGGAGAGATGACAAAGAGGATTCCATGATCACAGCTCCTTCTTGACCATCTGTCTCGCGCCTTGGTTACTTGTGGAAAACCACGAGAATAAGGGTGAGTAACGAATTACTCAAGTAAGAATCCCCAACCGGGGTACAATACGATATACATGATCATCTAGAAGAATGTATGCAAGCTATGAATATAAAACACGCGGAGCACATAGCTAAGTCCACACTTGGACCTCGGATGCCAACTCGTGGTCTTAGTCCGGAAATACCACAACACACTATACGCCATATACGGAACAAGTCCCGGCCTCACCGCTTCATCGTCGATACGAAAGGTGCGGCTCAAGATCCCGAGGAGCTCTCGATCGGGCGTTGTAATGAGCGTAAGCGCGCACCGCATGCTACCGCAAACTGCGGGGTGCCGGGTCTAGTGGCAAGCCGCCTGTGTTCGGCCACCATGCCTAACTAAATCTACGGATCGGTGTGACGACACAGGGGTGTGAGACACGACACGTGAACTATGTCGGCACTGTACCACCGCACTTTGAGGCTAAGGAACCGGTCGTGGTAGGCTTACACGAAGCGGTCCTTGCCCTAACAGTGGCAATCAAGGGCTACGGCCGAACACGCCGAGGACGCGTGCCGATCGCCGAGGACGAGGCAATGCCAAGTCATCATCCCGACCGTTGGGGCATTTAATACCGCCCACCTCACCCAAGATTGCGGGGCCACCGTTAGGGTTAGCTAAACCCTAACGGGATCGAGGACGAGTACCATCTCGCACGTCCCGCATCGGGGATGCAAGTTACGTTATGCATCGGCCGGATGATGCTACCTACGAACTCTAAACCATAGCAATAATAACAATTCATTCAATGCGGTCCAATACGTGCTCAGCAGATACAAGGAACCTAGCATGATACTACAAAGCAAGAACAGATATCGAACATGCGAATGGAACAACCTAGCATGGGCTAACATGAGAAACAATACAAGAGTTCATGCGATCAGAATTGAACAGAGCACCTAGGGCTAAACATGCTAATAATCATACATGCGAGCATACAAAACAACAATCACAAATATATACGCGCAGGCCCACACAACTCGGTAAGAAATCCTTACCTTGGTCGGGAGGCTTCTACACACAAATCCTAAGCTGCGGAACAATCCCGAGCTAGCGGCGGGAACCTAGCAAACCAATAATAATCAGCATCTAAAACGCGTCTAAACAACAATAGAACAGCAAGCTCGGCTCGGGGCACTCACGCGCGGCGGCGACACGAACTTGGAGTTGCCGCGGCAGCCGGGCACGGCGCTGCGCGCGCTCTGCTTGTGCGGATGGATGGCTGGGGCGCGTGCATGTGCGACGGATAGACGGGACTCGGCAGTGTAAAGACCCGACCCAAGAAACGGTCTCTAACCTAAGGTCCATACTTAGCATGCATGAATAAGATTATAAAATCATTCAGAGTCGGAAGTGTAAAACTTTACACCAAAGAATTTAAAAACAAAACCATGCTTTCAATTAAGTAAAAGCAGGTAAATGATCGATCAAGACTTTTCTTAAAACAATTCAAAGGAAAGCGTCACGAGAATATAAATTAGTTTGAGTACTTTTTCCTAGGGACCCAAGTCCCACTACATGCTAAATCATTAAGGAAAACATTTAAGGAAAACGTGCGACCCAGAGTCAGCAATCCATGATCATCGAGCCGCTTCCTCCTAGCCATCCAGCCTCTGTCCCAAGTTACCTGGTGGAAAGCCACAGAAAATAAGGGTGAGCAACAAGTTACTCAGTAAGAATCCCCAATCGGGTACAATAACGAAATCATCACATTTAGCACACGGACACGCAACCATACAAAGACTTAGAGCACGAACGGCTGGCTTAGGCTATGAGCTACTTCTAGGGCGAGCCTATTCAAGGGCTCCCATCAGCAGTCACTCCTAGGTCCTACGCTTGGATGCCCTTCGGGCCTTACACAATCTAGGACTCAGTGATGCCCAGTGAGGCCTTACACACTTATGACACAGTGATGCCCAGTGGGGCCTTACACACTTAGGATGCCCATCGGGCCTTACACCTTCAGTATCAGTGATGCCCAGTGGGCCTTACACACCTAGGATGCCCGTAGGGCCTTACACCTCCAGACTCAGTGATGCCCAGTGGGCCTTACACACCTAGGATGCCCGTAGGGCCTTACACCTCGCACTCGGTGATGCCCAGTGGGCCTTACACACCTAGGATGCCCGTAGGGCCTTACACCTACAGAGTCAGTGATGCCCAGTGGGGCCTTACACACTTAGGATGCCCATCGGGCCTTACACCTTCAGATGTCCATCGGGCCTTGCCCGAGCGGGACCCCAAACTAGTTACCTCTACGTCCCTCTATACTATACATCACACATCTAACCGTAACTTGAATCTAACAGCATACAATAGGCAGCATGGGTCTATCAAGATAGGAATGACTAGCATGGAACTAACGGGATGTAAACATGTCACGAACATGAATCAAAAGAAAACATGAAACCTATCACTAGAAATTCATATAACTACGGTAATCAGCGTGCTATCAACTATTCGCAGGGTCCACACAACCCCGGGTAAGAATCCTTACCTGGAAATAAGTGGAGGTTGATTATCCCGAATCGAATAACGACCCTCGAGCTTTTTAAGTGAACTCGAGCAACCTAAGCAAGCAATAAAATATCCTAATTAATAAACAGCATCTAAAATCAGGACGTCCAAAGGGTGGAGGCTCGGGAATTTACCAACCGAGAAGACACTCGTCTCGGCAATGAGCAAACAGGGACAGGCGCCGCTAGGTAAGAGGGGTAGCGCGCGGCCTGGCGGCGATATCGGTATTCTTTGGCTTGGCTGGCGCGCAGGGACGAGCGCTGTGCGCTGGCCGCGGCTGCGTCGGGGGGCGAGCGCATGGCGCTACTGGCCGGGCGGATCTGGACGAGCGGCACGGGCACGCAGACTCGGGTGGTGCGGCGCAGCGTGCGGCGCATCGGGTGGTGTCGTGGCGGGCGCGAGGTGGCTACACGGCGCCGTGGCGCTGGCGACACAGTGCGGAGTGGAGGCTGGGCTGCATTGCGCGGTGGCGAGGTGGCCGCCCGACGCGATCTAGGCCGGGGCGGTGGCTCGGTGCGGTGCGGTGATGGGTCGTCGGCGAGCGTGCGATGTCGTGGGGCGGCAAAGCGAGGCGTTGGGCGCGGCGTGGGCGAGACACGGCGGTGTGTGTGGGGCGCTGGGCGAGAGTGAAGGAGAGTCTAGGGTTTTGGGGTTTTTTTTTTTTCCTTGTTTCTCTTTTCTTTTCTCTTTAAATATAATTCCCTTCCTTAACTTAAATAGACTTGGGAATCTCTTATGACCTCCCAAGAATTCCCCCTTCGAGCCCCTACTGGTGTGCGTTTATTTTCCTTATTTAAACCCAAGCTTCCCAACCCCTTTTTAGGCCAAGGGTTCGAGTCCTTCCAACAGTTCCTCTCAAACTTAAAAATATAAAAAGGAAACCTTATTTTACAGTTAGCTGAAAACCGGGCCGTTACAATACTCCCTCCTTAGAAGACTTCCGTCCCCGGAAGTCGCTGCTCCTAAACAACTCTGGGTAACTCCTCCTCATCTCCCCTTCCAACTCCCAAGTAGCTTCCTCAACTCCCTGATTCCGCCACTGCACTTTCACTAGGTCAATGGCTCGGTTCCTCAAAACCTTTTTCTCAAATGCCAGGATCCTTATGGGTTTCTCCTCAAAGCTCAGGTCATGGTTCAACTGTAAAGGCTCAAAATCTATGACGTGCGAAGGATCGCCACACATCGCGGCGGAGCATCGAAACGTGGAACACACTATGCACTGCAGCCAAGGACGGCGGCAATGCTAACCGATAAGCCACAACCCCAATCCTCTCAAGGACCTCGAAAGGTCCAACAAACCTGGGGCTCAGTTTCCCCTTTTTACCGAACCTTAGGACCCCTCGCATCGGAGCTACCTTGAGGAAAACATGCTGGCCAACCTCAAACTCCAGCTCCCTACGCCTAACATCGGCGTAGCTCTTCTGCCTGCTTTGGGCGGTCAGCATACGAGCTCTGATTTTCTGGACAGCCTCATTGGTCAGCTGAAGCAACTCCGGGCCTAACACCTGCCGGTCACCAACCTCTTCCCGTAAGGCCGGGGATCTGCGGCGCTACCATACAACGCCTCAAGCGGTGCCATCCGAATGGTCGATCAAAATCGTTGTTGTAGGCAAACTCCATCAAGTACAAATCATTGGTCCCAATCGCCGGGGAAATCCAATACGCAGCTCGCAACATATCCTCTAAGATCGATTACCCGCTCGGTCGCCATCGGTCTGCATGGGTGGAAGGTCATGTTTGTAGCCGCACTCTGTGCTCAAAACACTGAAGGGCCTTCCAAAACCGTGATGTAAAACGGGAATCCCGATCGGAGATAATTTTAAGCGGCACTCCGTGGTACCTCACTATTCGCTCAAGGAACAGTTGTGCCCATTGCTCCACGGTGTAGTTTATCCGCCGGAATGAAATGGGCACTCTTAGTCAACCTATCAACGACCACCCAAATCTGTGCATATCCTCTAGGAGTCTGGGCAAAACCCGAGATAAAATCCATGGTGATCTCCTCCCACTTCCCTTTGTGGCACCCCGAGCGGTTGCAACAAACTGCTGGCTGCTGCTGGGCGCCTTCACTGTTGTGTGTGAGACACCGACTAACGAACTGGGCAATCTCCTCTTCATCCCCATCCACCAAAAAGTCATTTAAGATCTTGGTACATCTTGTTACCCACAGGTGCCAAGAAAAAGGCGAGGTGTGAGCCTCGGTCAATAACTCTCTGCGAACACAGGCATCAATTTGGTACACACACCGACCTTTATACCTCGGACCCCCATCCGCAAGTATCACAAAGTCGAAGTCACCATCGGCTGAACCCTCTCATACAAACTTTTTAACTTAGGATCTTTGGTTTGGTGTCAATAATCCTTTGCCTTATCGAAATTTGGATGGTTAATCGAGCTACCCAGCGGTAACATCCCCTAACAACACCGCTATTTCCGCCTCTCGAGATCCTTCCCGATGCTACCCTTGGGGTTTGCCAATGTTGCGAGATGCGAGGTCTTTCTACTTAGTGCATCAGCCACAACATTCGCTTTTCGTGGTGATACAAGATCTCACAGTCGAATCCTTCACGAGCTCCAACCACCTCCTCTCGCCTCATGTTCGAGTCCTTACGAGTGAAGAAATACTTGAGGCTTTGGTGATCCGAGAAAATCTGAATCTTCTCCCCATACAAGTAGTGCCTCCAAATCTTAAGTGCAAAGACGACCAGCGCCAACTCCATATCATGAGTCGGGTAAGTACTCTTTCGTCGTGCGGTTTCAATCGCTCGAAGCGCACGCTATCACCTTACCGTGTTGCATCGTAACGCATCCCAAACCAAACTTGCTTTGGCATCATCAGTACACACGAAACCCCCGATTCCCTCTCGGGACCGCCAACACGGCGGGACGTCAACCGCTCTTTAGCTTAGCAAAACTCTCATCGCACTTCCTATCCCAAACGAAATCAACACCCTTCTTCGTCAATCGAGTAAGCGGGGCGGCTATAGCGGAAAAATTTTGAACGGCGTCGGTAATATCGGCCGGACCGAGGAAGCTACGAATCTCCGTCCACGATCGTCGGTCCGCCCACGAACTAACGGCCTCTACCTTGAAGGGTCTCTGACCACTCCCTCCTTAGACACAACGTGTCCCGAAATGCTACCTCCTCGAGCCAAAAGTCACACTTTGAGAACTTCGCGTAGAGCTTGTTCTCGCGCAAGGCTGCCAAAATCTACCTCAGGTGCGAGGCATGGTCCTCCTTAGACTTAGAGTACACAAGAATGTCATCTATGAACACGATGACAAAGCGGTCCAAGAACGCCTTGAACACTCTGTCCATCATGTCCATGAATGCGGTGGGCGTTTGTCATCCGAGCGGCATGACTACGAACTCGTAATGCCCATACCTTGACTGAACTATTTGTCTTGGGAATATCTCGCATCCCGAATCCTCAATCGTGGTAGCCCGACCTCAAGTCAATCTTTGAAAACACACATGCTCCCTGAGAGTGGTCAAACAGTCATCGATACGAGGCGGTGGGTACTTGTTCTTAATGGTTACCTTGTTCGGTTCCTCGTAATCGATGCATAGACGCATCGAGCCATCCTTTTTCTTAACAAACAAAGACGGTGCTCCCACGAGGACACACTCGGCCTAATAAATCCTCTGTCAAGCATCTCCCGCATGTTTGTTCTTTTAACTCTTTCACTCTGCTGGCGCCATGCGATAAGGAGCTTTCGAGATAGGGCGAGTCCCGGCTCAAGCTCTATTGAGAAATCCACCTCCCTCTTGGCGGCGCAGCCGTGCAACTCTTCGGGAAAAACATCGCAAACTCTTGCACTATGGGCACTGCTCGATGAGATAGTGGGTCACGAGTTTCTCCCGGTCAACTTAGCTAAGAAACCCCAAGCTCCTCGAGCTAACAAACGGTGAGCTTTAATCGCCGAAATCACCGGCGGACACACCCCACTCTGGGTGCCCCGAAATTTAAAGGTAGGCCTACCCGGCGGCCCGAACACCACCTCCTTACTAATGACAGTCAATCATAGCGTGGTTATCACTAACCAATCCATGCCGAGGATCACATCAAAACCGCTCATAGCTAACACAATGAGGGTAACTGCGAGAGGTGCGGTCGGACACTGCGGCCGATCGTCCCTTATCTTCAAGCTAGCCAACATACTAGTTCGAGGGAGTAGCGATGCAGACAACTCAAAACCTAGAGGCTCTAAATTCATGCAAGCAAGCTCAAGAAAAACAAGCAGAGACAAACGAATGGGAAGAACTCGAATCAAACAATACAAAGGCGAGGTGATCAAGAACTAGGAGCGCATCGCCCGCTGGTCCGCTCTCTCGCCTCTGGCGAGTCGTAGCATATACTCTTCCTCTTTCTTGAGCTGGTTTGTGCCACCATCGCTTGCCTTGCGGGTGCGATCTGGGCCCGATGCCCTTCCTTTCCACAATTGAAACAAGCCCTAGGGTTACCACCACACGGGGTCCCCAATGCCGCTTCCCGCAGATCTACAATACGGTGGCGGCCTCCCTACGCCTGTTGGCGAGGTGATCAGTTCTGATCTCGATCTGGGTCTCGCCATGATAAGAACCACGGGACGCTGACCGCCCCGGACATTGCTCCACGAGTCAAACTTGCGCCGCCCGCCCGAGTACGCTGGGGCCTTAGACACTACGGTACTAACAACCCGCTCGGAGGATACTTCCCATCATAAATTGTTGCCACTTTGCATTGCCTTGGCGAAGTTTTAGGGCTCGTGCCCTAACATCCGAGACACCTCGTCTCAAACCCGCGATAAACTTCACGATCTTGATTCAGGGGTAGAAATCAAGCGTAGTGGCGCGAAGTATCCATACTCGAGAACTTCTTCTCGTACACCTCGATCGAGTCAGATCCCTGCTTAAGGTTTGAAAACAGCTCAATCATCTTCTCTTGGGCTTCTTCGCTGATAAATTTTGCCTTGAACTCAGCCTTGAAGAACTCCCAGGTGGCAGGTGGAGATCCGGCCGGTCTCTCACTTAAGGTGGAATCCCACCACCACTTAGTCTGCATCTAAGCTAATACGTGAGTCGCACATCGAGCTCATTGCACCTCGAGACACTCCATTACCATAAACGTATATTCTAACTCGGCCAATCCACGTGGCGGCTACCAATGGTTCCCAGGGCACTAAACTTCTCCGGCTTCCATTTCACAAAATCCTTCAGCCACTTGCCTAGATCCTCAGCACCTTCCGCCATAACGGCCTCATTCACAATTGGCTCCTGCGGATCTGGCGGTCTTTGGTGGCGCTTTGCTGATCCTCTCTTTGAACCAACTCGGTCGGGCTTGTTGTATCTCGAACGCGGGACTCCTCCTGTGCGGCTAACCAAGCTTGCGTTTATGCTCTCTGCTGCTCGGCCCTGCGGTCGGCTAGCAACCCAACCATAAGAGCCCTCATAGATTCCACAAAGCGGCTCGGTGCGGCCTCTCGAGACTCGCTTGCCCCTACACCCTCTCCGGCAACACGGTTGAAGGGCACGATGGTGGCCTAACCTCAAGATCGGCTTGGGACGAGGTCCCCCGGTGTCGAGAATCGTCACGAATGCCTGGGTGGTCGGCCTCGAGCCTCCCTGCCCTCTACGAGTGACTGGCATACCGAAAATCTACAGCCAAACCAACAATGGGTCAGAACCTGTCTTCCCTGCTCTACAACAACAAGTCATGTACATGCAAGATGCAACCGCTATTGTAATTCTTAACCCTTAACTTTAAACTTACGGACATACCTGATGGCTGGCGGAGCGCTGATGATCATGGAAAACAACCTACAAGCTGCAGTCGATCTACGAACCTATAACTCGGGCTCGATACCAGCTCAGTAAAGACCCGACCCAAGAAACGGTCTCTAACCTAAGGTCCATACTTAGCATGCATGAATAAGATTATAAAATCATTCAGAGTCGGAAGTGTAAAACTTTACACCAAAGAATTTAAAAACAAAACCATGCTTTCAATTAAGTAAAACAGGTAAATGACTGATCAGTACTTTTCTTAAAACAATTCAAAGGAAAGCGATACGAGAATATAAATTAGTTTGAGTACTTTTTCCTAGGGACCCAAGTCCCACTACATGCTAAATCATTAAGGAAAACATTTAAGGAAAACGTGCGACCCAGAGTCAGCAATCCATGATCATCGAGCCGCTTCCTCCTAGCCATCCGACCTCTGTCCCCAAGTTACCGGTGGAAAGCCACGAGAGAAAATAAGGGTGAGCAACAAGTTACTCAGTAAGAATCCCCAATCGGGGTACAATACGAAATCATCACATTTAGCACACGGACACGCAACCATACAAAGACTTAGAGCACGAACGGCTGGCTTAGGCTATGAGCTACTTCTAGGGCGAGCCTATTCAAGGGCTCCCATCAGCAGTCACTCCTAGGTCCTACGCTTGGATGCCCTTCGGGCCTTACACAATCTAGGACTCAGTGATGCCCAGTGAGGCCTTACACACTTATGACACAGTGATGCCCAGTGGGGCCTTACACACTTAGGATGCCCATCGGGCCTACACCTTCGATGCTCGGTGATGCCCGGTGGGCCTTACACACCTAGGATGCCCGTAGGGCCACCACCCTCGGACTCGGTGATGCCCGGTGGGCCTTACACACCTAGGATGCCCGTAGGGCCTTACACCTCCAGACTCAGTGATGCCCAGTGGGCCTTACACACCTAGGATGCCCGTAGGGCCTTACACCTACAGAGTCAGTGATGCCCAGTGGGGCCTTACACACTTAGGATGCCCATCGGGCCTACACCTTCAGATGTCCATCGGGCCTTGCTTGAGCGGGACCCCAAACTAGTTACCTCACGTCCCTCTATACTATACATCACACATCTAACCGTAACTTGAATCTAATAAAGACATACAATAGGCAGCATGGGTCTATCAAGATAGGAATGACTAGCATGGAACTAACGGGATGTAAACATGTCACGAACATGAATCAAAAGAAAACATGAAACCTATCACTAGAAATTCATATAACTACGGTAATCGTGTGCTATCAACTATTCGCAGGTCCACACAACCCGGGTAAGAATCCTTACACGGAAATAAGTGGAGGTTGATTATCCCGAATCGAATAACGACCCTCGAGCTTTTAAGTGAACTCGAGCAACCTAAGCAAGCAATAAAATATCCTAATTAATAAACAAAGATCTAAAATCGGGACGCCCAAAGGGTGGAGGCTCGGGAATTTACCAACCGAGAAGACACTCGTCTCGGCGGCAATGAGCAGCAAAGAAGGATTGCGCGCTAGGGCAGCAGGGGCAGGCGCGCCGCGCGATACTGGCGATATCGGCGCTGGCTTGGCGTGGCTGGCGCGCAGGGACAGCAGGCATTTGCGCTGGGTCGCGCGCGGCGGGGGGCGAAGGCTGGCGTGGCTGGCCGGGCGGATTCGACGAGCGGCACGCACGCAGACTTCGGGTGGTGCGGCGCAGCGTGCGCATGCGGGTGGTGTCGTCGCGGGCGCGAGGAGGTGGCTACACGCTTTGTCATGCTGGGCGACTGGTGCGAGTGGAGGGCGGGCTGCATTGCGGCGGTGGCGCGAGCTGGCCGCCCGACGCGATCTAGGCCGGGCGGTGGCTCGGTGCGGTGCGGCGATGGTCGGCAGGCGTGCGATGTCGTGGGGGCGGCAAACAGGCGTTAGGGGCGCGTGGGAGAGACACGGCGGCGGTGTGGGGGCGGCAGGCGAGAGTGAAGGAGAGTCTAGGGTTTTGGGGTTTTTTTTTTTTTTTTTTTTCCTTGTTTTCTCTTTTCTTTTCTCTTTAAATATAATTCCCTTCCTTAACTTAAATAGACTTGGGAATCTCTTATGACCTCCCAAGAATTCCCCTTCGAGCCCCGGTGACGCGTTTATTTTCCTTATTTAAACCCAAGCTTCCCAACCCCTTTTTAGGCCAAGGGTTGAGTCCTTCCAATGATTCCTCTCAAACTTAAAAATATAAAAGGAAACCTTATTTTACTGATTAATAAAACCGGCAAGGCATAAAGAAAGAAGCGGCGGCGGGGCAGCGGGCGCGGGCGGCGTGCGATCTGAACACGGCGAAGCCGCTTTCGGCAGGGCGCGCGCGAGGGCGAACGTCGGGCGCGCGCGGGCGAGCGCTCGGCAAGCGACACGGTGAAGGCGCGGGGCATCAGCGCTCGCTGCTGCGCGCGCGATCCGGGCGTGACGTCCGGGGGCAATGGCCGAGTGGCCGGCTGGGGCGTTCTTTGTCGGCGAGATCTGGGCGCGACAGTGGGCCGTGGACGGCAAGGGCGATCCGTGTGCGACAGCGAGAGGCGATCCGGGCCGCTGGCGCGCGCGATCGGCGTGCAAGTTGGCGGTGGACGTCGCGGCGATGGCTGGCTTGGTGGGGCTTCTCTCGGTGGTTGCAATCAACACAAACACACACAACACTCCTCTATTCACTTGGCCAAACAAAGACACCAAACGGATGAGAAGAAGAAGAGGAGATCGATACCTACCGGAATGATGATGAGCGATCCAAGGAGCCGCAAGGATGAAGAATTCGGCAAGGCAATGGAGAGCAAAGCTTGGGCGGCCACACACTTTGGAGAAGAAGATGGACAAACCTAATTTCTATTTCATTTAACCAAATGCACCAAACACCAAAGATCCAAGGTTAACTAAGATGTGATGCAGAAAGAGCAATAAGAGCAACTAATGGCTCAATTGGCACACATCCCCACAAGCTTTCCAGGAGACCCGGGTTCAAACCCCAGCTGTAGCACAATTTCCTTTATTTTTACTTTTGCATCAAACCTTGCTCAAACCAAACCACAAATCCCTCCAAAAACCTACATAAATTCATCCAATAATTTTAGTAACTGGAAAAGACACAAACGGCCCTGACGGCCCGACCAAATTACCAAATTACCCCTAGAGCATACCTGGAAGACCGGGATGAAAAACCTGGGTCGTTACAATAGGTTTCTGCAGGTTCCTTGATTTACTGTTAGTGGATAGGTTCTTGCGCAGTACCACTGGATCTTTGTCTCGATAATCGTTATGTGTACCCCTGCTTGTCTGTTGATCTGTACTTGTATGTTGTATGTTCTTAATCATGTGCTGTGATGTAGCTTGTTAATGTTCTTCTTCAAGTGTTGTGATGTAAGCATGTTGATGTTCTCATTCATGTGTTGTGATGTAAGCATGTTGATGTCCTTATTCATGTGTTGTGATGCAAGCATGTTAATGTTCTTATCCATGTGTTGTGATGTAAGCACTTTAGTGGGCAGGTTTCGAGGATTGTTGTTAGGGCTTGCATGTAGAATGACAAACACTGTTTATTCCTGATTGCTACAACTCTGAATTGTTGATACTGATCTATGCTAGCTCTAGGTTGTATAGCCATAGTTGTTCTACTTAGGTTTACCTAGGACTAGCCTAGTGTGTGTTGTCCCTTTTGTTGGCCCAGTGTATGGTGACCAGTTTTCAGGATTGGCCCAGTGTGTTGTTGATCGCTATTATCTTTAAACAAAATTAAAATGTTGGGTATGGTTTGGAATCAACAAATTTCAAAAGCCAAGATCTTAGTATGAAAAATGGATTATGGGCTGATTTCTTACGTTAGATTTGATATATATATATATATATATATATATATATATCCCATGCACAGGTGAATTTATTCAAAAAAAAAGAAATCCGCAAAATCTTTGAAATTACTATGGGTTGCACCTCTTTATTACAGCCTTTAGAATTCCAACAATCACAGGCGGATTCAAATTCAACGTTTAATCGATTACAAGTGTTGAAATTGATTCAGATCTCACATTTTAAATGGCCCCACATTTGGTCCAATTTTAATTAAGTCCAAGTTAGAGTTTGATATCCCTTGAGACGATCTTTAATGCCAATTCAGCTGCTCAAATTTCAAGTTTGATGGTGGCCAAACCAAAGTCGTAGGGGCAACCAAATTCAATAAAGTTTTGGTTGTAACTCAAAATTTCATTCCAGTCCCAATTTGATGGAATTAATTCTACCATATTATAGAATTAAAATTTTATCCATGGTACAAGTATAATCTAAAGTTCGCTCATTCAAATATAAATTGGGTTCAGACTTTGCCATTACCATAAAGTCAATTCAAAATTAAGTAGAGCATAAATTCTACTAAATTTCAAACTTTTCCATGCCGAACAAAGAAAATCATAATTTTGACCAAATTTCATAATTAGATTGATTGACATGGAGAAAATGCGTCAAGGAAAAAGAATAGTCAGAATTATGGCCTAAATTTATACATTCCCGATTAAGTTGACGTTTCATAGAGTCAAAGCTAAAAGTCAAAAGGCAAGCTTATATTTCGACTCAAGATTATATTTTTCGAGATTCATCCACATGTTCGTGCATAAACCTCGAAAAGGGGGCATTTGTTGATTGAGAAATTTCGGCCAGTCATAGATCGCCACGTCATTATTCCAAATTTAATGACGAAAATTAAATTAAATTTTGAGAAAATATTTCTCAAAATTGATTTGAACCAAAAGTTGGGTTTTCTTGAATTTGGGTCAAAATTAAACCAGACCGAAGTTCGTTTAGTGAATTGAACCAAAAAGTCCAAATCCAAAGGACTAGGCCCAAGGCCCAAGGCCCAAGCCCATGGTCCATAAGAGCTCTACAAATAGAAGAGCTCTACTTCATTTGAAGGGGGTTCCAGAATTGAGAAAGGCATTTAAGCTTCCTGAAGAAGAGACTCAACACTTTACTGCATTCTTGAAGATTGGAGTTTTCCATAACTCCTGCAAATTGAAGCTACGCAAGAATTCCTGAAAACTGAAACCATACAACGTTTCTTGAAGACTTGAAGCTCCTATAAATCTTGAAGATTGAAGTGTTGAAACGATTCCAAGTTTGAAGCTGCTCGAATTGCCTGAAATATGAAGCTATGAAAATCCTTGTATTTGTGAGAGAAGAATCAAAGGAACATAGAATAGAGTTGTAATCCACTATATTCCATACAAATCAATATAAATTTTCAAGTTCATCAAACGAATTATGTTTCTCCGGAATCTCGTCGAATAGTTGTTAAGGGCTAGCGTGTTCGAGTTCTCGCGCTTGTGTTGTGGACATGTGAGCCAGTTTGTTGGTAGTGCGATTCAACTACCCTTGAGTTACCTTAGTCTGTGTAGAGTTAGCATGGATGTTATGAGATTGATCGAGCTGTGGAGCCATGAGTTGGTTGGTTTGTGCAGAGAACATTTAGTGAACACATTGGTACGAGGTATAATAGGTTGGACTTGGATCGTTAGGAAAAAGGAGGAAGCTATACACGTCGATGTACTTCTGTGTAGCTCTTTCCGTGGTGTAAGTTTTGGGAACCACGTGTGGTTCGTGTTGTGGAGCCAGTGCTCAGTCCTTGAGGTGTTAGGGCTTCAATTCGATGTCAAAGTTCCCTAGGTTAGGTTGTAAGGATACCGTGCTCGTAGCCAGGTTGTTGCATTAGGCAAGTTTCGTTAGTTGGACCTCGACCTTGTTAGAGAAACTTCTTGTTGTTCGATGGTTGGAGTTTAGATGGTACTGAACAAAGAGCGGTTGTAGCGAAGCTGCCCAGTTTTAGATCGTCGTTGCTAAGAGTGTTGTTCGGATCCTTACCCTGGGTAGAAGCTACGATGTGGTTGATGCTTTGAGTAGGAGGATGACACATTTTGTAGCGTTTATGGTCTTTTTTGTTTTCAAGGAGTTGGAGCTGGCCAGCATAGTTGAGATGCTGGAGGGAGTTGTTGCCCATATAGTCAGTTGACTGTTAGACCACTTGACGACAGTGTGTGTCCGAGGGTTGTCGGAGGAACCCTAAGTTGTGGAGAGCCTCACCAGAGCTTAGTTAGACCCAGGCAGTGGACCTCGGTTAAGTTTCTGAAAGCTTATGGTTGGATGAAAAGCTAGAGTTGTTCTTAGTAACCTCTTCGTGGTTTCGGTGTTGTTAGGCAAGTTGGTGCTTGGTGTTGACCAAGGTGTGGTTCCCGTGTTGTTTTAAGAGCTAGCTTGGTTGGAGCAAGCGGGCGTTGCCCTGAGGACTTGTTCCTGTTCGGGGAGCTTTGGGAGTTGACCCATCCTTTGATGTTTGGGTAAGTATTACTAGTTCTGAGTTGGTGGTTTAGTTTGTTGTGAAATCCCTCTATTGTTTATCCCGAGAGAGTTGGTTGTTGTCACTTTTTTTTTAGCAAGACAACGAGCGTGTGTGGAGTTCGCTGTCCTTCGAAAGTCCGCTTATAAGAAACCGTTTCCGCTTAGGAGAAGTCATGTTAGCTCTTGTGTTGTGGTGTCGGTTGGAGTGGTGCTAGCAAGTAGTAAAGTTGTTCTGCCGCTTGAGGGCAGCGGCCAGTCCAATTAAGGGATTCCTGCGTTGTGTTGCTAGCAATTGGCGAGTTGCTCGACCACGCGAGGGTAGTGGCCAGTCCAAATCAAGAGTTTTGCATTGTTGCTGGAAAGTTTTTGGATCTTTGGAGTTTGAGAAACCCTTAGTTTTCGTGGTGGTTGAGCTGCACCGTGGTTGCCATCCTCAAGCCCTGGCCCTTGGGGTAGCCTTGCTAGTTCTTGTTGCTTTAGATCCGTCAGCCATTGTTGTTGTTGTTATTCTTGTTCTTTGGGATCCATGTTGTTCCGATTGAGATGTCCCGTGCGTAGAGTTTCTGGTTGGAAGGTGCTTTAAGCATAAGTTAGAAAGAGGAAATCCTTTTGAGTAACCAGTTGGACTCGTGAGTTACGTGTCACCTTTGGGGCGAGCTCCGACCAGTTGTATGCTACGATGAGCCAGAGTTGAGTAGGTTGGCACAGTTGTTTAGTACCCTTGGCTGGTTAGACCTTTGATTCATTTTTTCCCCCAAGTTGTTATGTTTGCAAGTAGACGCGTGGTGTGATCTTCCTTATTACTCTTGTTTGCCATGAGAGGACTTTGGTTGATTCCTGGTCTGGTGGTGTTTTCTTTTAGGCCAGTTACCGGTAGAGCTTTGTGTTGGAATGATTGTGGTCGGCCGTTGAGGGGCCCCAGTTTGTTGGTTGGGTCGTGTTGGGCATGTGCCCTGACCTTGTTGTTTAGGGAAGCCGTGGTTGAAGTTCCAACAAGTGTGTGTGGTTAGCATGTGAGGGAGCCGTGCAGAAGCCAGCTGAGTGGTTGAAGTCGTCTAGTTTGTTTCAGAGACTTTGCGGGGAGATCGTTGGGAATCCATCTTGGGGTGGCGAGCACCTTGAGAAAAGTACTCAGTTTTTTATTTAGCCTTCCGATGAACTAAAAGTGCGCCCTTGGCTTTGGTATGTTGATTTCGATTTAAGTTGGTGGCTTAGTTATTTTGGACCTGATCAACGGCATGTTGGTGTGCCGGCGGGGTTGGTGTCAGACCGTGTGTCAGTTTTCCCCTCGCTTCTGCTAAGCGCTCTAGAAGGGTTTGTGAGCTAAGGGCAGTGTTATTGCGATGCACACCCTCAAACCGTTGGGAAGTTTGAGAGGGTGAACCAGATTCTTGAGGACTTGTTGCGTGTCGACATATTAATTTTTTCTAGCAGGTAGGACCAGTACCAGTTGGTGAAGTTTACATTTTGGATCAGTCGCCAGTAGGTGGTTGAGATGGTTCCGTCGAGGTTCGTTGGCAAGCATTGGAGTTCGCTGGTTTCCTATGAAGCGGGTGGAGGCCGACTGGTTTCTGGGACTTGAGAGGTTTAGTTGATTGTCGACGTGGTGTAGTGTTGTGGTTGTTTGTTAACAGCTATGGGTATTCAGGGCAGTAACGTCGGTGCCCAGCATAGTGTTTTAGAGCTTGCGATCAGTCAGCGTGTTTGTTGAAAGTAGCGCCGTGGTGAGGTGTTCTGAGTGGGGTTAGGTGAGCCCAGGGTGGTGTGACCGTTTGAGAGTTGGAGCAAGTCAGAGCAGTGGCTTACTGGTTTGCACTGCCGAGTCTCTTTCTTCTAAGCTCTGTGTATATCTCATTTTGGTTGAGGTAGTTTGTGGCGGACTTGTTGACGTTGTGGCTCTGAGCCTTTGGAACCAAAGAAGGTTTGAGTATTGAGGAGGAACTGGTGCAGTTTTTATCGGGAGTTCAGTTGGTTAAAGTTCAGTGGAGTTTTCCTGGAGTTGTGTTAGTCTTAGGACTTTTGGGGACGAAAGTCTTAAAAGAAGGGAGTATTGTAATGGCCCAGATTTCTGTTCTGATTCCCTAGGTATGTTAGGTTAAAATTTTGGTTGTTTGGCTGGGCCGTTAGGGCTGATTAAGTCTTTTGGTTAGGCTTGGAGATTTATTTCGGTTGCAAGTTCCTTGTTTCGGAGATGTTTTGAGTGGTTCGGTGGCCTTTGTTTAAAAGAAAAATTAAAAAAAAAAGGTGTTCGAGCAAAAGCTCGAACCCGGGTTGGTTTGGTTGCAGCTGTTTGCAAAAAGAAGTTAGTTCCGCTTGAGCCAGGATTGGAAGGTACTTATTTTTTCGGTTATTAATTCACTTGACCCTTGGTCGGTTGGAGTTAAGAATAAATGAAAGATAGAAGAAATTTGAGTTTTAGTGTTTCATTGGTGCAGAAAGGAGAGATCGCAAAATCCCTATTCTCCCAATTGCAAACCACCTTCTTCCAGCCCTCATTTGATCAATCAAGCCTCTCGGGAAAGTAGCCCCATCGCCGATCTCTTCTTCCCTTGCCGCTGGTGCTGTTGCTGATTCCCTTTGATCGCTGATCATCATCCCCATTCCCTTCGCAAGCTGATTCCCTTCGCCGATCTCTTTTTCCCAAGCTTCAAGCTGCCGAACTCCAGCGCACACGTCCGCAGCACCTCGCCGATCCGCGCAGCACCCAGCCACTACACTTCCCCGCATCGCAGCAGCATCGTTGATTGCCCCGCCTCTCGAAGCCTTGGCCGCATCGCCTTTGTCTCCGCCCACAGGCGCTCAGCAGCCTCGATCATTCCGCACGAATCATCGCAGTAGCGGACCGCATCCCAGCCGAACATTGTTTTGCCGCATGATTGATGTTCATGTTGTACCCCGGTTGGGGATTCTTACTAAGTATGTTAATACTCACCCTTATTTCTAAGGTTTTCCACTAGGTAACTTGAGACAGCGACTGGACGGTTAGAGGAGTGGTTGCTCGATCATGGGACTCCGTCGGCAACTCTGCTTTTCTTGTTTTATTTATTTATTTGTTATCAGCATGCTATACTGTTTGGAACCTGTTAAATCGTTGTTGGGTTTTCTGGACTTGTCTTTAAATTCTTTGAATTTTCATGTTTTCAAAGATGTTGAATTTGAAATAAACTCTGGCCAGGGTTGCTTTATGTTTTACAAGTTGAATAAATGTTGTAGAACAGGTTCTAGGTTTTTGACGGATTTATACAAGAACCGCGTGATGTTTGTTTTTAAATTCCTTACGGTGTTCGTGTAACGACCCAGGTTTTCATCCCAGTCTTCCAGGTATGCCCAAGGGGTATTTTGGTAATTTGGTCGGGCCGTCAGGGCCGTTTATGTCTTTTCTAGTTGCTAAAAATATTGGATGAATTTATGTAGGTTTGTGAGGCTTTGTGGAAGGGTTGAGCAAGGTTTGATGCAAAAGTAAAAATAAAGGAATTTGTGTTGCAAATTTGGTTTTGAACCGGGTCTCCGTGAAAGCTTGTGGGGATGCGTGCGGTTGAGCTATTGAGAGCTCTTGTTGCTCTTTCCGTGTCATTTTATGGTTAGCCTTGGATTTTGGGGTTTTGGTGCATTTGGTTAAATGGAAAAGAAAAGCTAGGTTTTGTTCTTCTTCTCCAACACATCCTCCTAGCCGCCCAAGCTTGTTTCCCCAACTTTCTCTAGTCGAATTTCATCCCCTTTGTTTGCTCCGTAGTTCGATCATCATTAGGGTAGGTATTCATCTTCTTCATCTTCTCGATAGGTTGTTTTTTGGCCGAAGGTAAGAGGAGGTGCCCGTGTGTGTGTGTGTTGTTGTAGGTCCCGCCAGCGCCGGATCGCCCACCACCGGCCCGGCCGACCGCGCCGAGCAGCTTCGCCAGTCGCACCAGTGAGCCCGTCGCGCGCGCAAGAGCCGTGCCCAGATCGCCGAGCAAAGACGCCCAGATCGCACGGTGAGCCCGTAGGGCGCCAAGCGGCCGCCCAGATTCGCTCGAGCACGACCCCAGATCGCACGGTGAGCCCGTCGCGCCCCAAAGAAAGGCCCAGATCCACCCGAGCAAAGACGCCCGAGAACACGTCGGCCAGCCTGCGCCGCCGTCGCACACCGCCAGCCGCCCAGATCATCCATCGCGACGCCCCTTCGCGCGCGAGCCCACCGTCGCACGATTCGCGCGCAGCGAGATCGCCAGCGCCCGCGCGCGCCGCTCCGAGAAGCGCCGCCGCGACGCCCGAGACTCGCGGTTTCGTGCCCGGCCGCTTCGCCCAGCGCCCGCGCGCGCGCGCGCCCGCCGTGCCCGGCAGCGTCCGCTAGCAGCAGCCGCCTAACGCCGCAAAGAAGCACTGCAAGAAGATCACTTTTCGCCGTGTCGTCGTGCCGTGAGTGCCCCGAGCCGAGCTCGCTTGTTTTATTATATTTTTAGGGCTATGATTGTGATTTCTATTGTGTTTGTTAGGTTCTCGTTAGCTAGCTCGGGATCGATCGCGACTTAGGATTTTGTGTGTAGTTGCCTCCCGGCCCGGTAAGGATTTCTTACCGGAGTTGTGTGGACCTGCGATGTTCTTTGTGATTGATGTTGTATGTTTGTTTGTGATTATCGGCATGTATAGTTTAGGTGCTCGTTATGTATTCTCGATCGCATGACTTCGCATATTGTTCTTTCATGTTAGTCCATGCTAGGTTGTTCGATTACCGCATGCTCGTGTTTATTCTTGCTCCGTAGTACCATGCTAGGTTCGATGTACTCTTTGAGCACGTGTTGGATTATATCGCTTGTTTGCCGATTGTTAAGGCGGAGTTAGAGTTCGGTGTAGATAGCATCATCCGGCCCGATGCATAAAGTATCTTGCATCCATGGCAAGGACGTCAGACACGATTCTCCGTCCTTGGACCCCATGAGGGATTAGCTATCCCAACCGGTAGTCCCTGCAATCTTGGGTGAGGGTGGTAGTCTAAGCGATGCCCCAACGGTCGGGATGATGACTTGGCAATGCCTAGTCCCCGGCAGCCGGCACGTCCTCAGCGTGTTCGGTAGTAGCCCTTGATTGCCACTGTTAAGGTAAGGGCGGCTTCACGGTGTAAGCCTACCACGACCCGTTCCTTAGCCTCAGTGCGGTGGTACAGGTGACATAGTTCACGTGTCCAGGTCTCACACCCCTATGTCAGTGACACCGATCCAAAGATTTAGTTAGGCGTGGTATCCGGATATGGGCAGCTTGCCACTAGTCCCGGCACCCCCCATAGTCTGTAGAAGCACGCGGTGCATGCTTACGCTCATTACAGCGTCGACCGAAGAGCTCCTCGGGATCTTGAGCTAGTGAACCTTTCATTCGACAGTAGACAAGTTGAGGCCGGGACTCGTTTCTCGTATAGGGCGTATTGTGTGGTGATTTATCTCCTGACTAAGACCCTGAGTTGGCATCCGAGGTCCAAGTGTGGACTTAAGCTATGTGCTCTATTCTGTGTTTATATTCATAGCTTGCATACACTCATCTAGATGACCATGTGCATCGTATTGTACCCCGGTTGGGAATTCTTACTGAGTAATTCGTTACTCACCCTTATTTTGTGGTTTTCCACAGGTAACCAAGGGGCGAGACAGGATGACTGAAGGAGAAGCTGTGATCATGGGAACCTGCTGTCATCTCTGACTTTTTATTTCTATGACTCTTGTCTTCTATTTTCCCCTGAATGCATGTAGTCGGGCATAGAGCCCTAGGATGTTTTCTGAATGTTTTTGTGGATTCCCGCTTTATTGAATTTGAGGATGTTTCAAATGTTTTAATAAATCTCTGATCAGAGTGTACGTTTTGGAAATGTATTTGCCTTGAAACAGTGCTTGGAGACGAGGGACGAGTTTCAACAAACTATATTGATTTCTGATTGAACCTTGATTGTTTTGTTTTAATTGGGAATCCAAAAATTTATTTGCATATTGTCCTTTACTTTGAATGCATGCATTGGGGTAAAGGCCTATTTAGAGCCCTTTTTGGGTCGGGTCTTTATAGTTGGTATCAGAGCTCAGAGTCATAGACTTTGTAGACTGACCTTTTGTTGTAGGTCGTCTTTCCCATGATCACCAGCACTCCGACAGTCATCAGGTACGCCTAAGTTTTCTGTTTTAGAAAAGGGTTAAGAATTTACAATACCTTTCATCTAGTGTATGCCTTGTTTTGTGTTGTGGAGCTGAGACGCAGCGAGTTCGACTCGTCGTTGGTTTGGGTTTAGAACGCCATCATGCCAACTTCCCGCAGTGTGAGCTGTATGTTGTGGTTTGTTGAGATATCCAGATAGATTCAGATACCGCTGGGACATCGTTCCAGATGGAGGCAGAGGTTAGACTCCCGTAGGCCACGTGTGGCCCAGCTGTTATTTCCCCTAGTGAGAGGGTGGAGGTGTTTTGCCTTGGAGTACCACTCCAGGAGAGGAGTTAGCTTCGACTTTGCTTATGATGATGCTTGTGGAGCAGGTCCTAGTGTGGACTAGTCTGAGTAGTTCAGGTGTGTAACTTGAACCTTAGCAGATTGTTTGATTGCCCAGAGAGTAGCTGCAGAGTTAGTGGCCTTCGTGGAGGAGGTAGAGACATCTTTGTTCTCTTATAAGTGTTGTTGTTTGCAGCCAGTAAGTCGGAACCCTATAGTTAAGGGTGCAGCGAGCAGTGTTCCCATCGGACTTGATCCGTTGGTGGTTCCTCAGTTGTTTAGTAGAGTTGAACACTCTTCTTTTGGAGAGCCCTAGAGTAGGGCTAGCTGCTGCATGTTGAGAGAGCCGGCTAGAGTTTTGTTGAGCATCATGTGGAGATGCAAGAGTGGGCCGTGATCCTTCGGTTTGATGAAATGCCTTAGGCATGGTTGTTTGAGTTGAGCTCTTGTATGCCTCGCCATAGTTTTTGTCACTTGAGGTTGTGACCTTGCTGGCCCCGTTTGTAGTAAGGTGTGGATTTGGTAGTAGTGGCACTTGAGGTGCAATGGTTGGTGTGCCGCTTTGGCTCTACGTCTGGTTCAGACCTGAGTTTGGCATGGGTATAAGCAGATGGTTCTATGACCCATCCGGAGTTCAAAGACACTCCTTTAGCCTTTGGTTCCGGTTGTAGGCGCTTGCACTGTTTAGGTCGTGCAAGAGAGCTAGTTCAGAGGTAGTCAGTCGAGGACTACAAGCGAAAGGATGTTCGAGAGGAGCGGAGCCTCTTCCCGGTGTTACTGGGGATGAGTTTGTCAACAGTTGAAGGTTGATCGGTGTTAGTGTGTGTGAGTCTCACGCTAGTGTTAAGGCCAAGAGATCTTTGTGGTTGGTAGTGCGGTCCACTACCTTCGAGTGCCTAAACCTGAGTTGAGTGAGCATTGTAGATGCGAGTTCGGTCCAGCTGATGGACCATGAGTTGGATGCTCACGAGATGAGTCGGTTGTTCATGAGGTGAGTCGGATGCTCTCGAGATGAGTTGGGTGCCCATGAGATGAGTTGGTTGTTCATGAGGTGAGTTGGATGCCTATGAATCGAGTTGGATGCCTATGAGATGAGTAGGATGCCTTATGAGAGGCGTTGGACGCCTTATGTGTAAGAACACTTGGTAGGGGCTTGGTGTAAAGTAAGTTCGGTTTGGCATTGTTATGCTTTAGTAGAGCAAGGTTGCCGCAGCTTCGAGTATCGTGTAGAGATGGAACTTTTGGTGTTTCTTTGGTTGATTGTATCTCTGCCAGAAGTTAGTGTTGCCTTTTGGAAAGCACCTGTTAGTCTTGGATCTCTGAAGGAAGGTTGAGAGTTGTGCACACAAGTGTGTTTAGTGTAGTTTGTTCGGTTTGCAAGAGTTCCAGAACCATGTAGGGTTTGCATTGGAGAACTGGTGCTCAGTTCTTGGAGAAGTTGGACTCCAGGTGGATGTTGTAAGGCTTTAGTTGAGGTTGTAAGGATACCGTGCTCGTAGTTGGGTTGTTCCTTAGGCAAGTTTGTTAAGTTGAACCTAAGCTTGGTTGGTGGAACCTCTTGTGGCTCTTGGTTGGAGTTCAGATGGTACTGAACAAATGGTGGTTGTAGTGAAGCCGCGTAGTTCCTGATCGCAGTTGCTAAGAGTGTTGCTCGAAATCCTTACCTTGGGTGGAAGCTACGTTGTGGCTGATGCTTTGAGTAGGAGGATGACACATTCTGAAGCGTTTCTGGTCTTTTTGGTTTCAAGGTTCGGAGCAGGCCAGCGTGGTTGTGATGCTGGGAAAAGGAGTTGTTTGTTCAGGCAGTTGGTTGTTAGACCGTTAGACGACAGTGTGTGTCGAGGGTTGTCGAAGAACCCTAGTTGTGGAGAGCCTCACCAGAGCTCTGTCAGACCCAGGTAGTGAGTTTAGTTGGCAAGCCAGAGTCGAGTAGTTTGTAGCCTCGGGTGAGTTGTTGGTAGTTTTGGTAGGCTAGCAAGCCAGAGTTTGTTTGGAGTAGAGTCCGGATTTGGTTCCGGTGTGGTGGCAAGTTGGTGCTTGATGTTGGCCAAGGTGTGGTTTTCGAGTTGCCAAGGAGTTAGCCTTGTTCGTGGGTAAGTGGTTTGCCCTGTAGGATGTCTCTCCTGTTCCCAGAGTTTGAGAGTGCCCTTATTTGGTGTTTGGGGGTGAGTCTTCTCTTGCCCATGGTTGACGGTCTAGTCTGTGGTGGACCCCCTTGTTGTTGCCTCTAGGAGAGTTGGATGTCGTGCTTAGCTAAGCAAGACAGCGAGCGGTTGTGGAGCTCTCTGTCCTTCGGTTGTCCTCTTGTAAGGATCTGTTTCTCCTTGGGAGTTGTCAAGTTATTCCTTGGTCTTGGAATTGGTAGTAGTGGTGCTAGTAGGAGGAAAAGTTTGTTGGCTGCTTGGAAGCAGTTGTTTGTCCAAGTTAAGCGGACTTGAGTGGTGTTCTGGAAGTTGCGGTAAGGGTTGTTCTGCCTCTTATGAGTGTTTGGCCTAGTTGGTTAAGATTTTTGTGTGTTGGCATGGAAGATGTTGCACCTTTGTAGTGGAAGAACTCCTTTGTATCGCTGATTGTGGGTTGAGGTTGCACCATTGTGGATGGATTAGGGTCTTGACATTTTGAGGATCTTTTCTTTGGTTAGTGTGGTTTGTGCTCTGCCCACCATTATTGGTAATCTGGTTCCGATAGTTGGTGTTGACCGAGTAGTGGAGTTCCGTTTATGAAGTTTTGGTGGGAAGGTGCAATAAGCCTAAGCTAGAGGGTTAAGCTTTGTATGTGTTATCGTTTGGACTTGTGAGATGTGCTTCATATTTGAGGCAAGCTTCGTTCAGTTGCTTGCATGGAGGTAGGCTTGGTGGAGGGAGCCCTTTAGGGCCGGTTGTTGGCGGTGACTTGTCCGGCCAAAGTGATTTGAGCCAAGCTAGAGTTGAGTGGATTGGCATAGCTATGTAGTTTGTAGTTGTTTGGGCTTCCGAGATCGTAGCACTCAAGTTGTTGGTTTGAAGGAGTTCGTGTGGAAGCTGGCGGTTTGTCGAGGTTGTTGTGTGAGTTCGGATTTTTGGTGGGTGGTTTTCGTAGCTAGAACTCGCACTCGCCTGTGGAGATGTCATTCTGTGGAGTAGTGGCATATCAGTTTCAGGCTGGAGTTGTTGGCTCCAGAGTGTGGCAACAAAGATTTTTCTAGGTAGTGCGTGATGAACCGTGGTTCTGGAGAGCGTTGTTAAGAGGCTTATGAGTCGGGTGCGGTTTACAGAGTGTTTTCACCCTCTCGACCGATGGTCTTTTGGGAGGAGTGATCCGAGAACCTTTGGAGCTTGTTGCGAGTTGTTGGTTTCCGTGATTAGGCAATGGAAGACTAGAGTGGTTTTATGAGGTTGCCTTTGGTTGCGCTTCTCGTGGTCGATTCTTGTGGTTCCATTGAGGCATTGCAAGGTGGCATCTGCAGGATTCCAGTGTTCAGGAAAAGGTTGGTGGCCATCAATTTTGTTTTGGGTCTGAGTTTGCATTTGACCAGAGGTGATGTGCAGGAGTTTAGAGCTAGTGTTGTTAGCTCAGAGCAGGCAGAAAAGTTACGCCGATGTTCGGCGTCGAGTTTTAGAGTTTGAGGTTGGACAATGCGTAGTTTTAAAGTTGTGCCGTTGTGAGTTGTGTTGAGGTTTGCAAGCGGGAGAAGTGGAGCGCCCTGTTGTTGGACCATTTGAGATTCTCGAAAGGATTGGCGAGTTGCATATTGGTTAGCTCTTTTCGTCATTGTCGTAGTGTGTGCGGTGTTCTCATGTATCGGTGTGAGGCAGTATGTGTCGGACCCATCGCTCATTGTGGACTTTGGGCCTTTGCAGCTGATCGAGGATTTGAGCTTCGAGGGGAAGCCTATGAGTATTCTGGTCTTTGAGACTAAGACGTTGCATAATCGTGAGATCCGTTTGGTAAAAGTTCAGTGGAGGAGTCAGAGTTCAGAGGAGGTCGCTCGTGAGCGGGGGAAGACGGGATGAGATTTCAGTATCTGTCTTTATTTTGATCTTAAGGACTTTCGAGGACGAAAGTCATAAAAAGGAGGGAATATTGTAACGGCCCAGGTTTTCATCCCGGTCTTCCAGGACAAGAGACACAACACCTACACCAACTCCCTCCTCGGGATGGTTGAATCCAATCTGGAAAATGGTCCGATCTTCTTCATCTGTTTTCCAAACTCGACTCTCTCATTACGGACCCCAACATCACATCTGCTCTAATGTTAGATGTCAATACAAAGAATCTCAATATCCAAGTGAAACTCACTCAAGAAGGTGGTGATTTTCCGCATACGCTACAAGTCGATGCATACAAACGTTGCTCTGGAGCCCTCCGAAAATCGAGTAAGCGGATCCACCATGCTCATAGAAGCTAACATGGGCCGAGCAACCATCAACGTCCCCAAGACACTTACTTGGGATCAAATCACTAGGAATTCCTCCCGGGATTTGAAGCAAGTCTGCGCCTCCCTGTCATCGAGAGCCGACTCCAACTCAAATAATTGAACACGGCACGCGGAAGAGTCGAAGTGAAGTTCGAGGATGCTCCACAAGCCTTCCCAAGGACAAAAGAGTTCTTGAGATCCGGGCCTAGCACCTCCAAGCACATAGCCCCCTGTATCAATCGCGAGATCCGAATCCTTCAGAGTCCGATCGGTTGACTACGGCCGTGCCTATGCTACGATTCATTATCTTTGGTCGTGCCACTTCTCCAACTCATTCGGACATGGAGAATCGATGCATGGCGACAATCGAGATCAACGTCATCCTCTCCTTCTCTATAAACAAAGAACTCCTAAAGAGAGATTTCCTCTCAAGGGAAAACAAAGAGAAGAGAGAAAAGTTCTTCACAGACTACTCCGAAGAAGAGCGGGGTAACCTACGCTCTGAGTGGTATTCATACATGGAGAACGCCCAACAAGATATTCCATTCTTTACTTGGATGGAGGTTGGAATTAATGTTCTCAGTGGATCAGATTGGAAGACCACCAAACGTGGTACGATCCACAGCACTCATCCACCACTTGAAGAAGTGGAAATCGAGACAATCTATGGAGACAAGGTTATTGCTTCTCCTTTCAAGACAATAACAAGAGACGAGAAGGAGCCACCTTCTCTAAGAGATATCAAGAATATCCAACATCAAAACAACTTCTCCAACAAAATTCTATCAACGATTGCCAGGCAAGTTGACAAGATAGAAGGGAAGATGCAAAAGGAATAAAAAACTGATTCCAAAGCCAGCTCCCCGTTCGGCGCAAGACCTTCATCAGGAACAAAACCCTTGTTCCAGCCATCAATTCTCAGTCCGGAGATCACTCTCGATGATAACACGGACACTCTCAATAGCATTCAAAAGATGCTGAAGAAGTTGACTCTCGGAGAAGCTTCTCCTTCAACAAGCCAAGGAATCAAT
Organism: Sicyos edulis; assembly: GCA_036507275.1. Lineage (NCBI taxonomy): Eukaryota > Viridiplantae > Streptophyta > Magnoliopsida > Cucurbitales > Cucurbitaceae > Sicyos > Sicyos edulis. Next base: position 13,437,507 of record CM071851.1, read on the forward strand.
GTCATATTTGAACCCTCGGATTATGACATCAAAGAATTCAGAAGACAATATCTGAATAAAAAGATTCATCAAAACCCAAAGACTTCAAGAGCTATTTCCGCCATCTCGGAAAAGGATCCTCGTCTGTTTTATAGCAGACCATCCTTCCCTGACGTAGCATATGAAGAGAAGGGCATGATGACCACCACTTCATTCAGTGGTTCGGACATTTATGAATTGAATCTAGATGGCCTATCAGACCATCTAATTCTGAATTTAGCCAACACAATGATGATGGCTTCAAACGCCTATAAAGCCAAAGGCAAAACCGATCGGCAAATTGCTGAGATCCTTGTCAGTGGTTTTACCGGAATACTCAAAGATTGGTGGCACAACTATATGACTCCGGAAAAGAGACATGCCATCCTTACTCATATCACCCAAACTACCAGAGAAGTTCCTCCAAACATTGATGGTACGCCGTCAGAACCGGAAGTCTTCGAAAAACAAGATGCTGTATACACTTTAGTGTATACCATGTCAAAGTTTTTCATTGGCGACCCTCTTACGTTTGAAGAAAGGTCTGCCACTATCTTACTCAAAATGAAATGCAAAACTCTAGGAGAGTTTCGCTGGTACAAAGACATGTTCCTCACCAAAGTGATGCAACGATCAGATTCAAACTCCGACATTTGGAAACAAAAATTCGTAGAAGGCTTGCCTAATCACTTCGCCCAACGCGTAAATAAGGCCCTAGCCGATCTATGGGATGGTCATACTATTGATTGGCATAATCTAACGTATGGCGATATCAGTTCCATAGTCATCAAAGAAGGTCTGAAGCTCTGCGATGAACACAAGCTCCGTCGCAAGATTGACAACCCAAAAATTGGGAAAACAATCCTTGGCGAGTTCTGCTATCAGTATGGTGTTCAAAATGAACTGCCATCATCCACAGCAAGAAGGAAAGGTCGTAATGAACCTTTCCAATATACCAAATACAAAGGAAAGAGAATCTTCACGCATGCACGTCGTAAAGATTCTTATCAAAAACCTAGTTATCACAAGCGATATCAAGGTACAAATCGCCCGCAAGGCTCAAAGAAGTATACCCCTCAAGGAAGAAAAGCGGTATGCTACAAGTGCAAGCGTCCAGGTCACTATGCAAATCGATGCCCTGTTCGAACTAAGATCAATGAGCTTGACATTGACGAAGAGCTCAGAAACAAAATATTAAGCATGGTTCTTTCGACTCGAATCGAAAGTACAAGCGAATACGAGAGGGAGATTGGACATATCCTCGATGATCATAAGGATACTGAGATACCTCCTCCTCCTCCTCAAGCGAACATGATTCCATCAACCACGTTGGCATACGTGCATGCGGTGGTTGCATCAATGTCTTAACAATGGATCAGTAGCGCTCTATTCGACATAGCCGCTAGAGTTAATGATCCAGAATTACAAAAGAAGATCATTTCCGATCTCAAAGTATCTCTTGAATCAACTTCAACGGTCGAACAAGAGAAACCAAAGAAGGCAGATGAATCGGAACCATATGTTATAACAGAAGTTATGAAACGGTTCCCTGTCACAACCAAAGCAATCTCGACGAAGGAACTTCAAGCCGAGATCACGAACCTTAAGAAAGAGGTTCAACAACTCAAAATCGACATGAGTGGGTCATGTGTCGAAACTCTGGGTCGAAGTTGCGACTCTAAAAAGTGCCCCACTCATAATAGCTGATCAAGAGGATGACATCCCTGACGAACATCAATCCTTCATTGGCGAAATCACCAAAATACCATATCAGAAATGGCATACTCTTATTACTTTAAGAGTAGGGGATTTCGAAGAACAACTAGTTGCACTGCTCGATTCAGGAGCAGATCAAAACTGCATTCGCGAAGGCAAGATACCCTCGATTTATTTCGAGAAAACACTGATCACGCTTACGGGAGCCAACCAGAAGCGCCTCAATGTTCGGTACAAGCTTTCAAATGCGCACATATGCAAGGACGGTATTTGCCTCGTCAATGCCTTCATTCTCGTCAAGGACCTCAATGTGGAAATCATATTAGGTACTCCATTCTTGACTCAATTGTACCCATTTCAAATAACCGAAAGAGGTTTAGAATCTACTGCGCTAGAGTCTAAACTCATTTTTGAATTCATTCAACCCGTGAAAACAAAAGAACACCAAATCGATTTTCTAAAGGATGAAATATCCTACAAGAAAATTGAGGAACAGTTAGTTAATCCAAGAATAACCCTCCGGATTAACCAATTCCAAAAGAAGCTTGAACAGGATCTCTGTTCCGACTTCCCTAATGCATTTTGGGAAAGAAAACGACATGTCGTTTCCCTTTCTTATGTCAAGGACTTTTCGGAAGAAGCTATTCCGACCAAGTCAAGACCAATTCAAATGAATGCTAACCTTCTTGCGATATGCAAGAAAGAAATTGATTCCTTGTTGCAGAAAAGGTTAATCCGACCATCGAAAAGCCCATGGTCCTGCGCAGCATTCTATGTCAACAACCAAGCCGAGAAAGAACGCGGCGTCCCCCGGCTGGTAATCAACTATAAACCCTTAAACAAGGTTTTGGAATGGATAAGATATCCCATTCCCAACAAAAACGACTTAATCACGCGCATTTCAAGCGCAAAAGTTTTTTCAAAATTCGATCTAAAATCGGGATTTTGGCAGATTCAGATTGCCGAAAAAGATCGATACAAGATCGCATTCAACGCCCCTTTCGGACGAAGACGAGTGGAACGTTATGCCTTTCGGTTTAAAAAGCGCTCCATCCGAATTTCAAAAATCATGAATGATATCTTCAATGGTTTTCAAGAATTTTCAATTGTTTACATTGACGACGTTTTGATATTCTCCCAAAACATTGATCAACATTTTAAACATTTACAAACGTTTTACAATGTTGTGAAAAGAAATGGCCTTGTTATCTCGGCCCAGAAAATCAAACTTTTTCAAACCCAAATCCGTTTTCTTGGATTTGAAATCAATTTGGGTCTTATAAAGCCCATCCACCGGTCCATTGAATTCGCCTCAAAATTCCCGGACCAAATTACAGACAAAACCCAATTACAGCGGTTTTTGGGCTGTTTAAATTATGTGGCCGAATTTCTACAGGATATTAGGCCCATTTGCAAACCTCTTTTTGAGCGCCTCAAAAGAATCTCTACGCTTGGACCGACAAGCACACTGCTGTGATCCAAAAATCAAGGCTTTAGTCATTTCAATTCCTCGTTTGAGTTTGCTTAATAATGAAGCAAATCTCATAGTGGAAACTGACGCATCCGATATCGGATACGGCGGCATCCTCAAACAGGACGTGGATAAGAAGGAATCCGTAGTGCGATTCCACCTGGCGTCTGGAACAACGCGCAGAAAACTTACTCCACGATTAAAAAGGAAATCCTTGCAATAGTACTATGCGTACAAAAATTCCAAGGAGAACTCATCAACAAACGTTTTCTCAAAAGCAGACTCAGAGCATCAAAATTCATTTTAGAAAAGGATGTAAAAATCTGGTTTCTAAGCAAATTTTTGCGGATGGCAAGCAATTTTATCATGTTTTAACTTTGAGATTTTGCCTATAAAAGAATTGAAAACGCCTTGGCAGATTATCTCTCAAGAGAGTTTCTCTCTCAAACAACTCTCTCTCTCTCTCTCTCCCAATGGAAAGAAGAGCGAAAGGTAGAGGTCGAGGAGCTTCCTCCTCATCATCAAGGCAGCCTTCTACTGCACAGCAGCCTTCGGCTGCTTCTTCAAAGAAGTCCACAGGAGCCTTGATGTCTCCTGATTCATATGCCGATGACTCTGATTACACCATCGTAACCAGAGGCAAAGGTAAAGCCAAAGCTGGGTCATCAACCCAGATTCCGTCTGCACATCCTGTGCAACCAACTCAAAATACGTCGCCAACAACGTTTGCTACGGTCGTTGTTCCCGACCGATTCATTCCTCGACCCGAATTAAAGGGTTACTACAAAAAACCTTCTCCTACAGGAGAAATAATCATAGAACCCGAATTCGACGATCCAAATCCTTCAAAGATCGCCGAATCTGTTGAGTTCTACTTTGTGCATCGTACCCCTGTTGGGGGGTTATTACTGGGTATTCTTTTATACTCACCAATTCTGTGGTTTTATTTTTTTCCACTAGGTAAGCAAGGACATCACTGAGACGATTAGATGGGAGATGCAAGAGTGATCATGGGTAGAGCTTTGACTCGGGCGTCTTGTATGGACGCTCGTACCTGTGTACAAACGTGGTTATGATTAGCATGAATTGATCTAACGACACACAAGTATACGTGGTCTGTAGCAAGTATTAAGTAAATTATCATTCTCCACATAGACTGGAAAATTAATTGAGGTAATGTTTAGAATTGACAAGTAAATTGCATGAAAAAATGTTGTTGATAAGATTTTGGGTTTTTTTTGCAAGAAAAAGAAGTAACTAAATGAAATAACAGTTTTGATAAGTTAAGGCTAAACTAGGATACTTGTGAGTGCAGTAGCAATGCGATAGCAATAAATATGTGGTAAGGGAATCTATCATACTACGCTTACAAACTAATGCTTCTACATATTCAGCACTTAACCCAGATTCCGCTGCGACTAAGTATATTTAAAAACTTTCTATAACATGCTACTAAAACTCACGTTCCCCCTGTTTTACCTTATGAAAATTAGTTCATAATGATAATAAAGAACACAACGCACAATGTAGCAAACATCATAGAATTGTATTACTGAATTGAAATAAATCTAACAATACGTCTTAACAAAACAAAACAAAATAAAATAAACAATAGTAAAGTGTAGGGTAGATCGATTCTCTATAATTCTCCGAGAAGAAAAATAGGGCAAGGATTGTAAAGACCCGACCCAAAAGGGGCTCTAAATAGGCCTTTACCCCAATGCAAGCATTCAAAGGAAAGGATAATATGCAAATAAGTTTTCAGATTCCCAATTAAAACAAAACAATCAAGGTTCAATCGAGAAATCAATATAGTTTGTTTGAAACTGTCCCTGTCTCCAAGCACTGTTTCAAGGCAAATACATTTCCAAAACGTACACTCACGATCGAGATTTATTAAAACATTTGAAACATCCTCAAATTCAATAAAGCGGGAATCCACAAAATCATTCAGAAAACATCCTAGGGCTCGTGCGCTACATGCGCATCGGGGAAAATGAAAGACAAGAGTCATAGAAATAAAAAGTCGAGACGGCAAAGACGCGTTCCCATGATCATAGCTCCTCCTTGACCATCCCGCCTCGCGCCATGGTTACTGAAGATAAGTAAGGGTGAGTAACGAATTACTCAAGTAAGAATCCCCAACCGGGGTACAATACGATGCACATGGTCATCTAGATGAGAGTATGCAAGCTATGAACATAAACACATAATAGAGCACATAGCTTAAGTCCACACTTGGACCTCGGATGCCAACTCGTGGTCTTAGTCAGGAATAATCCACACCACACAATACGCCCTATACGAGAACCAAGTCTCGGCCTCGGCTGTCTCTCGTCGATCACGAAAGGTGCACTAGCTCAAGATCCCGAGGAGCTCTCCGGCCGGCGCTGTAATGAGCGTAAGCATGCCGCGTGCGTACTCTGCAGACTATGAAGGTGCGGGTCTAGTGGCAAGTTGCCCATGTCCGATCCACCACGCCTAACTAAATCTACGGATCGGTGTCAGCGACATAGGGTGTGAGACACCGACACGTGAACTATGTCGGCTGAACCACCGCACTTTGAGGCTAAGGAACCGGTCGTGATAGGCTTGCACCGAAGCGGTCCTTGCCCTAACAGTGGCAATCAAGGGCTACGGCCGAACACGCCGAGGACGTGCCGACCGTCGAGGGACGAGGCAATGCCAAGTCATCATCCCGACCGTTGGGGCATTTAACGATCTGCCACCCTCACCCAAGATTGCGGGGCCTACCGGTCGGGTTAGCTAAACCCTAACGGGGTCCGAGGGCGGAGAACTGTCTCGGCGTCCCCGCCATGGATGCAAGATACTTTATGCATCGAGCCGGATGATGCTACCTACCTACACTTTAACCTATCATATCAATAACATACAATCCAATACAATCCAAAACGTGCTCAACAGATACAACGAACCTAGCATGGTACTACGAAGCAAGAGCAGATATGAGCATGCTAGAAGCGGAACAACCTAGCATGGGCTAACATGAGAGAACAACATACGAAGTCATGCTAGTCGAGAATTCAGAGCAGAGAGCACCTAAACTATACATGCTTGATAATAACAAACAAACATACAAACAACAATCACATAGAACATCGCAGGTCCACACAACTCCGTAAGAAATCCTTACCGGCCGGGAGGCAACTACACACAAAAATCCTAAGTCTGCGATCGATCCCGAGCTAGCTAACGAGAACCTAACAAACACAATAATAATCACAATCCATAGGCCTAAACATAATAAAATAAACAAGGCTTGGCTCGGGAGCAACTCACGCGGCGGGCCGACACGCGGACGGGCGACGGCATGGCGAGGTCGGCTTCTTGGGCGCCGATGGGCGATGATGGCGGCAGGGCGGGCGGCGGCAGCGCAGCGCAGATGGCGCAGCAGCAGCAGGCGCATGAACAACCGTAGCCCCTTGCGGCGCGCTGGCGCGAACAAGCGCGAAGCGAACGACTGCAGCGCGCGCAGCTGCGCGACAACAGCGCCTTGGGCTGCGCAGCGTCTGGGCCCGACGCTCTTCTGCTGCGAGGAGCTCGGCGAAGCGCATCTCTTTGAAGGCTGCAGGCGAGCTATCTGGCCGCGATAGGCTGCTCAGAAGGGTCATCTGGCCGCGGCTTGCTCGAGCGTCATTGGCCGCGATGCAGCGTCTCTCTGAGCGTCATTGGCCGCGCGGTGGGCTCGAAAGCGTCTCGGCTCGGCGACGGCGGCGACAGCCGCTCGATGGCACGCAGGGGCGATGGAGGCTGGCGACTCCGGCGATCTGGGCTTCTTCTTTGGGCGTCTCGGGCGGCTGGGCTTCTTCTTTGGCAGATCTGGGCATCTTTGGGCACTGCTACAAACACACAAACACACAAGCTCTTCTCCTTACCTTCGGCCAACAAGAACACCCAATCGAGAAGATGAAGAGGATGAAGACTTACCGGAATGATGATGAACGATCCAAGGGAGGCTGCAAGGATGAAGAATCGGCAAGGAGAGCTTGGGAGAAAGCTTGGGCGGCCACAACTCTTTGGAGAAGAAAACACAACAAACCTAATTTCTATTTCATTTAACCAAATGCACCAAACACCAAAGATCCAAGGTTAACTAAGATGTGATGCGAGAAAGAGCAACAAGAGCACCTAATGGCTCAATTGGCACACATCTCTACAAGCTTCCTGGGAGACCGGGTTCAAACCCACAAAGACAAATTCCTTTATTTTTACTTTTGCATCTACCCATGCTCAAACCAAACCACAAAGCCTCAAAAACCTTCATAAATCCATCCAATAATTTTAGCAACTGGAAAAAGACATAAACGGCCCTGACGGCCCGACCAAATTACTAAAATACCCCTAGGGCATACCTGGAAGACTGGGACGAAAACCTGGGCCGTTACAAGGATCCACCTCTCTTTCTCAATTACATCACTTCCCTTTTATAGATATAGGTCGTCAAGCCCCTGAAGGTTCCAGAATGGTGAGAATCAATTTGCACGAAGATTTATCCTTTTAATTTCTTGCCATATATGTTTGATTTTTCTAAGGTAGGAATCCCTTGATTTCAGCAATCCATCTTTTAATTGTCTGATTAGTCAACTTCTCGCTGACGGATTCTTCCTTTCTTATTTACTTGTAGTGCAACTGGCCTTGATCTTCCGAGCATAAGTACTCGCGCTCACGCGTTATGATTTCCTTCGTGGTGATGCTTCCTTAGCGCTGATCCTGCGAAATAGAAATAATCATAAGTTTCTACGAACTTAATGCTATCTGCGCTTCTTTTATCTTTATTTTGCATGATACCCGATATTTAGCATTCAACTCCGCTAATGCACAACATTAGCATATTACTCCTTAAAGCGCAAACTTTTGTCTTTGCGAACGCTTGATAGGAATTGAATAATACACAATATGATCCTGATTTAGGCTAAAATCTGACTCTATTCTAGAGTCATCAAGCTTGCTACATTAGTCTCAGTAGTTGATAGGATAGAATTTCCTTTCATTTGTTGGTTGGGCATGCTAAGATAGAGCTCCTGTTATTTCTGTTAACTACTGTTAAACTATTGGGCATGGATGAGTCTCTTTCCATAATTTCATTTATTTATTTAAATTTTGCTTGGGCCTACCTTAGCCAATGGCTTTTACTTATTATTTGAAATAAATTCAACAGGACCAGTTTCTTGTTTTTGTAGGATCGAAAGGCAACACTAGAGGGGTGAATAGGGTTCGCCAACTTTTTAAGATATTTAAAAATAATACTTTTACGATCTAAGTTTTGTTAATATAAAATCAATCAACAATAAATTATAATATGCAAGAATTAAAATCACAAAAAGTAAAAGTTAAAGAAGAGAGAAAACACCGAAGTTTATAGTGGTTCGGAAATCCTACTCCACTCCCCAAGACTACTTCTTGGGTATTTTACTAGGCGATCCACTTGCGGGTGAGAACCAAACCAACATGACCCTCTTTTTCCTAGGCTAAAGAGAAACCTAAATCCTTTTCACGGGTTCAGGATTAAACCACTACTACCCTCTTTTTTAAGGCTAAAGAGAAACTCAAATCCTTTTACTGGTTCAGGATTAAACCAATTGTATTTTCTCACAATCCAAGGTGTACCCCACAACTTAATACAAATCCCAAATAAAAAATAAAAATGAAACCTTACAATATACCTCTTGTAGGCAAAATACACAAGTTAGGCGTTGACAACTTCTTCACAAAATTTGCGATGCGCCAATTCAAGAATGTGTGAAGCAAATGACACTTTTTGAAACTTTGAGAATGATAATGTTGCTGTCTTCTTTTTGTTATGGAGGCTATAGATTTTATAGGGATAAGATGAAAAGGTGTCCGTTGGATTTAGGGCAAAATGATTGACGGACGAGATTTGATGAAGATATGATGAATTGTGCCCATTAGATTTAGGACAAAGGTGTATGTGGATGGGATTGAATGATTAGAAGATGAAATGAGTTTGGGTTAAAAAGAAAACAATTTGAAAATGAAAAACTCATTTTTTTTTCTTAGGCGATTTTTCTTCAAATCTTCATTTGTCCATATTTTCTTCATTTTAACTCCGATTTGCACGATTCAAAATGTGTTGGAATCGTCTCTCCAAGATCTACATAATAAATGATTAAAAACTCCAATAATATCAGTACAAAAAAATCAAGTTTGTTATCATCAAAACATTAATTAATTAATTAATTAAAATTAATTAATTTGAGATAATTGGTAAAAAAGCCAACAATCTCCTCCTTTTTGATGATGACAAACTATACAAGAAAAATGAAATATAAAGTAGTGTGCGATGTAAGATATAAACTACATGTATAATCAACACACATAATTAATGATGACATATTTTTATTTTTCTTATTAACTCTCCCCCTTTTGGAATCATTAAAAAAGAAATTGAAGGGAAAAAAATAATTTAAGACTTTCTTTAATGCAAGATCCCCACATTACTGCCCCTTAAAAAATCAATTTAACACTCTCTTCTCATAAGAGACAAAAAAACACTTGATGCATAAAAAATCTAAGGATAAATATAAAACACAATTTCAAATGAATTCTTCTTCTTAAATCAATTTTTGAGAATCGTTAAATCCCCTTAATTAAAAAGATATACAATGAGAAATATACTCAACAATAAATTACTTTAACAATATTAAATTCACACAATAAATGATTTAAACTCCCCCTAAAAATAAGCATTCTCTTTATAATAATAATAATAAAATAATAAATATAAAAGAGATACCAATTTTTGAAAAATAATGATACCAATTAATAGTAAATCAAACAATAAAAATTATGATAGCATTTCAAATAAAAAAAATCACTTTTGAGTAAGTTCCAGCGGGATTCAAGTATTTTAATCAATTTCATAAAAACTCCCCCTATAAAATAGAATTAAAAAATAAAAGCTTCGCACATATATTCAACATATAGGACAATCAAACTACTCAAATTGAATTTAAATCAATAAACTTCATAAATAGCAAAAATAATCATCAAAACATAATTCATGGCCAAAAGACATACAATATCTTATTTTACGATATCCATATTTCATTTCTCAATAATTATAATTTCAATCAACAAAGTTTAAATAATCAAAGTATTATGAAATTATTAGTAAATCAAATTTTATTAGTAAGGAATATAATCATGTACCAAAATAGATATTCAACTTTCACTAATTCAAATAGTAAGGTAATAAGAATTATGGATAAATTTTGAAAATAGTTGATTATAATATTTAAGAGCAAATAATCCATAATCATATAAATATGCAATTATTTAGATAGATGCCAAAAATGTCAAACAAGATTTCAAATTTCTCAAGATATTTAATTTAATAAATTTTAGGAAGTCAATTTCAAATACTTTCTATAGTAAATTTAAATAAATATATATATATTATAAATTCAAAAATATAAAATTACCGAATGTGCAAATTTTCCCTTGTTAAATTCTAGAAAGTCAAATTTAAACATTCAAATCATTGAAGAAATATTTTCCATAATAAGTATCAATAGAATATTTATCTCAATAATTCAAAAATAAAGAGTTACCAAACATGCCATTTTCCTTTGTTGCATAATTGCTTCATTTGAATAATTTCAAATTTGAAATGCAAGGAACTTACTTGACTTTTGAAATAACACCTACAAGGAAAATTCAAACAAGGATTTTGGTACCCATTTCTTGGGTCCTTCATTGTTAGTTATGATGGATTTTGGAACCCATTTCAAATTGGAACCAATATTTCTAATATTCAACTTAGGAAAATAACAACTATAATAATTATGACCAATTTTACCACAAGTATAACAAACAACATTTGGTAAGAATTTATTTTTCACAAAATGATTTTGCACAATATTTTTCTCAAATAAATTCTATCTAGGAACATTTTTCAATTTAAAGCAATTTGGTCTAACATGACCTTTAACTCCACAATAATGACATATAGGCATGAATTTTGATTTTACATACATATTTCTAATATTTTTATGATTAGACACAATATTTGACTTTTCATGTAAATCACTACATGTTTCATGCTTGTGATTAAAATTTTCATTATGAGCGCATTTAGATATAGCATGAAATTGTCTAGGCATAATAGGGGTGGCTTAACAAAGCTAATATTAGGATTATGTGAACATTTTTCATTTGCACGGCTTAATCCTTTTTTATCATTACAAGATTTACTAATATCAATAATGTTATATAATTGTTGAGCACCAATAGTCAATTTCTTAATTGATTCTTTTGCAATTTGAAACTCTTTATTAGTAAGTGATTCTTTTTCTCTAAGCACATGCAAAAGACTATTTTTCTCTTGACTATCAAATTCAAGAAATTTAATTTTGTCAATTAAGGCAAAATTTTCACTTTCTAAAGATATATTGCTAGTTTCTAAATCAATATTTTTATTTTTAAGGCTAGCAATTTCCTCTTTTAACTTCAAACAATACGAATCAATTTTCTCATTTTTATTTTTCAAATCATTTAATTCTATTTTCAAATCACAAGATAAAGATTTAAAATTTTCATTCTCTTTCTCAAGAAATTTGATTTTATCCTTCAATGAACTTTGCTCATTATTACAAGCATCAATTTCATTTTGCAACAATAAATTTTTAGATTCATTTTTCAAACATGCATTTTCATCTACCAAAGATTTATTTTCATTAGATAATACTTTATATTTTTTTGATAGTTTGACATACTTCAAGACAAAAATTTTAAAATCATGTTGCATGCTTTCAAATGCATCAAGTAATTCATCATAAGTAAGAGATTCTTGATTTACCTCATCTTCATCACTTTTGTGGTCGAAATCCTCATTCAAATAATCCGTTAAGCATTGACAGGCTCCATCATATTTTTCATATTCCACTTCATAAAAAATTTCTTGATTTTGAGAATTACAATTCTCCTTCACATCAAATAGATCGTTAGTAGTACAAGAAAAATTTTCTACACTATACATATTTTCAAGAAAATACCAAACATCATAAACATATTTTAAAATGTGCAATTTTATCACATAGCTTACTATCTAGAGCATTATACATAATATTCATAACTTTAGCATTGCAAGAGATCAAATTTTCATTCAATTTCAATTTTGATAAATCATTTTATAAACATACCAAAAATTGAAATCAATACCGAGCAAAAATATTTTCATCGTCTTTCTCCAAACTTCACAATTCGTACAATCAAAAAATAAAGGTTTATCAATGCAATGACTTTCAAGAACACCTAAAGTTGCCATAACTCTAGCAATTAAGCTTTTCGAAAAAAATATTTTTCAAAAATACAATACCAATCGAAGAAGTAAAACTCAAACAAATGGATATCAAATACACACTTTTTGAAAAAATATTTTCTATTAAAAACAAGAGCAACCCGCTCTGATACCAATTGTAGGATCCAAAGGCAACACTAGAGGGGTGAATAGGGTTCGCCAACTTTTTAAGATATTTAAAAATAATACTTTTACGATCTAAGTTTTGTTAATATAAAATCAATCAACAATAAATTATAATATGCAAGAATTAAAATCACAAAAAGTAAAAGTTAAAGAAGAGAGAAAACACCGAAGTTTATAGTGGTTCGGAAATCCTACTCCACTCCCCAAGACTACTTCTTGGGTATTTTACTAGGCGATCCTCTTGCGGGTGAGAACCAAATCGACACGACCCTCTTTTTCCTAGGCTAAAGAGAAACCTAAATCCTTTTCACGGGTTCAAGATTAAACCACTACTACCCTCTTTTTTAAGGCTAAAGAGAAACTCAAATCCTTTTACTGGTTCAGGATTAAACCAATTGTATTTTCTCACAATCCAAGGTGTACCCCACACCTTAATACAAATCCCAAATAAAAAATAAAAATGAAACCTTACAATATACCTCTTGTAGGCAAAATACACAAGTTATGCGTTGACAACTTCTTCACAAAATTTGCGATGCGCCAATTCAAGAATGTGTGAAGCAAATGACACTTTTTGAAACTTTGAGAATGATAATGTTGCTGTCTTCTTTTTGTTATGGAGGCTATAGATTTTATAGGGATAAGATGAAAAGGTGTCCGTTGGATTTAAGGCAAAATGATTGACGGACGAGATTTGATGAAGATATGATGAATTGTGCCCATTAGATTTAGGACAAAGGTGTATGTGGATGGGATTGAATGATTAGAAGATGAAATGAGTTTGGGTTAAAAAGAAAACAATTTGAAAATGAAAAACTCATTTTTTTTTCTTAGGCGATTTTTCTTCAGATCTTCATTTGTCCATATTTTCTTCATTTTAACTCCGATTTGCACGATTCAAAATGTGTTGGAATCGTCTCTCCAAGATCTACATAATAAATGCTTAAAAACTCCAATAATATCAGTACAAAAAAATCAAGTTTGTTATCATCAAAACATTAATTAATTAATTAATTTAAATTAATTAATTTGAGATAATTGGTAAAAAAGCCAACAATCTCCCCCTTTTTGATGATGACAAACTATACAAGAAAAATGAAATATAAAGTAGTGTGCGATGTAAGATATAAACTACATGTATAATCAACACACATAATTAATGATGACATATTTTTATTTTTCTTATTAACTCTCCCCCTTTTGGAATCATTAAAAAAGAAATTGAAGGGAAAAAAATAATTTAAAACTTTCTTTAATGCAAGATCCCCACATTACTGCCCCTTAAAAAATCAATTTAACACTCTCTTCTCATAAGAGACAAAAAGACACTTGATGCATAAAAAATCTAAGGATAAATATAAAACACAATTTCAAATGAATTCTTCTTCTTAAATCAATTTTCAGTAATGCGTTAAATCCCCTTAATTAAAAAGATATACAATGAGAAATATACTCAACAATAAATTACTTTAACAATATTAAATTCACACAATAAATGATTTAAACTCCCCCTAAAAATAAGCATTCTCTTTATAATAATAATAATAAAATAATAAATATAAAAGAGATACCAATTTTTGAAAAATAATGATACCAATTAATAGTAAATCAAACAATAAAAATTATGATAGCATTTCAAATAAAAAAAATCACTTTTGAGTAAGTTCGAGCGAGATTCAAGTATTTTAATCAATTTCATAAAAACTCCCCCTATTTCAAAAAATAAAAACTCCCCCTATAAAATAGAATTAAAAAGTAAAAGCTTCGCACATATATTCAACATATAGGACAATCAAACTACTCAAATTGAATTTAAATCAATAAACTTCATAAATAGCAAAAATAATCATCAAAACATAATTCATGACCAAAAGACATACAATATCTTATTTTACGATATCCATATTTCATTTCTCAATAATTATAATTTCAATCAACAAAGTTTAAATAATCAAAGTATTATGAAATTATTAGTAAATCAAATTTTATTAGTAAGGAATATAATCATGTACCAAAATAGATATTCAACTTTCACTAATTCAAATAGTAAGGTAATAAGAATTATGGATAAATTTTGAAAATAGTTGATTATAATATTTAAGAGCAAATAATCCATAATCATATAAATATGCAATTATTTAGATAGATGCCAAAAATGTCAAACAAGATTTCAAATTTCTCAAGATATTTAATTTAATAAATTTTAGGAAGTCAATTTCAAATACTTTCTATAGTAAATTTAAATAAATATATATATATTATAAATTCAAAAATATAAAATTACCGAATGTGCAAATTTTCCCTTGTTAAATTCTAGAAAGTCAAATTTAAACATTCAAATCATTGAAGAAATATTTTCCATAATAAGTATCAATAGAATATTTATCTCAATAATTCAAAAATAAAGAGTTACCAAACATGCCATTTTCCTTTGTTGCATAATTGCTTCATTTGAATAATTTCAAATTTGAAATGCAAGGAACTTACTTGACTTTTGAAATAACACCTACAAGGAAAATTCAAACAAGGATTTTGGTACCCATTTCTTGGGTCCTTCATTGTTAGTTATGATGGATTTTGGAACCCATTTCAAATTGGAACCAATATTTCTAATATTCAACTTAGGAAAATAACAACTATAATAATTATGACCAATTTTACCACAAGTATAACAAACAACATTTGGTAAGAATTTATTTTTCACAAAATGATTTTGCACAATATTTTTCTCAAATAAATTCTATCTAGGAACATTTTTCAATTTAAAGCAATTTGGTCTAACATGACCTTTAACTCCACAATAATGACATATAGGCATGAATTTTGATTTTACATACATATTTCTAATATTTTTATGATTAGACACAATATTTGACTTTTCATGTAAATCACTACATGTTTCATGCTTGTGATTAAAATTTTCATTATGAGCGCATTTAGATATAGCATGAAATTGTCTAGGCATAATAGGGGTGGCTTAACAAAGCTAATATTAGGATTATGTGAACATTTTTCATTTGCACGGCTTAATCCTTTTTTATCATTACAAGATTTACTAATATCAATAATGTTATATAATTGTTGAGCACCAATAGTCAATTTCTTAATTGATTCTTTTGCAATTTGAAACTTTTTATTAGTAAGTGATTCTTTTTCTCTAAGCACATGCAAAAGACTATTTTTCTCTTGACTATCAAATTCAAGAAATTTAATTTTGTCAATTAAGGCAAAATTTTCACTTTCTAAAGATATATTGCTAGTTTCTAAATCAATATTTTTATTTTTAAGGCTAGCAATTTCCTCTTTTAACTTCAAACAATAAGAATCAATTTTCTCATTTTTATTTTTCAAATCATTTAATTCCATTTTTAAATCACAAGATAAAGATTTAAAATTTCCATTCTCTTTCTCAAGAAATTTGATTTTATCCTTCAATGAACTTTGCTCATTATTACAAGCATCAATTTCATTTTGCAACAATAAATTTTTAGATTCATTTTTCAAACATGCATTTTCATCTACCAAAGATTTATTTTCATTAGATAATACTTTATATTTTTTTGATAGTTTGACATACTTCAAGACAAAAATTTTAAAATCATGTTGCATGCTTTCAAATGCATCAAGTAATTCATCATAAGTAAGAGATTCTTGATTTACCTCATCTTCATCACTTTTGTGGTGAAATCCTCATTCAAATAATCCGTTAAGCATTGTGAGGCTCCATCATATTTTTCATATTCCACTTCATAAAAAATTTCTTGATTTTGAGAATTACAATTCTCCTTCACATCAAATAGATCGTTAGTAGTACAAGAAAAATTTTCTACACTATACATATTTTCAAGAAAATACCAAACATCATAAACATATTTTAAAATGTGCAATTTTATCACATAGCTTACTATCTAGAGCATTATACATAATATTCATAACTTTAGCATTGCAAGAGATCAAATTTTCATTCAATTTCAATTTTGATAAATCATTTTCGCAAACATACCAAAAATTGAAATCAATACCGAGCAAAAATATTTTCATCGTCTTTCTCCAAACTTCACAATTCGTACCATCAAAAAATAAAGGTTTATCAATGCAATGACTTTCAAGAACACCTAAAGTTGCCATAACTCTAGCAATTAAGCTTTTCGAAAAAAATATTTTTCAAAAATACAATACCAATCGAAGAAGTAAAACTCAAACAAATGGATATCAAATACACACTTTTTGAAAAAATATTTTCTATTAAAAACAAGAGCAACCCGCTCTGATACCAATTGTAGGATCCAAAGGCAACACTAGAGGGGGTGAATAGGGTTCGCCAACTTTTTAAGATATTTAAAAATAATACTTTTACGATCTAAGTTTTGTTAATATAAAATCAATCAACAATAAATTATAATATGCAAGAATTAAAATCACAAAAAGTAAAAGTTAAAGAAGAGAGAAAACACGAAGTTTATAGTGGTTGGAAATCCTACTCCACTCCCCAAGACTACTTCTTGGGTATTTTACTAGGCGATCCTCTTGCGGGTGAGAACCAAATCGACACGACCCTCTTTTTCCTAGGCTAAAGAGAAACCTAAATCCTTTTCACGGGTTCAAGATTAAACCACTACTACCCTCTTTTTTAAGGCTAAAGAGAAACTCAAATCCTTTTACTGGTTCAGGATTAAACCAATTGTATTTTCTCACAATCCAAGGTGTACCCCACACCTTAATACAAATCCCAAATAAAAAATAAAAATGAAACCTTACAATATACCTCTTGTAGGCAAAATACACAAGTTAGGCGTTGACAACTTCTTCACAAAATTTGCGATGCGCCAATTCAAGAATGTGTGAAGCAAATCCCTCACGGGGTCCAAGGACGGAGAACTGTCTCGAACGACCTTGCCATGGATGCAAGATACTTTATGCATCGGGCCCGGATGATGCTATCTACCTGAATTCTAACCTGCCTTAACAATCAGCAAACAATCCAATACGTGCTCGAAAGAATACAGCAGACCTAGCATGGTACTACAGAACAAGAATGAATATGAGCATGCCAGAACGGAACAACCTAGCATGGACTAACATGAAAGAACAACATACGAAGTCATGCCGATCGAGGAATTGAGAGCGAGCACCTAAACTATACATGCTGATAATCACAAACAAACATACAACATCAATCACATAGAACATCGCAGGGTCCACACAACCCCGGTAAGAAATCCTTACCTGGCCGGGAGGCAACTACACACAAAATCCTAAGCTGCGATCGATCCCGAGCTAGCTAACGAGAACCTAACAAACACAATAGAAATCACAATCATAGCCCTAAAAATATAATAAAACAAGCAGGCTCGGCTCGGGGCACTCACACGGGCGACGACACGACACGGGGTGATCTTCTTCTTGCGGTAGTGTGTGGTTGGTGGCGTGGCGCGGCGTTGGCGCATGTATTGCGTATGTGAACACTGGCGATGGGCACGTCACGGGCGAAGGTGTGTGCGGCGTGCGGGCGGGCTGGGGCGGGCGGCGTCGCGGCGGCGCGCGGCAGCGGCAGCGGCGGCGATCGGCGATCGGCCGCGCGCCTGGTGGGCGTCTGGCTCGGCCGATCCGGTCGCGGCGACGAGGCTGGGCGCGACGACGAGCGTCGCTCGGCCGATCCGTGCGACGACGACGACGAGGTGGCGGCTGGAGCGAGCGCGATGAGGGGACTCGAGCGGTGGGCGGGCGGCGGCGACAGCGTCGAGATCTGGGACGCGCGACGGCGAGCGAAGCCGCTCCTCGGCCGGATCTGGTGCGGGCTGCTGGCAGTCGAGGCGTCTGCGCGACAAGGTGGCGGTGGTGCGACGGTCGGCGTGGCGGGCTCAGCGGATCTGGCCGGTGGTGGCAGATCGGCCTGAAAGGTCTTTGCAACAAACACAAACACACACACTTCCTTACCTTGGCCAAAGCAAAATAACCAATCGAGAAGAGAAAGAGGATGAAGACTTACCGGAATGAAGATCGAGCAACGGAGCGTGAAGGGGATGAAGAAATCGGCAAGGAGGCTAGGAGAACTTGGCTTGGGTGGCTAGGAGATGTGTTGGAGAAGAAGACAACCTAGCCTAACATTTTTTCCATTTGACCAAAAGCACCCAAAACCCCAAAATCCAAGGTTAACTATAAAATGACCCGGGAAGAGCAACAAGAGCTCTTACTAGCTCATCTGGCATGCATCCCCACAAGCTTTCCTGGAGACCCGGGTTCAAAACCCAGCTGCAACACAAATTCCTTTATTTTTACTTTTGCATCAAACCTTGCTCAACCCTTCCACAAAGCCTCACAAACCTACATAAATTCATCCAATATTTTTAGCAACTAGAAAAGAGATATAAACGTTCCACGCGGCGGACAAATTACCAAAATACCCCTTGGGCATACGGAAGACCGGGATGAAAACACAGGCGATTCTGTAAACCGACTTCAAGCAATTTCAATCCACACCTTGGTCAACACCAAGCATCAACTTGTCACCATACCGGAACCAATCCGGACTCTACTCCAAACAAATTTAACTTGCTAGGCTACCAAGACTGCTAGCAATTCCCCCGAGGCTACAAACTACACGGCTTGACTTTGCCAATCTGAAACTCACTATCAGGGCCTGATTGAGCTCTAGAGAGGCTCTCCACAACCTAGGGTTCTTCGACAACCCTCGACACCCACTGCCAACTAACTGCCTACATCCAACTGCCTGCACAACAACAACTCCTTTTTCCAGCAACACAACCATGCTGGCCAACTCCAACTCCTTGGGAACCAAGAGGACCCAAACGCTACCGAATCGTCATCCTCCTACTCGGACCTCAACCACAACATAACTCCTACCCAAGGAGGATCCGAACAACTCTCTCAGTCATGACGATCAGCAAGAAGATCTGCCAACCAAGCTTAGGTCCACTTAACAATCTCACCTAAGCAACAACCTGATACCACGAGCATGGTATCCTTACCACCTCACTAAAGCATTACCACATCCTCCTGAAGTCCAACTTTTTCAAGAACTGAGTGCCAGATCCCCAAAGCAAATCCTACATGGATCTGAAACTCTCGCCACAGAACGACCCACACAAAACACACTTGTGTGCACAACTCCCAACCTTCATTTAGCGATCCAGGACTAACAAATGCTTTTCCCAAAAGCCACACTAGCTCCTGGCAGAGATACAACCAATCAACGGCACACCCAAAGTCCATCTCCACACGATGCTCGAAGCTGTGGCAACCTTGCTCTACCAAAGCATAACCATGCCAAACCAAACTTACTTTATACCATGCCTCTACCAAGGGTGCTTACCCCTAAGGCATCCAATTCCTCTCACAAGGCATCCTACTCACCTCATAGGCATCCAACTCATGGTCCCTCAACTGAACCCAACTTGCTTCTACGATGCTCAACTCTCCTGAGATTTAGGCACTCGAAGGTAGTTGACCGCACTACCAACCACAAAGATCTCTTGGCCTTAACACTAGCGTGAGATGCACGCGCACTAACACTTACCAACCAACAACCAGCTTGACTTACTCAACCGCCAGTAACACTGGGAAAAGGCTCCTTTCGAACATCCGTTCGCTTGAAATCTTTTGATCACCACTGAACTAGCCCTTTTGCACGACCTACACAGGTGCAACTACCTTAAATAGATCCAAGGCTAAAGGAGTACGCTAAACTCCGAACGGCATAGAACCATCTGCTATGCCCACGCCAAACTCAGGCCTGAACCAGATCTAGTGCCAAAGCGGCACACCAACCAATGCACCTCAAGTGCCACTACTACCAAATCCATATCTTACTACAAACGGGGCCAACAAGGTCACAACCTCATGTGACACGAACTCTGGCTCGGCATACAAGGGCTCAATTCCAACAACCATGTCCAAGGCATCTCATCAAGCTGAAGGCTCACGGCCTACTCTTGCATCTCCACATGATGCTCAACAATCTCTGGCCGGCTCTCTTAACATGCAGCAGCTAGCCCTACTCTAGGGCTTACCAAAAGAAGAGTGTTCATTTTTACCAAACAACTGAGGAAACTACCAACGGATCCAATCGAAGGAACAACGCTTCTTTGCACCCTTAATCACGTGGTTTAAAACTATGGCTGCAAACAACAACACTTTACAGAAGCACCAAGATACCTCATCAACCTCCTTGAAGGCTACCAACTTTGCAACCACTCTCTGGGCAACCAATTAATCTATCAAGGCTCAAGATCAACACTTGAGCTACCCAGGCTAGTCCACACGGGGACCTGCTCCACAAACATCCACATCAACACAACCACAGCTAACTCCTCTCTTGGAGTGGCATTCCAAGGCAAAGCACCTCCACCCTCTCACTAGGGGAAAACCATCAACTGGGCCACAGTTGGCCTATGGGAGTCCAATCTCTACCTCCCTCTGGAACGATGTCCCAGGGCATCCGAATCTATCTGGATACCACAACAAACCACAATATACATCACACACTGCGGGAAGTTGGCATGATGGCGCTCTAAACCCAAACCAATAACGAGTCAGAACCTGCTCGTCTCCGCTCCGCAACACTACACAAGGCATACACTCGATGATGTATTGTAAATTCTTAACCCTTTTTCTACAAAAATAGTAAACTTAGGCGTACTGATGATCTGCTTGAGTGCTAGTGATCATGGGAAAACGACCTACAACAAAAGGTCAATCTCTCTGAATTTATGACTCGAGCTCGATACCAACTGTAAAGGGACCGGACCCGAATGGGGCACTAAATGGGCCCTTACCCCAATGCATGCATTCAAAGTAAAGGACATTAATCAGACATGATTTTGGATTCCAATTAAAACAAAAACATTCAAAATAACCCCTTTAAAAACTAGACAATTTCCCTGGAACCTGTCCCTGTTTCCAAGCACTGTTCCAAGATAAATACATTTCTAAAGTTTACTCGATCAGAGATTTACTAAAAACCATTCAAAACACATTCGGATACAAAATCTTTGGAATCCACAAAACATTTACAAAACATCCTAGGGCTCCGTGTAAGGCTACATGCATTCAGGGAAACAAAACATAAAGAGTCATAATACAAAAATCGAGTTGGAAGACTGGGCCCCATGATCACGGCTCCTCCTTGACCATCTGTCTCGCAACTTGGTTTACTGTGGAAAAACCACGATGGGGTGAGTAACGAATTACTCAAGAAGAATCCCCAACCAGGGGTACAATACGATATACATGGTCATCTCGATGAGCGTATGCAAGCTATGAATATAAACACAGAATAGAGCACATAGCTTAGCCCACACTTGGGCCTCGGATGCCAACTTAGGGTCTAAGTCCGGAATAATATCACCACACAGTCCAATACATAAGTCGCCCTATACGAGAAACATGTCCCGACCTCACTGTCTCATCATGTCGACGAAAGGTACAGCGGCTCACAATCCCGAGGAGCTCTCGGTCGGAGGTGTAATGAGTGTAAGCATGCACCGCGTGCTACTGCGAACTATGGGGGTTGCCGGAGTGGAGGCAAGCGCCCATATCCGATCACCATGCCTAACTAAATCTTTGGATCGGTGTCAGCGACATAGGGTGTGAGACCTGAGACACGTAAACTATGTCGGCTGAACCACCGCTTTGGGCCAAGGAATGGTCGTGGTAGGCTTACACACCGAAGCCGTCCTTGCCTTAACAGTGGCAATCGGGGCTCTTGCCAAACATGCGAGGACATGCCGGTTTGCGGGGGCGAGGCAATGCCAAGTCATCATCCCGACCGTTGGGGCATTAACAGCTTTGCCACCTCACCCAAGATTGCGGGGCCTACCGCTTGGGTTAGCTAATCCCTCACGGGGTCGGGGGCGGAATGACTTGCTCGGCGTCCCCGCCATGGATGCAAGGTTCTTTATGCATCGGCCCGGATGATGCTATCTACCGCAATTCTAACACGCCCCTAGCAAAGCGACAAACAATTCCATAAAATCCAATACGTGCTCAATAAGAATACAACGAGCCTAGCATGATACTACGAAGCAAGGAGAGCAGATACGAGCATGCTAGAGAGGAACAACCTAGCATGGATTAACATGAGAATTAAATCAGGAAAATCATGCTAATCGAGAATTCAGAATAGAATACCTAGCTACACATGTCAATAAACACAAACAAGCAGTCAATCAGCAATCACATATAATATCGCAGGGTCCACACAACTAGGGTAAGAAATCCTTACCTTGGTCGGGGACGATTTGACACGAAAACCTAGGTGGCGAACGAACCTGAACTAGCTATCGAGAACCTATCAATCACAACAAAAATCACACAATAGGCCTTAATATTACAAAACAAACAAGGCTCAGCTCGGAAGCAACTCACGAGGCGCGACGAACGCGCGAACAGAGCCGATTACACGAGAAGGGTAGGAGCAGGGGCTGGCTGGCGTGGCGCGCGCGGGCGCGAAGCGCAGAGGCGCGGCTGCAGCGACAAACGAGGCGTCGCGGGCGGCAGCGCGGAGTCTCGGCTGGCCACTGGCGAGGCGCGCGTCTTGCGTGGACGCGAGCGGCACTGGGCGACGCGGTACGACTCGGCGAGCAGGGGCTCGGGCGATGCGATGCGGAGGCGGGCGACCTGAGGCGCTCGGCGCGGCGTGGCTCGGCGGCAGCGGCGCGCAGCGAGCGCTGGACCGGCTTCTACGCGCGGACGGACGATCTTGTTGGCGAGCTCGGCGTCGCTCTGCTTTACTGCGCGAAAGCAGGCGATGGAGAAACCCAGTCGAGCGATCCACGGGGATTCGACAAGCGATTCTTTGATGGCGAACTCTCCTACACTAGCTGCACAAAACCCATACCTCAAATTACCTCGACTCGACCGGAAATGGCGAAGCTCGAAATAGGGGTGAAGAACTCGAACTTTGAAGAAGAAGAAGAAGAGAAGAAGAAGAAGAAGAAGAAAAGGGGAAGGAAAACTCACTGGAAAGGAGACGATCGGCGAGGGAGAACGGCGAGGGAGAGCTCGGTCGGTCGGGGAGAAATGGAGAAGGAAAATCGCGAGGAAGAAGAAGGAGGAAGAAGCTTCGGGCGAAAATTTCCTTTTAAACCAAAACGCGCATCAAACAGGCATATGTATTAGATCGCGCGTTTAGATTAACAAACGCGCCCAGTGGCTCGGCTGGCAGCGCTCCCTGCCTAGCACGCGACACGCCCTTGGCTCGAATCTCACTCGACGCGCTATTTAATTCCCTATTTAATTTTACTCTTTCCCAAGCCCAAATGCCTTCACCAAAAATCCCGATCCTATTCAAATTGACTCATAATTATTCCGGCAATTTTCAATTTCAAAACCGGCCCTGTCGGCCCGACCCAAAATTATCAAAATGCCCCTGGCCTCCCGGGAAGACCGGGATGAAAATTCCGGGCCGTTACAAAATTTAAATAAATATATATATTATAAATTAAAAAATATAAAATTACCGGATGTGCAAATTTTCCTTTGTTAAATTCTAGAAAGTCAAATTTAAACATTCAAATCATTGAAGAAATATTTTCCATAATAAGTATCAATAGAATATTTATCTCAATAATTCAAAAATAAAGAGTTACCAAACATGCCATTTTTCTTTGTTGCATAAATGCTTCATTTGAATAATTTCAAATTTGAAATGCAAGGAACTTACTTGACTTTTGAAATAACACCTACAAGGAAAATTCAAACAAGGATTTTGGTACCCATTTCTTAGGTTCTTCATTGTTAGTTATGATGGATTTTGGAACCCATTTCAAATTGGAACCAATATTTCTAATATTCAACTTAGGAAAATAACAACTATAATAATTATGACCAATTTTACCACAAGTATAACAAACAACATTTGGTAAGAATTTATTTTTCACAAAATGATTTTGCACAATATTTTTCTCAAATAAATTCTATCTAGGAACATTTTTCAATTTAAAGCAATTTGGTCTAACATGACCTTTAACTCCACAATAATGACATATAGGCATGAATTTTGATTTTACATACATATTTCTAATATTTTTATGATTAGACACAATATTTGACTTTTCATGTAAATCACTACATGTTTCATGCTTGTGATTAAAATTTTCATTATGAGCGCATTTAGATATAGCATGAAATTGACTAGGCATAATAGGGGTGGCTTAACAAAGCTAATATTAGGATTATGTGAACATTTTTCATTTGCACGGCTTAATCCTTTTTTATCATTACAAGATTTACTAATATCAATAATGTTATATAATTGTTGAGCACCAATAGTCAATTTCTTAATTGATTCTTTTGCAATTTGAAACTCTTTATTAGTAAGTGATTCTTTTTCTCTAAGCACATGCAAAAGACTATTTTTCTCTTGACTATCAAATTCAAGAAATTTAATTTTGTCAATTAAGGCAAAATTTTCACTTTCTAAAGATATATTGCTAGTTTCTAAATCAATATTTTTATTTTTAAGGCTAGCAATTTCCTCTTTTAACTTCAAACAATAAGAATCAATTTTCTCATTTTTATTTTTCAAATCATTTAATTCCATTTTCAAATCACAAGATAAAGATTTAAAATTTCCATTCTCTTTCTCAAGAAATTTGATTTATATCCTTTCAATGAACTTTGCTCATTATTACAAGCATCAATTTCATTTTGCAACAATAAATTTTTAGATTCATTTTTCAAACATGCATTTTCATCTACCAAAAATTTATTTTCATTAGATAATACTTTATATTTTTTTGATAGTTTGACATACTTCAAGACAAAAATTTTAAAATCATGTTGCATGCTTTCAAATGCATCAAGTAATTCATCATAAGTAAGAGATTCTTGATTTACCTCATCTTCATCACTTTTGTGGTCGAAATCCTCATTCAAATAATCCGTTAAGCATTGACAGGCTCCATCATATTTTTCATATTCCACTTCATAAAAAATTTCTTGATTTTGAGAATTACAATTCTCCTTCACATCAAATAGATCGTTAGTAGTACAAGAAAAATTTTCTACACTATACATATTTTCAAGAAAATACCAAACATCATAAACATATTTTAAAATGTGCAATTTTATCACATAGCTTACTATCTAGAGCATTATACATAATATTCATAACTTTAGCATTGCAAGAGATCAAATTTTCATTCAATTTCAATTTTGATAAATCATTTTCGCAAACATACCAAAAATTGAAATCAATACCGAGCAAAAATATTTTCATCGTCTTTCTCCAAACTTCACAATTCGTACCATAAAAAAATAAAGGTTTATCAATGCAATGACTTTCAAGAACACCTAAAGTTGCCATAACTCTAGCAATTAAGCTTTTCGAAAAAAATATTTTTCAAAAATACAATACCAATCGAAGAAGTAAAACTCAAACAAATGGATATCAAATACACACTTTTTGAAAAAATATTTTCTATTAAAAACAAGAGCAACCCGCTCTGATACCAATTGTAGGATCCAAAGGCAACACTAGAGGGGGTGAATAGGGTTCGCCAACTTTTTAAGATATTTAAAAATAATACTTTTACGATCTAAGTTTTGTTAATATAAAATCAATCAACAATAAATTATAATATGCAAGAATTAAAATCACAAAAAGTAAAAGTTAAAGAAGAGAGAAAACACCGAAGTTTATAGTGGTTCGGAAATCCTACTCCACTCCCCAAGACTACTTCTTGGGTATTTTACTAGGCGATCCTCTTGCGGGTGAGAACCAAATCGACACGACCCTCTTTTTCCTAGGCTAAAGAGAATCCTAAATCCTTTTCACGGGTTCAAGATTAAACCACTACTACCCACTTTTTTAAGGCTAAAGAGAAACTCAAATCCTTTTACTGGTTCAGGATTAAACCAATTGTATTTTCTCACAATCCAAGGTGTACCCCACACCTTAATACAAATCCCAAATAAAAAATAAAAATGAAACCTTACAATATACCTCTTGTAGGCAAAATACACAAGTTAGGCGTTGACAACTTCTTCACAAAATTTGCGATGCGCCAATTCAAGAATGTGTGAAGCAAATGACACTTTTTTAAACTTTGAGAATGATAATGTTGCCGTCTTCTTTTTGTTATGAAGGCTATAGATTTTATAGGGATAAGATGAAAAGGTGTCCATTGGATTTAGGGCAAAATGATTGACGGACAAAATTTGATGAAGATATGATGAATTGTGCCCATTAGATTTAGGACAAAGGTGTATATGGATGGGATTGAATGATTAGAAGATGAAATGAGTTTGGGTTAAAAAGAAAACAATTTGAAAATGAAAAACTCATTTTTTTTTCTTAGGCGATTTTTTGTCAAATCTTCATTTGTCCATATCTTTTTCATTTTAACTCCGATTTGCACGATTCAAAATGTGTTGGAATCGTCTCTCCAAGATCTACATAATAAATGCTTAAAAACTCCAATAATATCAGTAGAAAAAATCAAGTTTGTTATCATCCAAAACATTAATTAATTAATTAATTAAAATTAATTAATTTGAGATAATTGGTCAAAAAGCCAACAGTTTTAAATTTGAAATTCAAAAAATACATGTTTAAACCGTATTTAAGTCAGCATGTTCGTAAAATTGGTAGTTTAAAATTACGGGTTCTTACATTCCCATTTCTAGTTCGTTGACAGTGCTGTTGGCTCGAAATATCAACACACAATTTGTAAAAAGGATTATCAAAGTAATGATGATGTGGCTTGGCCTAGGTTTCTCAAACGCGAAACCTTGAATGTAATTCAGCTGGATGTGTGAAGGTATTTTGCCAAGGTTGTGCAAGTATACACAGTCCTTGTTGTAGCAAGTTTTGAATTAAGTACAGGTCATTCTCCACAGGGACTTCTGATGTGTTTAAACTTGTTTTCATGTGAGAGTAGAGGGTAACCAATATGATAACAAAGAAATTGGTATGATGTAATAAACGAATTGACACAATATGTTAACAAATGGGTTAAGTATCGGAAGGGTTGGGTTTTTAGGGTTTCGCTTAAGCGAAGCAACTAGCGGGATACTTCACTAAAGGTGGGGGCCTTGAGTTCTGCAGAACCTTGCCAGTGGCTCTCTCAAGCACTTAGCTTACTCTCTCGAGTTAAACAGAAAAAGAAACCCACAGTTAGCTACTAGCAATTCTTATCTCTAAGTATTCGCTTTTCAAGCCATGCATATAAGTTCGCTCCATTTTGGTCTCTCGACTTAGCACAGAGTTTATACAAATGACTAAAAGCAAAAGCAAGATATATGTTTAATGAGGTTTGCATGCAACACTTTTCACTTCGCTAACCACTTCGCTTACGCAATTTCCTTACTTCCCTTTAACCTTCCGATAACATCTTTAGTTACTCATTTTGGCGAAAACACATGCTCAAAATGAAATAAAAATGGAAAACATGCTACGACCGTAAATATGATTCCCAAATCCCCAGAGATAAAAGTAAACAAGAACGTTGAAATTACTAAAGAGTTGGTTACAGAGTTTTGCAACAATGAAACTTGAAGAACAAGAACACTAAACACTACAACTAAGCCTGGCAAAACTTCTCTGATGGCTGAAATCTGCTAAGAAACAAAGCTCGGTCGGAAACAAAGCTTGTTGGAAGAAAAACTTCAACGTTGAAATTGATGGAACTCACTCCTTTTATAGAACACCCGACCGGATTCTCTTTTCCCTTTGCTCCACGATTCGATCCTACCAAAAGCTGCTCTGATATCCTCTATGCCAAAGGCTGCTCTGGATTCTGATTTTTCGGGTGTATTAGGGCTGACAAGATGAACAACCAAGATTAGCTTGAGAGCACCGATTGGTGCCACGCATCCTTTTTTAGAGATATTTTAGTTGATCAAGGCTGGATGCTTCGCAACGCTTTGTTGGGGCGAACATAGGTTTGCCTCTTTCACAATCTGGCGGGCTTTAGCTTCATTGGTGTGTGGCACACGCGAGTTCCTTCTTCTTTTGTAAAGACCCGACCCGAAAAATGGTTCTAAACTTAGGTCTTTACTCAACATGCAAGTGAAAAGCATAAATGACCCAACCAGGGGTCGAATTGAAAAAAACTTTTCAAACATAAGAGTGGAAAACATTTAAAGAAACTAAATATTCATTAAGCAAAACCATTCAAGTTAAAACAGTGACTGATCAGTACTTTTCTAAAAAAAACATAAAAGATAGTTCAATGCTACGATGAATAAGTTTTCCCTATGGACTCATGTCCAACTACATGCTGAATTCAAAATATAAATAAAGACACAACAGAGTGTCAGCAGCATCCATGATCTCTCAGCTCCCTCCGCTAGCGCCGGTCTTGTCCCAAGTTACTGGTGGAAAGCCACGATGAGGTGAGTATAAACATACTAAGTAAGAATCCCCGACCGGGTACGATACGATGCAATCAATCATCTAGCAACCAAGTACACATGCAAACAGATATCAACACGGATCTTAGCTCAACGAGCTTACAAGGCAAATCTGGAGTCCTCGGAAGTCTCCTACTTCCGGCCTAATGATTGGTTCTCATAACCAATCCCGGGACATCTCCGAGGGTCTTTCTCCCTCAGCCAATTGATCAGCTCAAAAACTGTAATGGCCCGGAAAGCTAGGTAAGGGGCGCTGCCAACCGAGCCACTGAGCGTCTTTGCTATTCTAAGCGCACCATCTAATACATATGCGTGTTTTCGAAGGCGTTTGGTTTAAAAGGCCAGCCCGCCCGAGAGCCTTCTTCTTCCTTCTCTTTTCTTCCTCGACCGACCCGAGCTCCCTCTCGCGATTCTCCCTCGTCGACCCAGTTCAACCGAGCTTCTTTCTCCTTTTCAAGGTCGTTTTTCTTGTTCCGAAGCGGTAAGTGACGTGTTCTCTTCTCTTCTTCTTCTTCTTCCCCCCAATTCTTTCCCGTTCTCCCCTGTTTCCGATTTCTTCCTTGCCAGCCGAATTGAAGCGAGTGGCTTGTAGGTTTCGTGCGGCCAGCCAAGGGGAAGTGGTCCAGCCGCAAATCACGCGTCGAATCCTCTCCAATCGCCCGGAATCGAGCTCGTTTTCTCCAGTGCTCTGTTCGGCCCTGTTCGCCCGGTCGCACGCGCGCAAAAGCTCATCTCAGCGCCCAGCCGCATCGCGTCGCCCGAGCCCCTGCTCGCCGAGTCGTGCCGCATCGCCCGAGTGCGCTTCGCGTCGCGCGCGCGTCCTCATGGCTTCTGTTCATCGCGCCGGCGCTCCTAGCCCGACCCGTTCTTTGCCCGTTAAATGCGTTAAATCGCGCCTCGTGAGTTTCTCCCGAGCTGAGCCTTGCTTATTTTGTTATATTTAGGCCTATTGTGTGATTTTTGTTGTGATTGATAGGTTCTCGATAGCTAGTTCGGGTTCGATCGCCACTTAGGGTTTTTATGTCAAATCGTCCCCGACCAAGGTAAGGATTTCTTACCGGAGTTCTGTGGACCCTGCGATATTATATGTGATTGCTGATTGATTGCTTGTTTGTGTTTATTGACATGTATAGCTAGGTACTCAATTCTGAATTCCCGATTAGCATGATTTTCCTGACTAATTCTCATGTTAATCCATGCTAGGCTGTTCCTTTCTAGCATGCTCGTATCTGTTCCTTGCTTCGTAGTATCATGCTAGGCTCGTTGTATTCTTATTGAGCACGTATTGGATTTTATGGAATTGTTTGCTGTTTGCTAGGGCAGGTTAGAATTGCAGGTAGATAGCATCATCCGGGCCTGATGCATAAAGTACCTTGCATCCATGGCAGGGACATCGAGCAAGTCATTCCGTCCCTGGACCCCGTGAGGGATTAGATAACCCAAGCGGTAGGCCCTGCAATCTTGGGTGAGGGTGGCAGACTGTTAAATGCCCCAACGGTCGGGATGATGACTTGGCATTGCCTCGTCCTCGGCAGCCGGCATGTCCTCAACATGTTTGGCAGTAGACCCTGATTGCCACCTGTTAAGGCAAGGACGGCTTCCTGGTGTAAGCCTACCACGACCGTTCCTTGGCCCTAGGTGCGGTGGTTCAGGCTGACATAGTTTAGGTGTCCAGGTCTCACACCCCTATGTCAGTGACACCGATCCAAAGATTTAGTTAGGCGTGGTGACTAGACATGGGCAGCTTGCCTCTAGACCCGGCACCCCCCATAGTCTGCAGTAGCACGCGGTGCATGCTTACGCTCATTACTGGGCGCCGATCGGAGAGCTCCTCGGGATTGTGAGCGGTGTACCTTTCGTCGACAGTAGACAGGCTGAGGTCGGGACTTGTTTCTCGTATAGGGCGACTTATGTATTGGACTGTGTGGTGATATCATTCCGGACTAAGACCTTAAATTGGCATCCGAGGCCCAAGTGTGGGCTAAGCTATGTGCTCTATTCTGTGTTTATATTCATAGCTTGCATACGCTCATCGAGATGACCATGTATATCGTATTGTACCCGGTTGGGGATTCTTCTTGAGTAATTCGTTACTCACCCTTCGTGGTTTTTCCACGGGTAACCAAGTTGCGAGACAGGATGGTGAAGGAGGGAGGCTGTGATAATGGGGCCAGATCTTCCAACTCGATTTTTGTATTATGACTCTTTATGTTTTGTTTCCCTGAATGCATGTAGCAGGAGACACTGAGCCCTAGGATGTTTTGTAAATGTTTTTGTGGATTCCAGCATTTTGTATCTGAACAGGCTTTGAATGGTTTTTAAGAAATCTCTGATCAGAGTATACTTTGGAAATATATTTATCTTGGAACAGGTGCTTGGAAACAGGGGACGGAGTTCTAGGAAATTGTCTAGTTTTTAAAGGGGTTATTTTGTATGTTTTGTTTTTAATTGGAATCGAAATCATGTCATTTAATGTCCTTTACTTTGAATGCATGCATTGGGGTAAGGGCCCATTTAGTGCCCCATTCGGGTCGGTTCCTTACAGTTGGTATCAGAGCTCAGAGTCATAAATTCTGTAGTTTGACCTTTTGTTGTAGGTCGTTTTCCCATGATCACTAGCACTCCGACAGTCATCAGGTACGCCTAAGTTTACTATTTGTTGTAGAAAAAGGGTTAAGAATTTACAATACCTGTCATCTAGTGTATGCCTTGTGTAGTGTTGTGGAGCGGAGGCAGCGGAGTTCTCGACTCGTTATTGGTTTGGGTTTAGAGCGCCATCATGCCAACTTCCCGCAGTGTGTGATGTATGTTGTGGCTTGTTGTGATATCCAGATAGATTCGGATGCCCTGGGACATCGTTCTAGAGGGAGGTAGAGATTGGACTCCCATAGGCCATCTGTGGCCCAGTTAATGGTTTTCCCCTAGTGAGAGGGTGGAGGTGCTTTGCCTTGTAATGCCACTCTAAGAGAGGAATTAGCTATGGTTGTGCTGAAGTGGATGTTTGTGGAGGAGGTCCCCGTGTGGACTAGCCTGGGTATCTCAAGTGTTGATCTTGAGCCTTGATAGATTAATTGGTTGCCCAGAGAGTGGTTGCAAAGTTGGTAGCCTCGAGGAGGTTGATGAGGCATCTTTGTGCTTCTTTAAAGTGTTGTTGTTTGCGGCCCGATGGCAGGAACCACGTGGTTAAGGGTGCAGCAAGTAGTGTTCCCTTCGGACTGGATCCGTTGGTAGTTTCCTCAGTTGTTTGGTAGAATTGAACACTCTTCTTTTGGTAAGCCCTAGAGTAGGGCTAGCTGCTGCATGTTGAGAGAGCCGGCCAGAGTTTGTTGAGCATCATGAGGAGATGCAAGAGTAGGTCATGAGCCTTGACTTGATGAGATGCCTTAGGCATGGTTGTTGGAGTTGAGCCCTTGTATGCCGAGCCAGAGTTCGTGTCACTTGAGGTTGTGACCTTGTTGGCCCCGTTGGTAGTAAGAAGTGGATTTGGTAGTAGTGGCACTTGAGGTGCATTGGTTGGTGTGCCACTTTGGCACTAAATCTGGTTCAGGCCTGAGTTGGGCATGGGCATAGCAGATGGTTCTATGTCGTTCGGAGTTTAGCGTACTCTTTTAGTCTTGGATCTGTTTATGGTAGTTGCACCTGTGTAGGTCGTGCAAAAAGGGCTAGTTCAGTGGTAATCGAAGGACTTCAAGCGAAAGGATGTTCGAGAGGAGCCGGAGCCTTTTCCCAGTGTTACTGGAGGTTGAGTAAGTCAAGCAGGTTGGCGGTTGGAAGTGTTAGTGCGCGTGCATCTCACGCTAGTGTTAAGGCCAAGAGATCCTTGTGGTTGGTAGTGCGGTCAACTACCTTCGAGTGCCTAAATCTCAGGAGAGTTGAGCATTGTAGAAGCAAGTTGGGTCCAGCTGAGGGACCATGAGTTGGATGCCTATGAGGTAAGTAGGATGCCTTGTGAGAGGAGTTGGATGCCTTATGGGTAAGCACCCTTGGTAGAGGCATGGTATAAAGTAAGTTTGGTTTGGCATGGTTATGCGTTGGTAGAGCAAGGTTGCCACAGCTTCGAGCACCGTGTGGAGATGGAACTTTGTGTGTTCTGTTGATTGGTTGTATCTCTGCCAAGAGCTAGTGTGGCTTTTGGGAAAAGCATTTGTTAGCCTTGGATCGCTAAATGAAGGTTGGGAGTTGTGCACACAAGTGTGTTTTGTGTGGTTCGTTCGGGGGCGAGAGTTTCAGGTCCATGTAGGGTTTGCTTTGGGGATCTGGAGCTCAGTTCTTGGAAAAGTTGGACTCCAGGTGGATGTTGTAAGGCTTTAGTGAGGTGGTAAGGATACCATGCTCGTGGTATCAGGTTGTTGCTTAGGTAAGATTTGTTAAGTTGGACCTAAGCTTGGTTGGCGG
The DNA here is from genome assembly GCA_036507275.1 of Sicyos edulis. Lineage (NCBI taxonomy): Eukaryota > Viridiplantae > Streptophyta > Magnoliopsida > Cucurbitales > Cucurbitaceae > Sicyos > Sicyos edulis. The sequence goes on from CM071851.1 coordinate 13,470,950, forward strand.
ATCTTCTTGTTGATCGTTATGACTGAGAGAGTTGTTCGGATCCTTCCTTGGGTAGGAGTCATGTTGTGGTTGATGTCTGAGTAGGAGGATGACGCATTCAGTAGCGTTTCGGGTCCTCTTGGTTTCCAAGGAATTGGAGTTGGCCAGCATGGTTGTGTTGCTGGAAATAGGAGTTGTTGTGGTTCAGGCAATTGGCTGTTAGTCCGTTAGTTGGCAGTGGGTGTCGAGGGTTGTCGGAGAACCCTAGGTTGTGGAGAGCCTCTCTAGAGCTCAGTCAGGCCAAGTAGTGAGTTGCATTTGGCAAGCTGGAGCCGTGTAGTTCGTAGCCTCGGGGGAATAGTTGGCAGTCTTGGTAGCCTAGCAAGCTGGTATTTATTTGGAGTGGAGTCCGGATTGGTTCCGGTGTGGGAACAAGTTGTTGCTTGGTGATTGACCAAGGTGTGGATTGGAATTTCTAGAAGTCAGTTTTGCTCGTGGGGCGAATGGTTCGTGCCCTGTTGATTGTCTTCCTGTTTCCAGGAAAGTTGAGAGTTGCCCCGTTGGTATTTGGAGGTTCAGTTTGTGGTGGACCCCTGTTGCTACCCTGTGAGATTTTGATCTTGTTGCTTGATGGGGCAAACGGTGAGTGCATGTGGAGCTCTCTGTTCTTGATTTGTCCGCTCGTAGGAGCCGTTTCTTTACAGGTTTGGCGATTTCTTTGTCGTCGGTTTGTTAAGGACTTTTCCGCCATAGCCTCGCCCCTCACTCGTCTGATGAGGAAGGGTGTCGAGTTTATTTGGAACAGTAAGTGTGATGAGAGCTTTGCCAGGCTCAAGCGCGATTTGACGGCAAAGAGTGTTGGCGATCCGAGGACGAGGTGGTTTCGTGTTTTTCAAATGATGCTTCCAAGTTCGGGTTGGGTTGTGTGTTGATGCAAAGACGGGAAGGTCATTGCTTATGCTTCCGTCATTTGAAGCCATATGAGCGAGAACTATTCGACTCGGAGGATATGGAGTTGGCAACAGTGGTGTTTGCTTTGAAGATTTGGAGGCATTACTGTATGGTGGCGAGTCGGATGTTTACTCGAAGGAGAGTGAATATGAGGCAGAGGAGATGGTTAGAGTTAGTGAAAGATTATGACTGCGAGATTTTGTACCATCCGGGTAAAGCCAATGTTGTAGCTGATGCTTTGAGTAGGAAGACGTCGCACTCCGCGGTATTGTTGAGTTCCCAGCCCAGATTACGGAGAGAGTTCGAGCGGGCTGAGATTGCAGTGTTGTTGGGTGAGGTTCTTGCCAGAGTAGCTCGATTGACAACGGATTATTGATAGTCGGTGAGTGACCCGCACTTAAGAGATTGTTTGCGAGTTAGTGCGACTAAAAATTTTGATTTCGTATATTCACGAACGTGATGCAATGACGACGTCAGAGGCGGTTGTGTGTTCCGGATGTTGCAGGATTGCGAACGAGTTGCTCTCGAGGCCCTGATTCTCGTTTGCTTGGCACCCCGAAGTACCAAGATGTATCGAGACCTTAGCGGACATTCGGTGGATGGGTATGAAAAGAGGTGTCGCGGAGTTTGTCGATCGATGTCTCACTTGTCGACAAGTGAAGGCACCCGAGCGAGACCGGTAGATTTGTTGCGTACGTGAGTGTGCCTCAATGGAAATGGGAAGAGATCTCCATGGACTTTATTTCTAGTTTGCCGAGGACTCAGGAGGAAGTTCTCGATTTGGGTGATAGTCGATCGATTGACTAAGAGCGCACACTTCATTCCCGGTAGAGACACTTATACCGTGGAGCGAGTGAGGCGCGATTGTTTTTGGAGCAGATCATTCGTTATCACGGTGTGCTGTGAGGATTGTGTCGGACCGTGATTCGAGGTTCACTTTCGTTTCGAGAGCGCTCCGAAGGGTTTAGGCACTTGAGTGCGATTTCAGCCTGACTTTTCACCCTCGACCGATGGGCGGACCGAGAGGGTGGGCGATTCTCAAAGATATGTTGAGGGCTTGTGTGTTGGATTTCCGGGCGATTGGGACCCGATGATCGTATCGATGGAGTTTGCATATAACAACGATTATCGATCGGCGATTCGAGATGGCTCCATTCGAGGCCTTGTATGGTAGTAAGCGTTGCCGATCTCACGTATTTCGGGAAGAGGTTGGTGATAGGCGGTTTTGGGTCCCGAATTCTGCAGATTGACCAATGGTGCCGCGCGCGAAGATTAGAGCTCGTATGTTGTGACTCAGAGCGGACAAAAAGAGTTATGCCGATGTTCGGCGCCGGGATTTGGAGTTTGAGGTTGGCCAACATGTATTCCTAAAGGTCGCACCGATGCGAGGTGTTATGAGGTTTGGCAAGCGTGGAAAGTTGAGTCCCCGTTTTGTTGGTCCGTTTGAGATTCTGGAGAGGATTGGCAAGGTTGCTTATCGATTAGCCTTGCCTCCGTCATTTTCAATGATGGCACGATGTTTTTCATGTTTCGATGTTGAGGCGAAGATGCGTCGCCGGACCGTCGCACATTCTGCGATTTTGAACCTTTGCGGTGAATGAGGATTTGAGCTTCGAAGAGAAGCCAGTGGGGATTCTTGCTTTTGAGACAAAGACACTGCGTAATCGTGAAATCCGGTTGGTAAAAGTTCAGTGGAGGAGTCGAGTTGAGAGGAAGCCCCTTGGGAGCGGGAGGATGAGATGAGATTGCGAGATCCCATTTGTTCCAATCTTAAGTGACTTTCGAGGACGAAAGTCTTATAAGGGGGAATATTGTAATCGCCGAAATTTCATCCCGGTCTTTCGGGAGGCCAGTGGGCATTTTGGTAATTTTTGGTCGGGCCGACAGGGCGGTTATATAATTGTTAATTGCGAGAAAAATTATGAGTCGATTTGAATGGGATCGGGAATTTTGGTGAAGACATTTGGGCTTGGAAAAGGTAAAAATAAATAGGGAATTAAATAGCGCGTCGAGTGAGATTCGAGCCAAGGACGACCGCAAGCTAGGCAAGGGCGCGCCAGTGAGCCATCGAGCGTCTTTGCTATTCTAAGCGCACCATCTAATACATATGCGTGTTTTGAAGGCGTTTGGTTTAAAAGGCCGGCCCGCCGAGAGCCTTCTTCTTCCTTCTCTTTTCTTCCTCGAACGACCAGAGCTCCCTCTCGCGATTCTCCCTCGCCGACCCCAGTTCAACCGAGCTTCTTCTCCTTTTCAAGGTCATCTTTCTTGTTTCGAGCAGCCGGTACGTGTTCTGTTATATTCTGTTTCTTCTTCCCCCCAATTCTTTCTCGTTCTCCCCTGTTTCTGATTTCTTCCTTGCCGGCCGAATTGAAGCGAGTGGCTTGTACGCTTCGTCGCGGCGGCCAAAGGAAGTGGTCCAAAGAACAAATCGCGCGTCGAATCCTCTCCAATCGCCGGAATCGAGCTCGTTTTCTCAGTGCTCTGTTCGCCCCGTTCGCCCGGCGCGCCGCGACGACGCAGCTTCGCCTCGGCGCCCACCCGCATCGGGTCGCCCGAGCCCCTCGCTCGCCGAAGTCGTGCCGCGATCGCGCGCGATTGCGCCGCGTCGCGGCGTCGCGCGTCCTCGCCAGCGCCCAGCCGAGCCGCATCGCCAACGCTCTGTTCGTCTGCGCGCAGCTCGCGCCCCAGCGCCCGTCCGCGCGCCCACGCGCCCATTCCTGCGCCCCAGACCGCCCAGCCAGCCCCGTTCGTGCATTCGTCGCGCCTCGTGAGTTTCTCCCGAGCTGAGCCTTACTTATTTTATTATATTTAGGCCTATTGTGTGATTTTTGTTGTGATTGATAGGTTCTCGATAGCTAGTTCGGGTTCGCTCGCCACTTAGGGTTTTCGTGTCAAATCGTCCCCAACCAAGGTAAGGATTTCTTACCAGAGTTGTGTGGACCCTGCGATATTATATGTGATTGCTGATTGATTGCTTGTTTGTGTTTATTGACATGTATAGCTAGGTACTCAATTCTGAATTCCCGATTAGCATGATTTTCCTGATTTAATTCTCATGTTAATCCATGCTAGGTTGTTCCTTTCTAGCATGCTCGTAGACTTCCTTGCTTCGTAGTATCATGCTAGGCTCGTTGTATTCTTATTGAGCACGTATTGGATTTTATGGAATTGTTTCTTCGCTGTTTGCTAGGCGAGTTAGAATTGCAGGTAGATAGCATCATCCGGGCCTGATGCATAAAGTACCTTGCATCCATGGCAGGGACGTCGAGCAAGTCATTCCGTCCCTGGACCCCGTGAGAGATTAGCTAACCCAAGCGGTAGGCCCTGCAATCTTGGGTGAGGGTGGCCGATCGTTAAATGCCTCAAGCGGTCGGGATGATGACTTGGCATTGCCTCGCCCCCGGCGGCGGCATGTCCTCGGCATGTTTGGCGGTAGCCCACGATTGCCACTGTTAAGGCAAGGGCGGCTTCGGTGTAAGCCTACCACGACCGTTCCTTGGCCCCAGGTGCGGTGGTTCAGGCTGACATAGTTTACGTGTCCAGGTCTCACACCCCTATGTCAGTGACACCGATCCAAAGATTTAGTTAGGCGTGGTGACTGGACATGGGCAGCTTGCCTCTAGACCCGGCACCCCCATAGTTCTGCAGAGCACGCGGTGCATGCTTACGCTCATTACACATACGCCCCGAGAGCTCCTCGGGATTGTGAGCAGTGTACCTTTCGTCGACGATGAGACAGCCGAGGCCGGGACTTGTTTTCGTATAGGCGACTTATGTATTGGGTGTGTGGTGATATCATTAGGACTAAGACCTTAAATTGGCATTCGAGGCCCAAGTGTGGGCTAAGCTATGTGCTCTATTCGTGTTTATATTCATAGCTTGCATACGCTCATCGAGATGACCATGTATATCGTATTGTACCCGGTTGGGGATTCTTCGAGTAATTCGTTACTCACCCCATCGTGGTTTTTCCACAGGTAACCAAGTTGGGAGACAGGATGGTGAAGGAGGAGCTGTGATCATGGGGCCCAGTCTTCCAACTCTGATTTTTGTATTATGACTCTTTATGTTTTGTTTCCCCTGAATGCATGTAGCCGGGCACGGAGCCCTAGATGTTTTGTAAATGTTTTTGTTGATTCCAGCATTTTGTATTTGAACAGGCTTTGAATGGTTTTTAAGAAATCTCTGATCAGAGTATACTTTGGAAATGTATTTATCTTGGAACAGGTGCTTGGAAACAGGGACAGGTTCCAGGGAAATTGTCTAGTTTTTAAAGGGGTTATTTTGTATGTTTTGTTTTTAATTGGAATCCGAAATCATGTCTGTTTAATGTCCTTTACTTTTAATGCATGCATTGGGGTAAGGGCCCATTTAGTGCCCAATTCGGGTCGGTCCCTTACAAAAACCAATCCCAAAAGATGTCCGACACCCTCGAGGGTCTTTCTCCCTCGACCATATGATTGGCTCAAAAACCAATCCCAACGGGTGTCCTCAAGGGTCTCTTACCCTTGCTAACAAATCTGGACTATCGAGAGAGTACCCGAAGTCTGGCTCTAACTGGAAGAAACTGGTGTACTCACGAACATTAGCCCGGGGGAGCTCTCCGAACCGGCGACTAACGCGTATGCGAGCACACCGCATGCTGCTGCAACTGGCGTAAATGTGGGGGCCTAAGTACAAACTACGCGAGCCAGGTACGCATGCCTAAAGACTCGAAGCGGTGTCATCGAACACGGTGAGTGCGAGGCCCTCGGCACTCATCTGTGCAGCCTGTACCACCGACCTGAAGCTAAGAACCGGCCAAGGCAGGCTTGCACGGTTGGCAGGGTTCTGCTCTAGCATGCTACAAACTAGGCTTATGCCGATGTGGTAGCTAATCCACATCGGCTGCCGGGGGGAAGCAAGGTACGTTATGCTTCGCTCTACTCCCGACCGGTGGGGACAACGTACGTTATGTCCACTCTCAGCCTCTAGATGATGACAAACCCTACAAGTCTAACTACGAGTACGAAATAACTGATTCCTGGCTAAACATACATATCAACATCAATCACACTTAACTTAGCATGATACTACGAACTTAAAGCATGAATCATAAGCATGCTGGAAGAACAGACCTAGCATGGCACTAACATATACAAACAGCCAAACATGCTAGCAGGAAATCAAACACAAACTGTCCTATCCACTAACATGCTCATAAAAGTAAACAGGCATACAAGTCACAATCACGAAAGCATCGCAAGGTCCACACAACCACGGTAAGAAATCCTTACCTGGAAACAAGTAGAAAATAACTATCACGAATCAATAAATGACCCTCGAGCTTTTAAGCCAAACCGAGCAACCTAAGCATTTAATAAAAACATCCTAATTAAATAAACAGCAGCCAACAGCTTAGGGCCCAAAAGAGAAAAGACTCGGGAGTTACCAACCAAGAAGACACAAGGTCTCGGCCCAACCCTCACAGCAAGGCAGGCTGCCGGCAGCAAGGAGGCAGGCAGGGCGCGCTGGTGCGGCAGGGGACACGCGCGCGGGTGCTGGGCGCTGGTCGTACAGACGCGGGCGAGGCGGACGCGGGCTGGTGTTGGAATGGCGCGCGGGCGAGCCGACTGGGCTGCGGGGACGGTGCGCGGGCGAGGCGTCTGGGCTGCTGGTGGTGTCACGTTGCAGGCGATGGTCCTACTGTGGGAGTGCGACGGCTAGGCGAGGCAAGGCGGCACTGGGGTGGTGGCTCGGCTCTAGGGTTTGGTGATTTCGGCAAGGAGAGAGAGAGAGAGGGGTGTGGGTGGTGCGTGCGGCAAAACAAGGGGGAAAGGGGTTTTTCTTGATTTTTTCTTCTTTTTCCTAGTTTAAATAGGCCTTGGAGACCTAAATTCCCTTCCCAAGGCTTCCTCCTTCGAGTCCCGGCTGAAACAATCTTTTCTCCTTATAAAAACTCATTTAAGACAAACTCCCAAATTATCTTTTAGGGCAAGGGTTCAAATCCCAATGGAAGCACTTAAATTAAATCTAATTTTGCTAATAACCAAACCACTTCCAAACTTCCAAACAACTAGCCCATACTTCTTGGGACTCGCAACCAACAATAATCAAGTCTCGACAAAGGCAGGAATGGTCCTGAAATCCTGAAAATCCACAAATCCTGACCGGGGAGCAAAAAGACCAAAATACCCCTAAGGGTTAAAAAGCTCTAACGGCTCAACCGATTGCCCCAATACTGAACCGAAATTACCAGGAAACCGGGACGGAAAACTGGGTCGTTACATCTTTATTCCTACCTTTTGACTTGGATGCCCTGTACAAGAATACAAGTATCAGTTCTTCTTTAAAGATAACCACATTTTTACTTGAATTCGTGCTTTTTCGCTAATTTTAGTTCGCTTTCACTCTTGACAAACTTTTGTCCAAATGTTCGCTTAAGCATGGTTTTAGTCCTCAAAGGGCGAATTTTCTTACAGCATTTAAATTAATTTCATTGATAAATATCTTAATTAAGCTATTTTAACTCTCAATTCTTGAGAATCTCAAAAAAAAAAAAACAACCCTCTCAATTCTTGAGAGTTATCACACCCCCAAACTTGCATTATTGCTCGTCTTGAGTAATAGCTCTATAATTAAGGATTTTTTTTCTTCGCACTTGCAAACCCTACACATAAACGACAATTGCTCTAGAAACTCAAAGATATTTATGATAAAATTTTCGACAACTAGACAATGTTGGGCGAACTCTTGAATTTTTGAAAGCTTGAACTTTGCACTATACCTCAACCCTTGTTCATGAAAACTCCTTTGGGATTAGATCTTTAATTCTTTTGCTCTTTTCGCTTTCCCTAATCACTTAGACTTAACTTTTCGCTTTAAGCTATTTTTCTTCCTTTAACTTTGGTACAACCTTATCTTTTGCCAAAGCGAATACTTTCCTTTTACAATTCTCTGGGGATTCCTGACTTACGGTATCCTACTATCGTTTGCTCCAATTCATTGAATGTTTGGTATAATGATTGGTACGCAATGTTAGAGCAAGCGACAGCAGAGAAATGATCCTAAGACTTAGGCTACTAGCCCTTTGATTCGCTTTGCTTTACTAAAGTATTCGGGGAATTTTGAATTTTTCATGATTAGTCTAACCCAGGGTTTGGCTAGTAAATCTCACCTTTTACTTCAGCAAAATGGAAACTATCCAATTAATTTTTCTACGCTGAATCGCTCTTGAAGCATGATTCTTTTTTACGCTTTTCACGAGTATTTACATTTTTTGCTTCAGCGAACTCCACCCCAAACTTGGAATTTTCATTGTCCCAATGAAAAACACTCAGCACCCCCAAACTTAAAGTTTGCTAAAAGTTTAAGGCTTGGGCTAAATCTAATTGAGTTCGCTCAAGCTAAAGATTCTGCGAAATTAAATTTCTACACTTAATGAATTTACTCGAATTAAAGTCTTGGTTCTTCACAAAAAATCTCGCTTTGTCAATTAAAATTTCGCTCCAACATTGAAGAGTTGAGGAAAATGTTTGTAAATAAATAAACTTGACTATTTAGAGCAATAGTCATTTAAATGCGCAGAGGACAAGAACAACAAGATATAGAACAACAGTTATATTATAACGAACATTTAAGAAAACACATTACATGAGGCAAAACATATAAAATAGCAAGAGGAGGGTAGGGCGAAAGAGACTTTCATTTAGGGCTCCGGTGGATCTTCGCTTGGCTCATCAAATGGCGGAGGCAAGTCTGGGAAATGAGGCAGCTGGAAGGTCCCACCCTTCATCCAATTGAGCACTTGCTGCAATACTTGCTCTCGCTGTAGGAAGTATTGATGAAATCTTCGATTTTCATCCCTAATTTCCCGTAGCAGCTGAAGTTGTACGTTATTGTTGTTGGAGGTGGAAGCTTGGGTTTTTCTTGCTGCGCGGCTGCCTCTTGTTGGGGCCTTGGGGCCGAAGTTCAGACATCGCTTGTTGGGAAAAAAATGCTTCGTTTGGTCTTCGCACAAGTCCTTGATGCTGGCACAATGCAGAGATGGAATGAGGGAAAAACATATAACTTGTCTTTCGCCCTTTCCATTCGCAATGATATTACCGATGTTGATGGATATTCCAGACATGATGGCACAAATCAGCAATGCTCGCGGAACGGTGAGCGTGGACTCGTGAGAAATTGGCCGCAGCAAAGACTTCATGAAAGCGACCCAAATGCGTGCTTCTTGGTTGAGATTCGCTATGTGGAAGCGGCGAGACTATGGGCCTTCGTCCCATTCGGCTCCTTCAACTCCGACTGTTTCAAGGCAGAGCTGAAGGTCCTTCTCTAAAAATTCGTCCAAGAGCAGATTGAACTCGGACTTCTTGTCGCTAAGTTCGAATAGGTCGTTCCATGCCTTCGGCGACCAATCGATTTTGCGGCCGCGAACCGAAGCCTTGAACGTCTTGACGTCTAGCATGTTGGCGTAGAACTCAATCACCCATTCGTGCCTCGCTGAGCCCAACTCGGTACAAAGTTTCTCCCAACCTCGCTTCTCTATCTTCTTGACAACCTTCTCAGGGAGTCCTCTAAGGTTGGGGTCGAAGGGCTGCTCAGACAAGAAATTCTTCGATTGGTATTCGATGATGTTCTTGCTGATCCACCTGTGAGTCTCTTCCACTGAGCGAATGGGGAAGGTTCACCTTGGTTCCTTGCCCTAGTAGAGTACCCTTCCCTGCTGTGACGGTTGGCCTGCTTGCTCTTCTTTGCTGGACGAGACAAAGAAATATTCGTCAATTTCTTCCTCGAGATCATCATCATTGATGGTCTCTTTCTCTCGGCGAAAGAGCCCTTTTTCCTTTGCCTGCTACAAAGCTGCTGCTTGCTGGATCAGTAGCAACTTGACCAGTTGTCAAGTGTGCGTCATTTTCAGCTATTGGCGATTCTGTGCCCAACACTCCTTCTTTGCCCTCGCCATGCTCTAGGCTGGTGAAACTTTCCAATTCTTCACCCTCTGTTGGGCTCGTGACTTCAGCTAAATCAGCTGCTTCGTCCATTTCTTCTTCCGTGGAGCCCAGCGCATGAGCGTTTGCATCATCCTGACAAAGTGCCAATGGTGCCTCATCCTCTTCTTTTCTGGGCTCAACCTCAACCACCTCCTCTTCGCTAATAGGGACTTTGCCTTTGAATGCTACTATTGCGAGTTACGCTTCCCCTCTTGGCTCGACTTCTAATGTAAGGCTCCTCTAGGCCATGGAGGCTTGAGAAGTAGCCAATGCCTTGGCGACAGCCTTCTCCGCCCTTCGCTGCCTTTGGGTGCCATTGAAGAGTTTTGGGAAATTTTTGGGTATGGGGGCTTGCAAGTGGCGAAGTTCTCAGTGAGATTTAGAAGCTCGAGAGAATTCAGAGATTTTGGAAGCATGAAAGAGGATAAAATGAGGGGGGTCAAGGGGATTTTATATAGGTTGCTTTAGGCTTGGCGAAATCTTGACCACTCGATTGGATTTTGAATCGACACGTGTGCCTCGAGATTTGTACTAAATACACGTGTCGGTTGATAAGAGACAGCTGTCACGATTTTGCAAAAGCAAAGTAACTATAACTTCACGAAGCGATTCCCAATTCATCCCACTCAGATTTAATTCCGACTTTACTTCATTCGCTAAAATTCTAACTTATTTTTCTAATCCAATTAAAAGGTAAAGACATCAACAAAATATGTACAAGTTATCCTATTTACCTGGCCTGGAGATGGAGTGAATACAAACTTGAGAAAGATATGCTCACCACTCCAGCCAGCCCAGCTTCACTTAATTCTCAACCAGCGGGGCGAAGTCTGCTTTCGCAGCCCCTTTGCCATAATAATGCTTCAGCCTTTGCCCGTTCACCAGAAATTCAGACTCGTCAATGTCATTCTTCAGCAATATCGCCCCATGAGAGTGGACTTGTACTATTTGGAACGGCCCTCACCACTTTGACTTTAGCTTCCCAGGAAAAAGCTTGAATCGCGAATTATATAGGAGCACCTTTTGACCTACTTGAAACTCCTTGGGCTTGATTTGTTCGTCATGCCATCTCTTCTTTTTCTCTTTGTAAAGTTTTACATTTTCATAAGAAAATAGGCGAAACTCTTCTAATTCCAACAGTTTCAATTGTTGCCTTAAAGAAATTTTCGGTGAACTCAGGTTTAATTTCTAAATGGCCCAATAAGCCTTATGTTCAAGTTCCAAAGGTAGGTGACAGGCTTTCCCAAAGACCAAACGATACGGCGACATTCCAAGCAGAGTCTTATAAGCAGTTCGGCAGGCCCACAACACGTCGTCAAGCTTGTTCGCCCAATCTTTCCGTGTTGGGTTAACTACGTTTTCTAGAATTGTCTTGATTTCGCAGTTGGAAATTTTTACCTGACCATTCGTTTGCGGATGGTATGCTGTCACAACTTTATGACGCACGTTATACTTCTACAATACAACTTTCAATGTGCGGTTAATAAAGTGCATGCCTCCATCGCTGATTAACGCCCTGGGTGTTCCAAATCTTGTGAAGATGTGTTTTTTCAAAAATTTAATCACAATCTTAGAATCATTCTTCTCGCAATCTGTAGCTTCAACCCATTTCGATACATAGTAAACTGTAACGAGAATGTACTGATTACCAATAGAGTTTGGAAATGACCCCATAAAGTCGATTCCCCAGACATCAAAAAGTTCAACCTCAAGAATGTACTTCAATGGCATTTCGTCATTCCTGCTTATGTTTCCCAACCTCTAGCATCTGTCGCAATGTTTTGCGAAATTATAGCAATCCTTGAACACTGTTCGCCAATAATATCCTGCTTGAAAGACTTCCACTGCGATTTTTGCTCCACCGAAATGGCCAGCGTACGCTGTGCCGTGACATTCTTCTACAATCAATTTCGCTTCTTCTTCGGTGACGCACCAGTGAATGATCTGTTCTGCGCATTGGCGGTAGAGAAAAGGTTCATCCCAAAAATAAGTTTTTCCATAGTGCAAGAATTTCTTTTTCTTCTAGAAGGTGATTTCTGAAGGGAGTACTCCGCTAACCAGATAATTCGCTATGTCCGCGAACCATGGTGGCAAAGTTTCGCTAATTGCTAGTAACTGCTTATCAGGAAAAGAGTCTTTGATTTCGCTCTGTGGTTGCGAACTTTCAGCAATGTCAATTCTTGAAAGATGGTCGGCAACAACGTTTTCGCATCTCTTCTTATCCACAATTTCTAAGTCAAATTCTTGAATGGGTATTTGATTATGGCGTGATCAGTAAACACAGTTACCTTCGCTCCAATCAAGTAGCTTCGAAATTTCTCTAATGCAAAAATGACGGCTAAAAACTCTTTTTCTGTTGTGGTTTAGTTTCTCTGCGTATCGCTCATCATCCTACTTGCATAATATATCAGATGAACAAACTTTTTGCCGTATTGACCCAACATAGCTCCTACCGAATAGTCACTAGCATCACATAAGGACACATAATGGCTTTGTCCAATCTGGCATTTTGATGATCGGTGTTGTGACTAGAGCTCTCTTCAGCGTTTGAAAAGCGTTCACACATGCGAAATCAAACTCGAATGGCTCGTTCAAAATTCAGCAGTTCGCAAAGCAGCTTCGCTATTTTGAAAAAATCGTTTATAAATCTGCGATAAAAACTCGCGTGGCCTAGAATACTGCGAACTCCCTTAACACTCTCTGGTTTAGCTAACTTTTCAATTACTTCCACCTGCGCCTTGTCTACTTTCATTCCTTGGTTAGAAACGCGATGGCCTAACATAATCCCTTCTGTCACCATGAAATGACATTTTTCCGAGTTCAATACCAAATTGGTTTCTTCGCATCTTTTTAGGACTCGCTCCAGATTCGATAGACAAACTTCAAACGATGTTCCAAACACTGTGAAGTCGTCCATGAATACCTCCATTCCGTGCTCCACTAGATTTGAAAAAATTGCAAGCATGCATCACTAGAATGTGGCTGGGGCGTTGCAAAGCCCAAATGGCATTGTGCGAAATGCAAAAATTCTGTAGGGACATGTGAAGGTGGTTTTCTCCTGATAGGCTATTTCAATAGTGATCTGGTTATAACCAGAATATCCATCCAAGAAACAGTAATATTCTTGTCCGACTACTCGATCCAACATCTGGTCCACATAGGTTAGTGGAAAGTGATCTTTTTTTGTTGCTACGTTGAGTTTGCGATAGTCCATACAGACTCGCCACCCCGAAACCATTCTTATTGGAATGAGTTCGTTCTGCCCATTCATCACTACAGTTGTTCCTCCCTTCTTTGGAACACATTGAATAGGACTGACCCATTTGCTGTCAGAGATAGGGTAAATCATGCCGACATCCAACCACTTAATAATCTCTTTCTTGACCACTTCTTTCATTTCCTGATTCAATCTTCGTTGTCAATCAACCGAGCGAAATCCTTCATCTTTGAGCTGGATTTTATATATATATAACATGGGACTAATTCCTTTCAAGTCCGCGAGCGTCCAACCAATTGCTCGTTTATGTTGGCGAAAGAGATTGATAAGAAGATCTTCATTTTGCTCCGTTAATTGTGAAGAAATAATCACAGGCAGAGTATTCATTTCTCCCAAAAATGCATATTTTAAATGTGCGGGAAGTGGTTTCATTTCCAACTCAGTTGACTGTTCAGACTTCCATCAGACAGAGGATCATTGACAGCCAGCTGAGTGATCTCGAATTGAGCCGTTTGATTGCCAGAATTCAGGCCGATGGAGATTTCGACTTTGTTGTGACTCCAGATGGTGGTTTGAGGTATAGAGGACGCCTTTGCGTGCGATGACGCTTGAATCGAGAGCCGAGTTGAGCTACGTAAGGGACCGACCCGAATGGGGCACTAAATGGGCCCTTACCCCAATGCATGCATTCAAAGTAAAGGACATTTAAACAGACATGATTTCGGATTTCAATTAAAACAAAACATTCAAAATAACCCCTTTAAAAACTAAACAATTTCCCTGAAACCTGTCCCTGTTTCCAAGCACCTGTTCCAAGATAAATACATTTCTAAAGTTTACTCTGATCAGAGATTTACTAAAAACCATTCAAAACACTGTTCGGATACAAAATCTTTGGAATCCACAAAACATTTACAAAACATCCTAGGGCTCGTGCCCGCTACATGCATTGGGAAACAAAACATAAAGAGTCATAACACAAAATCGAGTTTGATGAGTGAGCCCCATGATCACAGCTCCTCCTTCAGCCATCCTGTCTCGCAACTTGGTTACCTGTGGAAAAACCACAATAAGGGTGAGTAAATAATTACTCAGTAAGAATCCCCAACCGGGGTACAATACGATATACATGGTCATCTCGATGAATGTATGCAAGCTATGAGTATAAACACAGAATAGAGCACATAGCTTAGCCCACACTTGGGCCTCGGATGCCAATTTAAGGTCTTAGTTTGGAATAATATCACCACTGATCCAATACATAAGTCGCCTATACGAGAAACAAGTCCGGCCTCGGCACTGTCTCATCGTCGACGAAAGGTACACTGGCTCAAGATCCCGAGGAGCTCTTGGTCGGTCTTTGTAATGAGCGTAAACATGCACCGCGTACACTGCCAGAGACCATGGGGGTGCGGGTCTAAAGGCAAGATGCCCATGTCCGATCACCACGCCTAACTAATTCTTTGGATCGGTGTCACCGACATAGGGTGTGAGACCTAGACACGTAAACTATGTCGGCTGAACCACCGCTTTGAGGCTAAGGAAGCGGGTCGTGGTAGGCTTACACCAGAAGCCGCCTTACCTTAACGGTGGGAATCGGGGGCTACGGCCGAACTGGCGAGGCGTGCCGATCGCCGAGGATGAGGCAATGCCAAGTCATCATCCCGACGGTTGGGGCATTTAATGATCCGCCACCCTCACCCAAGATTGCGGGGCCTATCGCTTGGGTTAGCTAATCCCTCACGGGGTCCAGGGCGGAATGACTTGCTCGGACGTCCCCGCCATGGATGCAAGGTACTTTATGCATCGGCCCGGATGATGCTATCTACCCGCAATTCTAACTCGCCTATCAAAGCGACAAACAATTCCATAAAATCCAAGACGTGCTCAATAAGAATACAACGAGTCTAGCATGATACTACGAAGCAAGGAACAGATACGAGCATGCTAGAAAGGAACAACCTAGCATGGATTAACATGAGAATTAAATCAGGAAAATCATGCTAATCGGGAATTCAGAATCGAGAACCTAGCTACACATGTCAATAAACACAAACAAGCAATCAATCGGCAATCGCATAATATATCGCAGAGGTCCACACAACTCGGTAAGAAATCTTACCTTGGTGGGGACGTTTGACACGAAAACCTAAGCGCGAACGAACCCGAACTAGCTACCAAGAACCTATCAATCACAATAAAAATCACACAATAGACCTAAATATAATAAAATAAACGAGGCTCGGGCTGGGAGCAACTCACGAGGCACGGCGAATGCGAGCGAGCGATTGACGCACGAGGCGGCAAAGCAACGGCCGTGTTGGCGAGTGAGGCGCAGAAAATGGGCGTCTTTGGCGCGCAGAGGGCGTGGATGCGCGCGGACGGATCTTTGGGCGGCGAGCGCGAGCGCGCGGCAGCAGCACGCAGTGGACCTGGGCGGCGCGCGGCGTGACACGGCCAGGCGAGGGCGCGCGGCGCGTGTGCGGCGAGGCTCGCTGCGCGCAGGCTGCTCTGCGCGCGCGAGCACGCGCGAAGCGAGGGCTCTGTTTTTGCGCGCGAAGCAGGCGATGGAGAAAATCCGAATTCGAGCGATTGGCGAAGATTCGGACGGCCGATAGTTGTTGGACGAACTCTCCTACGCAAAGGTGCACAAAACCCATCGAGAAATTCACTTCAACACGACCGGGAAACGAAGCCCTAAGGCGGTAGGATCGAAGAAGAGAAGAAGAAAAAGAAGAAAAGCTTACCTTCTGCCCGGAAAAGGATCGACCTTCGAACTGGGGAAGACGAACACGTTCGAATCGGAGCTGGAGAAGGAAGAAAATCGTAGGGAATCGCTGTCGGTTGCTGAAGGGAAACGCGAAGAGAAGAAGGAGAGAAATGAAGACGAAGGCTCGGAAGAGCTCTGTTTTAAACCGAGCGCACGAAGACAAGGATATGTATTAGATCGCGCGTTTAGATTAACAAACGCGCCCAGTGGCTCGGCTGGCAGCGCCCCCTGCCTAGCCTGCAGCACGTCCTTGGCTCGAATCTCACTCGACGCGCTATTTAATTCCCTATTTATTTTTACTTTTTCCCAAGCCCAAATGTCTTCACCAAAACTCCTGATCCTATTCAAATCGACTCATAATTTTTCCGGCAATTTTCAATTACATAACCGGCCCTGTCGGCCCGACCCAAAATTACCAAAATGCCCCTGGGCCTCCCTGGAAGACTGGGATGAAATTTTCGGGCCGTTACACTTTCTGAGGCTCACAGTTCTCCGTTCGCGTGGCACCCAGGGGGCAATAAAATGTATCAAGATCTCAAACAGAGTTTTTGGTGGGTTCAGATAAAAAGAGACATAGCAGAGTTCGTTAGCCGGTGTCTCACCTGTCAGCAGGTGAAGACTCCTAGACAGAAGCCAGCAGAGCTGTTGCAGCCACTGAGTGTACCTCAGTGGAAATGGGAAGAGATCTCCATGGATTTCATTTCTGGTTTGCCGAGGACACCGAGAGGGTTTACTCATATCTGGGTGATTGTCGACCGCTTGACCAAGTGTGCACACTTCAACCCCAGTATAATTACTTATATCGTTGAGCAGTGGGCACAGTTGTTCTTGGAGCACATTGTGCGGTACCACAGGGTGCCAGTTAAGATTGTTTCTGACAACGATTCTCGTTTAACTTCTCGTTTCTGGAGGGCACTCGAGAAGGGCTTGGGTACCGAGTTGGGATCAGTACTTGTATCTGATGGAGTTCGCTTATAATAACAGTTATCAGGCGACAATTCAGATGGCATCGTTTGAGGCACTGTATGGTAAGCGACCAACAGTTATCAGGCGACAATTCAGATGGCACCATCTGGGAAGAGGTTGGTGACAGACAGGTTTTGGGTCCAGAGTTGCTTCAGTTGACCAACGAGGCAGTGTAGAAGATCCGAGCTGGTATGTTGACTACACAGAGTAGGCAAAAGAGACTACACCAATGTTAGGCGTAGGAGCTTAGAGTTTGAGGTGGGGCAACATGTCTTTGTGAAGGTAGCACCGATGCATGGAGTACTGAGATTTGGTAAACGGGGCAAGCTGAGTCCCAGGTTTGTGGGACCTTTTGAGATACTTGAGCGAATCGGTCCAGTAGCGTATCGATTAGCATTGCCTCCGTCATTGGCTTCTATGCACAGTGTATTCCACGTATCGATGCTACGTCAGTACGTTGCAGACCCGTCCTACATTGTTGATTTTGAGCCGTTGTGCTTAACAAGGACTTGAGCTTCGAGGAGAAACCTGTGTAGATTTTAGCTCGGGAGCGCAAGGTTTTGCATAACCGGGAGATCAGTTTAGTCAAAGTTCAGTGGAGAAACCAGAGGGCAGAAGAAGCCACTTGGGAGGTTGAGGATGAGATGAGGATGCACTACCCGGAGTTGTTTTAGCCTTAGGACTTTCGGGGACGAAAGTCTTAAAAGGAAGGAATACTTGTAACGACCCAGGTTTTTCTTCCCGGTCTTCCAGGTATGCCCTAGGGGTAATTTGGTAATTTGGTCGGGCCGTCAGGGTCGTTTGTGTCTTTTCCAGTTACTAAAATTATTGGATGGTTTTTGTAGGTTTTTGGAGGGGTTTGTGGTTTGGTTTGAGCAAGGTTTGATGCAAAAGTAAAAATAAAAGGGAATTGTCTTTATGATTGGGGTTTGAACCGGGTCTCTGGGAAGCTTGTGGAGATGTGTGCCAATTGAGCCATTAGGTGCTCTTGTTGCTCTTCTGCATCATTTTATGGTTAGCCTTGGATTTTGGAGTTTTGGTGCATTTGGTTAAATGAAATAGAAATTAGGTTTATTCCATCTTCTTCTCCAAATCTCCTCTTGGCCGCACAAGCTCTCCTCTCCATAGCCCTTGCCGATTCTTCTTTCCCTTGCATCTCCTTGGGTTCGATCATCATCATTAGGGTAAGTCTTCATCCTCTTCATCTCCTCATTTGGTTTTGATCTTTGGCCGAAGGTAAGAAGTAGAGTGTTGTGTGTGTTTGTGTTGATTGCGGCCCACCGAGAGAAGCGGCGGCGACCATCGTCGAGATCTATTGAGCGGCCCTGCCGTCGCACGAGATCGCCCAGATCTGTTGGCGCAGCCCTGCCGCGACGCCATCGCTCACGAGTCGCCCAGATCTGTTGAAGCAGCCTGCCGCCGCGCCATCGCTTCGCGGATCGTGCGGATCGCCGCGCATGCCAGCGAGACGCCAGCCGCGCCCGCGCGCCGCCGCCGCCCGCTCGCCGCGCCCGCGCCAGCGTCGCGCGTCGCCGTCGCCGACGCAAAGACACCGCGCGCCGCCGCCGATTTCGCTCGCCGCGACGCTCAGCGCTTCGCCGCGCGTAGCGTCCTGCCGTGAATCCGTGCCGTCTTTGTGCGGCGCCCGGCCTGCTGCCGTGCGGTAGCGCGCTGCGCCCGACCTGCCGTGCGGTAGCGCGGCTGCGCCCAGCCCTGCCGTGCGGCTTGCGGCGACTCTAAGCTCGTGTCGCCGTGCGCGTGAGTTCCCGAGCCGAGCTTGGCATTTCTATTGTTGTTTAGACGTTTTAGATCTTGATTATTATTGGTTTGCTAGGTTCCCGCTCGCTAGCTCGGGATTGTTCCATGACTTAGGATTTGTGTGTAGAAGCCTCCCGACCAAGGTAAGGATTTCTTACCAGGAGTTGTGTGGGCCTGCGGTATATTTGTGATTGTTGTTTTGTATGCACTGTGTATGATTATTAGCATGTTTAGCCCTAGGTGCTCTGTTCAATTCTGATGGCATGAACTCTTGTATTGTTTCTCATGTTAGCCCATGCTAGGTTGTTCCATTCGGCATGTTCGATATCTGTTCTTGCTTCGTAGTATCATGCTAGGTTCCTTGTATCCATTGAGCACGTATTGGGTGCATTGAATGAATTGTTATTATTGTTATGGTTTAGAGTTCAAGTAGGTAGCATCATCCGGGCGGATGCATAACGTAACTTGCATCCCGACGAGGACGTCACGAGATGGTACTCTCGTCACGATCCCGTTAGGGTTTAGCTAACCCTAACGGTGGCCCCGCAATCTTCGGTGAGGTGGCGGATGTTAAATGCCCCAGCGGTCGGGATGATGACTTGGCATTGCCTCGTCCCGGCGATCGGCGACGTCCTCGGCGTGTTCGGCCGTAGCCCTTGATTGCCACTTGTTAGGGCAAGGACCGCTCCACGGTGTAAGCCTACCACGGCCGGTTCCTTAGCCTCAGTGCGGTGGTACGGTGACATAGTTCACGTGTCGAGTCTCACACCCCTATGTCGGTGACACCGATCCGGAGATTTAGTTAGGCATGGTGGATGAACACGGGCGGCTTGCCACTAGACCCGGCACCCCGAGTTTGCGGTAGCATGCGGTGCGCTTACGCTCATTACAGCGCCGACAGGAGAGCTCCTCGGGATCTTGAGCGGTGCACCTTTTCGTATCGTCGATGAGGCGGTGAGGCCGGGACTTGTTCCCGTATAAGCGCGTATAGTGTGTTACGGTATTTTCCGGACTAAGACCACGAGTTGGCATCCGAGGTCCAAGTGTGGACTTAGCTATGTGCTCCGCTCTGTGTTTGTACTCATAGCTTGCATACATTCTTCTAGATGATCATGTATATCGTATTGTACCCCGGTTGGGGATTCTTACTGGGTAATTCGTTACTCACCCTTATTACGTGGTTTTCCACGGGTAACCAAGCGCGAGACAGGATGGTGAAGGAGGAGCTGTGATCATGGAATCTGCTGTCATCTCTGACCATTTTATTATATCATGACTCTTGACTTTTGTTATTTCCCCTGAATGCATGTAGACGGGCACGGAGCCCTAGGATGTTTTCTTACGTTTTATGGATTCCAGCATATTTGTACTTGTGGAATGTTTAAATGGTTTAAATAAATCTCTACGATCAGTATGCTTTTAGAAATTTATGTTTTGATTATTGAATGTTTACATTTTTACTTGGGATCCGAAATGTATTTTTCATAATGTCTTTTATTTTCAATACATGCATTGGGGTAAAGGCCCATTTAGAGCCCCTTTTGGGTCGGGTCTTTCTGATTGGTATCGAGCTCGAGTCATAGATTCGTCAGACTGACCTTTGTTGTAGGTCATCCTTCCATGATCACCCGGCACTCGGCGAGTCATCAGTGCGCCTAGGTTTATTGTTTTAGAAAGAAAAAGGGTTAAGAATTGACAATACCTATCATCTAGTGTATGCCTTGTTTGGTGTTGTGGAATGGTGTGACAAAGTGCGGTTTTGATTCGTTGTTGGTTTGGATGTAGATCGCCGACATGCGATCCACCCGCACCGGGAGAGGAGGTTCGAGAGCGGTCGAGGTATCGGGATCGAATCGATCTGCGGGGACATCGTCCCAAAGCGAGGCGATGGCATTCCACCGGCGGCTCCTCTGTTACGCCTAGGCGGGCGTTGAGGCGTGAGCGCCGTGTGGCTGCTCCTAGAGCGAGTTTCTTTGAGTCTATGAGGGCTTTTATGGTCGGCATGTTGAGTGACCGAGGGCGAGACCCGAGGCCTTGTTGGCGCGCGGCGGGAAGAGTCCCGAGCCCGGATCGAGCGGTGACTCGATTGGTTCAACAGAGCTCGGTAGCACCTCGGCTCCACAGGAGCAAGTAGCCCTAGAGGCGGATATGGCGAGGGTGCCGAGGATTTGGGTAGGTGGTGAAGGATTTTGTGAAGTGGAAGCTTCGAGAAGTTTGATGCCACCGGTGATGCGTTAGCGGCGGCCGGTGGATTGCCCATTTGGAGTACACCTTTCCGATCATGGTGTGCCCGATATTCAGAGGCCGAGGTGTGCGGCTCATGTGCTAGGAGGCACAAATGAGATGGTGGTGGGAGTCCACCTTGAGCGAGAGACCAGGTGGGTCTCCACCCGCTACTTGGGAGTTCTTCAAGGTGAGTTCAAGGTAAAGTTCATCGGTGATGAGGCTCAAGAGAAGATGGTGGAGCTCTTCCAAAACACGAAGCGGGGTTACGATTCCATTGAGGAATATGAGCGCAAGTTCTCGAGTATGGATATTTTGCTCCTCGGTTGATTGCCACCGGGAGTGAAGATTCGGAAGTTCATATCTGGATTGAGGCGGTGTTTCCCGAGGATGTCGGGCTCGGGCCCACGACACTTATGCTCTCGGTCATCGATTAGCCACGATCTATAATGGGAAGTATCTGCTGAGCGGGTTGTTGCCGCTCTGTTCAGCGTCTGTCCCAGCAGTGTGGGGCGTAAGAGGAAGTTTGATTTTTCGGGAGGCGGCCAGCGCGCAAAGGAAGTTTCAGAAGCAGAGATCGGCGGAGAGCTCGATCCGTTTCCAGCCCAAGCGGATGAGGAGGACCCAGGCGAGTTCCCGCTTGTGCTACTTGTGGGAAAGTCCACGCCGGAGCTTGTCGGTGGACCTAGATTGTGCTTCCGTTGTGGTAGAGAGGGCACATGGCCCATTTTGTGATCGGCCCGGCTATGGCGGCTCGGCCAATGCAGCAGCGAGCGGTCGAATGTTTGCTACGACCGTCGAGAGGCCAGCGGACGGATGCAGTTGTATGGCGAGTACGCTTCTTGTTTTAGATCACTGCGCATTTGTCTTGTTTGATTACAGTTCTACGCATTCATTTATATCTGTGTTGTTTCTTGAGCATGCTAAGTTAAGACTAGAGCCTCTAGGTTTCGAGTTATCTGTTGCAACTCCTTAGGGAGTTAATATGTTGGCTAGAGATAAGATTAGGGATGGCCGGATCGAGATATCAGGAGAGTTGCTTGTGGCTACGCTCATAGTTACGCCTATGAGCGGTTTTGATGTGATTCTTGGTATGGAGTGGTTAGTTGCTAACCACGCGTTGATTGATTTGCCACCGGAAAGAAGTAGTGTTCGGGCTTTAAAGTTTCGTGGAGTCCGGGGTGGAGTTTGCCCGCCGATGGTGGTGGTGTGAAAGCTCGTCGGTTGCTAGCTCATGGAGCTTGGGGCTATCTAGCCAAGTTATGCAGGAAGAGCCGCCCCATTTGTCTGCATTGATCAGTGCACGGTCGTGCGAGGAGTTTGCGGACGTGTTTCTGAGGAGTTCTGGGGTTGCCCCGAAGAGAGAGGTTGACTTCACAATTGAGCTCGAGCCGGGGACCCTCCCTATCTCGAAGGCTCCGTATCGTATGGCGCCAGTGAGTTAAAGGCGAAGATTCGATTGCAGGAGATGTTAGATCGAGGGTTCATCCGTCCGAGTGTGTCCCCGTGGGGAGCACGATTCATTTGTGAAAAGAAGGATGGTTCTATGCGCTTATGTATTGATTACGCGAGCTTAATAAGGTGGCGGTGAAGAATAAGTATCCGTTGCCCCGTATCGATGATTTGTTCGATCGGCTTCACGGAGCTTCCGTGTTCTCCAAGATAGATCGAGATCCGGTTACCATCGATTGCGGATCGGGGATGCCGACATTCCTAAGACGACTTTCGAGTCTAGATATGGTCACTATGAGTTTGTGGTCATGTCGTTTGGATTGACCAATGCCCCAGTGCGTTCATGGACATGATGGATAGGGTGTTCAAATCATTTTTGGGACGGCCGTCATCGTGTTCATTGGCGATATTCCGATTTATTCGAGGTCTAAAGAAGACCATGCAGAGCATTTGAGGCGTAGTATTGGCGGCTTTGAGGAAAACCGGCTTTATGCGAAGTTTTCCAAATGTGATTTGGTTGGAGCGGTGGCCTTCCTAGGCCACGTGGTTTCGAGAGATGGTATAGCCGTGGACCCCGCGAAGATTGAGGCGGTGAGTTCATGGGCCAAGCCGACTTGATTGCAGAGATTCGCGACTTTACAGGTTTGGCGAGTTACTACCGTCGGTTCGTCAGAGACTTTTACGCTTTAGCCTCGCCCCTCACTCGTCGGCGAGGAAGGGTGTCGAGTTTGTTTGGGGCAAAGCCGGTGTGATGAGAGCTTTGCGAGGCTCAAGCGTAGTTTGACTTCAAAGACACGAGTTGGCGATCCGGAGGGGACAGTGGTTTCGTGGTCTCTGATGATGCTTCCAAGTTTGGATTAGGTTGTGTGTTGATGCGGCACGGAAGGTCATTGCCTATGCTTCCCGTCATTTGAAGCCGTATGAGCAGAACTACCCGACTCATGATATGGAGTTGGCAGAGTGGTGTTTGCTTTGAAGATTTGGAGGCATTACACCGTATGGTGGCGGATTCGGATGTTTACCGATCACGAGCCTCAAGTATCTGTTTACTCGAAGGAGTTGAATATGAGGTAGAGGAGATGGTTAGAGTTGGTAAAGGATTATGATCTGCGAGATTTTGTACCATCAAGGTAAAGCCAATGTAGTGGCCGATGCTTTTAGTAGAAAGGCGTCGCACTCGCGGCATTGTTGAGTTCCCAGCCCGATTTGCGGAGAGAGTTCGAAGCGGGCGAGGTTGCGATGTTGTTGGGTGAGGTTACCGCCGAGGGTAGCTCGATTGGACTGTATTCACCGTCGATTAGGCGTGGATTATAGACGGCCAGTTGGGTGACCAAAGCACTTAAGAGGTTGGTTGTGAGTTAGTCTTGACGGTGACTTTGACTTTGTATATTCACCAGACGGTGGGTTGACTTATAGAGGCCGGTTGTGTGTTCCGGATATTGCGAGTTTGCGAGCGAGTTGCTCTCGGAGGCCACAGTTCCCCTTTTGCTTGGCACCCGGGGTACCAAGATGTATCGAGACCTTAAGCGGACCTTACGGTGGATGGGAATGAAGAGAGATGTGGCGAGTTTGTCGGTAGGTGTCTCACTTGTCGCAAGTGAAGGCACCCAAGCAGAGGCGGTGGTTTGTTGCACGACCTGAGTGTACCCTAGTGGAAATGGGAAGAGATCTCCATGGACTTTATCTACGGCTTGCCAAGGACTCCGAGGAAGTTCTCTCGATTTGGGTGATAGTCGACCGTTTCACCAAGAGCGCACACTTCATTCCGGTAGAGACACTTATACCATGGAGCAGTGGGCGCGATTGTTTTGGAGCAGATCATCCGTTATCATGGGTGTGCGGTGAGGATTGTGTCCGATCGTGACTCATGGTTCACTTTCGTTTTCGGAGAGCGCTCGAGAAGGGTTTGGGCACGAGTGCGATTTAAAGCCTGACTTTTCACCCTCGGACGGATGGTCGGTGAGATAGTGAATCGATTCTCGAGGATATGTTGAGGGCTTGTGTGTTGGATTTCCCGAGCGATTGGGACCGATATTTGTACTTGATGGAGTTTTCCTATAACAACGATTACGATCGGCGATTCGAGATGGCTCCATTCGAGGCATTGTATGGTAAGCGTTGCGGTCCCACGTGTTAGGGGAAGAGGTTGGTGATAGACGAGTTATTGGTCCCGAGTTCTGCAGATTGACCAATGTGTGCAGTCTGAGAAGATTAGAGCTCGTATGTTGACAATTTCGGAGCGAGCGAGAAGAGTTCTGCCGATGTTCGGCGTCGAGATTTGGAGTTTGAGGTTGGTCGGCATGTGTTCCTTAAGGTTGCTCCGATGCGAGGTGTTACGAGGTTTGGTAAGCGTGGGAAGTTGAGTCCCCGTTTTGTTGGTCCATTTGAGATCCTAGAGAGGATTGGCGAGTTGCTTACCGGTTAGCCCTTCCTCCGTCACTATCGGTGCATAGTGTTTTTATGTATCGATGTTGAGGCGATATGTGCCGGACCGTCGCACATTGTGGACTTTCACCTTTGCGGTGAATGAGGATTTGAACCGAGGAGAAGCTGGTGAGGATCCTTGCCTTTGAGACCAAGGCGTTGCGTAATCGCGAGATTCGTTTAGTAAAGGTTCGATGGAAGAGTCGGGGTTACGAGGAAGCCACTTGGGAGCGGGAAGGCGAGATGAGATTGCATTACCACCCGAGAAATTTTTCTGTCTTAAGGAC
Organism: Sicyos edulis; assembly: GCA_036507275.1. NCBI lineage: Eukaryota > Viridiplantae > Streptophyta > Magnoliopsida > Cucurbitales > Cucurbitaceae > Sicyos > Sicyos edulis. The sequence continues at coordinate 13,495,946 of CM071851.1, forward strand.
TTTCGAGGACAAAAGTCATAAAAAGGAGGGAATATTGTAACGACCAGTGTTTTTCTTCCGGTCTTCCGGGTATGCCCTAGGGGTAATTTGGTAATTTGGTGGGCCGTCAGAGTCGTTTGTGTCTTTTCGATTACTAAAATTATTGAATGGTTTTGTAGGTTTTGGAGGGGTTTGTGGTTTGGTTTGAGCAAGGTTTGATGCAAAAGTAAAAATAAAAGGGAATTGTCTTTGCATGGTGGGGTTTGAACCGGGTCTCACGGGAAGCTTGTGGAGATGTGTGCCAATTGAGCCATTAGGTGCTCTTGTTGCTCTTCCTGCATCATTTTATGGTTAGCCTTGGATTTTGGAGTTTTGGTGCATTTGGTTAAATGAAATAGAAATTAGGTTTATTCCATCTTCTTCTCCAAATCTCCTCTTGGCCGCACAAGCTCTCCTCTCCATAGCCCTTGCCGATTCTTCTTTCCCTTGCATCTCCTTGGGTTCGATCATCATCATTCCGGGTAAGTCTTCATCCTCTTCATCTCCTCATTTGGTTTTTGATCTTTGGCCGAAGGTAAGAAGTAGAGTGTTGTGTGTGTTTGTGTTGATTGCGGCCCGGTAGAGAGAAGCCAGCAGCGACCATCGTCCGGCCGGCGGATCGCGACGCCGGATCGCGCAGCAAGAAGAAGACTGATCGCCCCTGCCGTCGCACGGATCGCGAGATCTGTTGGCAGCCCCGCCGCACGCCATCGCTCACGAGTCGCGAGATCTGTTGAAGCACCGCCGCCGACGCCATCGCTCGCCGGATCGTGCGATCGCGCAGCCAGCGAGCGCCAGCGCCGCCGCGCCGCCGCCAGACGAAGCCGCTCGCCGCGCGCGCCAGCCGCGTCGCGTGCGCGCTGTCGCCGACGCCAAGACACCGCGCGCTTCGCCCGAAGCCGCTCGCCCGCGACGCCCAGCCTTCGCCGCGCGCGCGCGCGTCCTCGCCGTGAATCCGTGCCGTCTTTGTGCGGCGCCCCGGCCACTGCCGTGCGGTAGCGGCTGCGCGACCTGCCACTGTGTGTGCGGTAGCGGCTGCGCCCGACCCTGCCGTGCGGCTTGCGGCGACTCCAAGCTCGTGTCGCCGTCGCCGCGTGAGTTCCCGAGCCGAGCTTGCTTTGTTCTATTGTTGTTTAGACGTTTTAGATGCCGATTATTATTGGTTTGCTAGGTTCCCGCTCGCTAGCTCGGGATTGTTCCATGACTTAGGATTTGTGTGTAGAAGCCTCCCGACCAAGGTAAGGATTTCTTACCGGAGTTGTGTGGGCCTGCGGTATATTTGTGATTGTTGTTTTGTATGCTGTGTATGATTATTAGCATGTTTAGCCCTAGGTGCTCTGTTCAATTCTCGATTGTCATGAACTCTTGTATTGTTTCTCATGTTAGCCCATGCTAGGTTGTTCCGATCTCGGCATGTTCGATATCATTCTTGCTTCGTAGTATCATGCTAGGTTCCTTGTATCCATTGAGCACGTATTGGACCGCATTGAATGAATTGTTATTATTGTTATGGTTTAGAGTTCAAGTAGGTAGCATCATCCGGGCCGGATGCATAATGTAACTTGCATCCCCGATAGGGACGTGCGAGATGGTACTCCGTCCACGATCCCGTTAGGGTTTAGCTAACCCTAACGGTGGCCCTCGCAATCTTGGGTGAGGGTGGCGATCGTTAAATGCCCCAACGGTCGGGATGATGACTTGGCATTGCCTCGCCCTCGGCGTGATCGGCACGTCCTCGGCGTGTTCGGCCGTAGCCCTTGATTGCCACTGTTAGGGCAGGACCGCTCCACGGGTGTAAGCCTACCACGGCCGGTTCCTTAGCCTCGGTGTGCGGTGGTACAGTGACATAGTTCACGTGTCGAGTCTCACACCCCTATGTCGGTGACACCGATCCAGAGATTTAGTTAGGCATGGTGGATCGAACACAGGCGGCTTGCCACTAGACCCGGCACCCCCGAGTTTGCGGTAGCATGCGGTGCGCGCGCTTACGCTCATTCTGGCGCCCGGCCGGAGAGCTCCTCGGGATCTTGAGCGTGCACCTTTCGTATCGTCGATGAGACAGGTGAGGCGGGACTTGTTCCCGTATAGCGCGTATAGTGTGTTGTGGTATTTTCCGGACTAAGACCACGAGTTGGCATCCGAGGTCCAAGTGTGGACTTAGCTATGTGCTCCGCTCTGTGTTTGTACTCATAGCTTGCATACATTCTTCTAGATGATCATGTATATCGTATTGTACCCGGTTGGGGATTCTTACTGGGTAATTCGTTACTCACCCTTATTCTCGTGGTTTTCCACGGGTAACCAAAGCGCGAGACAGGATGGTGAAGGAGGAGGCTGTGATCATGGAATCCTCTTTGTCATCTCGACCATTTTATTATATCATGACTCTTGACTTTTGTTATTTCCCCTGAATGCATGTAGGCGGACACGGAGCCCTAGGATGTTTTCTTACGTTTTATGGATTCCAAAGCATATTTGTACTTGTGGAATGTTTAAATGGTTTAAATAAATCTCTGATCAGAGTATGCTTTTAGAAATTTATGTTTTGATTATTGAATGTTTCTGTTTTTACTTGGGATCCGAAATGTATTTTTCATAATGTCTTTTATTTTCAATACATGCATTGGGGTAAAGGCCCATTTAGAGCCCCTTTTGGGTCGGGTCTTTACAATACTGTAACAGCCCAAGTTTTCCTTCCGATTCTCCAGGTATATTTGGTAGCTTTCCAGCTTTGCTTGGGCTGTTAGGGCTTCTTGAGCCTTCAGAGGCATTTTGGTCATTTTACCCTCCAGGGGTATTTTGGTCATTTTGTCCTCCGAGTTGTTCTCACAGGTACTCAGGGTTTCAGAAGTGTCTGTGTTGGTTTTGAACTTCAGTTTTCCTCCGGTTTTGGTTTCCAGGGCAAGAGTTTCATTTTAGGAAAGTTTGGTGGTCTCCCGGGTGAATGGAGAAATTTAAAATAAATTGGGGTTGAGCTAGGATTTGACCATGGTGTGTGGTGGTCGAATTTGAGGCAAGTGTAGAGGGAAAATAAAATGTTTTAAAAAGATGTTGAGTTGGGACTCGAAGGGGAAACCTCATTTGACACTTGTCAAAAGGAGGATTTTTGTGCAATTTTAAAATAAGAAAATCCATCTCTTTCTCCTTCCTTTTTGCCCTATCCGTCCCAAATTCTCCCTCCCATCCTCCCTTGGCCGAATTTGCAAGCTCTCTAGAGGATCTTCAAGTAAGCTTCTTCATTCTTTTCTCATCTTGGTTTTCTGTTCATCCATTGCCGAAAACTAATCCTAGATGGTGATTTTCAAGAGCTAGCCGAAAATCTCCCTTCTCCAAGCCAAATTTGAGAGCTCCATTGGCGCTCGTTGATTCCATCCTCATTGTCGAGACCTCAAGGTAAGTGTTGTTGGTGTTGCTTGCTCGGAATTGTAGATCTAGCCAAAATGATGTTGTTTGGGTGTTGTGTGCTAAAATCAAATTGCTTGTGTTGGTGTGTCTAGATTGGTCGAGATCCCCATTGCCGTTGCTCTAATCTCCATTGTCGAGTGCCTTGAGTAAGTGAAGATGTTGTTTGCTTTGGTTAGTTGATTGTCGAACAAATCTAACTTGGTTCTTTTCTTGTTTGTGCAACCTAGGCAAATCTCCACTTGGGTGTGCTTCTTCTTGGCCGAGGCATTATAGTTGCTTGGGAGGCTTGCCGAATCCATCTAGGTGAGTTGTTTGGTGTGTATGTTGATCATTGCCCTAAATTCCCTTGTTGGCCGAGAGCACCATGTGGTGATTTTGGCTTGGTGTTGTGTGGTATGCCCTAGCCGAGAGTAAAGAGGAAGGTGTTGAAGTTCCCTTGATTGTGGTTTGTCTTAGCTTGGCCGAGACCGTCCTTGGGAGTGAGTTTCTTGCTCGGGTTCCGGTAAAGCCCTAACTCCTGGTTGTTTGGTTGTTGTGGTTTGGTTTGTGACTTGATTGTTCTGTTGTTAGGTAAACTGTGTGGTGTTCTTCAGCTTGTAAATCATTTTGGGATTTGGGATTCTACTGTTGATAGGTAAGGGTTCCTTGCCAGGGTTGTGTGGGCCCTGCGCACCTCATTGATAACTCCTAGTTGTGTGTTTGTATTGAACTGTTAGTGGATAGGCTTTTATGCAGGTTGTCTGGACTTTATAACTTATAGTGGATTAGGCTTCTATGCAGGTTGTCTGGAAAATATAAACTGTTAGTGGATAGGCTTTTGCAGGTACCCTGGAAGAGTTTGTGCTTGTAGATGCTTAGCTCTGTTTATCCTCTCTTGTGTGTAAAATGGAATTGTATGTTGTATATGTTCTGTGGTGATGTATGCTTTAGCATGTTGTAGCTAGGTTCTTCTTGGATTATTGTTAGGGTTGGCATGTAGAATATATCCTGTTTATGTGCTTCTCTACTTATTGACTATTTATCTGTCTACTTTACATTCTTGTATCCTAAACTTAGTAATTATTATACCATGACTGTAATAGTGTGTTAGAGTCATTAGGGAGTCCCGAGTGTCAGTCGAGTTGCGTGCTGGCTCGGTTTGCTCAAGACTGCCCAGTGTGTTGCGATCGAGACTAGCCTGATGTGTGTTGTCCCCATTAACCTGAGGGTTGCTAACCAGATAGAGCAAAACTGCCCAGTGTGTTGCAGTTCAGGGCTGCCCAGTATGTTGCCGCCATGACTAGCCTAGTGTGAGCTGTCCCTGTTAGCCCAGGGTGTTATTAACCAGAAAGAGCATAACTGCCCAGTGTGTTGCAGTTCAGGGCTACCCAGTGTGTTGCAGCCAGGACTAGCCCAGTGTGAGCTGTTTCTATTAGCCCAGGGTGTTGCTAACAAGGTAGAGTAGAACTGCATAGTGTGTTGCAGTTCAGGGCTGCCCAGTGTGTTGCAGCCAGGACTAGCCCAGTGTGTTGATGTCCTTAGTTAGCCCAGGGTGTGCTAATCTTGTTTACTGTGCTGATATAGCTTGAGAGTTACTTGAATTGTACTCATGTTAGTTAGCCTAGTGTGTGCTAACCTTGTCTGGCTGTGAGCTTAGACCTTGTTGATGATTATCCTCATGTACTGTAAAGACTGCCATGTTCTGAAATGTTGTTTGTATGCTTGGGTGTTAGGTGATTTGTTGTGCGTATTGTACCCCAGTTGGGGAATCTTTACTGAGTGCAATTTGTACTCACCCTTTTTGTGGTTTTCTCCACCAGGTAACTTGGCACAGCATCGAGGTGGCTAGAGGAAGGAGCTGATGGATCATGGGAAGGCCGCTGCATAGTCTGAGTCTTATATAATGCATCTTTTAAGAGTTTTGGAACTTGTTGTTGTTGAACCTGGAATTAAGTTGTTGTCTTTTGTAATGTTGTTTGTAAACTCTGGTTAGAGGATGTTTTATTGATTTTTTATTTAAGCATTTCAAACGGATTTTATATTTCTAGTATTTTTAATAAGGATGTTTCTTCTAGTCCTTTGAATGATTTTCACTGAATCTTACATGTTGAGTAAGGGCCATTATGGTTGTTTAGTGTCGGGTCCTTACAGTTGGTATCAAAGCTCAGAGTCATAGATTCTGTAGACTGACCTACTGAGTTAGGTCGTTGTGTCCCATGATCATCAGTACTCCGACAGCCCCCAGGTATGTGTTTAAGTTTAATTAAGGGTTTAAGGTTTCAGTACTAGCACCTAGCATACTTGTCTTATTTTGTTGTTGGCAGTGTTGGTCCAAGCATGGACTAACTTAGTATGTCTTGGGTACAGATCGCCAGTATGCCGATTACCCAGAGAGGAGCAGGATCATCTGGGACAGCCAACCGAGGAGTTGGCATTGAGATTTCCACTGATGGAGTTGCATCAGAGCTAGATCAGCCTAGTGGCCCGCATGTGGCCCCAGCTGCTAGTGTACCCCGAGCAGGGGAAGAGATTGCCCAGACTGCAGCTCCTAGAGCTGAGTTAGTTTCCATGATGACAGAGATGATGTTCTGCGATGGCGAGAGCGTGCGAGGCGAGTCTCGAGCTCGATTCTCTACACAGCTTGCAGAGCAGCTAGCAGCACAGATGGAGGAGTCTAGAGCACAGATGGCTCAATTGACTCAGCTGTTCGGACAAGCTGCACCAGTTGCACCAGCTGCCCCTGCAGCTCCAGTGTTACCCCAGGATGGTCAGGAGCCTATGGAAGTTGAGGCTGTAGTAGGGGTTGGAGCTGTTGGTTTTGGAAAGTGGTTGAAGGACTTCTGTAAGTGGAAGCCTAAGGAGTTCCATGCAACCGAGGAACCGTTGAAGGCAGCTAAGTGGTTGGCCAGGATGGAGTACATCTTCCAGGTCATGGATTGTCTAGATGTGTAGAGGTTGCGTTGTGCAGCTCATGTTCTCACTAACACAACAGTATGGTGGTGGGAGTCCACCTTTAGAGGCAGACCTGCAGGATCCCCACCCCCTACATGGGAATTCTTCACGTCTGAGTTTAAGACCCAGTACATCAGTGAGGAGGCTCAACAGGAGATGGTTGAGGTGTTCAATAATTTGAAGCAAGGGTCTGACTCCATAGCTGAGTATGAGAGAAAGTTTTCGGAGAATAGTTATTTTGCTCCAGAGTTGGTTGCCACCGAGGAACTTAAGATAAAGAATTTTATCGGTGGGCTCAGACTAGAGGTTACCCAGGACATTAGGGCGCTTGCTCCGGAGACTTATATGCGGACAGTAGCATTGGCTAAAATCCACAACAGAAAGTACCCTCTAGTGCACACTCCAGCAGTAGCACATCATGCCTCAGTCTGTTCAAGGTAAAAGAGGAAATTCGAGCAGAGAGGCCATCAGTGTCGTCAGGGCCGTTTCCAGCCGAGAGACCACGGCCATCAGCAGAATGCTAGGAAGCAGCCACCGTACTGCTGGACTTGTGGCAAGACTCATTATGGTCTGTGTGGAGCAGGGCCCAGAGCATGTTTCAAGTGTGGTAAAGAGGGTCACTTGGCTAGAGCATGCCCGCAGGGTGAGACAGTTGCTAGACCAGCTCAGCAGCAGGGCCGTGTGTTCGCCACGACTCGGCAGAAGGCTGAGAAGACTGATGCAGCTGTGGCAAGTACTTTACTTGTTTTGGACCATTATGCTTATGTGCTGTTTGATTCGGGCTCGACCTACTCGTTTATTTCTGCTTTATTTGCTAGTCAAGCCTGTTTAGTATTAGAACCCTTAGGGTTCGAGTTGTGTGTTGCCACTTCTTCGGGAGTTAGTATGTTGGCTAGTGAAAAGATTAGAGACGGTCGGATCATAGTATCCGGAGAGTCTTTAGCTGCTACACTCATAGTACTGCCTATCAGTGGTTTTGATGTGATCATTGGGATGGATTGGTTAGCCGAGCACCATGCCTTAATTGATTGTCACTAGAACGAGGTCGTGTTCAGACAGCCTAAAAAGCAGAACTTTAGATTTCGTGGAGTCCGGAGTGGAGTTTGCCCACCTTTCATTTCAGTAGTGAAAACTCAGCGTCTGTTAGCTCGAGGAGCTTGGGGTTTCCTAGCGAAGTTGTCTGGAAGAGATCATTCTCCGCCGTCTGTGGATCAGGTACCAGTTGTATAGGAGTTTGCAGATGTGTTCCCAGAGGAGTTGCCTGGTTTACCACCTAAGAGAGAGGTGGACTTCACAATCGAGCTTGAGCCATGGACTCTCCCTATCTCAAAGGCTCTTTACCGAATGGCACCAGCTGAGTTGAAGGTACTGAAGGTTCAGTTGTAGGAGATGTTGGACAGTGGTTTTATTCGTCCCAGTGTGTCCCCGTGGGGAGCACCCGTTCTGTTTGTAAAGAAGAAAGACGGTTTGATGCGCCTCTGCATAAATTACAGGGAACTGAACAAGGTTATTGTGAAGAACAAGTACCCGTTGCCCCTTATTGACGATATGTTTGACCAGTTGCAGGGAGTTTCAGTCTTTTCGAAGATTGATTTGAGGTCTAGATATCATCAGCTGAGAATCAGGGATGCTGACATCCCCAAAACAGCATTCAGGTCGAGGTATGGCCATTACGAGTTCGTAGTAATGTCTTTCGGGCTGACAAATGCCCCAGCAGCCTTCATGGATATGATAGACAGAGTATTCAAGGCATTCTCGGATAGCTTTGTCATCGTATTCATTGACTACATCTTGATTTATTCAAGGACCAGAGAGGACCATGTTTCACACCTGAGGCAAGTTTTGGCAGCTCTGAGAGAGAACCTGTTGTATGCAAAATTCTTCAAGTGTGACTTTTGGTTGGATCGAGTTGCCTTCCTAGGGCATGTTGTATCTAAGGATGGCATTGCAGTGGACCCCTCCAAGATAGATGCAGTGAGTTCGTGGGCTAGACCGACCACAGTCGCCGAGGTTCGTAGTTTTCTAGGTCTAGCAGGCTATTATCGCAGGTTTGTTCTGGGCTTTTGAGCTAAAGCTGCACCTTTGACCAGATTGCCCAGGAAGGGTGTGGACTTTGTTTGGGATGAGAACTGTGAAAAGAGCTTTGCCCTGTAGAAGCATAGTTTGACCTCCGCTCCAATTTGACAGTGCCAGAGGGTATATGTGGTTTTGTGGTTTACAACGACACTTCTAAGTTTGGTTTGGGTTGTGTTCTGATGCAGCATGGTAAGGTTATTGCCTATGCTTCGAGGCAGTTGAAACCATACGAGCAGAACTATCTAACGCATGATATGGAGCTAGCTGCAGTGGTTTTTGCTTTGAAGATCTGAAGACATTATTTGTATGGTGAGAAGATTCAGATTTTTACTGATCACCAGAGCGTCAAATACTTCTTCACGCAGAAGGAGCTGAACACGAGGCAGATGAGGTGGTTAGAGTTAGTTAAGGACTATGACTACGAGATTTTGTACCATCCGGGTAAAGCTAATGTAGTAGCTGATGCTTTGAGTCGGAAAACTTCTCATTCTGCCGCACTGTTGAGTTCACAGGTTAAGTTGCAGAGGGATTTAGAGCGAGCTGGGATAGCTGTACTGCTGGGAGAGGTTACTACCAGAGTGGCTCAGTTGACTATTTAGCCTTCCATCAGACAGAGGATCATCGACAGCCAGCTGAGTGATCCCGAATTGAGCCGTTTGATTGCCAGGGTTCAGGTCGATGGAGACTTCGACTTTGTTGTGACTCCAGATGGTGGTTGGAGGTATAGAGGACGCCTTTGCGTGCCAGCAAACGCGGAACTGCGAGCTGAGTTGCTTTCTAAGGCTCACAGTTCTTCGTTCGCGTGGCACCCAAGAGGCAACAAAATGTATCAAGATCTCAAACAGCCTTTTAGTGGGTTAACATGAAAAGAGACATAGTAGAGTTTGTCGGTAGGTGTCTCACCGTCGGCAGTGAAGGCTCTCGCATGAAGAAGCAGGAAACATTGCGACCACCGAGTGTACCTCAGTGGAAGTGGGAAGAAATCTCTATGGATTTCATTTCTGGTTTGCCGAGGACACCGAGAGGGTTTACTCAGATCTGGGTGATTGTCGACCGCTTGACCAAGTGTGCACACTTCATCCCCGGTAGAATTACTTATACCGTGGAGCAGTGGGCACAGTTGTTCTTGGAGCACATTGTGCGGTACCACAGGGTGCCAGTTAAGATTGTTTCTGACAGAGATTCTCGTTTCACTTCTCGTTTCTAGAGGGCACTCCAGAAGGGCTTGGGTACCGAGTGTAGTTTCAGTACTGCTTTTCACCCTCAGACCGATGGGCAGACGAAGAGGGTGAACCAGATACTAGAAGACATGCTGAGAGTCTGTGTGTTAGACTTCCTGGGAAGTTGGGATCAGTACTTGTATCTGATGGAGTTCTCTTATAATAACAGTTATCAGTGATAATTCAGATGGCACCGTTTGAGGCAATGTATGGTAAGCGACCAACAGTTATCAGGCGACAATTCAGATGGCACCGTCTAAGAAGAGGTTGGTGACAGACAGGTTTTGGGTCTAGAGTTGCTTCAGTTGACCAACGCGATAGTGCAGAAGAGCCGATGTTAAGCGTAGAAGCTTAGAGTTTGAGGTGGGGCAACATGTCTTTCTGAAGGCAGCACCGATGCGTGGAGTACTGAAATTTGGTAAACGGGGCAAGCTGAGTCCCAGGTTTGTGGGACCTTTTGAAATACTTGAGTGAATCGGTCCAGTAGCGTACCGATTAGCCTTGCCTCTGTCATTGGCTTTTGTGCACAGTGTATTCCACGTATCGATGCTACGTCAGTACGTTGCCGACCCGTCCCACATTGTTGATATTGAGCTGTTGCAGCTGAACAAGGACTTGAGCTTCGAGGAGAAGCCTCTGCAAATTTTAGCTCGAGAGCGCAAGGTTTTGCGTAGCCGGAAGATCAGTTTAGTCAAAGTTCAGTGGAGAAACCAGAGGGCAGAAGAAGCCACTTGGGAGCTTGAGGATGAGATAAGGATGCACTACCCGAAGTTGTTTTAGCCTTAGGACTTTCGGGGACGAAAGTCTTAAAAGGAGGGAATACTGTAACAGCCCAAGTTTTCCTTCTGGTTCTCCAGGTATGTTTGGTTGCTTTCCAGATTTTCTTGGGCTGTTAGGGCTTCTAGAGCCTTTAGCGGTATTTTGGTCATTTTACCCTCTAGGGGTATTTTGGTCATTTTTTCCTCCGAGTTGTTCTCACAGGTACTCAGGGTTTCAGGAATGTCTGTGTTGGTTTTGGACTTCAGTTTTCCTGTGGTTTTGGTTTCCAGGGCAAGAGTTCCATTTTATGATAGTTTGGTGGTCTCCCGGGTGAATGGAGAAAATTAAAATTGTAATAACCCCACTTTTAGTGTGTTTTAAAACTAAATAAAGGATTGATGGAAATTTTGTGATTATCTCTAAAGGAGGGGCTTTTTGGTCATCCCAACCATGGATATTTAAATGAAATTTTGACATTTGGAATCCCTAGGTTGAAACTACTGTTCATGTTACTATTCACCATCTTCTTCGCCAAGGAGATCGTGTGAAGCTCGCTGGAGTGTGGGTCGGGTTCGATATGGGGCTGTTTGTCAAAGTTGCTTGGGTTCTTCACGAGCAGTGGCGACGTTGCGTTCATGGTGCTTCGAGGTTCGTCGCGAGTTCGACGTTGCAGTCTTGTCTTGTTTCGACGTCGGTTGAGCCAAGCCATCGCGGGTGTGTACCGAGCCATAACTGGCGTTGTGAGGTTGCGTGGGTCGTTTCAGCAGGAGCAGCCGAGAACGTAGTTGAAGGTGGGCTCGTGTGTGTGAGCTGTTGCGCGGATCTCGTCGTCGGTAGGCTTGCACAACCGTTCGTGGTGGGCTGGTTGAGGCTTGTTCGAAGATGTCGTTGAGCTCACGGTGGGTTTTGCAGCAGCAAGCAGGTTCAAGCTTGCGATTCCATCACGTGGGTGTTGTCTCGGTAGCAGGTTCAACATGGGCCTTCGCCATGGTGTGTCGTGAGCTCCATGGAGCAGCCGCAAGCTTAATGCCGTCGTCGTTTAGCCGCCGCTGCCCTTCGCCGGAATGAAGGTAAAGGTCTCATTCTATCTCTTGTTTTGGGTTTTATGCTTAGGTCTCATTCAAATGTAGAAGAAGAGAGGTGTTTGGTTGGTGCCTAAAGTCATTTTAAGATGGAATATAGTTATTTAAATAAGGAATAAGAACTGTTTGGTTATAAGTGTTGGGATATTTAAATGAAGGATTAAGCATGTTTGTTTGTTGGATTATGGTCATTCAAATGGTGGATTAATGTTGTTTGGTTACAGGTTCTGAGTTATCTAAGTTATGGATAAGTATGTTTGGTTGTTGGTTTATGGGCATTCAAGCTATGGATATGTAGTGTTTGTTTACAAGGTGAAAGCTATTTAAATCAAGTTTAAGGGTTGTTTGGTTGCATGTTTAAAGTTATTTAAATGGTGGATTGTGCTTGTTTGGGTGTGGGTTAAAGCCATTTAAAATTGGACTAAAATCATTTTATTGACTTATTAAGCTTGTTTGGCTAGTGGTTTAAAATCATTCGAGTTGTGGATCAAGAGTTGTTTGGTTCGAGGTTTAAGTACATTTTAAGTATGTGAATAGGGGTTGTTTGGGTTTAGAGTTTGATGGGTGTTTGGCCCGGGTTAAATAGTGAGTTTGACTCATTGACTTGTTATTAACCAGATTTGACCCGAACCGTTTGCTATTCTTTTAGCCGAGTTTGTGAGGCACGTGTAGCCGTCGGGTCTCTCTGGGGCACGTTTTTCAAGGTTCTTCCCAGTTTGATGAGTTTGAATTTCTGAATCGGATTTTGATGGTCTAAGGTGCTAGTTTTGATCGGTTGTTCGTTTCAGGGCTCGAAGATTTTGTTTGGCTAGTTGGAGCTCCTTGAGGATTCGTGGAGAGCTATTAGTGGTTTAGCCAAGGTAAGTGACCCTTTACCCTCTTCTCGAGGACCTGTGGTTAATACATGTGCTGGTTTACTTGCATGATTTGATTTGTTTGATCGTAGCATGACCATGTGCATTGTATGTTGCATTTCATTGCATCGAGATCATATACATTTCATGCTTGTCTTTTGTATGACTAGTGATGCATGAATCATGTATGTATGCCTGATATGGTCGAGTTGCACGTGGTTGCATGATTGTCTTGATATGGACTTGCATATCTGTCCTGATATGGACTTGCATGATGATTGATGCACGACTTGATGCCTCGTTTGGACCCAAACGAGTCATGGAGATCGGATAGAGGAGACTAGTAGGTGGGTGTGGACGATGACGTTCGGGCTCACACCCTGGCTTGAGGTGATATTCTCTCGCTCCGCAGGACTTTCGTGGATGGTCAGCCGGCCAGGCTCAAGGCCCTGGATGGTTTCTACTAGTAGCCTAGGCTCTCTCCAAGTAGGTGGTATGGGCCTGATATGGTTCCTTGGTGATTGGTGTGGCACCACCTCTCGCTGTGAGTACGGGGCTTGTGGCCAGCAGGTTGCTCGACTCACCAGTTCCCTCTGGAGTAGGATGTCAGATTGCTCTTGAGTCAGAGGACTCTTGTGAGCTTTTGGGTCTAGGGTCTACGATCCTTAGACCGCTCTATGTGGTGCTCGTCAAGGACGAGGTTTCTTGACCTAGCACCCAGGAGCTTGGGTTTTGTACACCCTTTGGTTATGTTGTTGATCATACTTGTTTGCTGATGTTAGTATTCTTGTGCATGTCTGTCCCCGAGCTGGGGAAGCCTTACTGAGTTTGCGAAAACTCACCCTTTCCACTATGGAATCCCCACAGGTACTACTAGACTGTACCGAGATGGATGATCGACGGAGCTGGAGATGACCATGGGACCTACTGCATTACTTTGTGTAGAGTCTTTTAATTTATTCTTTCTGCATGAACTATTTAAGGGCATGATAAGTGGAATCTTTTTTACTGAGCTTTTATGTTTTGATTTTTGGGTACCCTATAACTGTTTAATGAATTGATGGTTTTACGAACTTGTTCTTCTGAGTTGTTTAAAAGGATTTTTGTTTTAAATTTACATGTCCGAGATGTCGAGTAATATTTTCATGCATTTATAGTTAGGACTTAGGTTTAGACCCTTGTTGGGTCAGGTCCTTACAATTGGTATCTGAGCTCAGAGTCATAGATTCTGTAGACTAGCTTACATCGTAAGTTGTTGTTTTGGTCCCCATGGTCTTCAGCTGCCAATCGACATCAGGTATTCTAATAGAGAGGTTATGGTTTTGTATGATCAGCTATGTTGCATTGCATTGCACTTTTTTTTATTACATTGTGTCACTTGCTAGCTTGGAGCTTGTGGACGAGACTAAGATGTCCACGAGACTGTTGTACAGTGTGGAGATACCTAGTAGAGTTACTAGAAGTGATGTTAAAAGTGCAAGAGTTGTTGAGTAGAGTGAGCTTTGAGCTCAGGAGGTGCACCGATCCTTAGGTGCAGCCTAGAGTTGGGGTAGTAGAGACACCCAGAGTTGTTGTGAACTCTTTTCAGTTGCAAGAGCTGGGCTGGAAGCTGAGTTATTGGCTGAGTTGCATGCTGAGTAGCAGTTGAAGGATGCTCTTCAGATCGGGTAAGATGTTGCTCGGGTGTCTACACCAGTTGCAGATGCTCAGGTTAGGCGCAGTGATGGGAATTGCAGAATTTTCAAAGATCTTAGAAGAGTTTAAGGAGTGGGATCCATACCACTTTGTTGGATTATCTAAAATCTCCTTAGTAGTTGAGGCGTGGTTGTCACTGTTCGAGATGATCTTCAACCACCAACTTTGCCTATAGGGGCAGAAGGTTCAACGTGATGTTTCACTTGAGAGTTCGAGAAACAAATCTGGCGACGGTCTATGCTGATTTTGACCCAGAGGGTTCGACCGTTTCAAAGTTTATTGACCTTAGAGAGTTGTTTCTCAGTTGGTTGCCAAGTGTTGATAAGCAGAGAGCATTAGTTCAGTTCCCCTACTTTCAAGAGGGGAATATCACAGTGTCAGTTTATGAGATAAACTGATTGGACTTGCAAGTTTTTCCAAGAAGCTTACTCATGTTGTTTGACAAGAGAGAAGGTTTGAGAATACCAAATCGTCTAGGTTTGAGAGTCAGCAACAAGTTTAAAGATTTGATGGGTTTGAGGTCAAGCCAGTTAGCAGGTTGTGTTTGGAGGATCGTTAGATGCTGCCCATGGTTGCCTCCAAGTAAGGTTTATCCAATTCTTAGTTTGGAGGGGTTGTCAGATAACCATGTTATGATTGCTGGCAGCATAAGGAAATGTTCTTTAGGCATCTCCGAAAGCTGAGCTGTTAGCTCAAAGGTAAGAAGTAAGAGAGAGTCTCTTGTCGATTTCGACCTAGAAGGTGAGGAAGCAGTTAGCTAAAGAAGTGTGGGCTTTCTTACCTCAGTATTAAGAGTATGAAGTTCTGAGTGGGCTGTCTGTTCAGTTCCAATAGTGAGCAGGGTCGCTGTTGTTGTTCCCGAGGATCCACCAGGATTGCCTTCACCCCGAGTAGTGTTCTTTTTGGGCAAGTTCAAGCTGGGGAATGACCCCATCTCAAAGTTTCTATTTATCATGACCCCGATGGAGTTAAAGGAACTTGAGGTTAAGTTGCATGAGTTGTTCGACCATGGATCAGTTCGTCAGTGTGTCCTTGTATAGCGTCTCGGTGTGGTTGTTAATAAAAATGTCGGTTATATGGATGGTGCTTTAGCTTATGAAAGTTCTCTAAGCTAGCAGTTAAGTCGGATGTTTGTTGCTCAAGATCGATGACTTATCCGAGGAGCTTTAAAGAGTAGTAATGTTTCGAATGCCAGCTTGTTTTCTGGTTGCTAATGTTTGGCAGAGGCATCGTAGCATTATGGGTTTGACGATCAGAAGGTCTTCTGGACTTTCTGAACAAATTTGTGATCGCGTTCATAGTTGCGTCATGAGCTTGTTCAAAGTTAGCATTGGACCATGCTGGAAACTTGAGAAAAGTTTTGGGAATACTTTGAGAAATTCAGTGGTGTGCAAAGTTTCTAATATGAGTTATGATTGGAATCAATAACCTTTTTCAGGTTATGCAGTTTCTCGTCAAGGAACTTCTGTGAATTTTGCTAGGAGCGATGCAATGAGCAATTGGATCAAGTCAGCATCGATTGCAAAGGATCGGTTACGTAGTTGACTAGAGAGAGGTCAGACGTTGTGTGATCAGTGGGTTTGATGTTGGTTCAGTAATTTGGGAAGATGTTTGATTTCAGCGCTACTTGGTCAGTACCCGAGGGGTCAGATGGAATTATGGCTTGCAGTGATGCTTATGAGTGGGTTTTGTTGTGCTCTTGCTAAAAAAAAAAAAGGGTTGGTATTAACATGTGGGCCTAGACAACTTAAGCGGTATTATCAGATCTCTGATTCATGTTTCGAATTACAAGACGTGGTGCGTGCTTAGATGCATTGCTTGTTTGGAGAGATGGTGAATTTATTCGCGGTACATAAGAGGTTTGAAGTATTGTTTCGTCTAGTAAAAGCTAAATTTTGAGATAGCCCTGATTGTTGGAGCTTGTAAGAATTATGATTGCGAGGTTCTTTACCACTCTGGTAAAGCTTTTATGGTTTCCTTGGCACCGAGTAGAGGAGTTCATTTTCAGTGGCGTTTCTTGTTTCACTATTTTGTTGCTTCCTTAGTTCGACTGATGTAAGGGACCGACCCGAATGGGGCACTAAATGGGCCCTTATCCCAATGCATGCATTCAAAGTAAAGGACATTTAAACAGACATGATTTCGGATTCCAATTAAAACAAAACATTCAAAATAACCCTTTTAAAAACTAGACAATTTCCTGGAACTGTCCTGTTTCCAAGCACTGTTCCAAGATCAATACATTTCCAAAGTTTACTCGATCGAGAGATTTACTAAAAGTCATTCAAAACACATTCAGATACAAAATCTTTGGAATCCACAAATATTTACAACATCCTAGGGGCTCGTGCCCGACTACATGCATTCGGGAAAACAAAACACACGAGAGTCATAATACAAAAATCGAGTTGGAAGAGCTGGGCCCCATGATCACAGGCTCTCCTCCTTGAGGCATCTGTCGCGCACCACGATTACTCCGTGGAAAACCACGAGAATAATGGTGAGTAACGAATTACTCGGTAAGAATCCCCAACCAGTGGTACAATACGATATACATGGTCATCTCGATGAGCGTATGCAAGCTATGAATATAAACACAGAATAGAGCACATAGCTTAGCCCACACTTGGGCCACGGATGCCGATTTTGAGGTCTTAGTCCGGAAATAATATCACCCACACAGTCCAATATATAAGTCGCCTATACGAGAAACAAGTCCGGCCTCGGCTCTCTCATCGTCGACGAAAGGTACACGGCTCACAATCCCGAGGAGCTCTCCGATCGGCGGCCAGAATGAGCGTAAGCATGCACCGCGTGCTATCGCAGACTATGGGGTTGCCGGAGTGCGGAGGCAAGCGCCCATATCCGATCACCACGCCTAACTAAATCTTTGGATCGGTGTCACCGACATAGGGGTGTGAGACACGGACACGTAAACTATGTCGGCTGAACCCACCACTTTGGGGCCAAGGGCGGTCGTGGTAGGCTTACACCAGAAGCCGTCCTTGCCTTAACAGTGGCAATCGGGGGCTCTTGCCAAACATGCCGAGGACATGCCGGCTGCAGGGGACGAGGCAATGCCAAGTCATCATCCCGACCGTTGGGGCATTTAACGACCGCCACCCTCACCCAAGATTGCAGGCCTACCGCTCGGGTTAGCTAATCCCTCACGGGGTCCGGGGCGGAATGACTTGCTCGGACGTCCCCCGCCATGGATGCAAGGTTCTTTATGCATCGGGCCGGATGATGCTAACTACACCGCAACTCTAACTCGCCCTAGCAAGCGGCAAACAATTCCATAAAATCCAATACGTGCTCAATAAGAATACAACGAGCCTAGCATGATACTACGAAGCAAGGAGCAGATACGAGCATGCTAGAGAGGAACAACCTAGCATGGATTAACATGAGAATTAAACCAGGGGAAATCATGTTAATCGGAATTCAGAATAGATTACCTAGCTACACATGTCAATAAACACAAACAAGCAATTCAATCGGCAATCACATTAATATCGCAGGGTCCACACAACTCCGGTAAGAAATCCTTACCTTGGTCGGGGACGAATTCACGGAAACCTAGGCTGCGAACGAACCCGAACTAGCTACCGGGAACCTAACGAGCACAACACAATTACACACAATATCTAAATAAAATAAAATAAAATAAAATAAAAATAATTCGGCTCGGCTCTCACTCGGCTCGGCTCGGCTCGGCTTGGCTCGGCAGCAGGACACGCGACGCGGCGCTGGGGCGCGGCTTGGCGACACGGCTCGGTGGCACGACTCGGCGACAGGCGCACGGACACGACGCTGGCCGCGCCGCGAGCGATGCTGCGAGGCGCGAGGCGCGCGCGCGGTGCGCTGTGGCGAGACTCGGCGGCATCGCTGCAAAGCAACAGAGCACGCAAAAGCGGGCGAAGGAGACAACCCGAAATCGAACGATCCACGGGGATTCGACGAGCGATTCTTCGTTGGAGAACTTCCCTACACTAGCTGCACACAAACCACCCAGAAAATCACTTCACCATGGCCGTGAAACGAAGCCCGGAAGAAGGGGTTGGAACGAAGAAGAGAAGAAGAAAGGAAGGAAAATTTACCTTCAACCCGGAAAATGATCGACCTCAGAGCTGGGGAAGACAACCACGATCAATTCGGAGCTGGAGAAGGCAGAAATAGCCAGAAATCGCCAGTCAGTCGAAGGAGAAACGAAGGAGAAATCGCGAGGAAGAAGAAGCTTCGGGCGAGCTCTGTTTTTATATGAAAATCCCTCTGCGCACGGCATATATACCAAATTGCGCGCGTAGATTAACAAACACGCCCAGTGGCTCGGCTGGCAGCGCCCCTTGCCTAGCACGCGACACGTCCCTGGTTCGAATCTCACTCGACACGCTATTTAATTCCTCATTTAATTTTACTCATTCCCAAGCCCAAATGCCTTCACCAAAAATCCCGATCCTATTCAAATTGACTCATAATTATTCTGGCAATTTTCAATTTCAAAACCGGCCCTGTCGGCCCAACCCAAAATTACCAAAATGCCCCTGGGCCTCCCGGGAAGACCGGGATGAAATTTCCGGGCCGTTACAACTGAGTAGAGTTGTGTTAATTGAAAAGTTTCAGCTTAGTTTGTTCAGTTATCATCGTAGTTGTTCTGGGCCGAGTTTTGTAGTAGGTTATTTGTATGCGAGATTGTAGTCGGGAGAGCACACTGAGGTGTTTGTTGCTTCTGTTGTGAGTGGGAATTCGATTAGAGACTCTGTGTGTTTGTTGATGTTGCAATCAGGCCTGAGTTCTTGTTAGAGGCGTAGAGTTCATTGGTTGCTTGACACTTTGAATGTACCAAGATTTATGGAGATCTAAGGATTTTGTGGCTATGGCGTATCGAGCAGCAAGATTGTTTGAATACCAGTTTGGATTGGATTGTTAGCATGTGAGTTTGCACTGTTGTGGCAGCCCCTTGGTTTCGTAGAGTGGAAGTGGATCGAGGTCTCTATGAGTTTCATTTCAGGACTCCCTAGGACACCAAGAGGTTTCACCATGTTATTGGTGATTGTGGATCGACTTACCCAGTGCATTCACTTTACTATAGGGAAGATGGACTGTTCTAATGAGAAGTGAGCATAGTCGTACTTGGAGAGATTTTCAGGTAGCATGGGGTTCCTGTGAGTATTGTTGTAGATAGAGACTATCAGTCCACTCCGCATTTCTGGAAGAGCCTTCAAGAAGGCAGAGGAAGTACCTGCAAGTTTAGTTTAGCTTTTCATCCACAAACAGATGGTCACACCTAGTGAGTCAGTCTTATCTTGGAGGATATGTTGAGTCCCGATGAGTTTGCTCTCTATGCAGTTGAGCCAAGTGGATGTATCTATGCGAGGTTCTAGATATCAGTTATCAGTCCATTGCTTAATTCGCACCTTTGAGACATCGAATGGGAAAGTTACAGTTCGATTGTTCATTGGGATGAGGTTAGCGAGAGAATGATGTTAGGGTCTGAATCGTTGCAGTTGTTGCACTTGTATGGAGATTTGTGCTAGAATGCTTACAAATCAATGTGGTTAGAAAAGTTGTGAAAATGTTTGTCACAATGTTTGTTACACGATTACAAGTTGAGGTTAATAGCCTCGTATTTCTCAAGGTGGTGTTGATGCGAGAATGCAGAGATTTGAGATTAAGAAGAGTGGAGTTTGAGTTGTTTGCTCTTTTGTGTTCTCGAGTGAGTTGGTGTAATGTTGTATCGTTCAGTTGCTTCCATTGTTGTTTGTAGTGCATTTTGGGTGCTTCATGTTTTGACACTAGGTCAGTATGTAGCGATCTGTGGCATGTTGTTGACCATGAGCCTTCAGTGATAAGGGAGGTTTTGTGATATAAAGAGAATCTTGTTCATTTCTTTTGATGAAGATTGTAAAGTTATGGGAATCAGTGAGTTTGATCTTGCTAACGTGTTGTGGTAGAGGTTATGTGCTATGTTTTCCTGGGTTATTTGAGCTTTAGTCAACTTTCGAGGAAGAAAGGTTTCTAAGGGGGGGAATATTGTAATAACCCCACTTTTAGTGTGTTTTAAAACTAAATAAAAGATTGATGGCAATTTTGTGATTATCTCTAAATGAGGGGCTTTTTGGTCATCCCAACCATGGATATTTAAATGAATTTTTGACATTTGGAATCCCTAGGTTGAAACTACTGTTCATGTTACTATTCACCATCTTCTTCGCCAAGGAGATCGTGTGAAGCTCGCTGGAGTGTGGGTCGGGTTTGATATGGGGTTGTTTGTCAAAGTTGCTTGGGTTCTTCACGAGCAGTGGTGACGTTGGGTTCGTGGTGCTTCGAGGTTCGTCGCGAGTTCGACGTTGCAGTCGTGTCTTGTTTTGGCGTCGGTTGAGCAAAGCCATCGCAGGTGTGTGCCGAGCCGTAACCGGCGTTGTGCGGTTGCGTGCGTCATTGCAGCAGGAGCAGCTGAGAACGTCGTTGAAGGTGGGCTCGTGTGTGTGAGCTGTTGCGCGGATCTCGTCGTCGGTAGGCTTGCGCAGCCGTTCGGGTTGGGTCGAAGTGCCGGGGCTGTGCCGTGAGTTCGAGCATAGTGGTGGGCTGGTTGAGGCTTGTTCGAAGATGTCGTTGATCTTGCGGTGGGTTTTGTGGTAGCAAGCAGGTTCAAGTTTGTGGTTCCATCACGTGGGTGTTTGTAAGAACCCGACCCAAAACATGGTCCTAAACCTGGGATCTCACTCAGCATGCAAGTTAAATATGATAACAAGCGGTTTAGAGCTTACATTTAAAAATCTTTCAAAACATATGAGAAGGGGGAGCCCTTAAAACATAACCAACAATTTAAGTTTAAACAATCCAACAAAGTAAAACATCCTGGCCAGTGTTTAATAAAATGTACAATACAATTTAAGCAACGTTTTAAACAATGTTCCCTAGGACTCTGTCCATCTACATCTTTGAATAAACAATGCAATAAATAAAGACAGAGCTAGGCGGTTCCCCATGATCAATCGGCTCCCCGCTAGCTAGCCCTCACGGTGTTGTCGAGTTACTGAAAGATAAATAAGGGTGAGTATAAACATACTCAGTAAGAATCCCCAACCAGGGTACAATACGATACATCAGTCATCTAGCACCTCAATATGCAAGCAAGCGACTACCAACACGGATCATAGCTCAACGAGCTCATAACACAAGATCTGGAAACATCGGAAGTCTCTTACTTAGGAATCATCGGAAGTCTCCTACTTAGGCCTAATGATTGGTTCTCATAACCAATCCGGGACATCTCCAGGGTCTTTCTCCCTCGGCCAATTGATCAGCTCAAAAACCGATCCCAAGATGTCAGAGCACCCTCGAGGTCTTTCTCCCTCAACCAATTGATTAGCTCAAAAGCCAAATCCCAATGGGTGTCCTCAAGGGCCTCTTACCCTCGCTAACAATCTGGACTATCGGAGAGTACCCATGATGCGCTCTAATCTGGAAGGAAGGCGGTGTACTCACGAACATTAGGCCGGGGAGCTCTCCGAACCGGCGACTAACGCGTGTGTGCGCGCACACCGCATGCTCTTCTCGCAACCGGCGTAAATGCGGGGCCTAAGGGCAAACTAATCGGGCAGCACGCATGCCTAAGACTCGGAAAGCGGTGTCACCGAACACGGTGAGTGCGAGGCCCTCGGCACTCATCATGCGGCTGTACCACCGACACGAAGCTAAGAACCGGCCAAGGCGGGCTTGCACCGTTGGCGGGGTTCCGCTCTAGCAGCTACAAACTAGGCTTATGCCGATGTGGTAGCTACATCCACATCATTTGCCGGGGAAGCAATGTACGTTATGCTTCGCTCTACTCGACCGGTGGGGACAAAGTCACGTTATGTCCGCTCTCGCCCTACGGATGATGACAAACCCTACTACTCTATCCAAGAATACCGAGTAAATCAATGATTCTGGCTAGCAAGCAATGACCGACATCAATCACGTTTACCTAGCATGATACTACAACTTAAGCAGGAATCACAAGCATCTTTGGAAGAACAAACCTAGCATGGCACTAACATGTAAAATCAACAAACATGCTAGCAAGAGATCAAACAAAGTCGCCTATCACTATCATGCTCATAACAATCGGCAAACATACAAGGCACAATCGAGACATATCGCGAGTGTCCACACAACCACGGTAAGAAATCCTTACAGGACAAGCGAAAATAATCACAAATCAACCAAGCAATCCTCGAGCCTCTAATCGAACCCAAACAACCTAAACATAAGATAAAGCGACCCAAATCAAATATATAAAACAGCCCAAATAAATCCTAAACAAAGCGACCAACAAATCGGGGCCCAACGAAGAAAAGACTGGGAAATACCATCCGAGAAGCCACAAGGCTCGGGCCAACCAAAGACACACAGCAGGTGGCGGGCGCGTGGGCTGGGGGCGAGGCGGCGCGGGCGCAGCGCACGCGCGAGCCGCGGCACGCGGCGCGGCGCGGCGCAGCGCAGGCGCTGGCCGCAAGCGGCAAAAAGCGCACGGCGCGCGCGCGAGCTTCGGGCTGGCGACGACACACGCGCGGCAGCAGAGGGCGCGCGCGCGCGCGCGCGCGAGGCGATGCGACGCGATGGGCTCGGGGCGCGCTCGGGAAGGCACGACGACTGCAGGGGCGAGCGACTCGGCACGGAGACGGCCTGGGCGATGCCGATCTGGGCTCGGCGCGACCAAGGCGAGGGCGATGCGATCTGGACTCGGCGTGACCAAGGCGAGGGCGACGCGATCGGGCGCTGGGGTGGCTCGGCACGGCTAGGGCGAGGGCGTCGCGATTGGGCGCTGGGGTGGCTCGGCACGGCGCGGCATGGGCTGGACGATGCAACGCATCTGGCGCGCACTGGCCGGGCGATGCGAGCGCGTCTGGTGCGGCGAGGGCATGGTGGGGTGAGCGGTCCGATGCGGCCGAGGGAGTGGTGCGGCTAGGGCATGGTGGGTGGCTAGGGTTGGGTCTTCTTGGTGAGGTCGGCTAGGAGAGAGAGAGAGAGAGAGAGAGAGAGAGATTGCAAAACAAGGGGAAAGGGATTTTCTTGATTTTTCTTCCCTTTTTCCTAATTTAAACAAGCCTTAAAGTCCTTAAATCCCAATTCCCGGCTTCCTCCTTCGAGACCCGGCTGAAGCAACCTTTTCCAAACAATAACTCTCACTTAAAACAAACTCCCAAATCATCTCTAAGGGCACAGGCTCGAATCCCAAAGGAAACACCCAAACAAAGATCACTTTGCCCAAAACCCCAAATCACAACCGAACTCCCAAACGAATAGCCCAAACATCTCGGGACTCGCATGACCACCAACATACAAGCCTCAACAAAGGCGGGAGTGCCTCGAAACCCACGAAAATCCACAAATGCCAGGGAGCAAAAGACCAAAATACCCCTAAGGGTCAAAGCAGCTCTAACGGCCCAACCGAACCATCGAATCAGCAGGAAGCACTCGAGAGGCTGGATGGCGGGCGTTACAATACTCCCTCCTTTTAAGACTTTCGTCCTCGAAAGTCCTAAAAAAACAACACTCTAGGAAAACTCCAATGTTTCCTAGCCAATGAACTTCTCGGCCAAAACAACA
Source organism: Sicyos edulis (assembly GCA_036507275.1). Classification (NCBI taxonomy): domain Eukaryota; kingdom Viridiplantae; phylum Streptophyta; class Magnoliopsida; order Cucurbitales; family Cucurbitaceae; genus Sicyos; species Sicyos edulis. Next base: position 13,519,583 of record CM071851.1, read on the forward strand.
CTAACCCTTCTCGAAAACCAAACCCTCTTGGGTTCTCAAAGGCTCAAAGCCACAATGCTCTCGATGATGCCACAAACTATCTCAACCAAGAGCCGAGGAACACAAAACTTGCATCGCTGCATTGTCAACGACGGGGCAAAGCTAACCACTTGCTCCAATCCGCTCAAGGATCTCAAAAGCCCTACAAACTTGGGGCTCGGCCAAAACCCCACTAAACCAACACGGAACACCTCTCAGCGGTGTTACTCTCAAAGAAGCCCGGTAGACTCGGCACAAGCTCCAAAACTCAACGCCACGACCGGCATAACTTCTCTGAATGCCCACTGGCGATAACAAAGCGCCTCAACACAACGCCAAGGTGGCCAAACAAGCTGAACCCCTCGGGTTCCAGAAACCAAACGGCCTACTCTTTCTTCACAAGAGACCGGCGAACCACAAGGCTTGCCTAAAGCCTTAACGAAAAACAATCGAACCACCAATGGCGATTGATCCAAAAGGCAAACTTTTTTTCCCACTAGCACAAGTTGAAACTTCAGCCACGGCCAACCCTAAATGGCCAAAAACCGAGCCTGAGCTCGCTCGGCCAATCCAACAAGCTGGAGCCTCTGGCGGCCGAACACAAACTTTTCCATGCAAACCTACTAGCAGCGGCCAAAAAGAACATTGCCGGGCAAGGAAACACCCAACATTCCTCTCATGGAAAATCTCGCAAGAAGGACCAAACCCTCACGGGGCTACCAAAGGCCAACACACAACGACTTGAGGAAAGCGGCCAAAGGCTAACCAACCAATGCCACGGCACCTGCTGTGCCAACACACTCAATCGAGGCTCGGCTATTCGCCAAGCTGCGAAAGCTCAACAACTAGAAACAAAGCCCGAGAAGGCCTTGCTCACAGAAACTCAACTCAAGCTCAACTCTTAAAGCTGGTGGCCACCGCTCTTGCGAGGACAAACAACTTTTCGCTTGCTAACAACACAATGCGAGGACCCTCTCGTTGGGCTAACCAGCTGCGCTACTCGATCAACTACACAACTCGGGAGCTACGTTGACTCCTCAGCGGGAGCGATTTCCGCAAGCAAAACTCTAAAGGGCGGCGAACATCACGCACGCACGACTTGCTCAAACCCAAGGGCAACATCAACCAACTCTCTTGGAAGCAACACCAAGGGAACTCAACCGATTGGACCACCAATCCGAACTAGCCGAACTTACTCAACCACCGAGGAGGAACCAACTCCCAAAACAACCGGACTAGGAGCGAATCCTCGAGGGTGGCGCCCTGCTGCAGCTCAGGCCGAGCAAGCTCTTGAAACATCAAGAGAACCAAAATCTTGGTCAACACCAAGCACCAACTAACCTCCAAAACCAAACAAGCACTAGCTTGCTAGGCGCCAAATCGCAAGCAACTCACCCAAGGAACACTTTGCGGGTCTAAGCGAGCTACGGAGAGGCTCTCGCAGCTAGAGATCCTCTCGATCACCCTCCAGACACACACGGTCGACAACGATCTAACAAACAACCGGCTCACGCGGGCACAACCCTCTCGGCATCTCAACTAAGGTGGCCAACTCCAACTTGGAAACCAAGGGGACCAGAACGCTACGGGAGGCGTCATCCTCCTACTCAAAGCAACAACCTCAACATACCTTCTTCTCAAGGTAAGGATCCGAACGACTTTCTTAGCCCAAACGATCGAAAGCGCGCGGCTTGCCACTATTGCTCTTGTTCGGTCCCAAGCTGAAGTCTAACCAGGGCAAGGACCAACTAGCAAAACTTGCTTACCCAACGGCCCGACAACGAGCACGGCATCCTTCTGACCAAAGCTAGGGCACTTGCAAGAACTAAAGCCTTGACACCTCAAAGATCGAGCCTTTGGGTCCTCAACACGAACCTCTCGTGGTTTTCCAAACATAAACCACGGAACGAGCTACGCAAAAGTGCACGGGGTGTACTGGCTCCAACTTGATCTCTTAAGATCCAAAGCCAACAAGGGCTCTCACACGGGGCAACTTTTTCCTCCAAGCAGAGCCACAACAAACAAGGGAGCAACGAGAGTTCAAACCCACTCGGGGCCAACTCACCACGAAAAAGCCACATTGGCCAACTTACTCTTACAAGCGCAAAACCACACCAAGCTAACATTCCTCGAAACAATGTGCTCACTAAACGCGCTCCGATCAGCCTTCCAACTCATGGCTCTATCTTTGGATCAACCACGCATCCACGATGCCAACACTAACCATACTAGGGCAACTAAAGGGTAGCCGAATCATGCTACCATCAAGTGGCTCACGAGCTCACAACACAGTGCGCGCGAACTCGAACGCGCTTAGCTCTTAATGACCTAAAGCATCCTTTACACCCAACTCTCGAGATCCCTGAGCAGCTCCTACTTTCCTCGAAAACCTCAAACTTGTAGTCCTCTCGACTACCACCGAGCTAGATCTCTTAAGCAACCCAAACAGTGCAACCTCGGGAAAAGGGTACAAGACAAGCGGGGATGCTATACTGGGCAGCCATGGAACCACTGCACCAAAAGTGCCAAGCGGCTTTGAAACTAGGCCTCCTCTCAAAGCTTGGTGCCAACAGCACTACATCCATTACAACACGAATCAGCCTCAAGCGAGCTTTATGCCCCCGAGAATAGGGAAAGTCACTCTCAAGTGGCGGGGCAATGGCACTCAAACACAGAGTCCAAACACTCGAGCGAGCCTAATCTACGGCATCTCGACCAGCAGACTTGCCACGGCCTACTCTTGCATCCCACTCGATGCTCAACAAAAGCTCGGGCCAACTCCTCGGGTGGCAACAACTAATTCCACACTCGGAACATCCAAATAAAAGAGGGTTCCACTCTACTAGCCCATGAAATCCACGAGATGGATAAAACCACGGCAAGCAAACTCCACGCTACACCACAGCTACGAGGGTACAAAGAAAGCTGGTGCAAAACAACGGCGGAGCTTGCAAGGGGGCCTGAGATGTCTCTACATCCGCCTCAAGCCACTAACACGGCAACTTGCCAATCAATCGGGCGTGGTGGAGACTCTGCTAGTCCACCTCTCTCAAGGGACTACCACCACCAGCTGCGGAATCAAAAAGACAGGAGCGGTTCACCTCGGCCTGCGAGCAGCCAGGCATCCCAACACACGGATGCTAAACTCAAACTGGCCAACCGCTTTACTACTAGCGGTAGGACTTTCTAATACATCAAGCTCTCTGAGGCATCCACTTGCCAAGGTGGGCGGCTCCATCAACGCCAACAAACTCAAGCGCATAAACTCTGCTTGATCAAGCCCTCCGGGAACCTCCGGGACTACGAGAAGCTCTACCGGGGAAAAATGTGAAACAAACTCTGTCAATTTGGGCTATCCATGCCGGGACTCCTCGCTTCTGGCGCGCTAAAGCGCGCTGGTCTTTGCTCTCGATAGCTAAAGACACGCCATCAAATCTCGCATGGTGGAGCACACTCTGCTCAAGGAGTCATACTCGAGGCGTGCTAGCCTCTACCCCCTCCTCTAGGCAACTCAGCGCGCGGGGCCAACTCTGGCCAAAGGGCTAAACAACCACGGGACGCGGCCTCAACATCAATAAGATCGGTCCAACTCCTTGGTCGGACATGCCAAGCGTCCTGCTCTCCTCGAGTGCAATCAACATCTGGCGATCGCACAAGGCACCTCCACCCTCTCACTGGGGAGAAACCAACAAGCCCGGGCCACAAATGGCCTAAGGGAGTCTAATCTCGCCTCCCTCGAGTGCGATCGACACACTGGCGATCCGCACAAAGCAACAAAAAAGCCCAGCCCCCACAGGGGGCTCTCTTTGCTCATCAAACTACTCAAGATCTTTGCTGGAAAAGTTGGCATGATGGCTCTCTAAGCCCAAACCAACAGAGAGAGAAACTGCTTTCGTCTCCGCTCCACAACTCTACACATGCATAAAAGCTAGAAGAAAAGTATTGTAAATTCTTACCCCTTAACTTAATTGAACTCGGACAAACCAAGCGGCCGTGGAGTCTTTGATGATCATGGGAACAACAACCTACAAAGCGAGTTAGTCTACAGAATCTATGACTCGTGCTCGATACCAAGCTGTAAGAACCCGACCCAAAACATGGTCCTAAACACAGGATCTCACTCGGCATGCAAGTTAAATATGATAACAAGCGGTTTAGAGCTTACATTTAAAAATCTTTCAAAACATATGAGAAGGGGAGCCCTTAAAACATAACCAACAATTTAAGTTTAAACAATCCAACAAAGTAAAACATCACGGCGGTGTTTAATAAAATGTACAATACAATTTAAGCAACGTTTTAAACAATGTTCCCCTAGGACTCTGTCCATCTACATCTTTGAATAAACAATGCAATAAATAAAGACAGAGTCTGGCGGTTCCCCATGATCAATCGGCTCCTCCGCTAGCCCTCCCGGTGTTGTCGAGAGTTACTGAAAGATAAATAAGGGTGAGTATAAACATACTCGTAAGAATCCCCAACAGGGGTACAATACGATACATCGGTCATCTAGCACCTTAATATGCAAGCAAGCGGCTACCAACACGGATCATAGCTCAACGAGCTCATAACACAAGATCTGGAAACATCGGAAGTCTCTTACCAGGAATCATCGGAAGTCTCCTACTTAGGCCTAATGATTGGTTCTCATAACCAATCCGGGACATCTCGAGGGTCTTTCTCCTCGGCCAATTGATCAGCTCAAAACCGATCCCAAGATGTCCGACACCTCTCGAGGTCTTTCTCCTCGACCAATTGATTAGCTCAAAAGCCAATCCCAATGGGTGTCCTCAAGGGCCTCTTACCCTCGCTAACAACTGGACTATCGGGAGAGTACCCACCTGATCGGCTCTAACTGGAAGGGCTGGTGTACTCACGAACATTAGCCCGGGAGCTCTCGAGCCGGCGACTAACGCGTGTGCGCGCGCACACCGCATGCTCTTACGCAACCGGCGTAAATGCGGGGCCTAAGGGCAAACTACGCGGGCAGCACGCATGCCTAAGACTCGGAAAGCGGTGTCACCGAACACGGTGAGTGCGAGGCCCTCGGCACTCATCTCATGCGGCACTGTACCACCGACACGAAGCTAAGAACCGGCCAAGGCGAGGCTTGCACCGTTGGCGGGGTTCCGCTCTAGCGAGCTACAAACTAGGCTTATGCCGATGTGGTAGCTACATCCACATCGGGCTGCCGGGGAAGCAATGTACGTTATGCTTCGCTCTACTCCCGACCGGTGGGGACAAAGTACGTTATGTCCGCTCTCGGCCTACGGATGATGACAAACCCTACTACTCTATCCAAGAATACCGAGTAAATCAATGATTCTGGCTAGCAAGCAATGACCGACATCAATCACGTTTACCTAGCATGATACTACAACTTAAGCAGGAATCACAAGCATCTTTGGAAGAACAAACCTAGCATGGCACTAACATGTAAAATCAACAAACATGCTAGCAAGAGATCAAACAAAGTCGCCTATCATTATCATGCTCATAACAATCAGCAAACATACAAGGCACAATCGAGACATATCGCAGGGTCCACACAACCACGGTAAGAAATCCTTACAGGACAAGCGAGAAAATAATCACAAATCAACCAAGCAATCCTCGAGCCTCTAATCGAACCCAAACAACCTAAACATAAGATAAAGCACCCAAATCAAATATATAAAACAGCCCAAATAAATCCCTAAACAAAAGCGACCAACAAATCGGGGCCCAACGAAGAAAAGACTCGGGAAATACCATCCGAGAAGCCACAAGGCTCGGGCCAACCAAAGACACAACAGCAGTGGCCGGGCGCTGGGCTGTGGGGCGCAGGCGCGTGGCGCGGGCGCAGCACGGCACGCAGGCGTGGCGCCGCGCGCAGCACGCGCGCTGGGCGAAAAAAAGCGCGCGCGCGAGCGCGGCGCGAGCTCGGCTTCTGGCGACGGACACACACCGCGCGCTTTGCAGAGAGGAGGGCGAGCGCGGCGCGCGCGCGCGAGGCGCGACGCGACGCGATGGGCTTGGGGCGCTCGGGAAGGCACGACGACTGCGGGGCGAGCGACTTCGGCGACGAGGCGGCCGGGGCGATGCCGATCTGGGCTCAGCGCGCGACCAAAGCGAGGCGATGCGATCTGGACTCGGCGCGACCAAGGCGAGGGCGCGCGATCGGGCGCTGGGGTGGCTCGGCACGACGACTAGGCGCGGGCGTCGCGATCGGGCGCCGGGGTGGTTCGCACGGCGCGCATGGCATAATTTGGGCGATGCAACGCATCTGGGCGCACTGGCCAGGGGCGATCGAGGCGTCTGGTGCGGCGAGGGCATGGCATTTGGGCCGAGCGGTCTGATGCGGCCAGGAGTGGTGCGGCTAGGGCATGGTGGGTGGCTAGGGTTGGGTCTTCTTGGTGAGGTCGGCTAGAGAGAGAGAGAGAGAGAGAGAGAGAGAGAGAGAGAGAGAGAGAGATTGCAAAACAAGGGAAAGGGATTTTCTTGATTTTCTTCCCTTTTTCCTAATTTAAACAAGCCTTAAAGTCCTTAAATCCCAATTCCGGCTTCCTCCTTGAGACCCGGTGAAGCAACCTTTTCCAAACAATAACTCTCACTTAAAACAAACTCCCAAATCATCTCTAAGGGCCTGGGCTCGAATCCCAAAGGAAACACCCAAACAAAGATCACTTTGCCCAAAACCCCAAATCACAACCGAACTCCCAAACGAATAGCCCAAACATCTCGGGACTCATGACCACCAACATACAAGCCTCAACAAAGGCAGGAGCTGCCTCGAAACCACGAAAATCCACAAATCTGCCCGGGAGCAAAAAGACCAAAATACCCCTAAGGGTCAAAACAGCTCTAACGGCCCAACCGAACCACTGAATCTGAACCGGAAGCACCTCGAGAACTGGAATAGAAAACTGGGCCGTTACAGTGTTGTCTCGGTAGCACGTTCAACGTGGGCCTTCGCCATGGTGTGTCGTGAGCCCCATGGAGCAGCCGCAAGCTTAGTGCCGTCTTCGTTTAGCCGCCGCTGCCCTTCGCCGGAATGAAGGTAAGGTCTCATTCTATCTCTTGTTTTGGGTTTTATGCTTAGGTCTCAGTCAAATGTAGAAGAAGAAGGGTGTTTGGTTGGTGCCTAAAGTCATTTTAAGATGGAATAGAGTTATTTAAATAAGGAATAAGGACTGTTTGATTATTAGTGTTGGGATATTTAAATGAAGGATTAAGCATGTTTGTTTGTTGGATTATGGTCATTCAAATGGTGGATTAATGTTGTTTGGTTACAGGTTCTAAGTTATCTAAGTTATGGATAAGTATGTTTGGTTGTTGGTTTATCTGCATTCAAGCTATGGATATGTAGTGTTTGTTTACAAGGTGAAAGCTATTTAAATCAAGTTTAAGGGTTGTTTGGTTGCATGTTTAAAGTTATTTAAATGGTGGATTGTGCTTGTTTGGGTGTGGGTTAAAGCCATTTAAAATTGGACTAAAATCATTTTATTGACTTATTAAGCTTGTTTGGCTAGTGGTTTAAAATCATTCGAGTTGTGGATCAAGAGTTGTTTGGTTCGAGGTTTAAGTACATTTTAAGTATGTGAATAGGGGTTGTTTGGGTTTAGAGTTTGATGGGTGTTTGGCCCGGGTTAAATAGTGAGTTTGACTCATTGACTTGTTATTAACCAGATTTGACCCGAACCGTTTGCTATTCTTTTAGCCGAGTTTGTGAGGCACGTGTAGCCACGGGTCTCTCTGGGGGCACGTTTTTTTAGGTTCTTCCCAATTTGATGAGTTTGAATTTCTGAATCGGATTTTGATGGTCTAAGGTGCTAGTTTTGACCGGTTGTTCGTTTCAAGTCTCAGAGATTTTTTTTGGCTAGTTGGAGCTTCTTGAAGATTCGTGGAGAGCTATTAGTGGTTTAGCCAAGGTAAGTGACCCTTTACCCTCTTCTCGAGGACCTGTGGTTAATACATGTGCTGGTTTACTTGCATGAGTTGATTTGTTTGATCGTAGCATGACCATGTGCATTGTATGTTGCATTTCATTGCATCGAGATCATATACATTTCATGCTTGTCTTTTGTATGACTAGTGATGCATGAATCATGTATGTATGCCTGATATGGTCGAGTTGCACGTGGTTGCATGATTGTCTTGATATGGACTTGCATATCTGTCCTGATATGGACTTGCATGATGATTGATGCACGGCTTGATGCCTCATTTGGACCCAAACGAGTCATGAAGACCGGATAGAGGAGACTAGTAGGTGGGTATAGACGATGACGTTCGGGCTCACACCCTGGCTTGCGGTGATATTCTCTCGCTCCGCAAGACTTCAGTGGATGGTCGGCCGGCCAGGCTCACGGCCCTGGATGGTTTCTACTAGTAGCCTAGGCTTTCTCCAGGTAGGTGGTATGGGCCTGATATGGTTCCTTGGTGATTGGTGTGGCACCACCTCTCGCTGTGAGTACGGGGCTTGTGGCCAGCAGGTTGCTCGACTCACCAGTTCCCTCTGGAGTAGGATGTCAGATTGCTCTTGAGTCAGAGGACTCTTGTGAGCTTTTGGGTCTAGGGTCTACGATCCTTAGACCGCTCTATGTGGTGCTCGTCAAGGACGAGGTTTCTTGACCTAGCACCCAAGAGCTTGGGTTTTGTACACCCTTTGGTTATGTTGTTGATCATACTTGTTTGCTGATGTTAGTATTCTTGTGCATGTCTGTCCCCGAGCTGGGGAAGCCTTACTGAGTTTGCGAAAACTCACCCTTTCCACTGTGGAATCCCCACAGGTACTACTAGGATGTGTCGAGATGGATGATCGTGAGTGGAGATGACCATGGGACCTACTGCATTACTCTGTGTAGAGTCTTTTAATTTATTCTTTCTGCATGAACTATTTAGGGGCATGATAAGTGGAATCTGTTTTACTGAGCTTTTATGTTTTGATTTTTGGGTACCCTATAACTGTTTAATGAATTGATGGTTTTATGAACTTGTTCTTCTGAGTTGTTTAAAAGGAGTTTTGTTTTGAATTTACATGTCCGAGATGTCGAGTACTATTTTCATGCATTTATAGTTAAGGATTTAGGTTTAGACCCTTGTTGTTTCGGGTCCTTACAAAAATAATATGAGGTTGAGCTAGGATTTGATCCTTGGTGTGTGGTGGTCGAATTTGAGGCAAGTGTAGAGGGAAAATAAAATGTTTTAAAAAGATGTTGGAGTTGGGACTCGAAGGGGGAACCTCATTTGACACTTGTCAAAAGGAGGATTTTTGTGCAATTTTAAAATAAGAAAATCCATCTCTTTCTCCTTCCTTTTTGCCCTAGCCGTCCCAAATTCTCCCTCCCATCCTCCCTTGGCCGAATTTGCAAGCTCTCTAGAGGATCTTCAAGTAAGCTTCTTCATTCTTTTCTCTTCTTGGTTTTCTGTTCATCCATTGCCGAAAACTAATCCTAGATGGTGATTTTCAAGAGCTAGCCGAAAATCTCCCTTCTCCAAGCCAAATTTGAGAGCTCCATTGGCGCTCGTTGATTCCATCCTCATTTTCGAGACCTCAAGGTAAGTGTTGTTGGTGTTGCTTGCTCGGAATTGTAGATCTAGCCAAAATGATGTTGTTTGGGTGTTGTGTGCTAAAATCAAATTGCTTGTGTTGGTGTGTCTAGATTGGCCGAGATCCCCATTGCCCTTGCTCTAATCTCCATTGTCGAGTGCCTTGAGTAAGTGAAGATGTTGTTTGCTTTGGTTAGTTGATTGTCGAACAAATCTAACTTGGTTCTTTTCTTGTTTGTGCAACCTAGGCAAATCTCCACTTGGGTGTGCTTCTTCTTGGCCGAGGCATTATAGTTGCTTAGGAGGCTTGCCGAATCCATCTAGGTGAGTTGTTTGGTGTGTATGTTGATCATTGCCCTAAATTCCCTTGTTGGCCGAGAGCACCATGTGGTGATTTTGGCTTGGTGTTGTGTGGTATGCCCTAGCCGAGAGTAAAGAGGAAGGTGTTGAAGTTCCCTTGATTGTGGATTGTCTTAGCTTGGCCGAGACCGTCCTTGGGAGTGAGTTTCTTGCTCGGGTTCCGGTAAAGCCCTAACTCCTGGTTGTTTGGTTGTTGTGGTTTGGTTTGTGACTTGATTGTTCTGTTGCTAGGTAAACTGTGTGGTGTTCTTCAGCTTGTGAATCATTTTGGGATTTGGGATTCTACTGTTGATAGGTAAGGGTTCCTAGCCAGGGTTGTGTGGGCCCTGCGCACCTCATTGATAACTCCTAGTTGTGTGTTTGTATTGAACTGTTAGTGGATAGGCTTTTATGCAGGTTGTCTGGACTTTATAACTGTTAGTGGATAGGCTTCTATGCAGGTTGTCTGGAAAATATAAACTGTTAGTGGATAGGCTTTTGCAGGTACCCTGGAAGAGTTTGTGCTTGTAGATGCTTAGCTCTGTTTATCCTCTCTTATGTGTAAAATGGAATTGTATGTTGTATATGTTCTGTGGTGATGTATGCTTTAGCATGTTGTAGCTAGGTTCTTCTTGGATTATTGTTAGGGTTGGCATGTAGAATATATCCTGTTTATGTGCTTCTCTACTTATTGACTGTTTATCTGTCTACTTTACATTCTTGTATCCTGAACTTAGTAATTATTATACCATGACTATAATAGTGTGTTAGAGTCATTAGGGAGCCCCGAGTGTCAGTCGAGTTACGTGCTGGCTTGGTTTGCTCAAGACTGCCCAGTGTGTTGCAGTCTAGGACTAGCCGAGTGTGTGTTGTCCCCTGTTAACCCAGGGGGTTGCTAACCAGATAGAGCAGAACGCGGTGTGTGTTGCGTTCAGTGGCGCCAAAGATATGTTGCGACCATGACTAGCCTTGATGTGAGCTGCCCCTGTTAGCCTGTGGTGTTACTAACGAGATAAGCGAAGCGCCCAATGTGTTGCAATGAGTACGCCCGGTGTGTTGCGGCGAGACTAGCCTGTGTGTGAGCTATTTCTATTAGCCTGTGGTGTTGCTAACTGAGTAGAGCGAATCGCCCGATGCATTGCATTTCAGGGCTGCCCAGTTTGTTGTTGTCCTTAGTTAGCCCAGGGTGTGCTAATCTTGTTTACTGTGTTGTTATAGCTTGAGAATTACTTGAATTGTACTCCTGTTAGTTAGCCCAGTGTGTGCTAACCTTGTCTGGCTGTGAGCTTAGATCTTGTTGATGATTATCTTCTTGTACTGTAAAGACTGCCATGTTCTGAAATGTTGTTTGTATGCTAGGGTGTTAGGTGATTTGTTGTGCGTATTGTACCCCAGTTGGGGAATCCTTACTGAGTGCAATTTGTACTCACCCTTTCTGTGGTTTTCTCCACCAGGTAACTTGGCACAACATCGAGGTGGCTAGAGGAGGGAGTTGATGGATCATGGGAAGGCCGTTGCATAGTCTGAGTCTTATATAATGCATCTTTTAAGAGTTTTGGAACTTGTTGTTGTTGAACCTGGAATTACGTTGTTGTCTTTTGTAATGTTGTTTGTAAACTCTGGCCAGAGGATGTTTTATTGTTTTTTTATTTAAGCATTTCAAACAGATTTTATATTTCCATTATGTTTAATAAGGATGTTTCTTCCAGCCCTTTGAATGATTTTCACTGAATCTTACATGTTGAGTAAGGGCCATTAGGGTTGTTTAGTGTCGGGTCCTTACACGGCGAAATCACTTTGGTGATCTAAAAACTAATCAGAAGAAGAACTTTGGTCAGAGCTAAGGAAAGTTATGGATTTCTGGATTTTTCTTTTCAAATTGGCCGACGACTAAAACGGAGAAGAAACTCGCTACTTATAGGTCTCCTGACAACGTCTGCGTAATGCTGCTCCATGATCTCTGCTCTGCCAAAAGCCTACTCCATTTCTGATATTCCTTGCTCCACGAACCATGTTATCGAGTGCATGAGAGCGGTTGCAAAGCGACAGCTGAGATTAAACGATGAGCTTTGGATCTTTGCCACGTGTCCTTTCTTGAGATATCTTCTGAATCATCCCATCTCGCTAAATTCTTCTTCCACTGCGGCAATATGGGATGTTTTCCAAAATTCTTCGCTAGACTTGTCTTTGCTTGAGCAAGGCTCCCCTTTGGTATTTTTCGCTACGCTTCCCCAGGATTGCTGCAAACAAACTAAAAAAATATCAATTCTTGTGAACACTTAATTAATGCACACATTCATGCATATTGTAGGATCGGTATGACAACCCTAGAGGGGGGTGAATAGGGTTTCTTTAAACTTTATGAAACTTTTTCCTAATGTGGGCCCAATTAAACAAATGAATTTACTTTTTACTAAACAATCAATTTAACCAAGAATGCCATGTAAATTAAATAAGAAATTATCAAAGACCGATTTCAAGCACCCTATTTAATTATAATATAAAGATTGGTAAAGAATATGTCAAGATAAAATTATAACAACCAAACAAAACATATAAGAGCAATTAATATAATATAACAATAAATTCATTGCAAAAATAAAAGAAGTTAAGGATAGAGAAATTGACACCGTGAATTTATTGTGGTTCGGCGCACCTACTCCACTCCCCAAGCTCCTCTTGGGTATTCCACTAAAACAATGAAGACTCTTTCCACGGCTTAGAGTCAAACCGTTACAACGTTCCTTTTGCGGGAGCAAAAACAAACCCGATCTTTTCCACGGCTCAAGATCAAACCGTTACAACCTCTCTTTTTATGGATCAAGAGAAAACCGTACAATGATTTGGAAATGTAAGATCAAGATGAACAAACTTTCTCCAAGAGTGTATTTACAAATTTAACTCTCACAAATCAAATCCTCACAATACAATAATTTCTCTCTCAAGAATAAGATGAAAATTGAAAGCTTGGAGAGAGCAACAATGAAGACTTCTTTATTTTGGAGGATTGAGAAATATGAAACTTGGTGTCTACAATTGGTAGAGAAGATGAAGATTAAATAGACATGAAGAGACAAAGTTACCGTTAGACACAAAACATAATAATATTATAATATGCGAAAAGTTACCGTTAGACACAAAGCATAATAGTATTATAATATTCAAAAAGTTACCGTTAGACACAATGTATTATAATAATATAATATTATAAAAAAGTTACATTTAGACAAACAACATAAAAGTAGTATAACAACATTTAATTTTCTTTCCATTTTAAGAAAGTTACCGTTAGACACATCCTCAAATAATAATATAATAATGGATACCTTTGTTTTCCTTTTCTATTTTGCTTTTACCTTGACTTTTTATAATACAAAAAAATCTCAAATGTCAAACATCCAAGGCTCCACATGTCGCTCTTGGATTGGCCAATTTTTGCTACGTCATCACGTCGGGATTTACCATTCAAAATCTTTTAGGCCATAACCTTTTCATCTTAACTTTGATTTGAGTAATTCAAAATACGTTTGAATTATTATTTCAAGCTCTACAAAATGTATACTTCAAAACACTATATTTGTTAGTAAATAAATTTCAAGTTTGTTATCATCAAAACATTAATTAATTAATTAGTTAAAATTAATTAATTTGAGACGGCCAAAAAGCCAACAATCTCCCCCTTTTTGATGATGACAAACTATACAAGAAAAATGAATTCAAAGTGGTGTATGATATATGATATTATGATACACAATCAACAAACATACAAAATATCAATATACTTTCATTTTTCTTATCACCTCTCCCCCTTTTGGAATCAATCAAAAAGGAAAAATAAGAAAACTAATATAGAGAAGATTTTAACTAAACATTTTCCCATTTTTAAATAATCATTAATTTCTCCCCCTTCTGAAATCAATTTAATACTCCCCCTTAATAAACGAAAAAAAAGACATTTAACACATAAATCAATTATAGATGAGTATAGAGATATTAATCAATAAAATAAATATTTTCATGAAATTACTTCAAAGACAATAACAACTTCGCCTAAAAAGCTAAGCAATATGCATAAGAAGGGTAATCACCAAAAGAGGACTATAAGGTAAAACAACATTAAAATTATCGTATAAAGTAGTACTCGCCCTTAAAACAAATAATATTCTTCTAATTTTAAAAAATAAATACCGAGTAGATAAAACTATTTGAGTAAATTCAAGAATAATAATTTACACAATATAAAAGTAAAATTTTGAACTTCAAACTATCACAAAATAAACAATTTATAATTTTTTCATTAAAAATCTCATTCAAGAAAAAAATAATTTTGAATAAAATGCTTACGGGATTCAAGAATATAGATCAATTTCATAAAATACTCCCCCTATGAAAAAGAATTATACAACTCTTTTGAAACATTTTTTTTTTTAGAACATTTTATTCAAATGAGGAAGCAATGTATAAAATTAAACTTTGATTAGTAACATGCTTCATATAATGAGACAAAAGCCAAACAATACGATATGTCTCTCAAGAATAAAATCTAATATTCAATATTTTCTAAGGCACACAAAAATTTATAGAGAGCAAATATCATCATAGCTCATGTTAAAAAAAAACAACAATAGTATTGTACTATAAGTATAATCAAGCTATTAGCACTTTCAATCAAAATAATAGCACATTTAAATAACTATCATAATATAAGATTTCTCAAGAATTATATGTTCAATCAACCAAAAATCACAATAATACCATAAATAGATATTCAATATTTTTCCATGGTATCAATAATTAAAATAATAAGGTATAAGAAATTTTGAATAAGTTTGGAAATAATTGGCCACAACATTTAAAGAATAAATAACCTAATTTATGGAAAATAAAGCAATAAAAAATATCTTCATTTTAACTAAAGACATTTAACCCAATAATCAATAAAAAGAATGAAATTAATTTCAAACATTTAAATCATTCATGAGATGTATTTTCCATAATAGATCCAACAAAAATACTTATCTCCAAAATTCAAAAATAAGTTACCAAACTAAGCAACTTTTCCTTTATTGGTTTCAAGCAAGCCAAAATTGTTGCTCCATTTGAATTAAATTCAAATTTGAAGTTCAAGCAACCAATTGCTTCTTGAAAGTTACACCTACAAAGAAAGTTCAATCAAAGGATTTTGGTACCCATCTTTTGGGTCCTTCATTGTTAGTAAATATAGATTTTGGAATCCATTTCATTTTAGGTCCAATACATTTAAAATTCAACTTTGGCAAATAACAAGTCTTGAATTTATGACCAATTTTTCCACAAGAATAACAAATAACATTTGACATGAATTTCTTTTTAACACAATAATTTTTCACAAAGAAATTCTTTCTTGGAGTATTTTTCAATTTCAAGCAATTTGGTCTAATATGACCTTTAACTCCACAATAATGACATATTGGTATAAATTTAGATTTTGAATGCACATGTCTAGTATTTCTAAAATTATGCACAAATTTTGATTTTTCATGTAAATCTCTATCCATTTCATACTTATGATTACATTTTTCATTATGAACACATTTAGATCTAGTATGAAATTGTCTAGGCACAAAAGTTGAATTCTCATTAATTTTTCTAACTTTCTCATACTTTGACACAAAACTAGAACTAACCAAATTAGACGCATGAGGTAAAACACTTCTAGACATACAAGAAGTACCCTTAACAAAAATATTCTTAGAGCTAGATGAAAGATTTTCAATCTCATAACCTAAACTCTTTTTCATATTTAAAGCTTTATCCATGTCAATAGTTTTATCTAATTGTTGAGCATCAATAGTCAATTTTCTAATGGATTCTTTTGCAATTTCAAGTTCTTTAGTAGCCATCATTTCTTTTTCTTTAAGCATATGCAAAAGATCATTTTTACCAAGACTATCACATTCAATAAATTTAATTTTGTCAATCAAAGAAAATTTATCACTTTCTAAAGATGTATTGCTATTTTCCAAATCAATAATTTTATCATTTAAGCTAGCAATTTCTTCTTTTAATTTCAATGAACAAAAATCAATTTCCTCATTTTTATTTTTCAAATCATCTAATTCCATTTTCAAATCACAAGATAAAGATTTGATTTCATCATTCTCTTTTTCAAGGGATTTAATTTTATCAACTAAGAGATTTTTCTCATCACAACAACTATCAATCTCACTATGCAACAATAAAGTATTTGCACCATTTTTCAAATAAACATTTTCATCTATCAAAGACTTATTTTCAAAAGATAAAATTTTATACTTCTTTGATAGTTTGACATATTTAGATACAAGTTTTTCTAAATCATGTTGCATGCTTTCAAATGCATCAAATAACTCATCGTAAGAAAGAGGTTCTCGAGTTACCTCAACTTCATCGCTTTCCTCATCGAAATCGTTGGTTGAATTAGCCATCAAGCATAAATAAGGTTTATCACATTTCTCTTTTTCAACTTCATGAATAATTTCTTGATTTTGAGAATTGTAATTCTCTTTCACATCAAATAAATCATTAGAAATAGAAGGAGAATTTTCTACACTATACATGTTTTCAAGAAAATTCCAAACATCATATGCATATTCAAAATGTGAAATTATATCAAACATTTTTCTATCTAATGCACAATATATAATATTTAAAGCTTTAGCATTAAAAGTGAGCAACTCAATATTCAATTCTAATTTGGACAAATCATGCTCACAAACATATAGAATATTAAAATCCATACCAAGCATAAAAGTTTTTATTCTATTTCTCCAAACATTATAATTTAAACCATCAAAGAAAGGAGGTCTATCATTAGAATCACTTTCAAAATTTAAAGTTGTCATAGCTCTTAGCAATAAAGCTTTTAAAATAATTTCTTCAAAATATTAATAAGATACTAAAAGTATCAAAATAATATTTGAAAATTATTTTTATCCAAAGAGCAACCGCTCTGATACCAATTGTAGGATCGGTATGACAACCCTAGAGGGGGGTGAATAGGGTTTCTTTAAACTTTATGAAACTTTTTCCTAATGTGTGCCCAATTAAACAAATGAATTTACTTTTTACTAAACAATCAATTTAACCAAGAATGCCATGTAAATTAAATAAGAAATTATCAAAGACCGATTTCAAGCACCCTATTTAATTATAATATAAAGATTGGTAAAGAATATGTCAAGATAAAATTATAACAACCAAACAAAACATATAAGAGCAATTAATATAATATAACAATAAATTCATTGCAAAAATAAAAGAAGTTAAGGATAGAGAAATTGACACCGTGAATTTATAGTGGTTCGGCGCACCTACTCCACTCCCCAAGCTCCTCTTGGGTATTCCACTAAAACAATGAAGACTCTTTCCACGGCTTAGAGTCAAACCGTTACAACGTTCCTTTTGCGGGAGCACAAACAAACCCGATCTTTTCCACGGCTCAAGATCAAACCGTTACAACCTCTCTTTTTATGGATCAAGAGAAAACCGTACAATGATTTGGAAATGTAAGATCAAGATGAAAAAACTCTCTACAAGAGTGTATTTACAAATTTAACTCTCACAAATCAAATCCTCACAATACAATAATTTCTCTCTCAAGAATAAGATGAAAATTGAAAGCTTGGAGAGAGCAACAATGAAGACTTCTTTATTTTGGAGGATTGAGAAATATGAAACTTGGTGTCTACAATTGGTAGAGAAGATGAAGATTAAATAGACATGAAGAGACAAAGTTACCGTTAGACACAAAACATAATAATATTATAATATGCGAAAAGTTACCGTTAGACACAAAACATAATAGTATTATAATATTCAAAAAGTTACCGTTAGACACAATGTATTATAATAATATAATATTATAAAAAAGTTACATTTAGACAAACAACATAAAAGTAGTATAACAACATTTAATTTTCTTTCCATTTTAAGAAAGTTACCGTTAGACACATCCTCAAATAAAATATCTCATTACTAAAAGTTACCGTTAGATACCTCATTACTAAAAGTTGTAACTGTTCTATAATCTTCTCCTAACTAATAAAATACTAAAATAACATATAGGAATTGGTGCAGTTGTGAAGTGTGTAGATTCCTTGTTATCAGCTCCTACGAACACCACCAGCTCTTGTTCACACAGGTTGGCTTTTGGCCGACCTACCAGTTTGGGCCATCCTCACCAGCTCTCTGATTGCAGCTTCTTTCTTGCTATTTATAGTGGTTATTTGCTTGGCTTACAAGTTAGGGTGAGTTTAAATATCTTCATCAATACAAGATTCCTTGATTTCTGCTGGAATTTCTTGATTTATGCCAAATTGATTGATTGATTGATTTTCTGTTATTTCTTGATTAGCGTGATTCCTTGAATCCGACTGCCTTGAGATTGCATTTGTATTTTGCTGTTCACATTGATTTGTTCCATAGTGACCAAGTTTTGCATTTCCTGTATTGTATCGCATTTAGCAAAGTTTATTCACTCTTTTATTCTAAAATGCGATGGTGTGCCTTTAATGTGCTAAATGATGAATGCATATTATTTCTAAATGATGAGTCTTTTATAGGGCGATTATTTCCCTTGAACCTTAGAAAAATACGTAATAAACTAGCCTAATTTATGCTCTATTTGAGAGCTATAAAAGGGGTTAGGAATAACACTACTATTGCATACGTCGCCCAGAGTCAAATATGTAGAACCGAAGTGGGAACTAGGTTTTCCCTAAATCAATGAGCATGGAAGCTCTTGTTTGAATAGGGAAGCATGAAATCTAACTTACCATAATCGCATGATTAACATCTTCTCCATCCACATTTTTACTATTGTTTATTTACATTGTATTTAGAGTCTTGAAAACCTAAAACAATCACCAACTCATCTTGTTTTATAATTCTTTCACAACTTTTAATTAGTAAAATAAAGTCTAGACATCAATCCATGTGGAGAATGATATAATAAATACTTATCACTTGCTGCATTTTTTACTGCGTATACTTGTGTGAAAAAGATTATGAAGCTGACACTTAGCATTAGGTTTAGCTTAGAATTTATTCTTTATATAGATCTAATCGCATCAGATAATCGCAAACCAAATACTTATCCTTATAATTTTCTCCATTTAGGTATTAAACTAAACTATGATAGATGAGCTGGACGAGGCACATGGATCATGAGGGACACATGTTCTATTACTTATTTCTATCTTTTATTCTGCATGAACTATTTAATATATGTTACCTCAATTTATCAAGTTTATATTTTTGTTTTAAATGGTCTCGACAAGGAGAATGTTTTACTGCTTTGCCTTTGCCAAAAACTTATTTCATTTTAATTAAAGAGCATGTTTTGATTTTAAATATATGAGTGATTTGAGAATTTAATTATGCATGCCAGTAAATACACAATTTACACTTAAGTTAAATCGAGTCTTTACATTATTCTTGATTTGTTTGCAAATAGGATGATCCCCAAAAAGATCAGCAAGGTGGAGAAGTTCGTGGCTATATTGAGAGAGGAAATCCAGCAAGGCGCGGAGGCTCACAAGCCTCAAACTTATGAGAAAGTAATTGAGTTGACGACTCCCTTTGACAGCAAGGCGCCCTCTAGAAGTGCATCTTTAAAGGTTGGTCAGAAGAGGATATTCCATTAAGCTAAGACTTCCTGGTCAAAACGTAGTAGCATAGGCCTAGAAGGCAATAGAACAGGGAGACAAGGCCTTAGAAAAACCTTTTTCAGGGCGCTAATCGCCTAAGCCAGCGTTTCCGCTCGTGCAACCGTTTCCACACTGGATCCTACTCAATTTGGATGACAACCTGTTATATATAGATGTGGGAAGGAGCGTGACTTTGCCACATAGTGCACCCCGGCTACTAGTACCCCATAGACTCAGTTAGTATGTCAACTTGCAGCGAGGTTTTGAATCAATGTCTCCACAGACATACAACTCTAGAACAAAGATAGGAGAAGATTATTTTGTCTTATCATTTTGAAAACAAGAGGTTTAGGTATTTTTTCCAACTTACCTTCTAATGATTTTCTTTCATCAAGAAATTCTGCAAGAATCTCTATCGCATCCTTGATATGATCTATTTGGCCATATTTTATAATTGCAGAGAACACTTAAAATGATCAGGCAAGGTAGTTCAGTTATTGAGAAAATTTGGACGAATTGATTCTTGTTTCAAGTGAGGGTTCTTTTTTTCCTTTATTTATAGGTTCATATCAAACTTATTGAAGCTCTTTCATAGATTCTTACTAAAAAAAAAATTCTTAGGAAATAGTAGAGTATGAAATGCTTAAAGAGCATAAAGAGAGAAAAGATGAAGAAAAAGACTAGAGTAATTTTGTATATTTAACACCAATCAAAATGAGGTACTTATACACGTAGACACCAAAGGAAGTTACAATGATAATTTAGAAGAAATTAATCCAGGGTGATAACAACACAAGTAAAAAGGACCTGCATAACGAATAGTGAAAGCTTGTAACGGCCCGGAAATTTCATCCCGGTCTTCCCGGGAGGCCCAGGGGCATTTTTGTAATTTTGGGTCGGGCCGGTTTTGAAATTTAAAATTGCCGGAATAATTACGAGTCAATTTGAATAGGATCGGGATTTTTGGTGAAGGTATTTGGGCTTGGGAAAGAGTAAAATTAAATAGGGAATTAAATAGTGCGTCGAGCAGGAATCGAACCAGGGCCGTGTCGCATGCTAGGCAGAGGGCATAGCCAGCCGAGCCACCGCGCGCGTTTGTTAATCTAAACGCGCGTTCTATTATATAAGTCTGCTCGTCCCCTGTTTTGATTTAAAAGGCAGCTCGTCCGAGCTTCGCCCCATTTGCTTCTTCTTCTTCCTCGCGAAAACCCCGACCGATGTGACCAAGTTCTCCCGATCTCTTCCTTCTCCAGCCGTGTTCGACCAAGTCTTGCCTCCAATTTGAGGTCGTCTTCCATCCCCGAGCAGCTGGTAAGCTTCTTTTTCACTTTTCTATCAAAAAGAATTCCGATTTCTTCTCCCTAGTTTCGATTCCGTTCATCGGCCGAGTTGAGGCGATTTGAAGTATGGGTTTTGTGCAGCTAGTGTAGGGGAGTTCTTCTTCAAAGAATCGAGCGTCGAATCCCCGTGGATTGCTTGATTATGACCCTTATTGTTCGCCCCTGTTCGCGCGCGAAAACAGAGCCCCTGTTCGTCGAGCTCGCCAGCGTGCCGTCCGTCCGCGCTCGCGCGCCTCGCCCAGCTCCGCAACGCGTCGCCGACCCTCGCTCGCGAAGTCGTGCTGTAGCGAGCGCCAACCGAGAGCTTCGTTCGCCCCTGCATCACCGCGTGCAGCAACGCCGTCGTCGCGCGCGTCCGCGCCAGCAGCGCACCTAACGCGCCACGCCCATTTTCGCGCCCGGTGCGCCCTTCGAGCCCGTTCTTTGCCCGTTCGTGCAATCGGCTCGTTCGTGCGTTCGTCGTGCCTCGTGAGTTGCTCCCGAGCTGAGCCTCATTTATTTTATTGCATTTAGGCCTATTGTGTGATTTTTGTGATGATTGATAGGTTCCCGGTAGCTAGATCGAGATTGTTCGCGACTTAGGATTTCGTGCCAAACCGTCCCCGACCAAGGTAAGGATTTCTTACGGAGTTGTGTGGACCCCGCAATATTATATGTGATTGTTGATTGATTGCTTGTTTGTGATTATTGACATGTGTAGCTAGGTGCTTCAATCTGAATTCTGTTAGCATGATTTTTGGTTAATTCTCATGTTAATCCATGCTAGGTTGTTCCTTTCTCGGCATGCTCGTGATCTCTTCCTTGCTTCGTAGTATCATGCTAGGCTCGTTGTATTCTTATTGAGCACGTATTGGATTTTATGGAATTGTTCTTTGTTTGCTAAGGGCGAGTTAGAGTTGCGGTGTAGATAGCATCATCGGGCCCGATGCATAAAGTAACTTGCATCCATGGCGGGGACGTCGAGCAAGTCATTAGATCCCCTGGACCCCGTGAGGGATTTGCTAACCCGAGCGGTAGGCCCCGCAATCTTGGGTGAGGGTGGCGATCGTTAAATGCCCCAACCGTTGGGATGATGACTTGGCATTGCCTCGCCCTCGATAGTCGGCACGTCCTCGGTGTGTTCGGCCGTAGCCCCCGATTGCCACTGTTAAGGTAAGGGCGGCTTCTGGTGTAAGCCTACCACGACCGTTCCCTTAGCCTCGGTGCGGTGGTTCAGTGACATAGTTTACGTGTCGAGTCTCACACCCCTATGTCGGTGACACCGATCCAAAGATTTAGTTAGGCGTGGTGGATGGACATGGGCGGCTTGCCTCTGACCCGCACCCCATGGTCTGCGCAGAGCACGTGGTGCATGTTTACGCTCATTACTGTGGCCGGCCGGAGAGCTCCTCGGGATCTTGAGCAGTGTACCTTTTCGTCGGCAGATGAGCCGAGGCCGGACTTGTTTCTCGTATAGAGGCGACTTATGTATTGGGTGTGTGATGATTTTATTAGGACTAAGCCACCGAAGTTGGCATCCGAGGCCCAAGTGTGGGCTAAGCTATGTGCTCTATTACGTGTTATATTCATAGCTTGCATACGCTCATCGAGATGACCATGTATATTGTATTGTACCCCGGTTGGGGATTCTTCTTGAGTAATTCGTTACTCACCCTTATTCGTGGTTTTCCACGGGTAATCGTGGTGTGCGACCGGATGCCGAAGGAGGAGCCGTGATCATGGGCCCATCTTCCAACTCGATTTTTGTATTATGACTCGTGTGTTTTTGTTTTCCCTTGAATGCATGTGGCAAGCACGAGCCCTAGGATGTTTGTAAATATTTGTGGATTCCGGCATGTTGTATCCGAACAGGTTTTGAATGGCTTTTAGTAAATCTCGATCGAGTAAACTTTGGAAATGTATTTATCCCTGGAGCAGTGCTTGGAAACAGGGATGAGTTTCAGGGAAAATGTCTAGTTTTTAAAGGGGTTATTTTGAATGTTTTGTTTTAATTGGAATCCGAAATCATGTCTGTTTAAATGTCCTTTACTTTGAATGCATGCATTGGGGTAAGGGCCCATTTAGTGCCACATTCGGTCGGTCCCCTACTGATTGGTATCAAAGCTTAGAGTCATAAATTCTCGTAGTATGACTCGTTGTTGTAGGTCGTTTTCCCATGATCACTAGCACTGGACACCATCATGCACGCCTAAGTTTACTATTTGTTGTAGAAAAAGGGTTAAGAATTTACAATACACTGTCATCTAGTGTATGCCTTGTGTAGTGTTGTGGAGCGGAGGCAGCGTGTTCGACTCGTTATTGGTTTGGGTATAGAGCGCCATCATGCCAACTTCCCGCAGTGTTTGATGTATGTTGTGGCTTGTTGTGGTATCCAGATAGATTCGGATGCCCTGGGACATCGTTACAGAGGGAGGTAGATATTGGACTCCCATAGGCCAAGCGTGGCCCGATTGATGGTTTTCCCTAGTGAGAGGGTGGAGGTGCTTTGCCTTGGAATGCCACTCCAAGAGAGGAGTTATTTGTGGTTGTCTTTGATGTGGATGTTTGTGGAGCAGTCCCCGTGTGGACTAGCTTTGGGTAGCTCAAGTGTTGATCTTGAGCCTTGATAGATTATTTGGTTGCCCCAGAGTGGTTGCAAAGTTGGTAGCCTTCGAGGAGGTTGATGAGGCATCTTAGTGCTTCGTGAAGTGTTGTTGTTTGCAGCCCGAAGCGGAAACCCCGTAGTTAAAGTGCGCAAGCGGTGTTCTCACTGATGGATCCATTGGTGGTTTCCTCAGTGGTTTGATAGAAGTGAACACTCTTCTTTTGGTAAGCCCTAGAGTAGGGTTAGTTACTGCATGTTGAGAGAGCCGGCCAGAGTTTGTTGAGCATCATGTGGAGATGCAAGAGTAGGCTGTGAGCCTTCAGCTTGATGAGATGCCTTAGGCATGGTTGTTGGAGTTGAGCCCTTGTATGCCGAGCCAGAGTTCGTGTCACTTGAGGTTGTGACCTTGTTGGCCCCGTTGTAGTAAGATGTGGGTTTGGTAGTAGTGGCACTTGAGGTGCATTGGTTGGTGTGCCGCTTTGGCACTAAATCTGGTTCAGGCCTAAGTTTGGCATGGGCATAGCAGATGGTTCTATGCCGTCCGGAGTTTAGCGCACTCCTTTAGCCTTGGATCCGTTTGTGGTAGTTGCACCTGTGTAGGTCGTGCAAAAGGGCTAGTTCAGTGGTAATCGAAAGATTTCAAGCAAAAGGATGTTCGAAAGGAGCCGGAGCCTTTTCCCAGTGTTACTAGAGGATGAGCAAGTCAAGCAAGTTGACGGTTGGTAAGTGTTAGTGCGCGTGCATCTCACGCTAGTGTTAAGGCCAAGAGATCTTTGTGGTTGGTAGTGCGGTCAACTACCTTCGAATGCCTAAATCTCAGGAGAGTTGAGCATCGTAGAAGCAAGTTGGGTCCAGTCGAGGGACCATGAGTTGGATGCCTATGAGGTGAGTAGGATTCCTTGTGAGAGGAGTTGGATGTCTTATGGGTAAGCACCCTTGGTAGAGGCTTGGTATAAAGTAAGTTTGGTTTGGCATGGTTATGCTTTGGTAGAGCAAGGTTGCCACAGCTTCGAGCATCGTGTGGAGATAGAACTTTGGGTGTTCCGTTGATTGGTTGTATCTCTGCCAGGAGCTAGTGTGGCTTTTGGGAAAAGCATTTGTTAGTCTTGGATCGCTAAATGAAGGTTGGGAGTTGTGCACACAAATGTGTTTGTGTGGTTCGTTCTGTGGCGAGAGTTCAGATCCATGTAGGATTTGCTTTGGGGATCTGATGCTCAGTTCTTGGAAAAAAAAAAATTGGACTCCAGGTGGAGGTTGTAAGGCTTTATTGAGGAGGGTAAGGATACCATGCTCGTGGTATCAGGATGTTGCTTAGGTAAGATTTGTTAAGTGGACCTAAGCTTGGTTGGCGGATCTTCTTGTTGATCGTCATGACGGAGAGAGTTGTTCGGATCCTTCCTTGGGTAGAAGATATGTTGTGGTTGATGTCTGAGTAGGAGGATGACGCATTCGGTAGCGTTTCGGGTCCTCTTGGTTCCCAAGGAGTTGGAGTTGGCCAGCATGGTTGTGTTGCTGGAAAATGGAGTTGTTGTTTGTTCAGGCAGTTGGTTGTTAGTCCGTTAGTTGGCAGTGGGTGTCAAGGGTTGTCGGAGAACCCTAGGTTGTGGAGAGCCTCTCTAGAGCTCAGTCAGGCCAAGTAGTGAGTTGCAAGTTGGCAAGCTGGAGCCGTGTAGTTTGTAGCCTCGGGTGAGTTGCTGGCAGTCTTGGTAGCCTAGCAAGCTGGTATTTGTTTGGAGTGGAGTCCGGATTGGTTCCGGTATGGTGACAAGTTGATGCTTGGTGATGACTAAGGTGTGGATTGAAATTGCTAGAAGACAGTTTGCTCGTGGGGCGAATGGTTCGTGCCCTGTTGGTTGTCTTCCTGTTTCCAGGAAAGTTGAGAGTTGCCCCGTTGGTATTTGGAAGTTCAGTTCGTGGTGGACCCCTGTTGCTACCCCGTAAGATTTTGATCTTCTGGCTTTAGTGGAGCAAGACAGTGAGTGTAAGTGGAGCTCTCTGTTCTTCGGTGGTTTGCTCGTAGGAGCTGTTTTCTTTCTGGGTTTGGCAGGTTACTACCGTCGGTTTGTTAAGGACTTTTCCGCCATAGCCTCTCCCCTCACTCGTCTGACGAGGAAGGGTGTCGAGTTTAATTGGGACGGTAAGTGTGATGAGAGCTTTGCCAGGCTCAAGCGCAGTTCGACTTCAGCACCAGTGTTGGCAGTCCCGGAGATGACAGGTGGTTTCGTGGTTTACAACGATGCTTCCAAGTTCGGGTTGGGTTGTGTGTTGATGCAAAGACGGAAGGTCATTGCTTATGCTTCCGTCCGTCACCAAGCCATATGAGCAGAACTATCCGACTCATGATATGGAATTGGCAGCAGTGGTGTTTGCACTGAAGATTTGGAGGCATTACCTGTATGGTGAGCGGATTCAGATGTTTACCGATCACCAGAGCCTCAAGTATCTGTTTGCTCAGAAGGAGCTGAATATGAGGCAGAGGAGATGGTTAGAGTTGGTGAAAGATTATGACTGCGAGAGTTTGTACCATCCGGGTAAAGCAAATGTTGTAGCTGATGCTTTGAGTAGGAAGACGTCGCACTCCGCGGTGTTGTTGAGTCCCCAGCCCAGATTGCAGCGAGAGTTTGAGCGGGGTGAGATTGCAGTGTTGTTGGGTGAGGTTACTGCCAGAGTGGCTCAGTTGACAGTCCAGCCATCGATTAGACAGCGGATTATTGATAGTCAGCTGAGTGACCCCGCACTTAAGAAATTGGGTGACAGAGTTAGTACTGATGAACATTTTGACTTTGTATATTCACCGGTGGGTGTCATGAGGGCGGTTGTGTGTTCCGGATGTTGCAGGATTGCGAGCAGAGTTGCTCTCAGAAGCCCACAGTTCTCAGTTTGCTTGGCACCCCGGGGGTACCAAGATGTATCAGGATCTTAAGCAGACATTCTGGTGGATGGGTATGAAAAGAGATGTTGCGGAATTTGTCAATCGATGTCTCACTTGTCAGCAAGTGAAGGCACCCAGGCAGAGACCAGCCGGTTTGTTGCAGCCGCTGAGTGTACCTCAGTGGAAATGGGAAGAGATCTCCATGGACTTTATTTCTGGTTTGCCGAGGACTCCGAGGAAGTTCTCTCAGATTTGAGTGATAGTCGATCGATTGACTAAGAGCGCACACTTCATTCCGGTGAGAGACACTTATACAAATGGAATAGTGGGCGCGGTTGTTTTTGGAACAGATTGTTCGTTATCACGGTGTGCCTGTGAGGATTGTGTCTGACCGTGATTCGAGGGCTTGTGTGTTGGATTTCCGGCGGTTGGGACCGAAGATTCAGATTCGATGGAGTCCGCATATAACAACAGATTATCGATCGACGATCTGAGATGGCTCCATTCGAGGCTTTGTATGGTAAGCGTTGCCGATCTCCCGTGTTCGGGAAGAGGTTGGTGATAGGCGTGTTTTGGGTCCCGAGTTGTCGCAGCTTGACCAATGGTGCCGTGCGAGTAAGATTAGAGCTCGTATGTTGACATTTCAGAGCGTATTAAAGAGTTACGCCGATGTTCGGCGTCGGATTTGGAGTTTGAGGTTGGTCGGCATGTATCCCTAAAGGTTGCACCGATGCGCGAGGTGTTTGAGGTTTGGCAAGCGTGGAAAGTCGAGTCCCCGTTTTGTTGGTCCGTTGAGATTACGGAGAGGATCGGCAAGGTTGCTTATCGGTTAGCCCCGCCTCCGTCATTGTCGCAGATGCACGGTGTTTTCATGTTTCGATGTTGAGAGCGATTTCATGCGGATCCGTCGCACATTGTTGACTTTGAGCCGCTGGTAAATTGAATGAGGATTTGAGCTTCGAGGAAAAGCTAGTGGGAATTCTTGCCTTTGAGACAAAGACACTGCGTAATCGTTAAATCCGGTTGGTAAAGGTTCAGTGGAGGAGTCAGAGTTCCGAGGAAGCCACTTGGGAGCGGGAGGATGAGATGAGATTGCAAAGATCCCGAGCCGTTCCAATCTTAAGTGACTTTCGAGGACGAAAGTCTTATAAGGGGGAATATTGTAACGGCCCGAAATTTCATCCCGGTCTTCGGGAGGCCCAGGGGCATTTTTGTAATTTTGGGTCGGGCCGGTTTTGAAATTTAAAATTGCCGGAATAATTACGAGTCAATTTGAATAGGATCGGGATTTTTGGTGAAGGTATTTGAAAGAGTAAAATTAAATAGGGAATTAAATAGCGCGTCGAGCAGAATCGAACCAGGCCGTGTCGCATGTTAGGCGAGAGGCACACACCCGGTAGAGCCACCGCGCGCTTGTTAATCTAAACGCGCGTTCTATTATATAAGTCCGCTCGTCCCCTGTTTTGATTTAAAAGCGGTACTCGTCCGAGCCGCCCCATTTTCTTCTTCTTCTTCCTCGCGAAAACCCCGACCGAAATGACCAAGTTCTCCGATCTCTTCCTTCTCCACCGTGTTCGACCAAGTCTTGCCTCCAATTTGAGGTCGTCTTCCATCCCCGAGCACTGGTAAGCTTCTTTTTCACTTTTCTATCAAAAAGAATTCGATTTCTTCTCCCTAGTTTCGATTCCGTTCATCGGCCGAGTTGAGGCGATTTGAAGTATGGGTTTTGTGCGGCTAGTGTAGGGAGTTCTTCTTCAAAGAATCGAGCGTCGAATCCCCGTGGATTGCTTGATTTTGACCCTTATTGTTCGCCTGTTCGCGCAAAAAAAACAGAGCCCTGTTCGCCGAGCTCGCCAGATATCTGTCTCGTCACATACGCTCGCCGCCCGCACCCGCAACAACGCCGCCCGAGCCCCTCTCGCTGAAGTCGTGCCAGCCATGAGCGCCCCACCGAGCTTCGTTCGCCCTGCATCACCGCGCAGGCAGCGCCAAATGCGCGCAAGCGTCTGCGCCCAGCGTCGCACTCTAACGCGCGCCACGCGCCCATTCTGCGCTTCAGCGCGCCTTCGAGCCCCGTTCTTGCCCGCGTTCGTGCAATCGGCTCGTTAAATGCGGCGATCGTCGTGCCTCGTGAGTTGCTCCAGTGAGCCTCATTTATTTTATTGCATTTAGGCCTATTGTGTGATTTTTGTGATGATTGATAGGTTCCTGTAGCTAGATCGAGATTGTTCGCGACTTAGGATTTCGTGCCAAACCGCCCCCGACCAAGGTAAGGATTTCTTACCGGAGTTGTGTGGACCTGCGATATTATATGTGATTGTTGATTGATTGCTTGTTTGTGATTATTGACATGTGTAGCTAGGTGCTTCAATCTGAATTCTGTTAGCATGATTTCTTGGTTAATTCTCATGTTAATCCATGCTAGGTTGTTCCTTTCTCGCATGCTCGTCGTATCACATTTCCTTGCTTCGTAGTATCATGCTAGGCTCGTTGTATTCTTATTGAGCACGTATTGGATTTTATGGAATTGTTTTTCGCTTGCTAAGGGCGGAGTTAGAGTTGCAGGTAGATAGCATCATCCGGCCCGATGCATAAAGTACCTTGCATCTATGGCGGGGACGCCGAGCAAGTCATTCCGATCCCCGACCCCGTGAGGGATTTGCTAACCCGAGCGGTAGGCCCCGCAATCTTGGGTGAGGGTGGCAGATCGTTAAATGCCCCAACCGTCGGGATGATGACTTGGCATTGCCTCGCCCCGATATAGTCGGCACGTCCTAAGCGTGTTCGGCCGTAGCCCACGATTACCACTGTTAAGGTAAGGGCGGCTTCACGGTGTAAGCCTACCACGACCGTTCCCTTAGCCTTAGGTGCGGTGGTTCAGCCGACATAGTTTACGTGTCCGTGTCTCACACCCCTATGTCGCTGACACCGATCCAAAGATTTAGTTAGGCGTGTAGGATCGGACATGGGCGGCTTGCCTCTAGACCCCGGCACCCCATGGTTGCAGCAGAGCACGCGGTGCATGTTTACGCCATTACACGGCGCCGACCGAGAGCTCCTCGGGATCTTGAGCCGTGTACCTTTCGCCGTCGGCGAGTGAAGCCGAGGCCGGGACTTGTTTTCGTATATAGGGCGACTTATGTATTGGACTGTGTGATGATTTTATTCGGACTAAGCCACCGAAGTTGGCATCCGAGGCCCAAGTGTGGGCTAAGCTATGTGCTCTATTCGTGTTATATTCATAGCTTGCATACGCTCATCGAGATGACCATGTATATCGTATTGTACCCGGTTCGGGATTCTTACCTGAGTAATTCGTTACTCACCCTTATTCGTGGTTTTCCACAGTGTAATCGTGGTGCGCGACCGGATGCCGAAGGAGGAGCCGTGATCATGGGGCCCGATCTTCCAACTCTCGATTTTTGTATTATGACTCTCGTGTGTTTTTGTTTTCCCTTGAATGCATGTAGACGGGCACGAGCCCTAGGATGTTTGTAAATATTTGTGGATTCCAAAGATGTTGTATCCGAACAGTTTTGAATGGCTTTTAGTAAATCTCTCGATCGAGTAAACTTTTGAAATGTATTTATCTCGAGCAGTGCTTGGAAACAAGGGACAGTTTCAGGAAAATGTCTAGTTTTTAAAGGGGTTATTTTGAATGTTTTGTTTTAATTGGAATCCGAAATCATGTCTGTTTAAATGTCCTTTACTTTGAATGCATGCATTGGGGTAAGGGCCCATTTAGTGCCACATTCGGGTCGGTCCCTTACAAAGCTTCTACTTAAAACTATAAATTAAAGTTGATTGGTTAAACATGGAAAAAGGAAATATCTCAATCGGCTTTCTAGGAAGCCTAGGAGTTCCTCCTCCATTGATATATTGTTGAAACGGATTATCAAACAACTTTCCTCTATCCTCTGCTAGTGGCCACCAACCCTCTGATATCACAATCTCTAAATTTCCTCCACCGACCTTCTCTAATGCCGCGTAAATTGCATCCGGAATCGTATCAAATAGAGTACGATAGCTAAACTCGCCATCGATGGTTGCCATTGGCAGCGCCCAAAAGAAGGAATAGTCAATACGGTTGACGACAGGCTTTTCTTTGTCCTCGTAAGTGTACAAGTTAACAAGCAACGACGAGCGACTATGGTTGAGAAAACGAACGACATTGTTGAGTAGCAAACAAGCATCATTTCTAAAGGAGCAATGTGAAGGAGGGAGCGGTATGCCAAGAACTCGAGTGTCGATGGCGGTAGAGACTTTGATTTTGTTGGCCAAGCCAGCATTGTTAACTGCAGTTTGGATGTTGTGCATGGCTGGAACAACGAATGCAGCTTCGGGGCTAAAGGGTTGGACTTCATTTCCGACAGCGATATATTTGATTCGAACATCTGGAAAGTTATGGACATTGTTTTGAACCCACGCGTTGGCTTCGACTTGACTCAAAGCAATTGTTCGGAGGTCAGAGTTAGGGATGTCAAGCATTAGCTCAATGTTGGAGCCTCTAAGAACATTGAGAGATGCACTATTGGGATTGTTGAGTCTCATTTTTTTGGTGTTGTTTTTTTTGCACAGATCCATCGCTTCTCCTTAGGGTGGAAGGTTGTTTCCAATCTACTTTGACTAAAGCCCTGATTTGTGCACCTACAAAACTCACAACAAAATTAAGTTATAAGTCTCAACAAAGTTACTCATGTTATCAATAAAAGTACAAAAGTTCATAAAACCAATCACAAATATTTAATTAAAAAAATAATCACACCCAATTCAAAAATAGGTGCACTCAATTCAACATAACCTTAAGTAGCATGTCGAGATATATAAACTTTTATGATATCTAATATTTTGAATTATTAAGTTTAGTTTTTTTTTAATTATCGTTTAGCCTAGGGGTATTGTAAGAACTCAACCCAAACTAGGGTCTAAACCTAAGTCCTTAACTCTAAATGCATGAAAATAGTACTTGACGTCCCGAGTATGTAAATTTTAAAAAAAACTTCTTTCTGACAACTGAAAAGAACAAGTTTATAAAAACCATAAATTCATTAAAACAGTCATAGGGTGTGGATTCATTAAAACAACTGAAAAGAACAAGTTTCTGACAACTGACAACTGCAGAACTCAACCCATCAAGACTCAAAGCAGCAGCCTACAACTGCGATCAGTCGTCCGTCCGCGTCGGTAGATGTGTCGTGTGAGTTGCTCCCGAGCTGAGCCCTGTTTATTTTATTATATTTAGGCCTATGGATTGTGATAATTATTGTGCTTGTTAGGTTCTCATTAGCTAGCTCGGGATCGATCGCAGCTTAGGATTCTTGTGTGTAGTTGCCTTCCGACCAGGTAAGGATTTCTTACCGAAGTTGTGTGGGCCCTGCGATATTATATGTGATTGTTGTTTGTATGCTTGTTTGTGTTTATCAACATGTTTAGTGATAGGTGCTCTGTTCTGAATTCCCGACTGGCATGATTTCTTATGTTGTTTCACATGTTAGTCCATGCTAGGTTGTTTCGTTCTGGCATGCTCGTTATCTGTTCTTGCTTCGTAGTATCATGCTAGGTTCGTTGTATCTGTTGAGCACGTATTGGGTTGTTTGCTGTTGATGCTATAGTTTAGAGTTCAGATAGGTAGCATCATCCGGGCCAGGATGCATAAAGTACCTTGCATCCACGGCAGGGACGTACGAGGTAGTACTCCGTCCCTGATCCCCCGTTAGGGTTTAGCTAACCCTAACGGTAGGCCCTGCAATCTTGGGTGAGGGTGGCAGACTGTTAAATGCCTCAACGGTCTTGATGATGACATGGCATTGCCTTGTCCCCGGCAGTCGGCATGTCCTCAGCGTGTTCGGCAGTAGCCCTTGATTGCCACCTGATAGGGAAAGGACGGCTTCCTGGTGTAAGCCTACCATGACCAGTTCCTTAGCCTCAGGTGCGGTGGTTCAGGCTGACATAGTTCACGTGTCCAGGTCTCACACCCCTATGTCAGTGACACCGATCCAGAGATTAGTTAGGCATGGTGACTGGACCTGTGCAGCTTGCCACTAGACTCGGCATCCCCCATGGTTTGCAGTAGCATGCGGTGCGTGCACACGCTCATTATAGCACCGACCGGAGAGCTCCTCGAGATCTTGAGTTCAGTGCACCTTTCGTATCGACAGTAGACAGGCTGAGGCCGAGACTTGTTTCTCGTATAGGATCGTATCGTGTGGTGGATTATTCCAGAGTAAGACCCTGAGATGGCATCCGAAGTTTATGTGTGGATTTAAGCTATGTGCTCTCTTTTGTGTTTATATTCATAGCTTGCATACATTTCTGCTAGATGACCATGTATATCGTATTGTACCCTGGTTGGGGATTCTTATTGAGTAATTCGTTACTCACCCTTATTTTGTGGTTTTCCACAGGTAACCATGGTACGAGACAGGATGGCTGGAGGAGGTGTTGTGATCATGGAAACCCGTTGTTCGAACTCTGAGTTTATATCTATGATTCTTTGTGTTTTATTTTCTTCTGAATGCATGTAGTTGGGCACGGAGCCCTAGGTTGTTTTCTGACTGCTATTCCGGATTCTAGCACTGTTGTAACTATTGGAAAGTTTTGAATGTTTTAAATAAATCTCTGATCAGAGTGAGTTTTGGAAATGTATTTGCCTTGGAACAGGTGCTTGGAAACAGGGATAGGTTTCAGGAATTTTGTATTGACTTTTTAAATGGATGTTTGTATGTTTTAGTTTTCACTTGGAATCCGAAAACCATTCTTGCATATTGATTTTAAGTCTTTGACAGCATGCATTGAGGTAAAAGCCCATTGTAGGACCCCATTCGGGCCGGGTCCTTACAAGAGTGGGGCGGCTGATCGAGGTACTGCGGCTGGCGATGGAGTCTTGGCCAAAGGGTGGTGCGGTTAGGGCTTGGCTTGCGAGGGAGATGGAAATCGGCAAGGGAAGAGGAAAAGATCGACGATTGGGCTGCTTTCTCGGGAGGTTGATTGATCAGATGAGAGGCTGGAAAAGGGTGATTTGCGATTGGAAAAGCAAGGGAGAGATCGCCGACTTCTTCTATTCTGTACGAATCCAACACAAGGCCAAACGTAAAAATCCTTTTTCATTTAACCCCTAAATCCAAACACCGAAGGTTCAAATGAATTAATAAACGGACAAGCACATACCTTTCAAACCCGGCTCAAACAGAACTAGCTTCTTTTTGCAAAAACTACAACTAGGCCAACCCCAGTTCGAGCCCTAGCTCGAACACCCTTTTCTTTTTAATCATTCGTTTAATTCAATGCCACATAACCTCTCAAGCATCTCCAGAACAATGAAGCTGCAACCAAGACAAACCTCTAAGCTTAACGAAATACTTAAACATCAGAAGAGGGTGAGTTCGATGCTAACTTGGACTGCAACATAGCCAAAAGTCTCGAATTGAGGTTTCTGTCTACCGCAAGTGTTGCACTGAACAACCCTAGCTCTACTGCAAGTGTTGCACTGAGGCTGCTGTCTGACTCCACCCTAGGGTTTATGCTGCTGGGGTCAGCGCTGATCCCGACCTCTGAACTGTCCCGATCGATGACCCTACTGTCTGCCCGGCTGAGAACTTCCAAAAGTCTCAAACTTCCTCTTCTGGCTTGTTTGCAACAGGACTGGTGCATCAACTGGCTGCACGGGCGGGTATTTGGGATTGTAAATGGTGGCCAATTCCACCGCTCTATCATAAAAGTCTGGAGCGAGTGCTCGAACATCCTGAGCAACCTCCTTTCTCAACCCACTGATAAACTTCTTAGTCTTGAGTTCCTTAGTGGCAATGAGCTCCGGGGCGAAATAACTATACTAAGAGAACTTATTCTCGTACGCCGCTATACTATCCGTTCTTTGCTTCAGATTCGAGAAGGCCTCCACCATCTTCTACTGAGCCTCATCGCTGACGTACTTGGCTCGAAACTTTGTTCTGAAGAACTCCCAGGTAGGTGGGGATCCAGCTGGCCTAGATCTATATGTGGACTCCCACCACCACACAAATGTATTGGTCGGAACATGGGTCGCACATCTCGGTCTCTGAACATCTGGGCAATCCATCACCCAAAAGATGTACTCCATACGGGCTTGCCACTTAAACAGCTGCTAGTGGGTTCGTAGAAGCGTCGAACTCAGCAGGCTTCCATTTAGTGAAATCCTTCAACCACTTGCCGAACTCTACGGCTCCTTCGACGACACTTGTCTCGTCGACGACGTCCTTAAGCTTGCCCACCTTCTGGAGCTACCTGTGGCGTCTGCTAGATCAGTTGAGTAAGCTGGGCTATCTGGGTCGGGACTCCTTCCTCTGCGCAATAAGTTGCGCTTGGGTCTCAGCTCTCTGCTCAGCCATGAAACTGAACATCATCTTCCAAATGGCTGCTGCGAACTCTGCTCCTAGAGTCGCTCCTTGAGGTGTAGCTGCCTCCACCCCCTCTCTGGGCAGGTTAACTGTCGGGGCCACTAGCGGCCGATGGGTTAAGTCAACCCTAGACGAAGTCTTGCCACCATCACGGTTAGCAATACCCGAAACACCCGCTCCACTACGAGTCACTAGCATACTGGCGATCTATAAACAAAATCACATGGTCAGTCCACTCTAGGACACTCAAGCAAATATAAGATAATGTATGTATACTAGATGCAATACTGTATCCCAAAACCCTTAACAATAACTTAGACAAACCTGACGACCGTTGGAGTGCTGATGATCATGGGACAAAAAACAACCTACAAAGGTAGGTTAGTCTACAGAATCTATGACTCTGCACTCTAATACCAACTGTAAGAGCCCGACCCAAAATATGGTACTAAATAGATTCTTACTTAGCATGCATAATAAAATAGTAAAAATCAAAACAACATCATAACATAGTTCATGTACAAATCAGTTCAAAACCTGAAACCTGTTCAAAACATTTATTCAACCTGTAAAGAATAGAGAAACCCTGGCCACAGTTTATTTCAAATCAAACATCTTAAAACCATAAAGAAATCCAAGTATTTAAAACAACTAGATAAAACTCATCAACAGTTTAAACAACCAGAAAATTCCACAACAGTTTAAGAGGTTCTAAATAATAAAATCATAGGGCTCTGTGCCCAATGCATGCTAATAACAAAAGTAAATAAAACAAGACAAACAGAGTTTGCCGGCGGAGTCCGATGATCGAGTAGCCACTCCTCTAGCCGTCCAGTCGCTGTCCCAACTTACCATGTGGAAAACCACAGAAAATAAGGGTTAGTACAAACATACTCAGTAAGAATCCCCAACCGGGGTACACTATGAACATCAATCATACAACATACTAGCATACATACAACTGCTACCAACACAGATAAAACCTTGAGTCAACTAAGCGATTCTTGAATCATCGGGGTCTCTTACCACTTGCGCAGCGATCAGCTCAACAACTGAACCTGAAACTGGGACATGTCTATCCAACATTTGGGACCCGAAGGTCCAATCATTGGGACAAGATACGTTATGTCCAAACTACTGACCAGCTCTCTAAACTGGTCCTGGACACACGAGAGAGTACCCGGTGTCTGGCTCTAGACTCGGGAAGGAATGTCATACTGTAAGTATTATCTCGGGGGAGCTCTCCCCATAGAGCCTAATGCCCGTGAGCGCGCACCGCATGCTACTGCAAACCGTGTAAGGATGTGGGACCTAAACGTGCTACACCGGTCCAGGTATGCACGCCTACGACTCGGAGCAGTGTGTAGGTTTTCATCCCGATCTTCTAGGTATGTCCTAAGGGTATTTTGGTAATTTGGTCGGGTCGTTAGGGTCGTTTCTGCCTTTCTCAGCTGTTAATATTCTTGGATGGTTAAATGTAGGGTTTGGTTGCTTTTTGGATGAGTTTGGGCATGGAGAGATGCAGAAATAAAAATAAGAGTTTTGTTGGATTAATTATGCTTCAGCTAGGATTAGAGCCCGGGTGGCTAAGAAGTAAGCAGGGAGGTTCTACCAGTCGAGTCACAGGTAGTTATTGATGCTCATTCCGCAGGTTATCTTGGTTTGCCTTAGTTTTCGGGATTTAGGTGAGTTTAATTAAAAAGAAAAGAAATAGGTTTTCTTTTCCTCCTTCCCCAAATCTCCTTGCCGTCCGACCATTCTCTCCAAGCCCTCTTGCCGTGCGTCTTCCTCCCAAGAGCTCCATCGTTTCGTTCGTCCCGGGTAAGCGTTCCTCGATCTCTCATTCTCGTCTTTGATGTTGTTCTTGCTGGCCGAGAGAAGGGGATGGTTAAGTTTTGTGTTTGATGCAGCCCAGTCGAGCAGCCCCAGCGCCGTCGCGGCCACTCACCGAGCGATCCCCGCCATCGCCGCTCGCCAGCCTGCAACGCCCGATCCGATCATCGCGTCGACGACGCAAAGCATGTAGCGCCAGCCAGATCACAGCCCCTGCTCGTCGTCGCGTCGCACCTCCTGCCCTTCGCTCGATCCCGCCAGCTGCAGCAGCGCTTCGCCCAGCACCGAGCCTCATCGTTCAAGCCAACCCGCGCTCAAGCAGAAACCCCGATAGCCCGCGCGCCCAGCCACACGCGAGCACGCCCGCATCGCATCGCCTGTCCGCGCGCAGCCCCAGCGCCATGTCGCGTCTGCACGCCCAGCAACGCCCCAGCGCCCGTTGCAGCTTGTCCGTCCGGGTGCCAGCCCCGTGCCGTGTGAGTTGCTCTTGACCGAGCCGAGCTCTATTTGCATTTTTCCTAAGTCTTATATATTGTGATGTTTGTTGTTTGTCTGTTAGGTTCCCGATAGCTAGCTTGGGTTCAGTTGCATCTTAAGATCCTTTTGTGTGTTGTTGCCTTTCGACCTAGGTAAGGATTTCTTACCGGAGTTGTGTGGGCCCTGCGGTATATTTTGTGATTGTTGATTGTATGTATGCTTATGTTTATCAACATGTTAGTGGATATGTGCTCTGTTCTGAATTCCGACTGGCATGACTCTCGTGTTGTTTCTCATGTTAGTTCCATGCTAGGTTGTTCTGTTCTGGCATATTCGTTATCTGTTCTTGCTTTGTAGTAACATGCTAGGTTCATTGTTTCTGCTGAGCACGTATTAGAATGTTTGCTGTTATCAGTTTATAGCTTAGAGTTCTGATAGGTAGCATCATCCGGGCGAGGATGCATAACGTAACTTGCATCCGTGGCAGGGACGTGCGAGGCAAGATTCGCCGACGATCCGTGCGTTAGGGTTTAGCTAACCCTAAGCAATTTCGTGATGTAATCTTGGGTGAGGGTGGCAAACTGTTAAATTCCCCAACGGTGTGGGGAATGACGAGGCATTTCCTTGTCCCCAGCAATCGACACGACCTCAGCGTGTCGTTGATTGCCACCTGATAGGGCAAAGACTGGTTCCTGGTGTAAGCCTACCACGGTCGATTTCTTAGCCTATAGTGCGGTGGTACAGGCTGACATAGTCATAGTGTCCTGGTCTCACACCACTATGTTTAGTGACACCGATCCAGAGATTCTTTTAGGCATGCGTACTGGACCAGGGCAGCATGCCCTAGACCGAGCACCTCCCTAGTTTGCAGCAGCATGCAGTGCGAGCACACCCTCATTACTGCGCCGACTGGAGAGCTCCTCGGGATCTTGAGTTCAGTGCACCTTTCGTATCGACAGTAGTAGGAAAGCTGAGGCCGAGATTAGTTTCTCGTAGAGTATCGAGATGCGTTGTAGTTTCCCGGAGTAAGACTGTAAGATGGCATCCGTGGTATTTTATGTATGGATTAAAATGATGTGCTCTCTTCTGTGTTTATATTCATAGCGTGCATACTTTCTGCTAGATGACCAGTTATATCGTATTGTACCCCGGTTGGGGATTCTTACTGAGTAATTCGTTACTCACCCTTATTTTGTGGTTTTCCACAAGTAATCAGGGCGCGAGACAGGATGGCTGAAGGAGAAGCTGCGGATCATGGAATAACTGCTGTTCTAAACTCTGAGTTATATTTGTGTTTTTAGTTTGTCCTCTGAATGCATGTAGTTGGGCATGGAGCCCGTAGGACATTTTCTGATAGTTTCTGGATTCTGGCATTGTTGTAAACTGTTTGGGATTTTTGAATGTTTTGAATGAATCTCTAATCAGAGTATGTTTTAAATTGTATTTAGCTTGGAACAGGTGCTTGGAAACAGGGATAGGTTTCAAGACATTTTTATATTTGATTATTGAATGGATGTTTATAAGTTTTTGTTTTCATTCAGAATCTGGAAAACGATCCTGCATATTATTTTTAAGTTTTAAAAGCATGCATTGAGGTAAATGCCTAGTTTAAGACCTCTTTCGGGTCGGGTCTTCACACAGTGTCATTGAACGAACAGTAGTGCGAGGTCCTCGGCACTCGACTGTAAGCAGCATAAGACCACTGCACACTTGAAGCTAAAAACCGGCCACGGCAGGCTTACACCATCTGTTGGGTTCTGCTCTAGCAGGCTACAAACTAGGCTTATGCCGATATGAGAGCTAATCTATACCAGCTACCGAGGTGGAAGCATCATACGTCGTGCAACTCGCGATCCCGGCCCGTGGGGAAAAATTACTTTATGTCCATTCTCAGCCTCTAGATGATGACAATCCTAACAAGTCTAACTAAGAGTCCCGCCCCATGCCTTAACAGGCCAAACATGCTCAACAGATAACAAGGGAATGCATGCTGGAGAACAACCTAGCATGGTACTAACATGTCACAGAAATATCATAAATGCTAGTAGGACAGGATAGGATAATAATCATAACATGCCCAATCACAAATAAGAAATCTATCCACTAACATGCTTATAACAGTCAAATGTATAATAGTAGGAGTCATGATGAACGCAGGGTCCACACAACCCTCGGTAAGGAATCCTTACGTGAAAAAACAAGCAGAAAATGCAACAGTTGCTCCTTGAGCTGTAGAACACCAAACCTAGCTACAAGTAACCTATCACATAATCGGGCTGCTGAGGCGATGCAGCAAGGCTTAGGCGATCGGCTGGGCGTGCATTCGGGTTGTTGGGGCAACGCGGCAAGGTTTGGGCGATCAGGCTGCTGGGCGATGCGTGCGTCCGAGCTGCAAGCGGTGCACAAATCGAGGGGTTGCGGCTGGCGATGGAGTCTTGGCCAAAGGGTGGTGCGTTTAAGGCTTGGCTTGCGAGGGAGATGGAAATCGGCAAGGGAGGAGGAAGAGATCAGCGATTGGGCTGCTTTCCCTGGAGGTTTATCGATTCGATGAGTGGCTGGAAAAGGGTGATTTGTGATTGGAAAAGCAAGGGAGAGATCGCCAACTTCTTCTGTTCTATACGGATCCAACACAAAGCCAAATGTAAAAATCCATTTTCATTTAACCCCTAAATCCAAACACCAAGGTCCAAATGCATTAATAAACGGACAAGCATATACCTTCCAAACCTGCCTCAAACGAAACTAGCTTCTTTTTGCAACAACTACAACTAGGCCAACCCGGGTTCGAGCCCTGACTCGAACACCTTTTTCTTTTTAATCACTCTTTTAATCCAAGGCCACAAAACCTCTCAAGCATCTCTAGAACAATGAACCTGCAACCGAGACAAACCTCCAATCTTAGCGAAGACTTAAACATCAGAAGAGGGTGAGTTCGATGCTAACTTGGACTGCAACATAGCCAAAATGTTGTGGCACTGCACAATAGCATCAGTTTTCAAAGTAGGGGATTTTGACAAATTCGAAGTAGACTGTGTAGATCGAGACCCTTTTGGTTTGAAGCCTGGCGGAAATCCATGAAGTTTGAAGCATTTATCCACTGTCTAACCTATCTTGCCACAATGTGTGCAAATTGGTCGATTTGTGCGTGGGCGATAAGGCGAGGGGGTCGAAGCCTTGGAAATTGCAAGGGAAATAGCGGGTGGTGTGGGCAAAAGAGGGATAGATCGTTGTTGTTCTTCTTCGAGAATTAGAGAGGACGCCACACTGATAGTAGGAAGGGATCATGAGTAATATATGAGATTGAGCAGGGCCAAAAGGTTCGTTTAGACCCATGAGAAAGTTCATCAGAAACTCATTTTGAAAGAATTCAAGAATCGCCTTGTGATCTCTAGCAAGAACAAAGGGCACAAGTACAGGCAGGGCGACAAGTATCATATTCATCCTAAATTGCTTTGAGTTTGGAGAAAAACGTAGATACAGATTGCATACCTTGAGAATGATTGGCCAAATCGCTTTTCAATTGAAAGATTCGAGGTCCGTTCTTGGGTTGAAACTACTACTTGAGATCCAACCAGATCGACGGGCATCGTTGGAAAACAAGATGCTCGTAGAGATGTTCTTGGAGACGAAATTGAGGATCCAAGCAATGACGATGTTGTTAACTCGATTCCAGGCAGAAAGAAGAAGTCCAGACGGTTTGAGAAGAGTACCATCCACAAACCCTAGCTTGTTTCGGATGGAAAGGCCAAGAGTCATTGATCGACTCCATGAGACTTAGTTGCCATTAGTGAGCAATTTAGAAACAAGGACGAGATTGGAGGTATCATGGGAGGTGAAGACGTACGGGTTGAGAGAAATATCAGAGGAGAGAGTTTCAGAAGAAGGGTAAGAGGCTTACAAAGAAGATGAAGCCATTTCTGAGCGGAAAAAGGGATTTAGTCTACTGATACCATATTAGAGTTGATAAATAGGAGAAAAAGATAATTTTATTTAACCCAAAAAGAGTGCTTATGTAGGCACAAAAGTAAAATTAGTTTTGAGATAACAGATGAATTAAAAACGTTGGAACTGAATAACTGATCCTATGTGAATATATCTATAAGTCAATATAAAAAACAATTTTCTTTAAATTCTTAAATTATTCTCTTATTTTTGGTTTTTTAAATATAATGTTTGATAGGAGAGAATTGAACCTTTGAAGTCAAGAGTACAATATCTCGGCTAAATTAGGTTTCTTTCGACTATCTTATAGTTTCATTCAAAATCAAAACTTAATTTTTATTTCACTCATTACTTTCTCGACTTTTATTGACGACATTTTATTGAATAGTCAATACGTTTTTAGAAATTTAGTATCCAGAAATGAAAATTCTCTAATTATTGGGTCTCGTTTGATACGCTGGTTGAAATCAGAATTCCCCAAAATCTGGTTTCTTCGAATATCAATATCGGAATAGAATTTACTAGAATCACTCAATACTCGGAAATAATATATTGTGTTTGTGTCGTGTGATGGTTACTCTGGAATGGAATCCAAATAAACTATTATAAATAAACTGATTATAAAAACATTATAAAATTTTGTTTGTTTATTATTATTATTCTAGACACCACATTTGTTTTGGTTTTATTTATTTAATAATAATGTTTTTATTATTTTATTCTATCTTTTTATTTTATATATAGTTGTTTTAAAATAAATGAAAAAGTAAAATAAATAAATGAACAAATGAATTAGAAAATTAAAAAAAAAACTATTTTTCTCAACCCCACATATTATTATTATTATTGTAGACACCACATTTTTGTTCGTTTTATTTATTTAATAATAATGTTTTTATTATTTTATTCTATCCTTTTATTTTATATATAGATGTTTTAAAATAAATGAAAAAGTAAAATAAGTAAATGAACAAATGAATTAGAATTTTTTTAAAAAAAACTAATTTTCTCAACCACAAAGTTAGGTTCAACTTGTTCCCTAATACTCTCACCACTATCCCACTGTCCATCTTTCTCTTGCACAAGTTTTATCACCTACATAAGTG
Source organism: Sicyos edulis (assembly GCA_036507275.1). NCBI lineage: Eukaryota > Viridiplantae > Streptophyta > Magnoliopsida > Cucurbitales > Cucurbitaceae > Sicyos > Sicyos edulis. The sequence goes on from CM071851.1 coordinate 13,561,665, forward strand.
TTTCATTTGTAAAGGAAAAGGGCACACAAAAAGTAGAGATTGAAAAAACAACAAAAAAAAGGTTGGAGAAGAGAGACAAAAAAAAAAAAAAAAAAGGAAAAAGAAGGCAAAAGTTTAGGTCGAATAGTTTTAAAATGAGAGGAACGAAAAGTTAAGGTTAGATTTGGGGAAAATGAAGGTGAAAACAAGAATGTTGGCAAGCACTTGACCCCCCCCCCAACAAGATTTCGATGATTCATACTTGAAGGCGATCTAAACAATCCCATTGCATATAACTTATCTTTTCTCTTATGTATGAGTTGAGATAAATGCTTTCTTTCTCTAAATCTTTATTTTACTCTTATATTTATTCATTTTTATGTTTCCATTTTTAGTATGCTAATTTTCAATCAAATCAATTGACAGCTCTTAATTTCATTTTATCACATCTAAATATGTTGTATTTGAACTTTGCACTAATTTTGATGTAAATTACAATTAATTTTGTAGTGGTTTAAATTATGTTCGTTATGGTTAAATTATGATTAAATCATTACTAGTTTTGAGTTTGAATAAATTAATCTTGATTTATCTTTGATTAGAAATTAGATAAATTTAAATTGCAATTTTATCCCTGATGCTTTTTTTTCTTTTTAGTTGATATATATATATATATATATATATATATATATATATATATATTCTAATTCCTATCTGTATTAGTATATTGTAAAAACATTTGAACCATAATATGTTTGGTTTCATTTTGAATTTGACATGTAACATATTGGTTTTATTTTTTATTTGGTAATAATTGTACAGTAATTGAATTCATAATATTTGTTTAATTCCAATTTGATTCACATAATAATGATTTCTTTCAATTAGTTCATAATTTGTTGTTTACTAATTCCAATCAATTGTTGTTTGGTTAAACTTCAATGTTAATCTGAATTGTATGTTAACATCTTCAACGGAGCTTGTGATTGTTGATAAAAATTTTAAATAAAAATGTATATCTGAAGTTCATGCACATGTGAAAATTGGTTTTTTTCAATTAAGTAATTAATGAATTTTAAATACAAATTGACTATTATAATATTTTGGTGAGCAACTCTGTCTAGGATGGGGTTTTTAAGTATCTGTAGAGAACACCCCTACCTAGGAATTGACACCAAAATTGAAGCAATCTATTTGTATTTGATTTCGTTAATTAATTTTTGAAGTTCACAAAATTGGAACTTTTATCTTTAGAAGAAAAGTAGTGCTCCCTTTTTGGGTTTCAATGAAACTCAAAAAATACATGAAATTCTCTCAAAGCCATTTCGTTTTGATTAAGAATTAGTAGTGTTTCTTTCTGGCGATAATGCCAGAAATACATGTAAATTTCTTATGATACAAAAATTAATAACAAATCATTAGGAACTATTATTTTCTAGTGTTCTCTAAGTGAAAAACTTATTTTAAAATTTAAAGTAAATTTAAAGACTTTTCTAATTGCTGTAAGTCATTCATAACGATTAATTCATAATTTTTATGAATGTGAATGTGAATTGATATCATTTAGACATTTTTAAATAAAATTATACAAATATTTTAAAAAATTTAGTCGATTTTAAAATTTAAAGTTTTTTTAACGAAATATTTTATTTAAGAAAGATTTATTTCGAGAGCTGAGTAATATGCTTTCGTGGAGTTTGAATCCGGTGCAGGTATACAAAAATTCTCGTATTTCTTTTTTAAAAATAAAGCCATGTGTAACCTATGATGTAGTTGAGATTTTTCATCACTACTACAATTTCAGCTTTCTATGACAATTTTTAATTGTCATAATTAACTTATTATGACAATTATGACAAAAATTTGCTATGTCATGGTATCCCCTATCATGGTAAGTCTTTTATGACATATAATAACAATGTCATAAAATATAATTTATGACAATTATGAAACTGTCATAAATATTTTTTTATGACAACTAAAAATTGTCATGAATCAATAAGAAATAGGGTTTAAGATTTTTTTTATGACATTGAATCATTGTCATAAATTATGTTATGTTTGTAATTTTGAGTTTTGTTACCATGACAGTTTTAGAATGTCATAAAGTAGAGTTATTTTTCCAAATAAAATTAAATCATAAACTTTCATGAATTCACATTTCATGACAGTTGTAATAGTCATGGTTTCTAGTTCTTAATAGTTTAAAATTGTCATAGAAAAGATAACATGACATTTTTTAAATTATAAAATTGAATATATTCTATTTATTTATTCATAAATTTATTTTATATTAATTACATTAAAGCATATCAATTAAAAATGACAATATTTAAATTATGTCATTTCTAAGATAATATCACAATCCACAAAGATGTGTCAAGCTTACTTCATTGATCACAATACAAATAAAGTCTTATACAAAGTAACCAATATATAAAATTTGTAAATTACAATTGAAAGAAAAAATAATAATACTTTGAAAACTTATAGATAAATGTAGACACAAACGATCACCTCGAACAAAGTACCTACAAAATGTAATATTAAAACTTTGAATTAGAAATCACAGTTGTTCATCCAATATGTTTTCTATTCATATTGACAACATCCGTTTTATAGTTTCCAATCAAAACAACTTAGTCAGAATTTGAATCATAAGCGCACCAAAACACTATCATCATTATTAAATCTTTGAATTATAAGTTGCAATGGAGAATAAAAGTATTCTTATAACAATAACTCTTTTTTTTTCCCCCAAAAACTAAACTTTTACGAAGCCCCTTAATCTCTTACAAGTAGATGAAACATAAATAGGTGTAAGAAAAATTACTTGAGTTAAATTTCTCAATAGCAGTTTGAGCTTCATCTGATCAAAGCCAAAGACAATCGCAATCCCTAAAAGACTTGGCTAAAAAGGATGAATTAATAATTTGTACCTGTACAAAACTGAAACTTGGCCAGATGTCTATACTCTTTGTTTCTCTTCCTCTTGACTCCCTTCTCATTCGTGTGATTCTTCTGAACTCTAGAGATGTGAACCAAAGAATGAAATATCATTAGAGTTGCCGCTGAAAAAATAAAGATAAAAATGAGTATACAAAATGAAATGTGATTAGTGTATAAAAATGAATCAATTAATCAACACCCAACTAGTATTATAAGATAATACAAAGAAACTCAAGCTCAAAACCCATAAAAAATCATTAAAAGTAAAAAAGAATGAATTAAATAACAGCTCAATTTCAATTATTTGTAGATAGCTTACAAAGATTAAGTTAACGAAAAATTGGTATACTACAACAGTCGATCAACCACTTAAATAAATTTAGTAAGGCACATCACCCCCTTCACCTTCCTTAAAACCAACCATTACTCCCAAGAAAAAGAAGCCCAACATTCTACTAAGAAGAGCTCATGGAAGAAGATTGACATATGGCTCCTACAAGAATGCGCTTACAAAAGGCAAACAATCCAAGTATGTTATTCTACATAGCAAAAATATATATTATATATCAACTGTCCCTGTCAAAACAATCTAGAAATCAAAATCCAACATTTACACAATTTAACAAATACTGTATTTCCATTTCAATTCTTAGAAGATGCAACTTGTATGAACAAAAGCTACAACCTCAACAAATATTGTCTTTCCATTTCAATTCTTACAAGTTGTAGAACAAATGCTACAACCTCAAATAAAAAACAAGTGAACTCAAAGTTTACCTCAATATTATTTTAAGATAGAAAGAAAAGAGTTTATTGCAACTTGTTATATTTCCCCATAGTTTTGACTTACCAACTAGTCATATATATACAATAACATCGGTATATCCTTGCACACATATGATGACCACCTAAAAAAATTCTTAAGAAAATATTCCAAACAAACCAAATCAACAAAGAAACATAAAGAAAATTCAACCCTTCAAAAAAATACACATCTCAATCCAAAAGAAATATTTTGAAAAACTTACTTCATTGTGGGCAATCCTCGTCTTCAACAAAACACCTATACATGAAAATATATTCAAATCACTATAACCATATATTTTCCTATTTACGTAACTTATAAATGATTTTAAAAAAACACTCCAAGATTAAAAAATGAGCTATATAGCTTTAAAAGTTGAGGCTCGAACTTCATCTATACATTTCAAATATGAACACTACTTTGTACCTTGAAATGTACCAAAAGGTGGCCATAATTGATGCCAAGGGTGCCAACGAGAAGGGTTGAACCTCAATTGAAAACGAGCAAAATAATATTAATCTTAATGGTTCAAGATCTACTTAGACACTTTTTAAAATACATAGACAAACACTTTCCCAAAGTTGAGAACAACCTAAATTTCATCCAAACTTCGGTGTTATTAACATACATGTGAAAAGAAAAAGAAAACAACAAAACCCTCATAAAAAAAAATTCTCAACTTTCTCTCCTAAGTCATATCAATTGATCACTATCATTCAACTAATTATCAAAGCAAAAGACAATATTAAAATTTTAAACTCTTTTACCCTTCCTGAAACAAGTAAATCAAGAACTTCAAATTTCTAAGATGATTTCTAAAGATAACCTTACCACTTCAACTCTATAAAACTCTATATTACACTTCCTGAACAAAAGAAGATATATTAACTCCTTCCACACTCCAAATAGTACCGAAATAAGTAAACAAAAGATAGAAAAAATAGAGTAAATTGAAGGAACTCAGTAGTACCCATTAGTTTGAAATAGAACTCTATAGTAGACACACATTGTTACCTAAACCATAGAATCAATCAAAACTTGTTATATAACTCTGTAAAACTCCAAGCTCCTGCATATAATATTAAATAAACTGAGCAACAAAACATCAAACTCCTTATTAATCCAAAATTTCAAAAATCTAATGATAAAAATTATACATATCAATGCCAAGAACACATCAACTGTGGGAGAAGGAAACATATTTCTCTTAACATTATCACCAACGAGGTTGTTCACAAGCATTTGGTTCCAATAGAATATAGGCTCAAATATAGTCATTAGCCAAAATGTGTCACTTAACATGTTTTGTTTGCCTGTGAAAATAAATAAGGGGCTATTTGAAACATAACAAATAACAAATTTCAAAACAAAATTTGAAATAAAGAGAACAATCAACCTTATTCTGCATAAAATAATTTATTTTCCTGCATTCACCAGATTTGGAAATCTAGCTAAAGCAAGGGGAAAAAAAATTCCAGCCTTGCCAATGTTCTAGCCTTCTCGGTGCATCTTCAAAAAATTTTAAAATGGAAACAACATAGAAAATCTTCAAGAAACAAATTGTAATTGATAATTCTATAATATATAAAAAAAAAAAAAAAAAAAAAGTGAAGAATCACTAGTCATAGCAGAATTGAAACATATCAAATACACTTATTTATTAAAAGGTCCATTGATGTTAAAACATAAAACACTAACATATAAATAGGATGCTTCAACTTGTAAAACGATTATGAAACAATGAATTGAATATAAATTTGAGAACTAAAAAAATAGCTTCAAAAAGCTTTTTATGGTTTTTGAAATTTGGTTAGGATTCATGCAAATCTTTTTAGAAAATTGGAGTCAAAATAAGCTTAAATTTCAAAAACGAAAAACAAAAAATCAAATGGTTACCAAACGGGACCTTAATCTTGTGATTTCAAGATTGATGTTGTGTTGTCTAGAAAATGATCAGTCATCTTGTTAAGCATAGTCTCGTGAGTTCACCAATTCTTCTTACAAACAAAATGAGAATGTCAATTCAATCACAATTTATTTTCCTAATTAGCAAAAAGAAAATTGAAGGTAACAATTTAAATATACATTAAATATATATATATATATAGAACACCACACTTACAGATAACAAGTATTCATATGTTTAATCTCAAGAAAAGAAAAGTCCCTGCTTCTGCCTCACTCCTGCGTATTTGATAAAAGAGATAGCAAACATTCTAAAAGAATTAGTGACACATTTGAAGTGAAGTTTCAAATTCTCTACTATATTTAAACATGGAAGGAAAATGCTAATGTCATAATACAGTTTGCAATTTACAAATTTCACAAGAAAACAATAGCTTTAGTCTGAGTCTGAGTCTAACATTCATGTTGAGAACTTTAAGACTAACCCAAGGCTATAGAGATATCACAAAGCTAACAACCAAATGAGAACTTTACTAGTTTAACTCGTTTGAAACAACCAACAAACAAAAATTTCAAACATTTTGATGGTGTAAAAAATAATAAGTGAGATTGTCTTTCAAACATTTGATCGAACATGTTGTGGGCATTCAAAGAAAAGTAAAGTGGTGGGAGGAGAGGCAAGTATTGGGTTTAGAAATCAAGGGTTAAAGGAAGGGAAATGCCCTTCTCGTCTCGATAATGACTCATTGGATGGTTGGAATCGTGAATAATGATGAAAAAAATGGAGATCGAAATACCTTGAAAGAAGAAAACGATGAAAGCCTCAAGGTAAGAGTTTTCTAGATGAAGGTAATCGCTAGATCAAGTTCGTCGCTGTCGGAATCCGATGATATGGATCTTCCAACATAATGCCATAAACCGATTGAGTGAAAGGAATTGGTTTAGCAGCCCGGTGGGGATTCGAAAGGCATGCTGTTAATATTCGAACTAGTGTTCACCGAGGACCTATCCTAAACATACAATGGTTTTTCCTTGAATTCGGACTTAAAGAATGTCGAATCAAATATTTAAAGTGGCTGGAAAAATTTTCCAGCCATGAACAAACATTTAAGAAAGTGAGTAAATGGTAGAGAATAGAGAAATTTACACAACGATGTATAGTGGTTCGGTACGTACGCCCTACTCCACTGTTCCCGAGCGATATTCGCTCGAGCGAGACAAATATTATTAGAGATTCAAGATCCAAAGTTTCAAGATTACAATAGCAAACAAGATTTACAACTATTACATATCCATGAGAGATCTAACACATAAAAAAACAAATATTCTAGGTGTGAAGGGAAAAGAGGTGTTACAACCTTGAAGAACAAAGAAACCCCAAATCACCTTCAGCGTCACTGTTTATCGAAAGAACCCGCAAGAAATTGAACCCGAAAACGAACCTCCAAGCCCGAGAATGAACCTCCTCGTCGGAAATCAAACTGAGGTACACCTTACCTCAACGTCGGCGCTCCTCGCCAGCGATTTCGTGCGTTGAGAAGAAGGAGAAGAAGCTATTTGCCACTTTGGCGCTGGCGCGTCTTGATCGAAAAAAGAGGAAGAGATCCCGCGCTCCTCGCTGGATCTATGGACGCCGATGAAAGAAAAGAGACCGCCGCTGGGCGATCGATTTGGTCGCCGGAAAACCAGAACCCCACTGTGGGGGGTTCTCTTCTGTGCGTGAAAACCAAAGGGAGAGAGAGCACCTTGCTCTCTCTCTTCTTTCTCTCTCTTTTTTTCTTAAACTTTCCAAATTGCCCCTCTCTTCTTTTTTTCTCAAAACAACCTTTTACACCTATTTATTTTTCTCTCAATTTTATCAATTGCAAGTCAATTTTATCAATTTTCTCAATTTTAAAACACAATTTTTTTGTTTTTATGACCATTTTTTTGAATTTTTAATTTTTTCTGTTTAATTGAATTTGTTTTGTTACATTAAGGAACCATAAATTTATTTAACAAAAAAATATTCCTACAAATTTTTTAGTTTCATCATTGTATTTTAAATGATTTAAATGAAAAGCAAGGTAATTTATTTTTATTGTATGATGGCCCTACCAAATAATAATATTAAGGCAAAAAAAAGTGTAAATTTTTTTTCAACTTAAAAACTCATTTTTCTTTTCTTTTCTTTTATTTGATTTTATATTTTATTTTAATAAAAAAAAATCAATAACCTAGATGAAAAATAAAATAAAGTAAAATTTTAAAACTTACAAATATTTATTTTCTATGACAATTTTTAAATTGTCATAATCTTATGAAAAAATGAGATATTCTTGTCAAAAAGTAAAAATTTCTATGACAATTATTAAAATGTCATTATAATTATTTTATGACAATTATCTAAATATCAATAACTGTCATAAAAACTTCAATAACTTAAAATTCATATATTCTTCACAAATACGATGTTTTTAGATTTTTTATGACAGTTTTTAGATTTTTTAAAATTTCTGGATTGAAATAACTGTCAGGCTAAAATTGTAGTACTCCATATTCTTGAGAAATTTTTTTTTCTTTAAATAAAAGAAAAGTTCAACATGATATTAAATTGATTGGTATAATCCTACCTACCATATCGACCCTTACTTTATTTTTAAAGTTAAGGTAAGATCAAATGTGAGACATTTGTTTTCATAAAACTAACATTTTTTCGTTTAACATAAATGACCATTTCACGATAAAAATATAATTGGGATATAATAAGATAAAATGTGGTAACCGTTTTTAAACGGGTGTTGTAGGGTGCTAATACCTTTCTTACACTCAAACGACGCCCGAACCTAATCTGGTTATGTAGATCATTTTCTTATCTTTTAATTAGGTGACCAATCACACGTTCAAAATGATTGGTGGCGACTCCAAAACTTTTTTAATTGAAGGAAGCCCTTGAAAGTGGACATCGACTGCTCCGAGTCGCGATCATGTTGCGACAACTTGACGACCCCACTTGGGACTATTTTTTTAGGGAGTCAAGTCACATAAATTTTATGTTATTTCATTATCTTATTATTTAATATTTTGGTCTTTTTGTTTTTTGTGTAATTTTGCTTGGTATATTTCATGCATTTTTCACACATAACACAACTCCTATACCCGAGCTTTAGCTTTTAAGATTAGAATTGAGATAGAGTAGTGTCAACCTTCGAGGGGATATAAATTGTCCCCGTGCACGAACACGAAATATTCTCGCTCAAGTTGCTTCATTTATTCACTTTTAACATTTAAATTAATTTGGAGACCTTTATCTTTTTAGGAATAGAATCATACCTCACTTTCATTATTCATCATATTGGGTTGTATTTTTTTTTTTTAGGGAAAAATATATGATTCAATCTTTTATTTGATTAATTATTCTTTTTGTGTGTGATTTTCATTCAACTTCTTTAGACAGTTTTATTTATTTCTAACACACGATCACGAGCCTCCTACTGGGGCTCTATCCTTTAAGATTAGATTTGGAGACTGAGTAGTGTGATCTTTGTGGAATCTTGATTCTCGTGCAGGCACATGAAATTCTCCACTCAAGCTAACTATGTTGTTTAATCAATGTGAAAGCTTCAGGACCTTTATCTCTTAGGAATGTTATTTAGTACATGAGCTCACTATATTATACATCCTAGAGTCATTCGATGATTGTCTTAATTTTGAACTTTATAATACTCTTAAGTTGTATATATACATCATATGTTGATTGTTATACATGTTGGTTACTTCATTCATGTACTCCAAGTTCATAACTTAATGATACATATCAAGTTCTTTTCATATTTCAAATAAAAGAAATTTACTTTTTCATTTACGTACACAATCACAATTTCATATCCAAGCTTTATCTTTTAGATTTATATTTGAGAATGAAGTAGTGTCGGTGTTTGCGAAATCGTGAACACACAATAATTAAAATAATAAGAAAATGTGAATCATGACGTGGTAGCTTGAATTTAGCTAAAGCAAAAATCTCTACTCAGATTAAGTGAAATGTGTGTGATTTCCCAAAGATGTGCAAGTATACACAGTCTTGTTGTAGCAAGTTTTAAAGTAAGTAAAAGTCATCTCCACAGGGATTAGTGATTAACAGCATGCTTAAGCGAAAATTAGAGAATTATGGTAACAAAGGGAATATTGTTATGATGAAACTAAAACTAAGTTGCTGAAATAAGTTTGCTAAAGCGAAATAAATGCGAATCTCAATTTAAAAAATACTTCAGATGCAACGAATGATAAACTAACTCTAATCAGATTAAAAACATTTGAAGGAGGTTAAGCGATTAGTGATTAACAGCATGCTTAAGCGAAAATTAGAGAATTATGGTAACAAAGGGAATATTGTTATGATGAAACTAAAACTAAGTTGCTGAAATAAGTTTGCTAAAGCGAAATAAATGCGAATCTCAATTTAAAAAATACTTCAGATGCAACGAATGATAAACTAACTCTAATCAGATTAAAAACATTTGAAGGAGGTTAAGCGATTAGTGATTAACAGCATGCTTAAGCGAAAGAGAATTATGGTAACAGGGATTAGTGATTAACAGCATGCTTAAGCGAAAATTAGAGAATTATGGTAACAAAGGGAATATTGTTATGATGAAACTAAAACTAAGTTGCTGAAATAAGTTTGCTAAAGCGAAATAAATGCGAATCTCAATTTAAAAAATACTTCAGATGCAACGAATGATAAACTAACTCTAATCAGATTAAAAACATTTGAAGGAGGTTAAGACTTTTCGGAGAGTTTCGCTAAAGCGAAATGACATTAGGCTAAGAAGCGAACAACTAATGGCTTCTCTTTGGCTCTCTCAAGCTCTCTAAGTTGGCTCTCTCGAGCTCCTAGTTTGGTTCTCTCGAACTCAAACAACAAATAAACCAAGCGATTAGCACTAGGTGAACCTTATCTCTAAGTGTTCTTTTCAAATGCAAGTAAACTTAGCAAAACCTAATATTATGACATGCAAGGTTGCTTTATTCCATTTCTCTCGAAAGCGAAATAAAGTTCATACAAATAGTTAGCTAAACAAAATGTATGTCAACACAACATGCATAAATAGTTGACATCTTGCTACCACTTTGCTTAAGCAAAATACTCATACTTAGCCTATTTCCTTCCGACTAAAAACTTAGCTACACATGATGATAAATAGATTCAATGCAAAGTAAAAAGAAAAGTTCATCTTCCATTAAATAAGGAAATAACAAAGTATGCTTACAAAACAAAGCTAAAGCGAAAATACTAAAATGAAAGTAAAGAGAAACAAAGTTAAGAAGAAGCCTGATCGGAATCACTCAAACAGTGTCTCTGAATCCAACTTCAGCTATACTCTGCAACGTGGGCTAACTACTTCGCTAGAGCTAACTAGCTAAACAAGTGGAAATGGAAAACAACTAAAACGACCAAGCTAACTACAAAAAATGACAATGAATTTGGTCGGAAGAAAATTTGACAATGATCTGTCCAACAAAATGGATGATGCCTTTCACAATGACAAAAGGTTGCTATTTATATTGCTTTAGACATGGCTCTACTCCACGATCTCATGCGCATGTCCTTTGCTCCACGAACTCACTTGCAACGGTTGAGATTGAAAGGCTTTTCTCATATTTTTGACACGTCTTCCACTTTAGCTATTTTTTCGAGAACCCATCTCGCTAGATTTCAGTTCACTTAAGCGAAACTTTTAGCAACTACACTAGCTCCGTAAAACTTTTCTCGCTGGATTTGTGATTGCTTAAACCAAATGTTTAGGAACTACACTTAGCTCCATAAAGCTTTTAGCACTCTGCATTTCGCTCCCTTGGTATGCTAGAGAAAAAGCAAAATATCAGGTTTATAGAGATGGAACTTAAAGATTTACACATTCATGTACTTTTGCTAAAGCAAACCTCTAAATGTTATCCTAAACAGAAAACTATAGGATTTTGTAATTCGCTGAAATAATTAAGCTAAGCGAACAGACTTAGCGAATTCTTGCTATGATGTACTAGCGAACAACTATTAAACTTAGCCCTTAACTCTCAATTCTTGAGAGTTATCGAACCCCCAAACTTACATTATAGCTCGTCCTCGAGCAATGACTATGTAAATAGGGAGAACTTCTCTTTCCTAATTTCACCTTACAACAGCAAAATAATGCTTATCCATTTCGCTAAAGCGAACAACATTCAATTCAAATCATTCAAGTAAATTTCTAAGCTAAGCTTTTTAATAACTAGACCATGCTAAGCAATGTTTTTAAAATTTAAAGAACTCTGTTTTGCAATTTCGCTCTAGCCACACAACTCAAGCAAAGCCCTTTTGGCTTAGAATTTTTACTTCATGGTTCCGATAACCTTCACTCTCTAATAGGAAATGATCACTCGCTTTAAAACTTGTCGCTCCCTTTATGATTACTATATCTCATCTTTTGCCAAAGTGAATACTCTCCTTTTACAGTTTACTAGGAATCTCTCACTTTTCATCGAATGTTTGATATAATGATAGGTACGTGATGTTATAGCAATTGACAACAGGGAACCCAGAAACTTAGGCTACTAGCCCTTTTATTCACTTGGCTTTTTTTTTCTTTTTCTTTTTTTGGAATTTTAAACTTGTATCACCTAGGGCTTGGCTTGCATTTCTCACCTTTTGCTACAACAAAGTGGCTACTAACCAATTAATTTCTTTCTTTGCTGCACCACTCTTAAAGAATTTTAAACTTTTGCTAGGGCAAACTCTTGAAGCATTTCTAAGAATTCACTCAGGCGAACTCCACCCCCAAACTTAAATTTTTCATTGTCCCAATGAAAACACACATACCCCCAAACTTAAAGTTTGCAAAAAGCTTAAGGCTTAGATTATGCTCTTATTAGGTTCTCTCTAGCTAACAGTCGCCTCAAAATAAAATTTCTAGACTTAATGAACTTGCGTGAATGCAGGCCGCAACTCCTCACAAAAAATCGCCCTTATTCTTGGAAAGACATTGCGCTAGCATCGAAGAGTTATAAAATGAACACGGCAAAGAATTAAACTTGAATTTCTTAGAAAGATATGTTCATTCGAATTCGCAAAATGGTAAACATTGTATTTTGTTGAAGCAAAATTGTTAGCCAAAGTTTTTTTTTTCTTTAACATGCAATTTTTTTTGTTAAAACATGGAGTTCATCAACTTCAATCTATCTAAACCAACAAATACCAATAAAAACAAACATTCATACAAAAACTACAAAAGACGAATAAATTAAAAGTTAGTAAAGAGACTCCCCTTTTCGTTTTCTGACTTGGCTGCCACTTCCTTTGGATTTCTCTCTAGCATTTTCCTCGTTCGTTGCTGCCATCGTTGTGGCATCAACATTGCAAAATTCCTCTTAGCTGCCCTTTCACCCCAACAAACTTCAAGATTGATGGCATGGAGCAATTTTTATGAAATCACTTGTTAATACCTTTACTCCATCGAAATAGTCAACACATGTCCGCATCTCCGAGCAAGACTTTGGCCAGATAATGATCTTCTGTTGTACCACATCCTTGATGACCGGCTTGAGCCTTATTTGATGCTCATATGATTTCGCATTTCTATCCTTAACAAAGATCATGAGCAAACACATGAGATTTACACATTGAATATCATTATCTTCCTCGATCGTCAAGTCTTTTGCTTGAATTTTTCCAATAGCTGGATTTTGCTCCACCAAGAAGTTGTCAACGTACTCTCCATCATTCCCCTTCATTATCAATCTTTGAGGGCATGGAGGTAGAGGAATTTCAAGCACGGGAAAATTTTCCTTGGATCCTTCTTCATTTTGATTTTTAGGCTTTCGAGACAGATCTTCAACTATGGATTCTTTTTCTTCATCCATAGGATTTTGCTCAGATTTCGCTTCCTCAAATGCTACAGCGAAGGTTTCCTCCTTGGGCTTGTCCTTGGCTTCCTTCTTCTCAATTACAGCCTCATCATCCTTCAATGTTATAGTGTGAACTTGCTCCTTCTCGTGATCATTCGATGGCTTTGTGTCTGAAGGAGGTTCGTCTAGATGGTTTCCCTCAAGTTCATTGGTTGATTGAGTCGCATTTATTACTAGATTGGTCAAAGTGGTTCGCTGACCTTGAGCTACGTCGCCCATTCTAGCGAAACTTGCTCTTGGTAAATCTTCCAACGAAGTGTCAAGATTATGCTGAAACATAGGCTGCTGAATGAATTGAAAATTTGTAGAAGCATCCGCTGGAGCATAATCCAAATTGGCGAACTCATGATTCAAGGTTTGAAGGATACTGTCACATTTGGTTATGGCTACTCTGAGCAAACTTTCAAAGGACGTATCAGAGTTATGCTGAATTATTGGCTGCTGGGCGAATTGATGGTTCGCTAAAGCATTGGATGAAGCATAATCTGAAAAAGAAAATTAAGGGTTGGCTGAAGCACTATCTGAAAAAGCGTATGGAAGATCTGCATTATGTTGCTCGTATCCTTGTTGATGTTGAATGCCAAATTCCAATGGATGGGTCACTCCTTCATAATTATAGGCATTCGAATAGGGATCGCTCATGTATATGGAATTTTTCATATTCTCTTCATACATAGCAGGATCATGACTTCTTGGGCCATTTCCGCAAGTGTGGTCGTCTCCACAATAATCATAACTCTCAAAGCTCATTGGGTTAAACATTGAAAAATTCTTCTCATGCCAAGCAAATTCGGAAATTGGCTCTTCCCATGAAGGATTCGCTTGGGCAAAGTGTGGCATAGCAAAGTTTTGCTTTTCAAAACTATGGTAGGGCGAAAAATTTGGGTCCCATGGTTGATTTTGTGGAACAAGCATCTCGTCAACATACTGATTAGGGTAGATAAAGTTACCAAAATTGCCTTGATAATCATCCAACTTCCTTAATCTTCCAAGAATTTTCTTGCTTGAGCGAAAAATCAACTCTGAACTTCAACCCCTCGGATTAATTCACCTACAACAAAGACAAAGATCACTTGCTAGCTCTTTCACTTAAGAACTACTCTCAAAATTACACTTAAACAAAAATTAATGGCACTAATCTCCTGCAACGACACCAAAAACTTGTTTGCAAAATCGTGAACACACAATAATTAAAATAAGAAGAAAATGAGAATGATGACGTGGTAGCTTGGATTTTGCTAAAGCGAAATCTCTACTCAGATTAAGCGAAATGTGTGTGATTTCCCAAAGATGTTCAAGTATACACAGTCTTGTTGTAGCAATTTTTAAAGTAAGTAAAAGTCATCTCCACAGGGATTAGTGATTAACAACATGCTTAAGCGAAAATTAGAGAGTTATGGTAACAAAGGGAATATTGTTATGATGAAACTAAAACTAAGTTGCTGAAATAAGTTTGCTAAAGCGAAATAAATGCGAATCTCAATTTAAAAAATACTTCAGATGCAACGAATGATAAACTAACTCTAATCAGATTAAAAACATTTGAAGGAGGTTAAGACTTTTCGGAGAGTTTTGCTAAAGCGAAATGGCATTAGGCTAAGAAGCGAACAGCTGATGGCTTCTCTTTGGCTCTCTCAAGCTCTCTAAGTTGGCTCTCTCGAGCTCCTAGTTTGGTTCTCTCGAACTCAAAACAACAAATAAACCAAGCGATCAGTACTTGGTGAACCCTATCTCTAAGTGTTCTTTTCAAATGCAAGTAAACTTAGCAAAACCTAACATTATGACATGCCAGGTTGCTCTATTCCTTTTCTCTCAAAAGCGAAATAAAGTTCTTACAAATAGTTAGCTAGACAAAATGTACGTCGACACAATATGCATAAATAGTTGACATCTTGCTACCACTTTGCTTAAGCGAAATACTCAGACTTAGCCTATTTCCTTCCGACTAAAAACTTAGCTACACATGATGATAAATAGATTCAATGCAAAGTAAAAAGAAAAGTTCATCTTCAATTAAATAAGGAAATAACAAAGTATGCTTACAAAACAAAGCTAAAGCGAAAATACTAAAATGAAAGTAAAGAGAAACAAAGTTAAGAAGAAGCCTGATCGAAATCACTCAAACGGTGTCTCTGAATCCAACTTTAGCTATACTCAGCAACATGGGCTAACTACTTCGCTAGAGCTAACTAGCTAAACAAGTGGAAATGGAAAACAACTAAAACGACTAAGCTAACTACAAAAAATGACAATGAATTTGGTCGGAAGAAAACTTGATGATGATCTCTCCAACAAAATGGATGATGCCTTTCACAATGACAAAAGGTTGCTATTTATATTGCTTCAGACATGGCTCTACTCCACGATCTCATGCGCATGTCCTTTACTCCACGATCTCACGTGCAATCGTTGAGATTGAAAGGCTTTTCTTAGATTTTTGGCACGTCTTCCACTTTAGCTATGTTTTCGAGAACCCATCTCGCTGGATTTCTGTTCGCTTAAGTGAAACTTTTAGCAATTGCACTTAGCTCCGTAAAACTTTTCTCGCTGGATTTGTGTTCAGTTAAGCCAAATGTTTAGCAACTACACTTAGCTCCAAAAAGATTTTAGCACTCTGCATTTTGCTCCCTTGGTATGCTAGAGAAAAAACAAAATATCAGGTTTATAGAGAAGGAACTTAAAGATTTACACATTCATGTACTTTTGCTAAAGAAAACCTCGAAATGTTATCCTAAAGATTCGTGAACTTAAAGATTTACACATTCTTAGGAATCCTAATAGTCTGTTAACTAGGATTCTAAGGGGTAAATATTTTGTGAATGGTGATTATTTGAATGCGGTTTTGGGAAGAAACCCTTCTTTGGCTTGGAGAAGTATTCTTTGGGGTAGGGATCTCTTTCAGAAGGGGTATAGATGGAAAGTGGGAAGTGGTAGAAGCATTATTATTGGGAATGACCCCTGGTTGAGCAGGGAAGGGAATCCTTTTATTCAAGGGGTGCAAAAATGGGTGGCAGGATAACTATGTGGCAGATTTAATTAGTAACGGTAATTGTTGGAATAGTGAGCTGATTAATAATATTTGTTGTCCTGCTGACGCGGAGGTAATTCTGAATATCCCGTTGAGCTCCTCTGGGACTTCTGATGAAATCATTTGGTACAATAATTCGAGGGGCATTTTATTGGTGAAAAGTGCGTACCATGTAGCTTTAAGCTATGCGAATCCGAATATGGGCTCTGTTTCTGATTATGGGGTGGGGTCCAAGGTGTGGAACTGCTTCTGGAAGGTTAATATGTCCCCTAAAATCAGGATGGGCGCGTGGGCTGTGATATCAAATGCCATTCCTTCTAAGTGCAATATTGTTAGGAGAGGGATAAGATCGGATGTGGTTTGTATCCTGTGTGGGCGGAATGGTGAATCTAATATACATATCCTTAAATGTTGTAAAATGGCTATTCGCATCTGGAAATTTTTCTTTCCTGGTTTTAATGATTTTGAGTTTTATTTCAGGAATGTGGAGAATGGTATTGTTTTCTGGGACGGCTTTGCTCGCAAAATTCCTAAGGAGGAGCTTTTTAAAGTCATCATTATTATTTGGGGTTTATGGAACTTTAGGAATTTAGTCTTTCACGATAAAGTTAAACTAGAGTTCCAAAATCTCTGTGATTTAATTATCAAGACTATTAATTCTCATCTGATAACTTTTGCAGGTGGCGCTAGGATTGAGAAGAATAATAGGAGGCGCAGTGAGGGCCGGTGGAAAGCCCCCCCTCGTGGATGCTGGAAACTAAATGTGGATGCGTCTTTATGCCATGATACTGGTGGAATCGGGTGGGTGGTGCGTGATTGGATGGGAAGACCTAAGCTTATGGGTTCGAGTTCGGGTTTCACAAATCTTTCTATCAAGGCTTTTGTAACGGCCCGGAATTTTCATCCCGGTCTTCCCGGGAGGCCCAGGGCATTTTGGTAATTTTGGGTCGGGCCGACAGGGCCGGTTATGTAATTGTTAATTGCCGGAAAAATTATGAGTCGATTTGAATGGGATCGGGAATTTTGGTGAAGACATTTGGGCTTGGGAAAAGGTAAAAATAAATAGGGAATTAAATAGCGCGTCGAGTGAGATTCTAGCCAAAGACGTGTCGCGTGCTAGGCAGGGGGCGCTGCCAGCCGAGCCACTGGGCGCGTTTGTTAATCTAAACGCGCGATCTAATACATATGCCTGTGTGATGCGCGTTTTGGTTTAAAAGGGCCAGCTCGCCCGAGCTTCTCCTTCTTCTTCCCCATTTCCTTCGCAATTTTCTTCTCCGACCGACTGCGTTCCTTTGCGATTTTCTCCCTCGCCGACCAGCCAATTCCGAGCTCCTCCTCTCCAATTCGAAGCCCATTCTCCCTCCGAACAGCTGGTAAGTTCTTCCTCTTCTTCCTTTCCTTCGAAAAATCCGATTTCTTTCCCTTGGTTCCGATTTCGTTCTGCCACGTGGAGTGAGGAGATTCGTGTGGTTTTTGTGCAGCTAGTGTAGGGGAAGTGGTCCAGCTTCAAATCGCGTGTCGAATCTTCCCCAATCGCCCGGAATCGAGCTCATTTTCTCCGATCCTCTGTTCGCGCACTGACTGCTCGCGTGCAGAGGCGACCACCGCCGCCGAGCTCGCCAAGACCGCGCGCGCAAGGCCGCCTCGCCCAGCCCGCAACGGGTCGCTCTAGCCCCGCCGCTCGCCGAAGTCGTGCGGCGAGCGCCCAGCCGAGCCTCTCCGTGTCGCCCGTGACGCTCGCCGCGACGCCTCTGTGCCGCCTCGCGCCCGTCTCGCAGCAGTGAAGCGGCGCCAATGGTAGGCGCGCAGTGCGCGCGCCGCGCGCTCACCTCGCGCCCGGCCAAGCGCCATTCCTGCGCCCGGTAGCGCCCGGCCCACCACATTACTCGTGCGTTCGTCGCGCCTCGTGAGTTGCTCCTAGTGAGCCTTGTTTGTTTTATTATATTAAGGCCTATTGTGTGATTTTTTTGTGATTGATAGGTTCTCGATAGCTAGTTCGGGTTTGTTTGCCACCTAGGTTTTCGTGTCAAATCGTCCCCCACCAAGGTAAGGATTTCTTTACAGGAGTTGTGTGGACCTGCGATATATTATGCGATTCTTTGATTGATCGCTTGTTTGTGTTTATTGACATGTGTAGCTAGGTATTCTATTCTCGAATTCCCGATTAGCATGATTTTCTGATTTAATTCTCATGTTAATCCATGCTAGGTTGTTCCTTTCTAGCATGCTCGTGATTCTTCCTTGCTCCGTAGTATCATGCTAGGCTCGTTGTATTCTTATTGAGCACGTATTGGATTTTATGGATTTGTTTGGTGATTGCTAGGGCAGGTTAGAGTTAGAGGTAGATAGCATCATCCGGGCCCGATGCATAAAGTACCTTGCATCCATGGCGGGGACGCCGAGCAAGTCATTAGATCCCCTGGACCCCGTGAGGATTAGCTAACCCAAGCGAGCGAGAGGCCCCGCAATCTTGGGTGAGGGTGATGATCGTTAAATGCCCCAACCGTCGGGATGATGACTTGGCATTGCCTCGTCCCCGGCGATCGGCACGTCCTCGGCGTGTTCGGCCGTAGCCCCGATTGCCACCTGTTAAGGCAAGGACGGCTTCCTGGTGTAAGCCTACCACGACCGTTCCTTGGCCCCAAGTGCGGTGGTTCAGGCTGACATAGTTTACGTGTCCAGGTCTCACACCCCTATGTCAGTGACACCGATCCAAAGATTTAGTTAGGCGTGGTAACTGGACATGGGCAGCTTGCCTCTAGACCAGCACCCCATGGTCTGCGCAGAGCACGCGTTGAATGCTTACGCTCATTACAAATACGCCTGACCGGAGAGCTCCTCGGATCTTGAGCGGTGTACCTTTCGTCGACGAGAGAGACAGCCGACGCGGGACTTGTTTCTCGTATAGGCGACTTATGTATTGGATGTGTGGTGATATTATTCGGACTAAGACCTTAAATTGGCATCCGAGGCCCAAGTGTGGGCTAAGTTATGTGCTCTATTCTGTGTTTATATTCATAGCTTGCATACGCTCATCGAGATGACCATGTATATCGTATTGTACCTCGGTTGGGGATTCTTACTGAGTAATTCGTTACTCACCCTTATTGTGGTTTTTCCACAGTAACCAAGTTTGCGAGACAGGATGGTGAAGGAGGAGAAATTTGTGATCATGGGGCTCGATCATCAAACTCGATTTTGTGTTATGACTCTTTATGTTTTATTTTCCCCGAAAGCCTGTAGGCGGGCAAGGAGCCCTAGGATGTTTTCTTGAATATTTTGTGGATTCCAGCATTATTGTATTTAGACATGTTTTGAATGATTTTAAGAAATCTCTGATCGGAGTATACTTTGGAAATGTATTTATCTTGGAACAGGTGCTTGGAAACAGGGACAGGTTCCAGGGAAATTGTCTAGTTTTTAAAGGGGTTATTTTGAATATTTTGTTTTAATTGGAATCCGAAATCATGTTTGTTTAATGTCCTTTACTTTGAATGTCTGCATTGGGGTAAGGGCCCATTTAGTGCCCCATTCGGGTCGGTCCCTTACAGCTTTAGAGGGGATGGCTCTGAGAGAAGGTCTGATGCATATCCTAGAGGTCGATATTCAGTGGAGGCCCCCTATTATGGTTGAGCTAGATGCTTTAGAGGTGTTAAAAGCTATTAGGGGGGACCTTTATGATCTGTCTGAGTTTAGCAATATTGTTGTTGACATTAAAGAGTTGATCTCTTCTATAGGAATTGTGAGTATTATGCATTGTAGTAGGTTTTGTAATAGTGTGGCCGATGTGTTGGCCAAACAAACTTTTTCGATGTGTCTTGGTAGGATTGGTAGTTCTTCTTCTATGGAGGACAGGGTCGATTTTTGGAGGGGGAATCTCCCCCCTGTTGTTGCCTCCGCTATGGAGGTTGATTGTATGAGGTTGGTGGTTTGTTCTTAATGAATGTTCTTCTTTTTTTCAGAAAAAAAAATGTTATCCTAAACAGAAAACTATAGGATTTTGTAATTCGCTCAAATAATTAAGCTAAGCGAACAAAACTTAGCGAATTCTTGCTATGATGTAGCGAAAGTTCTAGCGAACAGCTATTAAATTTAGCCCTTAACTCTCAATTCTTGAGAGTTATCGGTCGACCTTCGAGAGGATATAAATGCCCTCGTGTAGGAATATGAAAAATTATCATACAAGTTAATTCATTTGTAAATAACATTTGAATTATTTTGGAGACTTTTATTTCATTCGGATTAAATGTGTACCCTCATTTCATCTTTCATTCTCTTGGTTTATTATTTTTCCTTAAAAAAAATGAAATTTTTTTTCTTTCTTTCTGAAAAAAAATTATCAAAACAAGTTTTTAAAAAAAGGTTAATAAAAAGAAAAGAATTTTGATTATTAGATATTTCTTTCATTTTTCTATTTCCTTGAAAAAGATATGTGTTTCTCTAAAAAAAGGGAAAGAAAAGACTTTGTTTTTTTTTATATCTAAAGTTGTAAAAAAAAAAAAAATCTTTATTTTGTTGCATTTGTATGTATTTTTAACATATAGATCATGATATAACATTTTTGGAGAAAATAATTGTGTTGTATTTCCATCCAAGTTAATTTATTTGTTATTCTATAACATTGAATTAATTTAAGACCATTGGTCCTCCACATTCTCACATATTTTTTCACTATATATTTTTATAAAAAAAAGGAAAATAATATCCCTCACCATATTCACACATTTAGATGTTATAATAATTTTAGGATAAGGTATGTCTTTATTACTTATATGCAATTCTTCATGAGTGATTTATGAAATTCATGTCTTATATTTAAACAATCATGGATATGGTAGTGAATTTCATGAGAGGTTTTTGAAATTTTAACTTTTATGTAAGATCTCACATGCTTATGATAAAAGATGATTTCATATTTCTAGTGCATTCATGGTCTAGAATTTCATATTCGTGTATGACATGACATTTAAGATTCAAGATGCATCTCATATCACTCGAGACAATTTTTTTTTTTTTTTTAATTTTAAAGTTTTGCATCACTATCTCCTTTTGCAATTCAATTTCAAAGAGTCAGTAACTTCAACATCACATCTCATACATATATGCACGCATGCATCTTTTCAACAAAAAATGAGAGTCAAAATTCAAACTAAATTGCATTCTTCATAAAAATAAAATTTGCATGAATTATCTTCTTTCTAAAACAAAATAGCTCAACGACCACATGTTCACCATTCTGAGGTACAAAACAAATTCATGACAAGTATAATGGTGAGTTGAACAGTATGAGATGAGCTATTAATCATATTCAGGAGCCAGTCACAAATATTCAAAATCTTGATTGAGGAAAGATTGGTAAAAGTTCAAGAGTAAATACAAGTTTGGAAAGCTTTTTTTTTTTTTTTTTGAAAATCGGGAAATCGGAGCTTCGCTCCCTTATACCCGGGGCACCACTGGCCCATCCCTAGACTGTGGAACCGGGATACTTCGAAGGATATTCTAGTTTAAGCGCTTTCCAGCAGCCTCAAACCAGTGATCTCTCAAGGAAGCATGTCTTGAAGTCCTTAGTCTCAACTGCTGGGCTGCCCTTTGGGGACCAAGTTTGGAGAGCTAAGATGAGGTGGCATGACATTGGCAAGATTCAGGAGTAACTAACAAAAATCTCATTACCTTGGAGAATTAGGAAAACTACAAAATTTCTTAACGAGACAATCTAGTTGAATCTAAAAAAAGACATGGTTATGGGTTAGACAAAAACATTACTGCCAAGAAATTTGTGCAAGCTGTCAAACTAGATTTTCATTGAAAAATGAGAATCTACTGAAAATAAATGACACAGATGATTCTACAATGCTTGAAGAAATCAAAGAAGTTTTATTAAAAAAGAAATGCAAGCATAATCTAAAGATATCTTGTGACAGTTGAGACTTCAAAAAAATGAAGAAGAGAAGTACACATGGTCTTAAAGGAAGAAATACAACAGCATAAGTAAAAGAAATGATTGAAACACCTCGAACTCTAAGGTGCAACGCTTTTGTTCTTGCATACCTACCTCTGGTGGAACCGAACACATAACCAACAAATCTAGTTTTTCCTCACAATTTGGGAAGTAATGAGATAACTATGATCCAATTTCAGTGTTCTATGTGGAACTTTTATCCCACTTATTTCAAAATAATGTTTTGGGCTCCAAGAATGGTAGAACCATTACAGTCACTCTATCTAAAATTGTATGACTCAAACGACCATTTTTGTTAAGTGAAACTTTGCTCTTAGCAAGCGTTGAAACTTATTACCAAATTACAACCACCATTTTTATTAAATAAATACTACCACACAATGTTATATCTCTTCCTTTCTCCACATTTTCATCCTTCAAAAGATGTACAAAGGGGGACAAAACTGTAGACACCACATTTTTGTTGGTTTTATTTATTTAACAATAATGTTTTTATTATTTTATTCTTTTTTTTATTTTATATATGGTTGTTTTAAAATAAATGGAAAAGTAAAATAAATAAATGAACAAATAAATTTAAATTTTTTTAAAAAAAACTATTTTTCTCAACCACACAGTTGAGGTTCAACTTGTTCCCTAATACTTTACTCTCACCACTATCCCACTTCCCATCTTTCTCTCACACAAGTTTTATCACCTATATAAGTATTTCATTTGTAAAGGAAAAGGGGCACCCAAAAAGTAGAGATTGAAAAAACGCCAAAAAAAAAAGGTTAGAGAAGAGAGACACAAAAAAAAAAAAAAAGAAGGCAAAAAGAAGGCAAAAATTTGGGTGGAAAAATTTTAAAATGAAAGGAATGAAAAGTTAATGTTAGATTTGGAAACAATGAAGGTGAAAACAAGAATGTTGGCAAGCACTCGACCCCCTCCAACGAGATTTCGATGATTCATACTTGAAGGCGATCTAAACAATCCATTGCACATAAACTCTTCTTTTCTCTTATGTATGAATTGAGATAAGTGCTTTCTTTCTCTAAATCTTAATTTTATTCTTATATTTGTTCATTTTTATGTTTCCATACTTAGTATGCTAATTTTCAATCACATCAATTGACAACTCTTAATTTCATTTTATCACATCTAATTATGTTGTATTTGAACTTTTCATACTTTAAATGTAAATTACAATTAATTCTGTGGTGATGTGAATTATGATTCGTTATGGTTAAATTATGATTAAATCATTACTAGTTTTGAGTTGCAATAAATTAATCTTGATTTATCTTTGATTAGAAATTAGATATATATGTTTAAATTGCAATTTTACCCATAATGCTATATTTTTTTCTTTCTAGTTGATATTTCTTTTTTTTTCTTTTTTTTCTTTTTCTAATTCCTATCTGTATGTAGTATATCGTAAAATTCTTTGAACCATAACATGCTTTGTTTCATTTTGAATTTGACATGTAACATATTGGTTTTATTTTTGATTTGGTCACAATTGTACAGTAATTGAATTCATAATATTTGTTTAATTCCAATTTGACTCACATAATAATGATTTCTTTCAATTAGTTCGTAATTTTTTGTTTACTTCCAATTAATTGTTGTTTGGTTAAACTTCAATGTTAATCTGAATTGTATGTTAACATCTTCAATGGAGCTTGGGATTGTTGATCAAAATTTTAAATAAAAATGCATATTTGAAGTTTTTATTCACATGTGAAAATTGGTTTTTTTCAATTAAGTAATTAATGAATTTTAAATACAAATTGACTATTATAATATTTTGGTGAGCAACTCTGTCTAGGCTGGGGTTTTTAAGTATCTGTAGGGAACACCCCTACCTAGGAATTGACACCAAAATTGAAGCAATCTATTTGTATTTGATTTCGTTAATTAATTTTTGAAGTTCACAAAATTGGAACTTTTATCTTTAGAAGAAAAGTAGTGCTCCCTTTTTGGGTTTCAATGAAACTCCAAAAATACATTAAATTCTCTCAAAGCCATTTCGTTTTGATTAGGAACCAGTAGCGTTTCTTTCTGGCGATAATGCTAGAAATACATGAAAATTTCTTGTGATACAAAAATCAATAACAACTCATTAGGAACCATTATTTTCTAGTGTTCTCTAAGTGAAAAACTTATTTTAAAACTCAAAGTAAATTTAAAGACTTTTCAAATGGTCGTAAGCCATTCATAACCATTAATTCATAATTTTTATAAATGTGAATGTGAATTGATATCATTTAGACATTTTAAAATAAAATTATACAAATATTTAACATTTTTTAGTCAATTTTAAAATTTAAAGTTTTTTGACAAAATATTTTATTTAAGAAAGATTTATTTCGAGAGTTGAGTAATATGTCTTCGTAGAGTTGGGTGCAGGTATACTAAAATTCTCATATTTCTTTTTTAAAAATAAAGTCATGTATGACCTATGACGGAGTTGAGATTTCTCATATTCTTTAGGAAAAAAAAATTCTTTAAATAAAAGAAAATTTTAACATGATATTAAATTGATTGGTATAATCCTATTTACCATGTCGACCCTTACTTTATTTTTAAAGTTAAGGTAAGATCAAATGTGAGACATTTGTTTTCATAAAACTAACATTTTTTAGTTTAACATAAAAGACCATTTCATGATAAAAATATAATTTGGGATATAATAAGATAAAATGTGGTAACCGTTTTCAAACGGGTGTTGTAGGATGTTCATACCTTCCTTACACTCAAGCGACTCCCGAACCTAATCTGGTTATGTAGATCATTTTTTTATCTTTTAATTAGGTGACCAATCACCCCTTCAAAATGGTTCGTGGCGACTCCAAAACTCTTTTAATTAAAGGAAGCTCTTGGGAGAGGACGTCGGCCGATCCGCGTCGCTATCGCGTTGCGACAACTATTATTATTATATTTTAATAAATAATATTAATATGATTACAAACCTACAAAAAAATATTGATTTTAATAATATAATAATAAATATTATTTCATAGATTTATAATAATTGATAATAATAATATAATAATAAATATTATTTTTTAAGTTTATAATAATAATGATAAATAATATTAATTTTTTAGCTTTATAATTATAATAGTAATTAGTATTATTATTTGTTAGTTAATAGTAAGTTACCTCTGGATTGCAAATCAATTCATTAAAATAGTTGAAAACAAATATTCCATAAAAAAGACATCATTAAATTACTAATTAAAAATACGAGTAATCTTCTTCAATAATTATTTGAATATATTTTTATAATGTTTTCATTTAAGTTTGCTTACTATCTTTTATTTTCTAAAATATTTGATTCTATTAAAAAAAAAAATTTTTATAGCAATGTTGCGAATGATATACCAAAATTGTTTTTAAAAAATAAATCATTTGTAGTAACAAGGTAGATAAACAAAATTTTTAAAAACAATGTACATAGAATAATTGGATGATGAATAATCATAATTGATGTCTAAAAAATGCAGAAATAGGGAAATATTTAATAATAATATTAAAAAAAAGTCATAATACAAAAGGTAGAAGAAAAGAATAAACTTTAGTAGAGAAAAATATCACATGCTTAATTACTTGGAAAGAAGGTAAACATGTTAATGTTCAAAATTAAAAATAATAATAATAATAATTAACGTATGGTGAGGAGCATGATAAGAAAGTTGAGAAAAAAATAATAATGACAAAAATACAATTTATTTACTATGCATTATGCATTGTATTTCACATAAAAACCAAGTGAAAAGTTGGAATGATTTTAAAAAATGAATGGTTGTAGAATAGATTCCAACACCATCTTCACAAACAATCAATGAATCAAACACTAATGGGAGTTTGGATTTCAAACCAACCCAAATCTAACAGCTAACCAAACATGGCCATATGGATCGATCTTATAATGCCCACATTATTAAAACAGATTAATTTAGAAATTTGACATCAGAAACACAAATATAGTTGGATGTATACAAATTAAAAGATTTAATATTCAGCAACGCATCAGTGTACGATCCAATCAGCACAATGTATATATAAGAAAGGTTAATCCCAAAAATAAAAGCACTAATTATGTAAAAACCTTTTTTTCTTGTTGTTTGTTGAGGTCTTGTGGTAGAATACCACTCGATAAATAATTGGCCAAATCTACAAATCAAGGTAATTCAACAATGCAGATTTATGCGACAGCAAATAGCTGCTCATTAAGAAAATTTTCCTTGATTTTATAATTGCTCATTGTGTATTATGAGATTTTCTATATTGTTTTAAGGGGTCCATTTTTAAAATTTATTGTCAAAATGGATCACATTTCAAACAATTTCTTCAAATGAATTGTGGCGTTTCTTCAAGAGACTGCACATGCTTTGATTTTAGCCAAAAATAGTTTGGCTTCTTTGGTGGTCACACTGGTGGCGCTGCAGTTTGGTTAACCTACAAAATCTCACTCGAGTTTTGTGAGATTTGGTTCGATTTTTTTTTTTTTTTTCTAACCGGTGTTTCTTTATTTATTTATTTACCTTAAATTCTCAAAATATGGGCATTTTTCTTTTCTTTTTTTTAGTTTTTAATTTTCTGTCCTTCCATTTTTCTTTCTTCCATTATTTAGTTTTATATGAAATTACTTCTATTTTTTAGATGATTTTTTTTTTGGAACAAATATATATTTATTATTTGTTGCATTCTCATCGAGTATACTTACTTACTCGTAAGCAATTTCGAGGCATACTTAGCAATAAGTTTAACTCTAAATTATTTACTGTACAATTATATAAGCACCGGGAACGCCTCGAACAATTTTTTGGCGCCGTTGTCGGGAATTGATTATTTAAAATTAATATTATTAGGACTAGAGTAGTTTTTTATTGCCAAAAAGGTTGAATGCTTGTATTTCAAGGGAACCTAGATTCAAGGTAATACAACCAACAAGGAAAGAAGTCCCAATCACATTACCACAAGCACGGGCTTCAAAGATGGCATTCAATCACTTTGTGAATCAACAATGGAACAACACTATAACCGCGCAGCACACACGGTTTATTCAGCAACAAGGCTATGCGGAAGAGACATACACAACCAACTTTTATTTAGTGCATCTTAACTTGGAACAACAGTCGTAGTTTAGGGGAAGTCATAGCAGTATTTTTCAGCATCACTCCGGTCTACAAGGAAATCACAGCAACATGAGGCATACATGGGAAGCTAGGAGTCATGAACATAGGAAACCACTGTACAATCATGTATAGTCTCTTGAGTAGGGGTGTTCAAACAACCCGAAACCTGAACAACCTGAACCAACCCAACCCAAATTGACAGGTTGGGTTGGGTTTAAAATCATGAAATATTCATGGGTTAGGTTGGGTTAAGGATTGACCTAAAATTAGCCCAATCCAACCCGACCAACATGAAATTGTTATTTAGTTTAAAAATATATATATTTTTACTATAACATAATTATATATGCCTACATATTTTTTTATTTAATTATTATTGTTAGACTTTTTATTTCCCATAATCTTTCATATTTTTTCAAATCTTTATAATTTATATATAATGATAAATATATAGTCAAATTATGTAAAACTCTTTGTTGATTTTAATTATATATTTGTTTTATAGAAGTCTAATTATGTTATCTATTTTTGTTGTTTTAATTAACTATTCGTTTTATGTTTTATAATTTGAATCTTCTATATGAACCATAATTTTATATTTATATTCATTTCATTACCTTGATTGAAAATTATATTTTATTATATATATATATATATAATGTATGACTAATTTGATAAAAGATTTTATAATTATAATTTATTATTGAACCCGATGATCTAACCCAAAAATATAAGGGTTGGGTTGGGTTGTCTCTTTAATTGGGTTGAGTTGGGTTGGAAAAATGACCAACCTGAAATTTTGGGTTGGGTTGAAAACCTCTCTAACCCAACTCAACCCAACTCATGTTCACCCCTACTCTTGAGGATATAACAATAGAAGAAGAAGAGCAGCTACGACAAAAGAAATGGATGAGAGACAATGGTATAATACTTGAACCTCATCGGCCCAATCATGAGCACAAACAATCTCTAGAAGCAAACACGGAGAAAAGCGCAACCTATAATACCAACAAAAAAGAGACATATATGAAGGCCGACATGCTTAATGCGGTATCCGCCGTGGAATTTTTCGATGATCTTGAACTCTCATGGGAAGATTTCCAGCTGACCACGTTAAAACGAGAAGAAACAGCCAAAGCTCTAAGGCCTATAGAAGAAGTAGAGAGGGAACGAAGGAGACATTTTCGCAATAGGAGGAAAATTCTTTGGGAAAACACAAGGAGAGAGGAAAATTCTAGCCTCTTATATCCTTGTGAATAGCGATGAAGAAACCCTTTTAGTAGCAGATCACCTGGTATTGACGGGCAGATCAGTGGAGAATTATCCTCAGCATGGGGCAACCCAATGAGAGGAAAGAACAATCAAGATGGAAACTAATAAGGACAATGAAGAATCCATAGAAGAGGATCCGGAAGAAGGTGAGCCATGTGAGGATGAAGTCGAGAAATACCCTAGAGAGGCTGAGGTTCTGTTGAGAATATGGGGTAGGAACAAGCATTTAGCGCGGCGGAAGCATGTCAATAATACAAATTTTTACAATAATTAGTCCAATTAATTATCTTTGATTAATCTAATTAATCTAAATGAAATACCCTAGGTGATTAACGTGTTATTGGAAAAGAATACTTACATTGACTGTCGCCTCTAATCTAATCTGGCACATCTTTATGTTGAGCAGGATCAACTATTCCCCCATGGAAAAACATGAACCATCTCCTCGGCTCCTCTAGGCCATGGCTTCTTTGCTACCACTAAGTGCTTGGTGGCAAGCCTTTAGAGAAGGGAGCTAAAACACTTTGTCAGAATTGTCTAACTATGGAGGAGAAAAGAGATCTCAGCTTTCAGATAGGTTTTTCAACTTATGAGAAATGTTACTCTGAAAGTGAGTGGGATCAGAATGAAAGCCTCCAAGGCTTCTGACTCGAGCGTCATGAAGGGACGTTGGGACCAATGTTACAAACGTGGTTATGATTAGCATGAATTGATCCCACGACACGCAAGTATACATGGTCTATAGCAAGTAATAAGTAAATGTAACGGCCCAGATTTCTATTCTGATTCCCTAGGTGTGTTTGATTAATATTTCGGTTGTTTGGTTGGGCCGTTAGGGCAGTTTTAGCCCTTAGAGACATTTTGGTCATTTTGCCCTCAGTTTTAGCCGATCTTCATTTAACTAGAGTTTTGGACAGTTCTTGTCATTTGTTAAGACTAGTTGTTCTTCGATTTCTGGTTTCTAAGGTTGGAATGCATTTTAAGAAGTTTGGTGGCTTTCTAGTTAAAGGAGAAAATAAGGATTAATTGTGTGGTTGTTGGGACTCGAAGGGTGTTGGATTTCGGAGTTTGGCTTTTAGATAAAATAAGAGATTAAAAGTGTCACTCTTGGGATTCGAACCCAGGTCGCTAGGAGTTGAAGTTGGTTGTTGTTTAATTGGAAATTAATTAGTGTTGCTGCTAGGATTCGAACTTGTGACCAGCTAAGCTTGGAAGCTTCTTTGAGAAAAAGGAAAAGAAAAAGGTGAACCCGGGTTGGTCTAGTTACAGCAGTTGGCAAAAAAGAAGCAGTTCCAATTTAGCCATGTGAGTTTGTGTGCCCTTGTTTGTTTGTTAACTCATTTATCCCTTGTTGGTTTGGAGGCTTGTTCTAAAAAGGATTAAATTAGGAAGTTAATGCGTTGGAGCTGGGACTCGAAAGGGAGATGGCCAAGGTTGGAATAGTTAAATCAAAAGGACACGTGGCGAAAGGGGAAGCATTTTGCGATTAGGAGAAACCTTCAGTGCGTTTTCGTCGACTCCAAGAACATAAGCCTTCATTTTGTGCATTTTTATAACGGCCCAGTTTTCTATCCCGGTTCTCGAGGAGCTTCCGGTTCAGATTCAGTGGTTCGGTTGGGCCGTTAGAGCTGTTTTGACCCTTAGGGGTATTTTGGTCTTTTTGCTCCCCGGGCAGGATTTGTGGATTTTCAGGGCTTCGAGGCAGCTCCTGCCTTTGTTGAGGCTTGTTTGTTGTGGGCTGCGAGTCCCGAGGTGTTTGGGCCTTTCGTTTGGGAGTTCGGTTGTGATTTGGGTTTTGGGCAAAGTTATGGTTGTTTGGGTGTTTCCTTTGGGATTCGAGCCCGGTCCCTCAGTGTTGGTTTGGGAGGTTGATTTGAGTGTGATTTATTGTTTGGAAAGGTTGCTTCAGTCGGGTCTCGAAGGAGGAAGCCGGGAAATGGGATTTAAGGATTTTAAGGATTTTTGGAAAATTGGAAAATTGGATTTATTTGGATAAGGATGGAAAATTAATAAAAGAGAAAAAGAAAAGAAAAAAAAGAGAAAATCCCATTTTCCCCCCATTTTTCCCTTTCTCTCTCCTCCAACCCGAGCAGCCCCTCCCAGCCCCCCTTGGTCGCCCGAGAGCGGCCCCACCGGCTCGCCCCTCACCGCCCACGCGCGAGAGCCAGCCGAGCCGAGCCAAGCCAAGAGTCGTCGTGCAAGCGTCGCCCAGGTCCTCCCCAGCTCGCCCAGCCTGCCGATCGCGTCGCATAGTGTCGCCCAGGCCGCCCGAGACGCGTCGCACAGCCCTCGCCCAGCCCCGCGTCGCCCTCGCCCTGGTCCGTGCGCCCTGTAGCTCACCGTTCCGTGCTAGCCCGAGCGCCCCGAGCCATCGCATCGCGTCGCCCCGCGTGCGCGTCCCTGTAGCGCCTCGTGTCGCTCGCGCCCGTGCGCGCCGTCCCCTATGACGAGCCGCGCGCGCGCCCCGCCTCGCTGCTCGCCTCGCGCGCGCGCCGCTCGCGCGCCCTGCGCGTGTCTGCGCCCCATCGCGCCAGCGCTGCGCGCTAGCCATTGACCTCTGCGGCGGCGTGCTTGTTGTGTGTTGGCTTGGCCCGAGCCTTGTGGCTTCTCGGATGGTATTTCTCGAGTCTTTTCTTCGTTGGGCCCGGATTTATTGGCTGCTGGTTATGGTTTTATTGGGCTGTTTTATGTAATTGATTTGGGTGCTTTATTTGTTGTATAGGTTGTTCGGGTTCGATTAGAGGCTCGAGGATTGCTTGATTGATTTGATGATTTGTTATTGTGTTGCTGCTTGTCCCAGGTAAGGATTTCTTACCGTGGTTGTGTGGACCCTGCGATATATCTCGATATGCCTTGCTTGTTTGCTTGCTGTTATGAGCATGTTAGAGATAGAGCAGTTGATTGATTTCTTGCTAGCATGTTTGCCTGATTTTACATGTTAGTGTCATGCTAGGTTTGTTCTGCCAGCATGCTTGTGATTCCTGCTTAAGTTGTAGTATCATGCTAGGTAATGAGATTTATGTCGGTCATTGCTTGCTAGCCAGGAATCATTGATTTTGCTCTGTACACTTAAATAGAGTTGTAGGGTTTGTCATCATCTAGAGGCTGAGCGGACATAACGTACTTTGTCCCCACTGATCGGGAGTAAAGTGTGCGAAGCATAACGTATCTTGCTACCCCCCCCCCCGGTCGCCAAGGTGGATTTAGCTCAGGTCTGGAGTAAAGTGTGCGAAGCATAACGTATCTTGCTACCCCCCCCCCCCCGACCCGCCGGTTGTGGACTTAGCTACCCACTTCGGCAATAGCCTAGTTTGTAGCCTGCTAGAGCGGAACCCTGCCATCGGTGTAAGCCTGCCCTGGCCGGTTCTTAGCTTCAGGTCGGTGGATCATCTTTGCATGATGATGAGCGCCGAGGGCCTCGCGCGCCATCGTGATCGTGACACGCGCCCGGAGTCATAGGCATGCGTACTTGGCCCGCGTAGTTTGCCCTTAGGCCCCGCATTTACGCCGGTTGCAGAGAGCATGCGGTGTTGGCGCGCACACGCGTTAGTTGCCGGTTCGGAGAGCTCCCCGGGCTAATGTCGTGAGTACACCATTCCTTCCATTAGAGCTCGACTTGGGTACTCTCCGTAAGTCCGGATTTAGTGCAAGGGCAAGGAGGCCCTTGAGGACATTCTAGGGATCAGTGTATTCCCCCCCGAGTGACAGATACCTCGGTGATGTCCCGGATTGGTCAGTGTATCCAATCCATTAGGCCGGAAGTAAGAGACTTCCGATGGCTCCAGATCTTGTTTTATGAGCTCGTTGAGCTATGATCTGTGTTGATAGCTGTTTGCTTGCATGTTGAGGTGCTAGATGACTGATGTATCGTATTGTACCCCGGTTGGGGATTCTTACTGAGTATCTTTATACTCACCCTTATTTATCTTTCAGGTAGCTTGGGACAACACCGGGATGGCTAGCGGAGGAGCCGATTGATCATGGGAGCCGTCGGCACTCATCCTTTTATTATTGCATTGTTTATTCAGCATGTAGATGGACAGGAGTCCTAGGGGAACATTGTTTAAAACGTTGTTTAAATTGTATTGTATATTTTTATAAATACTGGCCAGGATGTTTTACTTCGTTGGATGGTTTAAATGAAAACTGTCTTTTATGTTTTAAGGGTTCCCCCTTCTCATTTGTTTTGAAAGGTTTTAAATATGAGCACTAAACCGCTTGATATCATATTTAACTTGCATGTCGAGTGAGAACCTCGGTTTAGGGCCATGTTTTGGGTCGGGTTTGTCACAGTTGGTATCAGAGCATAGAGTCATAGATTTTGTAGACTAACCTGCTTTGTAGGTTGTTGCTCCCATGATAATCAGCACTCCACGGCCGCCAGGTTTGTCTGAGTTCAATTACGCTAAGGGGTAAGAATTTACAATATTTTTCATCTAGCTTTTATGCCTTGTGTAGAGTTGTGGAGCGGAGACGAGCAGGTTCTGACTCGTTGTTGGTTTGGGCTTAGAGAGCCATCATGCCAACTTTCGCGAGGCGCAGCGATTTGATGAGCAGTGAGAGCCCCAGCGTGGGCCAGCTTTTATGCTTTGTGCAGATCGCCAGTGTGTCGATCGCACCCAGAGGGAGGCAGAGCTTGGACTCCCGATGGCCATTTGTGGCCCAGTTGTTGCTTTTCCCCTAGTGAGAGGGTGGAGGTGCTCGTCGCGGATCGCCGATATGTTGATCGCACTCGAGGAGAGCGGGGACGCCTTGGCATGTCCGACCGAGGAGTTGGACCGATTGTGTTGATGTTGAGGCCGCGTCCCGTGGTCGTTTAGGCCCGTTGGCGAGTTGGCCCTGGCAGTTGAGTTGCCAAGTGGATGGGGTAGAGGTTAGCACGCCTCAGAGTGAGACTCCTTGAGCAGAGTGTGCTCCAGCCATGAGAGATTTAATGGCAGGTCTTTAGCTATCAGAGAGCGGAGACCCAGGCGCAGTTGTAGCGCATAGTGAGGAGTCCCGGGCACAGATATCCCAGCTGACTGAGTTTGTTTCAGCATTTTCCCCCCAGTAGCTCTTGTAGCCCCAGAGGTTCCCGGGAGGGCATGATCAGCAGGTTTTTGCCTTCGAGTTTGTTGGCGTTGATGGAGCCGCCCAGTTTGGCAAGTGGATGCCTGTAGAGCTCGATGTTTTAGAAAGTCCTACTGCTAGTAGTAAAGCAGTTGACCAGGTTTGAGTTTAGCATCCGTGTGTGGGGATGCCCATTGCTCGAGAGGCCGAGGTGTGCCATTCTGTCTTTGTTTGGTACAAAGCAGATTGGTGGTGGTAGTCCCTTGAGAGAGGTAGACTAGCAGAGTCTCCACCAGTCGCCCGATTGATTGGCGAGTTGCCGTGTTAGTGGCCTGAGGCAGATGTAGAGACATCTTTGCCCCCTTGCAAGCTTGCTGTTGTTTTGCAGCCAGTTCTTTCAGTGCCCTCGTAGCCAGGGTGTAGTGTGGAGTTTGCTTGCCAGGGTTTTATCGATTTGTGGATTTCAGCAGGCTAGTAGAGTGGAGCACTCTTTTTATTTGGATGTTCCCAGTGTGGAACGAGTTGTTGCCACCCGAGGAGTTGGCCTGAGCTTCTGTTGAGCATCGAGTGAGATGCAAGAGTTGGCCTGAGCTTTGTTGAGCATCGAGTGAGATGCAGAAGTAAGCCTGAGCTTTTGTTGAGCATCGAGTGGGATGCAGGAGTAGGCCTTGGCATGTTTGTTGGTCGAGATGCCAGAGATTAGGCTGCTCGAGTGTTTGGACTCTTGTGTTGAGTGCCATTGCCCCGTCACTTGGAGTGTGACCTTTCCTCAGAGGGGCATAAAGCTCGTTTAAGGCTGATTTTTGTTGTAAAGGATGTTGTGCCTGTTGGCACCAGGCTTTGAGAGGAGGCCTAGTTTGAGGCCAGTTGGCTCTGTTGTGCAGGTGGTTCCATGGCCGCCCGGAGTATAGCATCCCCGCTAGTCTTGTACCCATTTCCTGAGGTTGCACCTGGTTGGGTTGCATAAGAGATCTTGCTCGGTGGTAGTCAGAGGACTACAAGTATGAGGTTTTCGAGGGAAAGTAGGAGCTTTCCTTGGTCACCGAGAGTTGGGTACCAAAGGATGTTGTAGGCTGTTAAGAGCTAGCGCGTTCGAGTTCTCGCGCCTGTGTTGTGAGCCTGTGAGCCAGATGGATGGTAGCATGTTTCGGCTACCCTTTGAGTTACCCTAGTATGGGTAGTGTTGGCATCGAGGATGCGTGGTTGATCCAGTGTTAGAGCCATGAGTTGGATGGCTGTTCGGAGTGTTTAGTGAGCACATTGGCTTGAGGTATGTAGCTTGGTGTGGATTCGCTCTTGTAGAGTGAGTTGGCCAATGTGGCTTTTCGTGGTGAGTTGACCCCGAGTGGGTTTGAACTCTTGTTGCTCCCTGGTTAGTAGTGGCTCTGTTGGAGGCAAAAGTTGCCCTGTGTGAGAGCCCTTGTTGGCATTGGATCAAGTTGGAGCTGTACACCCCGGTGTACTTTTTGTGTAGCTCGTTCTGTGGTTTATGTTTGGAGAAACCACGAGAGGTTCGTGTTGAGGAGCCAGTGCTCAGTCTTTGAGGTGTCAAGGCTTTGGTTCTTGGCAAGTGCCCTAGTTTTGGTAGTAAGGATGCCGTGCTCGTTGCCGGGTTGTTATTTAAGCAAGTTTTTCTTGTTGGTCCTTAGCCTGGTCAGAGTTCAGTTGGAACTGAACAAGAGCGGTGGTAGCAAAGCCACGCAGTTTCTGATCGTTTTGGCTAAGAGAGCTGTTCGGATCCTTACCTTGGGCAGAAGTTTTTTTGTGGTTGAGCTTTGAGTAGGAGGATGACGCATTCTGTAGCGTTTCCGGTCCTCTTGGTTTTCAAGAGTTGGTGTTGGCCAGCGTAGTTGAGATGCTGGAGAGGGTTGTGCCCGTGTAGCCGGTTGTCTGTTAGATCGTTTGACGACCGTGTTTGTCGGAGGGTGATCGGACGATCCCTAGTTTGTGGAGAGCCTCTCTAGAGCTCAGTTAGACCCAGGCAGTGTTCCTTGGGTGAGTTGCTTGCAGATTTGGCAGTCTAGCAAGCTAGTGCTTGTTTGGAGCAGAGTCCGGATTGGTTCTGGTTTGGAGGCTAGTTGGTGCTTGGTGTTGACCAAGATTTGGTTCTCTTGATGTTTCAAGAGCTAGCTCGGTTCGAGCATGAGGGCGTTGCCCTGAGGATTTGTTCCTAGTCAGGTGGTTTTGGGAGTTGACCCCTCCCTCGGCAGTTGAGTAAGTTCTGCTAGTTCTGGTTGGTGGTCCAATCAATTGAGGTTTCCCTTGGGTGTTGCTTCCAAGAGAGTTGGTTGTTGTTTGCCCTTGGGTTTGAGCTAGTCAGCGAGCGTGTGTGTAGTTCGCTGCCCTTCAGAGTTTGCTTGCTGGGAAATCGTTCCCGTTGAGGAGTCAGCGTAGCTCCTGAGTTGTGTTGTGGATCAGAGTAGCGCAGTGGTTAGCCCAGTTAGAGGGTCCCTGCATTGTGTTGTTAGCAAGCGAAAAGTTGTTTGTCCCCGCAAGAGCGGAGGCCAGCCAGTTTAAGAGTTGAGCTTTTGCTGGAAGTTGTTGGTTCTTTGGGGTTTGAGGAACCCCTAGTTTCTATGGTGGTTGTGTTGCACCATGGATGCCAGCCTCGAGCATATCTTTGGAGATAGCCTCGTCGGTTCGTTTTCCTTGCGATGTTCCGAGTGTGGAGTTCTAGTCGCAAGATGAGTTAGGCCTTGGCTAAAAGGAGGAAGTCCTTTGAGTAGCCTGTTGGACTTAAGAGTTGAGCGGTAGCTTGGAGGCAAGCTTTGCTCGTGATGAGCTTGAGTTGAGTTTCTGCTGAGCAAGCCTTTCTCGGGCTTTGTTCCTGTTGTTGTTGTGCTTTCGCAGTTGGCGTTAGCGGAGCCTCAGTTGAGTGAGTTGGCACAGTGGTGCCGTGGCTTTGGTTGGTTAGCCCTTGAGTTGCTATCCTCAAGGTGTTGTGTTGCTAGTAGCTGCGTGATGGTTTGGTCATTGCAGCCCGAGGTTTTCCATGAGAGGAATGTTGGTTGTTTCCTTGCCTGGCAATGTTCTCTTTGGCCAGTTGCTAGTAGATTTGCATGGAAAAGTTTATGTTCGGCCGTTGAGAGGCTCTAGTTTGTTGGCTTGGCCGAGTAGAGCTTGTGCCTGGTTTTGGCCATTTAGGGTTAGCCGTAGCTGAAGTTTCAGCTCGTGCTTGTTGGAAAAGTTTGCCTTTTGGATCAATCGCCAGTTGGTGGTTCGATTGCTTTTCGTTAAGGCTTTAGGCAAGCTTTGTGGTTCGCTGGTCTCTTATGAAGCAAGAGTAGGCTGTTTAGTTTCTGGAACCTGAGAGGTTCAGTTGTTTGGCCAGCATGGTGTAGAGTTGAGGCTGTTTGTTAACAGTTGTGGGCATTCAGAGAAGTTACGCCAGTGCGTGGCGTTGAGTTTTGGAGCTTGTGGCCAGTCTGCGAGTTTTCTAAGAGTAACACCGTAGAGAGGTGTTCAGTGTTGGATTAGCAGGGTTTATTTGAGCCCCAGGTTTGTAGGCCTTCTAAGATCCTTGAGCGGATCGGAGCAGTGGCCTTTCGGTTAGCTTTGCCAGTCTTTGATGAGATAGTCGTGGCACACTCGATAGCTTTGTGGCTTTGAGCCTTTGAGAACCCAAGAGGGTTTGGTTCTCGAAGATGGGCTCGTGTTGTCTTAGCCGAGAAGTTCAGTTGGCTAGGAATCAGTGGAGTATTCCTAGAGCCGTTTCGTCTTAGGACTTTCGAGAACGAAAGTCTTATAAGGAGGGAGTATTGTAACGGCCCAGTTTTTAATCCCGGTTCTCGAGGAGCTTCCGGTTCAGATTCAGTGGTTCGGTTGGG
The DNA here is from genome assembly GCA_036507275.1 of Sicyos edulis. NCBI lineage: Eukaryota > Viridiplantae > Streptophyta > Magnoliopsida > Cucurbitales > Cucurbitaceae > Sicyos > Sicyos edulis. The sequence continues at coordinate 13,599,487 of CM071851.1, forward strand.
CCGTTAGAGCTGTTTTGACCCTTAGGGGTATTTTGGTCTTTTTGCTCCCCGGGCAGGATTTGTGGATTTTCAGGGCTTCGAGGCAGCTCCTGCCTTTGTTGAGGCTTGTTTGTTGTGGGCTGCGAGTCCCGAGGTGTTTGGGCCTTTCGTTTGAGAGTTCGGTTTGGATTTGGGTTTTGGGCAAAGTTATGGTTATTTGGGTGTTTCCTTTAGGATTCGAGCCCGGGCCCTCAGTGTTGGTTTGGGAGGTTGATTTGAGTGTGATTTATTGTTTGGAAAGGTTGCTTCAGTCGGGTCTCGAAGAAGGAAGCCGGGAAATGGGATTTAAGGATTTTAAGGATTTTTGGAAAATTGGAAAATTGGATTTATTTGGATAAGGATGGAAAATTAATAAAAGAGAAAAAGAAAAGAAAAAAAAAAAAGAAAATCCCATTTTTCCCTTTCTCTCTCCTCCAACCCGAGCAGCCCCTCCCTGCCCCCCTTGGTCGCCCGAGCCAGCCCCCCCAGCTCGCCCCCGGCGCCTTGGCTTCGCCACGCCCGAGCCGGCCAGAGCCCACCAAGATCTTGCCGTGCTGGGCGTCGCCCGAGTTCGCCCGGCTCGCCCATCCTGCCGATCGCGTCGCACAACCCTCGCCCAGCCCCGGGTCGCCCTCGCCCTGGTCCGTCCGCCCTGTAGCTCGCCGTGCCGTGCTAGCCCGAGCGCCCCGAGCCATCGCGTCGCTTCGCCCCTCGCGCGCATCCCTGTAGCGCCTCGTGTCGTTCGCGCCCGTGCGCGCCGTCCCCCGTGCTTGCCGAGCTCTCGCCCAGCGCGCCGTCCCCTGTGCCGAGCCGCGCCGCGCGCCCTCGCCTCGCCCCAGCTCACCCGCGCGCAGCTCCGCGCCCCAGCGCGCCCGTGTCTGCGGCCCAGCGCACCCAGCGCCTGCGCCTAGCCAACCCAGCCCCTGCCGGCAGCCTGCTTGTTGTGCGTTGGCTTGGCCCGAGCCTTGTGGCTTCTCGGATGGTATTTCCCTAGTCTTTTCTTCGTTGGGCCCGGATTTATTGGCTGCTGGTTATGGTTTTATTGGGCTGTTTTATGTAATTGATTTGGGTGTTTTATTTGTTGTATAGGCTGTTCGGGTTCGATTAGAGGCTCGAGGATTGCTTGATTGATTTGATGATTTGTTATTGTTTTGCTGCTTGTCCCAGGTAAGGATTTCTTACCGTGGTTGTGTGGACCCTGCGATATATCTCGATATGCCTTGCTTATTTGCTTGCTGTTATGAGCATGTTAGAGATAGAGCAGTTGATTGATTTCTTGCTAGCATGTTTGCCTGATTTTACATGTTAGTGTCATGCTAGGTTTGTTCTGCCAGCATGCTTGTGATTCCTGCTTAAGTTGTAGTATCATGCTAGGTAATGAGATTTATGTCGGTCATTGCTTGCTAGCCAGGAATCATTGATTTTGCTCTGTACTCTTAAATAGAGTTGTAGGGTTTGTCATCATCTAGAGGCTGAGCGGACATAACGTACTTTGTCCCCACTGATCGGGAGTAAAGTGTGCGAAGCATAACGTATCTTGCTACCCCCCCCGGTCGCCAAGGTGGATTTAGCTCAGGTCGGGAGTAAAGTGTGCGAAGCATAACGTATCTTGCCACCCCCCCCCCCGACCCGCCGGTTGTGGACTTAGCTACCCACTTCGACAATAGCCTAGTTTGTAGCCTGCTAGAGCGGAACCCTGCCATCGGTGTAAGCCTGCCCTGGCCGGTTCTTAGCTTCAGGTCGGTGGATCATGCTGCACAGATGAGCGCCGAGGGTCTCGCGCTACTGTGATCAGTGACACCGCTTTCGAGTCATAGGCATGCGTACTTGGCCCGCGTAGTTTGCCCTTAGGCCCCCGCATTTACGCCGGTTGCAGAGAGCATGCGGTGTGCGCGCACACGCGTTAGTTGCCGGTTCGGAGAGCTCCCCCGGGCTAATCTCGTGAGTACACCATTCCTTCCATTAGAGCCTGACTTCGGGTACTCTCCCGTAAGTCCAATTTAGTGCAAGGGCAAGGAGGCCCTTGAGAACATTCTAGGGATCAGTGTATTCCCCCCCGAGTGACAGATACCTCGGTGATGTCCGGGATTGGTCAGTGTATCCAATCCATTAGGCCGGAAGTAAGAGACTTCTGATGGCTCCAGATCTTCTTTTATGAGCTCGTTGAGCTATGATCTGTGTTGATAGCTATTTGCTTGCATGTTGAGGTGCTAGATGACTGATGTATCGTATTGTACCCCGGTTGGGGATTCTTACTGAGTATCTTTATACTCACCCTTATTTATCTTTCAGGTAGCTTGGGACAACACCAGGATGGCTAGCGGAGGGAGCTGATTGATCATGGGGAGTCGCCGGCACTCTGTCTTTTATTATTGCATTGTTTATTCAGCATGTAGATGGACAGGAGTCTTAGGGGAACATTGTTTAAAACGTTGTTTAAATTGTATTGTATATTTTTATAAATACTGGCTAGGATGTTTTACTTCGTTGGATGGTTTAAATGAAAACTGTCGTTTATGTTTTAAGGGTTCCTCCTTCTCATTTGTTTTGAAAGGTTTTAAATATGAGCACTAAACCGCTTGATATCATATTTAACTTGCATGCTGAGTGAGAACCCCGGTTTAGGGCCATGTTTTGGGTCAGGTTTGTCACAGTTTTCTCTTCCAGAGAAGCCTTCTCCAAGCCGATTCTCCTCCTCTTCTAGGTAATTTCTTCCTATTTATCGCTTCTCGGTGTTTTCACTTATTCTTGCCTACCATCATTGCAACCAAGCAGCTCCTTGATCGTCAAGCCCTAAATCGTTTCCCTTTCTCTTTGTTTTATCAAGATCTCCCAAGCCGACCAGACCTTTTGTAGCCGCTGCACATCATCGCCCTTGCAATTGCAGCCTCATCGCAAACCTGTGGATCCACAACACCTCTTAGTAGTGCGCAACCACCAACCAGCCGTGAGGGCCTTCGCTGTCACCTTGCACACGCTCATGCCCAGCCAGATCGCCCTTCACGGGCCTCAGATTTGCACACGGTGTCCCTGCCGATCCATGCGTTGCCTCGATTGCCTGCATCGCCGCAACAAGTCCCTCGTAGCCGTTCCACCTCGCTGCATCACATCTGCGCCATCAATCACCTACTCGCACTCGCACGCACAGCTGCGAGTGCCTTCGCCGATCCGCACACAGCAGCCAAATCGCAGCCCCGTTCGCCTCTACCTGCTCGCTACATGTCGCTGCCCACATCAGCGTGCCAGCTATAGCTCCTCGCCGAGCTTCGCATTAGTCGCGCAGCAGCCTTGCTCGTCTCTATCGCTCGTTGCTGCATGCATCCAGCACATCCAGCCATGCCAGTCGTGTTGAGCTAGCCTTGCTTCCTCGAAGCCTTACCGAGAGCTTCGCCTTCGCCCTTCGCCGAAGCCTTGCTGCCGAGCCTGTTCTTCTCAGTTTGGGTAGTTCCGAGCCTTTGCCTCTTGTGGCTTAGTTGTTTGGCTTGCTGGTTTTAATATGAGTTATGTATATATTATTGTTAGGTGGGCTGTGCTTTGTTGGTATCCTGCAGCTCAATGAGCACTTAGATTATGCAATTGTTTTACTGCTTGTTTCCAGGTAAGGGTTCTTTACCGAGGGTTGTGTGGACCCTGCGTTCATTATGACTGCTTCTTTTATATTTTTGACTGTTATGAGCATGTTAGTGGATAGGCTATGCTTTGATTGTTTGCGAGCATGTTATGATTTGATATCCTGTCCTGTTCTGCTAGCATGTGTATATCCCCGTGACATGTTAGTATCATGCTGGGTTGTTCTCTGGCATGCATTCCTTTGTATATGTTGAGCATGTTTGGCCTATTAAGGCACGGGGTGGGACTCTTAGATAGACTTGTTAGGGTTGTCTTCATCCAGAGGCTAAGAGTGGACATAAAGTAATTTGTCCCTATAGGCTGGGATTGTGAGTTGCACGACGTATGTTGCTTCCACCCCAGTAGCCGGTACGAATTAGCTCCCATATCGGCATAAGCTTAGTTTGTAGCCTACTAGAGCAGAACCCAGCAGACGGTGTATGCCTGCCGTGGCCGGTTCTTAGCTTCAGGTGTGCGGTGGTCTTATGCTACTTACAGTCGAGTGCCAAGGACCTCGCACTACTATTCGTTCAACTGCTCCGAGTCGTAGGCATGCGTACCTAGCTGGTGTAGCACGTTTAGGTCCCACGTCTCTACACGGTTTGCAGCAGCATGTGGTGTACGCGCACTAGCATTAGGCATCGGGCAGGAGCTCCCCCGGGATAATGTTTATAGTACACCACTTCCTTTCCGAGTCTAGAGCCAAGCACTTGGTACTCTCCCGAGTGTCCAAGACCAGGAGAGCTGGTCACCAGTTGATTGGACATTTGTATCCCAGATGTTTGGACCTTCGGGTCCCAGTTAATGGACAAGTTTTGTCCCAGTTTTAGGATCAGTTGTTGAATTGATCATAGTCATGTGGTATGAGATCCTAATGATTTAGGAGTCGCTTGGTTGACTCAAGGGTTTGATCTGTGTTGGTAGCGGTTGTATGTATTCTAGCATGTTGTATGATTGATGTTCGTACTGTACCCCGGTTGGGGATTCTTACTGAGTATGTTTATACTCACCCTTATTTTCTATGGTTTTCCACCAGGTAACTTGGGACGACGGCTAGACAGATAGGGAGTGGCTGCACGATCATGAGACTCTGCCGGCAACTCTACTTACTTTATTATGTTTTGTTGTTATCAGCATGTAGTGGGCACGGAGCCCTAGGATTTTAATTATTGGAACCTATTGAACTGTTTGAGTTTTCTGAATGTTTTAACTGCTGAGTTGTCCGGATTTACTTTAAATACTTGAAATGTTGTGGTTTTACATGTGCTGGTTTTGAAATAAACTTTGGCCAGGGTTGCTTCATGTTTTATAGGTTGTAATAAATGATTTGCACAGGTTCCAAGATTTGACAGGTTTAAAACAGGAAATTTGTAATAGTTGTTCAAAATCTTTCTGTTTTAACGTATATGCTGAGTAAGGATCCATTTAGTACCATGTTTTCTTAGGTCGGGTCTTTACAGTAAATTATCGTTCTCCATAGGGACTGGAAAATTATTTGAGGTAATGTTTAGAATTGAAAAATAAATTGCATGAAAGAGTTTTGTTGATAAGATTTTGGGTTTTTGCACGAAATAGAAATAACTAACGATAAAATGGTCTTAACAAGTTAAGGCTAAACTTGAATACTTGTGAGTGCAGCCGCAATGCAATAACAAGAAATATATGGTAAAGGAATCTATCATACTACGCTTACAAACTAATGCTTTCGCTTTTTTTTTCAGCACTTAGCCCAGATTCCGCTTCGACTAAGTGTATTTAAAAAGTGCTCTAAGTATGTAATAGTTTTGCGATTATTCCTAAACTCCGATTTAAAATATTGCAGCCTCAACACTACCTATTAAACATGCATGACAGAGTCAGATCGTTTCCTCTTTCGATTTACAATCTATTAGCTTGTGTGGATGGTCGGTCAACACTTACTGTTTTGATGAAGTTCTTATCTTACATGCTCTAGATTAAACCCTTCCAATTCCTTCCTATAACATGCTACTAAAACTCACATTCCCCCACTTTCACCTTACGAAAATTAGTTCATAATAACAATAAAGAACACAACGCACAATGTAGCAAACATCATAGAATTGTATTACTGAATTGAAATAAGACTAATCAATACGTTAAAACAAAACAAAAATAAAAAAATAAAACAACAGTAAAATTGTAGCGTAGATCAATTCTCTGCAATTCTCCGAGAAGAAGAATAGGGCAAGGATCCAGCTCCATTTTCTCAATTACATCACGTCCATTATATAGAGCTCACACGTCGAGCCTCCGAAGGTTCCAAAATGGTGAGAATCAATTTTCACAAAGATTTCTCCTTTTAATTTCTTGCCATATATGTTTGATTTGTCTAAGGTAGAAATCCCGTGATTTCAGCAATCCGTCTCTTAATTGTCTAGTTAGTCAACTTCTTGCTCGTGGATTCTTCCTTTCTTATTTACTTGTAGTGCAAGTGGCCTTGATCTTCCGAGCTTAAGTACTTGTGCTCGTGCATTTTGATTTCCTTCGTGATGATGCTTCCTTGGCGCTGCAAAATAAAAATAGTCATAAGTTTCCGCGAGCTTAATGCTAATTGCACTTCTTTTATCTCCATTTTGCAAGATAACCGATATTTATCATTCAACTCCGCTAATGCACAACATTAGCGAATTACATCTTTTAGCGCGCACTTTTTGTCTTTGCGAACGCTTAATATAAATTGAATAACATGCGATATGATCCGAATTTAGGATAAAATCTGACCCTATTCTAGAGTCATCAAACCCCCAAACTTAAATCATTACTTGTCTCAAGCGATGCTAATGTTGTGTAATAACCTCTAAGTTAACGTAAATAGTAATGCCGCAATTTTTTTTCTCTAGCTAAAAAAATTTATTCTTTGAATGTCATTGTCTTGGTAAACCGATTGATTACTCATTCCAAATCATCATTCACTAGGTTCCTAGCAATCCCACCTCAGATCTTCTCCTCATTTCCTTAGTCCCAAGTTCATTCTAGAGTGAAGACTTCTATTGTAATGTAAGTCATTCTTCCTTTATCAACTAAGTTTGTTCAAAACATTCTGTACATGGCTTATTTGTTCTGGGTACCTTTGAGTAAATGTTCTACTAGTCACTATAACGTTATGTAGTAGTGCTAGCAAAATACTTGGATCACCCATGGCTCATTCGCTCATCTAGCCATTTCTTTTACCTAGAATGTCTTGAGGGTTTTTTTTTTAGCAAACATCATTCGTATTCGCATAGTCTGCTATTGGAATGCTAATTAACATTCTCACCCACCAACTTAGGCTGATCATTGTCCTCAATGATTAGGTGTTATGATTTCCTCAAACTTAAATGTTTCTAAGGTTGTTGTGTAACGGCCCGGGTTTCTGTTAATTGTAAAATAAGGTTTTTAAAAGTGTTTCCAGGAGCAGTTGGATTTATTAGGGTTTCTGGAGGTTTATTGGTCAAGTGCAAAATAGGAATTTTAAAAGGTGCTCCTTGGGGGATTCGAACCCTTGACCCAAAGGAATTTGGAGGCATGGATTTAAATGAGTTATTTTAGGAGAAAAAGGTTGCTCCCGCTGGGACTCGAAGGGGGAAAGCCCAGGGAAGGGAATTGCCAAACCTAATCCTATTTTAAATAGAAAAGAACCGTATTTTCCTTTTCTTTTCCTTTGCCGCACGCTCAAGCCCCCTCCTTCCCGACTTCTCCAGCTTGCTTGACCGACTCTCCAAGAATCAAGAACCGAGAGGTAGGTTTGCTCCTTCTTCCTTTTCCTTTCCTCTTCCTTTGGCAATTGCTTTGGCCGAGCCTTGACCGCCGGGAACTTTTGTGTGTGTGTGTGTGTGTATTTCTTCCCCAGCCGAGACCAGTAGTAGGCCGTCGACACGCCCAGCGAACGCCGCCAGAGCCTTGACCGTGTCGCCCACACGCCATGCACCAGCTCTTCGCCGATCGCAGCCGAGCAGCCCCAGTAACGCACCGTCCGCGCACAGCCCGCGAGCACAGTTAGCGCGCCCAATTCGCTCGCCGTCTCAGGGCGAGCTAGTCCGCATCTGCGCGCCAGCGCGCCCGCGTCGCCGCCGCCCGTCTGCACGCTCGTCTGCCTCAGCCACACGTCCTGCTTGCCCTTGCCGCCGAGAGCCTGCTAGCTTTTCCCTTGCACCCGCGCGCTTGTGCCTAGCGCCAGCGCACAGCAGCCCCGCCGTCCCCGTCGCTTGCCGCAGCCTGCCAGCCACTCGTTGCCGCACGCAGCCTTGCCATGAGCCTACCTTGTCGTGATAGCTTGGTGCCGAGCCCTAGTGCCTTCTCAGTTGGTTTTCCCGAGCCTTTACTGTTTTGGACCCTAAGATGTTAGCTGCTATTTGTTTAATTATGATGATTTTATTGATTGTTTAGGTTGCTCGGGTTCACTTAGAAGCTCGAGGGTCGCTTGTTGGTTGTGGTAGTTATTTTCTGCTAATTTCCAGGTAAGGATTTCTTACCGGGGTTGTGTGGACCCTGCGAACACTTGTTAGCATATCATACCTTGTAACTATATGAGATTCCTAGTGGATAGGATTCATGTTTCTTATTGTTGGTATGTCTATTTTCTGATCGTATACTGTTAGTTCCATGCTAGGGTTTTGTTATTCAGGCATATCCATGTTTTCTGATCGCATTCTGTTAGTTCCATGCTAGGGTTTTCTTATCCTGGCATATCCATGTTTCCTGTTCGTTTCTGTTAGTTCATGCTAGGGATAGACAGGTAATGTATAAGGTAGGAGACTATAGGGGTTATTAGTTAGGTTCCGCTTGGGTAAGTCCCCGATGGGGACCAGTGCGTTGCTAGTGTATGTAAGTCCCCGATGGGCACTACACTGCTGATTCTATGTGTAAGTCCCTGATGGGCATCATAAGGTTGCTAGGGAGTGTAAGACCCCGATGGGCATCTCTGTGATCCTAGCTGGAGTAAGACCCCGATGGGCATCCTAGATGTGTAAGACCCCGTTGGGCAGCATTGATTGTGGAGTAAGACCCCGATGGGCATCCTTATGTGTAAGACCCCGATGGGCAGCATTGATTATGGAGTAAGACCCCGATGGGCATCCTTATGTGTAAGACCCCGATGGGCATCATTGATTGTGGAGTAAGACCCCGATGGGCATCCTTGTGTGTAAAACCCCGATGGGAATCACTGAGTTTAGCAGAAGTAAGACCCCAATGGGCATCCTTATGTGTAAGTCCCCGATGGGCATCATTGCGTCCTAGGTTGTGTAAGACCTCGATGGGCATCAAGGTGTAGAACCTAGGATAGGTTGTAGTTGTAAGTCCTTGAATAGGCAAGCTCTAGGAGTGGCGTATAGCCTAAACCAACTGTTTTTCTCTAAGTCATTGTATGGTTGCATGTCGGTGTGCTATATGAGATGTTTTCGTATTGTACCCCGGTTGGGGATTCTTACTGAGTGATTCGTTTCTCACCCTTATTTTCTGTGGTTTTTCCATCAGGTAACTTGGGACAGAGGCTGGATGGCTAGGAGAAGGCTGCTGGATGATCATGGATGGCCGAACTCTGAGACAGTTTTATTTTCCTTTTATTTGGGTTTAGCATGTAGTTGGACTTGAGTCCTTAGGGAGAAAATTCAAAAAACTTGTTTAAGATTTCTCGAACCGTTTCCTTCTTTTTAAGAAAAGTACTGATCAGTCACTTTACTTGTTGGTTTTAATTAAAGGATTTATGGTTTTGTTTCAATTGTGTTGATCGAAATGTTTTGAATTGGTACACTGAATGGTGATTTTGTATTCTTAATCATGCATGCTAAGTAAGGATCTAGGTTAGAGACCGTATTTTGGGTCGGGTCCTTACATGTTGAGATCTTTACTTTAAGCTCAATGATAACTCTCAAGAATTAAGAGTTAAGGGCTAAGTTTAATAACTGTTCACTAGAAATTTCTCTACATCATAGCAAGAATTCGCTAAGTTTATTCGCTTGGCTTAATTATTTGAGCGAATTACAAAATCCTATAGTTTTTTGTTTAGGATAACGTTTTAGAGGTTTGCTTTAGAAAAAGTACACGAATGTATAAATCTTTAAGTTCCATCTCTATAAACCTGATATTTTGTTTTTGCTCTAGCATACCAAGGGAGCGAAATACAGAAGTGCTAAAAGCGTTTTGGAGCTAAGTATAGTTGCTAAACATTTGTCTTAAGTGAACACAAATCCAGCGAGAGAGTCGTACGGAGCTAAGTGCAGTTGCTAAAAGTTTCGCTTAAGCGAACTGAAATCCAGCGATATGGGTTCACGGAAAAATAGCTAAAGTGGAAGACGTGTCAAAAATCCGAGAAAAGCCTTTCAATCCCAACCGTTGCACGTGGGATCGTGGAGCAAAGGACATGTGCATGAGATCGTGGAGTAGAGCCTTGTCTGAAGCAATATAAATAGCAACCTTTTGTCATTGTGAAAGGCATCATCCATTTTATTGGAGAGATCATCGTCAAGTTTACTTCATACCAAAATCATTGTTATTTTTATAGTTTGCTTCTCTTTTCAATATTAACTTTGTTTCTCTGTACTTTCATTTTATTATTTTCGCTTTCGCCTTGTTTAGTAAGCATACATTGTTATTTCCTTATTTAATTGAAGATGAACTTTACTTTTTACTTTACGTTGCATCTATTTATCATTATGTTTAGCTAAGTTTTTAGTCTAAAGGAAATAGGCTAAGTATGAGTATTTTGCTTTAGCTAAGTTGGAGCAAGATGTCAATTATTTATGCATGTTGTGTTGAAATGCATTTTGTCTAGCTAACTAATTGTATGAACTTTATTTCGCTTTCGAGGGAATAGACAACCCTTGCATGTCATAATATTAGGTTTTGCTAAGTTTACTTGCATTTGAAAAGAACACGTAGAGATAAGGTTCACCTAGTGTTGAGCGCTTAATTATTTGTTTTTTGAGTTCGAGAGAACCAAACTAGGAGCTCGAGAGAGCCAACTTAGAGAGCTTGAGAGAGCCAAAGAGAAAGCCATAAGATGTTTGCTTCTTAGCCAAATGCCATTTCGCTTTAGCGAAACTCTCTGAAAAGTCTTAACCTCCTTCCGATGTCTTTAATTTGATTAAAATTAGTTTATCATTCGTTGCATTTTAAGTCTTTTGTCAATTGAGATTCGAATTTTGTTCGCTTTAGCGAACTGATTTAGTGAACTTATTCCAGCAACTTAGTTTTATTTCCATCACAACAATATTTCATGTGTTACCATAACTCTCTAATTTTCGCTTAAGCACGTTGTTAATCACTAATCCCTGTGGAGATGACTTTTACTTATTTTAAAACTTGCTACAATAAGACTGTATATACTTGCACATCTTTGGGAAATCACACACATTTCGCTTAATCTGAGTAGAGATTTCGCTTTAGCGAAATCCAAGCTACCACGTCATCATTCTCATTTTCTTATTATTTTTATTATTGTGTTTTCATGATTTCACAAACAAGTTTTTGGAGCCGTTGCCGGGGATTAGTGCCATTAATTTTTGTTCAAGTGTAATTTTGAGAGTAGTGCTTAATTGAAAGTGCTAGCAAGTGATCTTTGCCTTTGTTGTAGGTCAGTTAATCCGAGGAGTTGAAGTTTAGAGTTGATTTTTCGCTCAAGCAAGAAAATTCTTGGAAGATTAAGGAAGATGGATGATTATCAAGGAAATTTTGGTAACTTTATCTACCCTAATCAATATGTTGACGAGATGTTTGTTCCATAAAATCAACCATGGGACCCCAATTTTTTGCCCAACCATAGTTTCGAAGAGCAAAACTTTGCTATGCCGCACTTTGCCCAAGCGAATCCTTCATGGGAAGAGCCAATTTCTGAATTCGCTTGGCATGAGAAGAATTTTTCAATGTTTACCCCAATGAGCTTTGAAAGTTATGATTATTGTGGAGACACTCACACTTGCGGAAATGGCCCAAGAAGTCCTAATCCTGCCATGTATGAAGATAACATGAAAAATTCCATATACATGAGCGATCCCTATTCAAATGCTTATAATTATGAAGGAGTGAACCATCCATTGGAATTTGGCATTCAACAACAACAAGGATACGAGCAACATAATGCAGATTTTCCATACGCCTTTTCAGATTATGCTTCAGCCAACGCTTCAGCAAACTCTCAATTTGCCCAGCAGCCAATAATTCAGCATGACTCTGGTACGTCCTTTGAAATTTTGCTTAGAGAAGCCATAGCCAAATGTGACAGTATCCTTCAAACCTTGAATCCTGAGTTCGCCAATTTGGATTATGCTCTAGCGGATGCTTCTGCAAATTTTCAATTCGTTCAACAGCCTCTGTTTCAGCATAATCTTGACACTTTGTTGGAAGATTTACCAAGGGCAAGCTTCACTAGGATGGACGACGTCGCTCAAGGTCAGCGAACCACTTTGACTAGTCTAGAAATAGATCCAACTAAATCAGCCAATGAACTTGAGTGAAACCATCTAGACGAACCTCCTTCAGACACAAAGCCATCAAATGAGAAGGAGCGAGTTCACACTATAACATTAAAGGATGATGAGGCTGTAATTGAGAAGAAGGAAGCCAAGGAAAAGCCCGAGGAAACCTTTTCTGTACCATTTGAGGAAGCGAAATCTGAGCAAAATCCTATGGAAGAAAAAGAATCCATAGTTGAAGATCTGTCCCGAAAGCCCAAAAATAAAAAATGAAGAAGGATCCAAGGAAACTTTTCCCGTGCTTGAAATTCCTCTACCTCCATGCCCTCAAAGATTGATAATGAAGGGGAAGGACGGAGCGTACGTTGACAACTTCTTGGTGGAGCGAAATCAAGCAATTGGAAAAATTCAGTCGAAAGACTGGACGATCGAGGAAGGTAATGATATTCAGTGTGTAAATCTAATGTGTTTTCTCATGATCTTTGTTAAGGATAATTATGTGAGCATCAAAGGAGGCTCAAGGAGGTCATCAAGGATGGGGTACAACCGAAGATCATTATCTGGCCAAAGTCTTGCTCGGAGTTGCGAACCTATGCTGACTATTTCGATGGAGTAAAGGTATTAGCAAGTGATTTCATAAAAATTGCACCATGCCGGGTCAATAGAATTAATTTTCTTCATGTTTTTGCTTTATTTTAAAGTAATAGAATTTGTAGGCTAGATTTTGTTTTGTGTGAGTGAGCGAGAGAATTTCCCCCAAATAGAGCATGTGGCTTCTGTGGGTTTGTTGGGGCAAAAGAGCAGCCACCAGGAATTTTGCAATGTTGACGCCACAACGATGACAGTAGCGAACCAGGAAAATGCTGGAGCGCAATCCATAGGAAGTGGCAGCCAAGTCAGAAAATGAAAAGGGGAGTCTTTTGCTAACTTTTAAATTATTCATCTTTTGTAGTTTTTGTGTGAATGTTTGTTTCTATTGGTTTTTGTTAGTTTAGATAGATTGAAGTTGACGAAATCCATGTTTTGACAACAAAATTGCATGTTACAAAAAAAAAAAAAAAACAAAACTTTGCCTAACAATTTTTGCTTCAACAAAATACAATGTTTACCATTTTGCGAATTCGAATGAACATATCTTTCTGAGAAATTCAAGTTTAATTCTTTGCCATGTTCATTTTGTAACTCTTCGATGCTAGAGAAATATCTTCAAAAGAATAAGAGCGAAGTTTTGTGAGGAGTTGTGGCCTGCATTCACTCAAGTTCATTAAGTCTAGAAATTTTATTTTGAGGCGACTGTTAGCTAGAGTGAACCTAATAAGAGCATAATCTAAGCCTTAAGCTTTTTGCAAACTTTAAGTTTGGGAGTATGAGTGTTTTCATTGGGACAATGAAAAATTTAAGTTTGGGGGTGGAGTTCGCCTTTAGCAAATTCTTTGAAATGCTTCAAGAGTTTGCCCAAGAATTTTTTTTAAAATACTTTAAGAGTGGTGCAGCAAAGAAAGAAATTAATTGGCTAGTTGCCACTTTGCTGTAGCAAAAAGGTGATAAATGTATGCCAAGCCATGGGTGATACAAGTTTAAAAAAAAAAAAAAAAAAAAAAAAGCGAAGTGAATCAAAGGGGCTAGTAGCCTAAGTTTCTGGGGTTCCCCGCTGTCATTTGCTAAAACATCGCGTACCTATCATTATATCAAACATTCGATGAAAAGTGAGAGATTCCCAGTAAACTGTAAAAGGAAAGTATTCACTTCGGCAAAAGATGAGATATACCAATCATAAAGGGAGCGACAAGTTTTAAAGCGAGTGATTATTTCCTATTAGAGAGTGACAGTTATCAGAACCATGAAGTAAAATTTCTAAGCCACAAGGGGTTTGCTTGAGTTGTGTGGCTAGAGCGAAATTGCAAAATAGAGTTCTTTGAATTTTAAAAACATTGCTTAGCATGGTCCAGTTATTAAAAGGCTTAGCTTAGAAATTTAATTGAATTATTTGAATTGAATGTTGTTCGCTTTAGCGAAATGAGCATTGTTTTGTTGTTGTAAGATGAGATTAGTGGAAAGAGAAGTCCTCCCTATTTACATAGTCATTGCTCGAGGACAAGCAATAATGTAAGTTTGGGGGTGTGATAACTCTCAAGAATTGAGAGTTAAGGGCTAAGTTTAATAACTGTTCGCTAGAAATTTCGCTACATCATAGCAAGAATTCGCTAAGTCTGTTCGCTTGGCTTAATTATTTGAGCGAATTACAAAATCCTATAGTTTTCTGTTTAGGATAACATTTTAGAGGTTTGCTTTAGCAAAAGTACACGAATGTATAAATCTTTAAGTTCCATCTCTACAAACCTGATATTTTGTTTTTGCTCTAGCATACCAAGGGAGCGAAATGCAGAAGTGCTAAAAGCGTTTTGGAGCTAAGTATAGTTGCTAAACATTTGGCTTAAGTGAACACAAATCCAGCGAGAGAGTCGTACGGAGCTAAGTGCAGTTTCTAAAAGTTTCGCTTAAGCAAACTGAAATCCAGCGATATGGGTTCACGGAAAAATAATTAAAGTTGAAGACGTGTTAAAAATCCGAGAAAAGCCTTTCAATCTCAATCGTTGCACGTGGGATCGTGGAGCAAAGGACATGCGCATGAGATCGTGGAGTAAAGCCTTGTCCGAAGCAATATAAATAGCAACCTTTTGTCATTGTGAAAGGAATCATCCATTTTGTTGGAGAGATCATCGTCAAGTTTACTTCAGACCAAAATCATTGTCATTTTTATAGTTTGCTTCTCTTTTCAATATTAACTTTGTTTCTCTTTACTTTCATTTTAGTATTTTCGCTTTCGCCTTGTTTTGTAAGCATACATTGTTATTTCCTTATTTAATTGAAGATGAACTTTTCTTTTTTACTTTGCGTTGCATCTATTTATCATTATGTTTAGCTAAGTTTTTAGTCGGAAGGAAATAGGCTAAGTATGAGTATTTTGCTTTAGCTAAGTGGGAGCAAGATGTCAATTATTTATGCATGTTGTGTTGAAATACATTTTGTCTAGCTAACTAATTGTATGAACTTTATTTCGCTTTCGAGAGAAAGGGAATAGACAACCCTTGCATGTCATAATATTAGGTTTTGCTAAGTTTACTTGCATTTGAAAAGAACACTTAGAGATAAGGTTCGCCTAGTGTTGAGGGCTTAATTATTTGTTTTTTGAGTTCGAGAGAACCAAACTAGGAGCTCGAGAGAGCCAACTTAGAGAGCTTGAGAGAGCCAAAGAGAAAGCCATCAGATGTTTGCTTCTTAGCCAAATTCCATTTCGCTTTAGCGAATCTCTCTGAAAAGTCTTAACCTCCTTCCAATGTCTTTAATTTGATTAAAATGAGTTTATCATTCGTTTCATTTTAAGTATTTTGTCAATTGAGATTCGCATTTTGTTTGCTTTAGCGAACTTATTCCAGCAACTTAGTTTTATTTCCATCACAACAATATTTCATGTGTTACCATAACTCTCTAATTTTTGCTTAAGCATGTTGTTAATCACTAATCCCTGTGGAGATGACTTTTACTTATTTTAAAACTTGCTACAATAAGACTGTGTATACTTGCACATCTTTGGGAAATCACATACATTTCGCTTAATTTGTGTAGAGATTTCGCTTTATCGAAATCCAAGCTACCACGTCATCATTCTCATTTTCTTATTATTTTTATTATTGTGTGTTCACGATTTCACAAACACTCAACCATCTCCCCCCATTGAATTGACCTCGATCCTAAGTTCACAAGTGCCCGTCCCAAGGAGTTTTCGCTAATCACATCGTAAATGACGTTTTGTGGCAGAGTAAATATTAGTTCTCCTAAGGCAATGTTTTTGAAACGCATAATTAAAAAGCAGAAAAATCAAAATCGGCATTCGTCAGGAAATTAACTTATCAGTGTGTAAAGTTAAAACATCTATTATTATTATAGAAGAAGCATTTAACAAGAGTATGAACAACAGAGACAAAGACTTCCTTTATTACTCTTCATCTCTTTAATCAGAGCTGTTAGAGTCGGTGGAGGAGACAATGTCTTGGATCTCCCTTGGGGACAGGTATGCGGAGTTGTGGTTCCAACTGAGTCAGGTTGTCAAAGATGACTTTATCTCGGTTTACTATGTAGTCCACCAGTTTCTTCATAATTTTTTCTAGCAACCAAAGGTTGCGCCCAAAATTTTCTCCTATTGTCTTTTTCATCTTCCTTGGTGGGAGAGTTGAAACATGGGGATGTGTAGAAGACCCCGCTTCATTTGGCAGCGCTGCATCCGCATGACCTAACATGAGGTGGTGGATCGTGTGGTTGCGGTCATCTCCCAATGGTGTCATTCGGACTCTCTGCCGCCTAGCGTTGCTCGCTTCAGCTTCTTCTATGTTTCTACGCCGGAAAAAATCCTCCGACGGAGGAATGCTTTTACTTCCCATTCCTCGCTCCTCAACCAACACCGAGGCTTTTCCTTTCCGATGTTCTCTAACTTCATCCTCCTCTGCATTAACCGCTTCAACTTCCACGTTTTCCTAACGTGGTGGAGAGGTAACAGCCCGTTCTTCCCTAGGGACTGTTGCAGACTCCTCTACCGCTGCAATGCATTGCTTCGGTCTTTCGATTGGAGTAGCCACTTGCCTTTTTATGGGTGGTCCGACTTGTGACTGTCCATCGTCTCTATAGACAGACGCAGTGGTCAATGGTTCAGGCTCTTGGTTGGGATCTACTTCCCTTTGTTGCTCTAGCTTTATTTGCCACATTCTTCGATAATTGGTTGCGAGTCTTCATACCATGTTGAAGGTTGTAGAGGATTTGCAAGATAGAGATAGTTGGGTTGCAACGAATAGGAAAATGTCCCATTTCTTGTAGGGTTTTTAACCATCAAAATGACAATCAGATTTCAATTGTTGTTTAGGTCAAAGCGACAATTGGGCTTTTGACGGCTGTGCATTCTCTGCACACCGTTGGATCGAAACCTTTGCGATTCGGTTGCTCGGTATCCGTCCGTAGTTAATAATTGACATGATGGTAAAAGAGATTTACTGATTTATTGAAATTCAGAAATTGTAGTAAAATAAAAAAAATGAAAAATAAACAACGTAATAAATTAAGATAAACTTCTTACATAAGCAAATAGGAAATATTAAAACTTAGCATGCATGGATCGAAAATTAAAGGGTACCGGTACGCTCTAGCTCCATTCGCATGCTTGTTTGCTCATTTTTCAGTCAATGCGAATGAAGATATTCCACGTTGAACATCCTCATTCTAGTAATGCTTCAATCTTTGGCCATTGATCGCAAATTCATTTCCAGTGGCTTCGTTCTTGATCCAGACTGATCCTCTCGCTTTTACCTGTGTAATGCTAAATGGTCCAAACCACTTGGATCTGAGCTTTCCTGGAAACAAACGAAGTCTAGAGTTAAATAATAACATTTGCTGTCCAACCTCAAAAGTACGAGGGGTCAGCCATCTATCATGCCATTTTTTGGTTTTCTCCTTGTATAGCTTTGCATTTTCATATGAAAAGAGTCTATGCTCTTCTAAATTGAGCAATTGCATCATTCTTATTGCTCCTGCTTTCAGAAGATCTAAATTTAAACTTTTTAATGCCCAAAAAGCTTTATGCTCTAGCTCGATTGGTAAATGACATGCTTTCCTATACACTATCCTATAAGATGACATATTCAGCGGCGTTTTCAATGTTGTTCTATAAGCCCAAAGTGCATCTTCTAATCGCATGGACCAATCCTTCATGTTGGGTCCCACAACTTTTTCAAGAATTCCTTTTATTTCTCGGTTTAAGATTTTGGCTTGTCCATTTGTTTGCGGATGATATGGTGTTGTAATGTTATACTTGATGTTGTACTTGTGCAACACATGTGACATTGCTCTGTTTATGAAATGTGTCCCTTCATCACTGATGATTGCCCATGGCATGCCAAACCTTGTAAAAATATTCTAGTGAATGAATCTTATAACAGTCCTGGCATCATTCTTAGGTGTAGCCACTGCTTCTATCCACTTTGACACGTAATCAACCACTAGAAGAATGTATAAATTTCCACTTGAAGTAGGAAATGGACTTATCGCATCATTCTGCTGGCACTTATCGCATGTCTTCGCATAGTGAGACGCATCCTTAAATATACTAGGCCAAAAGTAGCAAGACTGGAAAATTTTCGCCGCAGTTTGCATTCTTCCAAAATGTCCTCCATATAACGATGTGTGGCATGACTCCAGAATTGCATTTTTCTCATGCTTTACTACGCATCGACGTATTATCCCATAAGCACATTGCCTATAAAGATATAGTTCATCCCAAAAATAGAATTTCGCGTCATGGAAGAAGCGTTTTGCTTGTTGTTGCATCATCTATGATGGAATGATATGGCTTGCTAAATAATTGGCAATGTCCGCGAACCAAGGAGCATTCTTTTCTTCTATTACTTTCAATGCAAAAACATGTTCATCAGGGAATTTTTCTGATATGCTAAGCATAGTTGTGTCAGGATATGTGACCTCGAGTCGTGACAGGTGATCTGCCACAACATTCTCACATCCATTTTTGTCCTTGATTTCTATGTCAAAATCTTACAGAAGGAGTATGCATCTAATCAGCCTCGGTTTTGCATTAGCTTTTCTCATTAAATACCTTATGGCAGAATGGTCAGTGAACACAGTTACTTTCGATCCCTAGGTAGAAACGAAATTTTTCCAGTGCGTATACCATTGCCAAAAACTCCTTCTCTGTAGTTATGTAGTTCTGTTGTGCTTCCGTTAGAGTTCTACTCGCGTAATAAATAGGATGGATTAACTTTTCTCCTTTTGGTCCCAAGATAGCTCCTATTGTGTAGTCACTAGCGTCGCACATGAGCTCAAATGGTTTCCCCAATTAGGCGTCACAATTATTGGTGTAGAAATCAGAGCCCTTTTTAATTGCTCAAATGCTTGAAGACAGCGTACGTCAAAATTGAAGGTTCTCTCAGCTTCTAGGAGTTCGCACATGGGTTTCACTATTTTTAAGAAATCCTTAATGAATCGCCTGTAAAACCCAACATGGCCTAAGAAATTGCACACGCATTTCACGTTTTGTCGTGGCTCTAATTTTTCTATTGCTTCCACTTTTGCATGATCAACCTCCATTCCTTTCCTAGAGATTTTGTGCCCGAGAACAATTCCTTCGCTTACCATGAAATGGCACTTCTTCCAGTTGAGCACTAGTGTGTTTCTTCGCATCGATGGAGCACTTTCTCAAGGTTTGCAAAACAATTATGGAAGGTGTGTCCAAAAACTTTAAAATCATCCATAAAGGCTTCCATAACTTCTTCGAGCATGTCTAAGAAAATAGACATCATACACCTTTAGAAGGTGGCGGGTGCGTTACATAATCCAAACAACATTCTTCTGAAGGCGAATGTTCCATAAGGGCAGGTGAATGCAGTTTTCTCCTGGTCCTCTAGGAAACAATAATACTGCTTTCCTGCAACACGGTCTAACATTTGGTTGATATAAGGAAATGGAAAATGATCCTTCCTTGTCGCCTTATTCAATTTACGGTAGTCCATGGCAATCACTATATAGTAACTGTCCATTTGGAAATCAGTTCATTTTTCCCATTACAAACGACGATGGTGCCTCCCTTTTTAGGTACGCATTGTATTGGACTAACCCACTGGCTATCTGATATGGGATAGATGATCCCAGCATCTACCCATTTTAGAATTTCCTTCTTTACTACCTCCTTCATGGCAGGGTTCAATCGTCTTTGATGTTCCACAGAAGTTCTGGCATCATCTGCGAGAGTGATTTTATGCATACAAAATGTGGAACTTATGCTCGTTATATCTGCCAGAGTCCATCCAATTGCCTTTTTGTGTTGCGCGAGTCGTGCTGGTAGCGCTTGCTCGTGCTCTGTAGTTACTTTCGAAGATATGACAACTGGTAATGTCTCCTTTTCTCCAAGGTAGGCGTATTTTAAATGGTCGGGTGAAGGTGTAACAACCCGGATTTCAGTTAAATGGAAATTAGTTTTAAAAAAAAAGGAATAGGAGGGCTCGAACCCTTAGCCTCAAAGAGGGAAGGTAGTTTGGAATTAATTAAGGAAAAATAAATGCGTTGGCCAGGGCTCGAAGGGGGAAAGCCTTGGGAAGGGCATTTGAGATTCCCAAAGCCTATTTAACTTAGGGAAGGAAGGAAAAAGAAAAAAAAAAAAAAGAAAAGGAAAAGGAAAAGCCCTCTCTCGCAAACCCTCACCCTCTCCCCACACCCTCGCCTCCGCCGCCGTTCGTTGCGGCACATCGCCCCGCCGAACCGCCTCGCAGCCAGCCCAGCCTTCGCGCCGCACCAGGTCGCACGTCTTGTGCCGCCCATCGCCGCCCGCCGCGCGCGCGCGACGACGCAGCAGCGTCAGAGCCGTCACGCTCGCATCGCGCGCCCAGCCAGCGACCGGCCGAGCCGTCCGTCGCGTCGCGCTCCGCTCTGCGTTGCGCCGCGGGCAGCGAGACGCGACGTCCGCGCGCCGTTTCCGCGGCCAGTCGCCCGCGCCGCCGCCTTCGCGTCCCGTCGCCTTGCCGCGCGCCAGCTCCAGCGTGTTTTCTCGCCTTGCCGCGCACCCAAGCCAACGCCGGTGCAGTGCAGCGCCGCAAGACTGCCGCGCAGCGGCGCCCGTTCGCTCGCTCCTTGCTGCGAGCGCGACGTGTCTTCTCGGTTGGTAAATTTCTGAGCCTCCACCCTTTGGACTTCATAATTTTAGCTGCTTTTTATTTATTTAGGATATTTTATTGTATGCCTAGGTCGCTCGGGTTCGCTTAAAAGCTCGAGGGTTGTTAGTAGATTCGTGATAAGTTACTTCCCACTCGTTTCCAGGTAAGGATTTCTTACCCGGGGTTGTGTGGACCCTGCGAACACTTGATAGCATATTGATTATTGTAACTGTATGAGTTTCTAGTGGATAGGCTTCATGCTTGCTTTTGATTCATGTTCGTGTTATGTTTACGTTCCGTTAGTTCCATGCTAGGGTTCTCCTATCTTGACATATCCATGCTTTATGTTGTATTCTATTAGTTCCATGCTACGTTCTTCCATCCTGGCATATCCATGTTCTCCGTTGAATGATGTTTGATCCATGTTAGGTTTAGACAGGTGCCGTATAATGTAGAGGATTTTAGGGGTAACTAGTGTAGGTCCCGCTCGGGTAAGACCCTGATGGACATCCGGAGGTGTAAGACCCCGATGGGCATCCTAGGTGTATAAGACCCCGATGGGCATCACTGAGTTGGAGGTGTAAGACCCCGATGGGCATCCTAGGTGTATAAGACCCCGATGGGCATCACTGAGTTGGAGGTGTAAGACCCTGATGGGCATCCTAGGTGTATAAGTCCCCGATGGGCAGCACTGAGTCCTAGGTTGTGTAAGGCCCGAAGGGCATCCAGGTGTAGAACCTAGGGTAGTTTATAGCTGTAAGCCTTCGAATAGGCAAGATCCAGGAGGGGCGTATGGTCTAACCCAACTGTTTGCTCCAAGTCGTTGTATGGTTGCATGTGCTTGTGCTAAATGAGATGTTTTCGTATTGTACCCCGGTTGGGGATTCTTACTGAGTAACTTGTTGCTCACCCTTATTTTTTGTGGTTTTCCACCAGGTAACTTGGGACAGAGGCTGGATGGCTAGGAGGAGGCTGCTGGATGATCATGGATAGCTGACTCTGAGATTACACGTTCTTTTACTGTTTTTATGAATTAGCATGTAGTGGGACTTGAGTCCCTAGGAAAACACTCAAAAAACTATTTTATGTTCACAAACCGTTTCCCTTTGATTTGTTTTGAGAAAATACTGATAAGTCACTTACTTGTGGATTTTATTTATTGGAATTATGGTTTTTGTTTTAAATTGTTGATTACAAGGTTTTAAATTTGGAACTCTTTATGACGTTTTACATTCTTAATCATGCATGCTAAGTAAGGATCAAGGTTAGAGACCGTTTCTTGGGTCGGGTCCTTACAGAAGGTTACTGCGTAAAGTTGCAGTTTGTTCCCATATTCAGCGCTTCATAATAATGCACCTTGTCTGCTGTGTCCTCCATTTCGTTATTGATAACTCTCAAAGAGAGCATATTTTAGGTTGTTTAGGTCGCATTATTTTAAGACTTAGGTTAAGAATATATGTGTTCTTAGAAGGAATACGGAGAAATAACTTAGAAAATCACCATGCATTCATAATATCGCATCAAAAGCATGAATCCATGCTTTAACGCAAATCGCAAAACAACTGTGCCTGATTTACCCTTTTTAGCAAAATTTCGCGCAACATAGAGGAAAAGGAAATGATGCGAACGTCGATTGGATCATGCAATTACACTGAACCCAAAGAAGGAATTAGAATCGACAAAGTTTAGTCTAGAAGAAAAGAATCAACTATGTAACCAAGGCGATGACAATCAAATAAATCCCGACGAAAATCATGGAATCTGCATTGATGATGATTTGTACTCACCCTTAATTGTAGATCACGAAATTCAATCCTATAAATACAAAGCAATGAGACTACTGCAAAGAAGCTGATGGTGGTGTTGTGGGAACTGATGACAATGAGACTACTCACCTTCAACAGTGCCAATTCCATTTATTGTTTTTATTAGAAGTAGTTGTAGTACTTAAACATGTTTAGTCATAATAAAATCGTCTCGTTTAAACTTCTATTTGGTGTTTATTTACTATGATTCTGTTATAGGAGTATATGATGATTAAGTATGAATAGATCATGTTATTAGTGTAGGTCAATGAGTGTTACACTGTTGAATGTTTATATATATGCGCCGATTAGTTACCCACGCATGTACCTTATGAAGAATCGGAAGAGGAATCACATGTTGACCTAGTACGCTACTTTAGGTTGTATGAACAGTTGTTCATCGTTTAGGGAATAACCTCACTACTGCTTACGTCGCCTTGTGCTTAGTATGGTGTTCGCAGCGGAAGCTGGTTCGCTCATAAATCATGAGTCACGAAAGTGATAATTGTTAGGGAAGTAAGACATTCATTGGCTAGTCCGCGCTCTTAGCATTTTCTAGGAATACTTAGTTAGCATGACTCATTTCATGCATTTATTTTAGTATCACATTTTATTTTATCTTATTAAACAAAACAAAACCATTCAACATATATGCTTATTTACTTTTTTGCACGACTCTGACTTAAGAGGTATTGGCTCTAGACATCAATCTCTGTGAATCGATAAAATTATATACTTATTACTTGCTGCAATTTTTGATCGCGTATACTTATGCGTAAGTGATTCCAATTGCATTTAGCATAAGAATTAGTTACTGTTCAATATATTAACAGTGGAATTGTCCGATCAGTTATCCTGGAAGTACCGACATTCTCAAGATTCAATGGTCAGCTGATTGACTGCCGAGCTGCTGCATGGAATAAGGCCTTGGCAGCACCTGATGCACCGACGTCATTCCTTCAGCAATTGATCAACTCCCCACCGCGGAGCAGATGAAAGAAGGACTATCAGTAATAGGAATAATTGAAGCATAATGGAATGAACCAACGTCGATACAAAGACAGATGATTCAAGAAAACTTGAGGTACGCATTAAACACAACACTGCTATTATCAGCATATAGAACAATGATTCTGAAGGAACAAGCTATGTTATTGGTAGCAATAAAGCTTGAGGTACGCATTAATCTGGGGAACCTTCTGGAAACACAAATGCAAAACTATACCAGTGAAGAGCACATGTAGTATCCATTTGCGATTACTAAGTTATGTGCAGACGAGGGAATCCGACTGCATCCATATGATAGAACCTTGAGCGTATTCCCATAAAAAAGAAGTGTAGAAAGAGAAAGAAAAGGAAGAAGGGGAAAAACCGCATAAGTAGACTTAGAAGAGAGGATAGCCAGACTCGAGGAGGCTATGCAGGATTATCTGAAGCTGGGAAAGAAAAGCGGCAAAGCAACAAAGTAGATGGAAGTCTCGCTCCCTTTTTATTGCGCTTTCCTTATGTTTTGTTTATTTCTGCATGTATTTCATGATTAGATGCTTACTAGGATCATGAATTTAGGACACAATTTTTATGCTTTATTAGGATGTTTTATTTATGTTATTTCTTTAATCCAGTCGTTCTTTAATTTTGAAAGTCTAATGAGTGTTTTTCTCACAATAATTAAATCTAGCAGAAACACTAGTTCAAATTGTAGAATTCTTAAGTTCCCTCATATTCAAACCTAGCATTAGAATAATCCTCATCATAAATAATAGAATGCACCAAAAATTCGCAAGGAAGCCAAAGAAACTCACAATAGCGTAGAGCAATCGCGTCAATAGATACGTTTGGGGGAACTAAGCCTCACCTTCATTGAGGACAGTGAAGATTTTAAGTTTGGGGGTGAGTGCAGCCCGTTTCTCTTTTTTTTCTTAAAAAAAAAGCATCAACTTACTCTAGCAAAAATAAGAAGGTTGTTACTGGCGCATAAGCCCAAGGATACCTTAAATATTTCGCTGTCTACATTAGCGCAAGCTTGAAATTCCTTTGCTAAGCGAAATTGTTCTATGCTCAAATGATTTGCGCTAAGAACTATGGAATTTAGTAGATATGAGTGCAACTTGCGAGGAATGCGAAAAGCATAATAAAAAAATCCTCAAAAGACACAAGGACTGGAACAGATACCTTCGGAGAGTAAGTTGGGCAAACTTTGAATTAGATGCGATTTCAAAACAATGAGTTGAGCATTATGGAGTACTTGTGACGAGGGGTAATTTGTCAGTCATGATAGGGAAGATTTTAAAGTTTAAATTGAATCTTTTGGAAAGTTTGAAAACTACGAAGGGAATGAAGTTTCTTCTTGGAAATAAGATGTGTGTTGAAAATCGTGAAAGAAGTCAGGAAAAAGATGGGAATGCTGAACTAATGAAAATAAGCATCTTAAAATAGATAAGCATTGCTTGAGGACAAGCAATGATGTAAGTTTGGGGGTGTGATAACTCTCAAAGAGAGTAGATTTTAGACTATTTAGGATGCATTATTTTAATATTTAGGTAAAGAATATCTGCGTGCTTAGAAGAAATACGGAGAATTAACTTAGGAAATCAGCATACATTCATAACATCGCATCAAAAGCATGAATCCGCACTTTAGCCCATTTCGCAAAACAACTATGCCTAATGTACACTTTTTAACAGGATTTCGCACAACATCGAAGAAGAGGCAATGATGCAAACGTTGATCAAAGCACGCAATTACGCTGAACCCAAGAAGGAATTACGATCGACAAAGATTCATCTACAAGGAAAGAATCAGAAGAATCAATTATGCAATCAAGGCAATGGCAATCGAATAAATCCCGACATAAATCATAGAATATG
This sequence comes from Sicyos edulis, assembly GCA_036507275.1. Lineage (NCBI taxonomy): Eukaryota > Viridiplantae > Streptophyta > Magnoliopsida > Cucurbitales > Cucurbitaceae > Sicyos > Sicyos edulis. The sequence goes on from CM071851.1 coordinate 13,624,902, forward strand.
CATGATGACGATTTGTACAGCTCACCTCTACTTGCGGATCACGAAATTCAATCCTATAAATACCAAAGTAAGGAGCGGAATCCATAGAGCTGGTCGGTTGGCCATAGGCCGATAGAGGGACTTGAGTCTATTGTAGAGAAGCTGATGGTGGTGTTGTGGGAACTGATGACAAGGAGACTACTCACCTTCAACTGTGCCA